>CM052324.1:11088017-11184140 GCA_028455615.1 Lasioglossum zephyrum | reverse complement strand
ATTGAATATCACAAATTTATTACTTTGAATTACAAAAGTCACTTAAAATTTTTTATAATATGAAGACAATTTGATTAAAGAATAAATATAACATGAAATTCACTAATTAAACGAAAGCTCTTTAAATTAATCTATTTTTTTAAATATATTGATGGATTTCGAATTTCTTGTCCTTTTGTCTCCCATTGTACCTCCAGAACATCCTTAATTTTCGTGCCACCTCTTTCGATATCGTATTCTCCTAATACAAAAATCGACTGGCTTGTCGTTGAGTAGTACCACTTAATTCCGTGATAAACAATATTCACTGCAATCTTTAGAATTTGTGTTTACACCACTATGATCCTCAACCCGTCATATGGCACGGTGAAATGTTTCTAGGACATTGTGTATATCGGTTACGCAAGTACATGCGAGGGCCAGACTAGTTAGCATTGCACGCAGTTATGATGCATTTTGCTTACTGCGAGATAGTTTGTCCAAGCGTTAAATGTTCGGTCCCTCCGGCGCGACGCGACGTGGCGATATAACGGGGTTAAATACACTCGCGAAGCCCACGGCGACGAATCTATTAGGTAAAGTTCGCACATAGCCGAGGTTTCCATCGTTTACGTGTCGTTCACGTGCGAAGTATATCTTTTCGAACAGAAACTGCTACTCACAGTTGCAATCGTATCAAAAAGTAACGCAATTCTCGTTCCAAGTACATTCCAATTTTTTGACAAAATTTTCCTAAAGCTTAATCCATTTAATCATACATTTCCCGTTGTTTATTTATAAAAATATACATATCTTACCGACAATGTTTTAATCAACAACATCGATATCGATTTAATTGGTTTTATGGTGGATAACGAATTTTGAATGATTACGAACAGGTTATATATTGTCAGGTGTCGTATTAAAGGGTGAAATGACATGGCATTCGCGTTCTTAACATTCTTAACATCCGCGTTTCTTCTTCGGTTTTATATTTTCGATACGAGTATTTCGACGGAGACGTTTATCTACGCGGGGAACGTTGAGTCGAATGCCTGCGACTGCTTGTGGAATGTCTTCTTGTAATAGTAAAAAATAAATCAGTGGAAAGCTTGCAGCGATTCGAGTCGGGGTGCAAAGCGTCGGAGCGTCTCGGCGCATCCAATAAAATTGAATGCTCGGCAGATCGCAGTGCTCGTCAGACAGGAATTTCTATTGTAGGCTGAACCTACGGGAAGAGCCTCCGAGGACGTCGCTCGAACGCTAATGTATTCCTCGGGGAGGTTCTTTCGGGAGCGTTTAAGGAGCCAGTCTCGTGGAAACGAGTCAAAAAATTGATTTTATTTTAATTCTTTCGGATCAATAGAATCGCACCAGACAATAAGACACGTTTTCTTTATATAGTCCATTTTTATAGTCCATATAAATATTTATTATATTTCTTTATTTATGATAAAGAAAGGTAAAATAGTCTGATTTCTTTGTTAAAAAAATGTAAAAATGTTTCGACATACTAATCGAATGATTAATTAATTACTAATTAATCCATTAATCTAATTGACTTTTATAGGGGTGTAAAACAACGTGTCAACCTTTTCCCATTAAATAGTAAGACTAGAACTTAACTAACATAAATATGGACTTAACTAACTGATATATTTTATTATTGAAATAATACTGGTCCTAACGCTGTGCTTAAAAATACCTGGTAAATTATAATAAATTTTATCAGAATTATAGTAGTGTGGTATAATTATGATATCGAAGGTATAATAATACCAAAAAATACTGTACTGCGAGCAACGCAGTTTGAGAACCCCTGCTCTGGATCAGAAGACCCCCTTAAACGAGTTCGGGGACCGTGATCGGTGGGAGGCGTGTACTTTAATACGGGGCCGCGATAAAAGTGGCTGGTCCTGGTGAAACGGAATAATACGTGCCCTCGGAGAAACGCACGGCCGAATGTAAATGGGATTATCATCAAAATAGTCGGTTGCACTCGTCCGGACTGTATGCGCATAAATATTTTAGTGAATCTGCCGCATTTGCATTCGTATAGATCTCTTCAGATTCAAATGAGCTTATCATCTGCATCGCGATGTTATTAGTTTTATGCCCTTTTCTTGAAATGCGAGGCTTTTCGCGGCTCCCGCCAGCTGTCGGGTTGAAACGACGCGCAACCTGTCACGGAATGGACCTCGCGTTTGAATTCAACGAGTTTACATTACTTCGTGTTCATAATTGAAATAAGCTGCGTATGCAGCTACGAGTATTTTGTCAAAGAAGCAATCAAAGAAGCAAAAATTGAAAAAATAGGATATAGCCCCAAGTGTCCCCTTTACAGTTGAAAATTAATAACTTTTCAACCATAAATGAATTGAGGGATGAAATTTCCACCAAGATTCATTAAAAAATTATTCCTACCCACTGATAATTATCGTAATAAATATACTTTTTTAAAATCATTTTTTAATTAATTCTTTAAATTTTGTTGACTTAAAATAAAATTAAAAAATGTTCATTTGTTCAAGAAAAGGAGATTTCTCTGTTTGACACCCGTGAAATTAATGGTGACGATTTTTATTTCGCATACGGATCTACGGGATCGGGTTCGCTGAAAGAGATGAAGGAAAAAATCGTGTACAGCTTTCGCGTGACACGTCAGCTCCCGAAGATAACGAGAGACGAGGATTTCCGAATGAAATCCGAAAAACTGCGAGCCAGTTACGTAATCTGGTCTGCATATCCGTGTTTTCCATTAATCACGCGCGAAGTTGTTGGGGATTTTTCGCTGGCTGTCGGCGACGGGGGTGGGGGACTGATTAGCAAAAACTTTGGCAGCAGTGCAGCTCGTAAATTTACCATATCGAAATTCACTTTCAACTCGTGACACCGCTGAAAGCCGTCGGAGCGATATATAAAGGTAACGGCACGACCTTAGCTGGCTGGAGTGTCCATTTTTCATCTGCACTTAGATGCTAACCGATAGGTTCCCGATCGTTCTTCTCTGTGAGAGAAGAAACGGCACTCGGCGAACGAAAACGTTCGTTCGAATGATGTCGAGCGCATCAGTCAAGCTCACCGGGCCAAGACGAATATCGCGGCTAACGCAAAAATTGCCAGCTATGGCACGACTGTTTCTCAACGTCCTGGATAACTGAATCTTATTCGTCGTGAAAGACTGGATTTGTTGTAAATAGATTACGATCAATGCGAGAGCATTTTTTCGATTCAGAGAAAATCGAAAAACATTAGCAGCTGCGAAACATCTTCGATTTTTGCAGAGTCTAAACTTTTCTACGGTAATTATTTACTTTGAGGGCCTCCTCACCGATTTTGATGACCTTGAAATATGTTGTCAAGGTCATTGAGATACTTTTTTGCGAATATCTCGAAAACTAAAATTGAGCGGCGGTAACATGTATTGACCTCGACAACATATTTCAAGGTCATCAAAATCGGTAAGGAGGCCCTCAAAGTAAATAATTACCTTTCCTACTTTATTTGTTTAAATTTCGAACAAACGGCAGATTTCTGTGCGAAACAACAAAATTGTCTGCGTTCATTTCGAGCTACAGAAGAATTGCTCACAGTCACAGCTAATTGTTTATCACTGGGCAGCAGATTAATTGTAGGATGCAAGAGCCATTTGTCTCCTTAATAATTTTTATTAGTTGGGATAACTAATTTTAACTGGTACGCCTGATTTATTAATAACCAGCGTATGCGATGTTTCTCACTTGCAACAACAACGACACGCTAAAATAAACCATTTATAAACAAAATCACCGCACGTTAACATGTCGCACGAGTTGGTATTAAAATTGAATTTGTACGTTCCAATAATCTGAAAAATATGCACGACATTCTTTCGTTCGTGTGTGCATCGGTGCTGCAAAATAAATTCCTGTTATTCTACGTCTTTAGGTGTATTAACACACACGTTCGATCGGCGAGCGTGGTTTGCGTGGTAGAATTGAAATATTCATCAGGGGCTCCGTATTATTCGTGCCTTTCATAATAAATATCTACTCGGAGAATTTCTGACGACTGAGGCATCCTTTTTGCGAGCAGCTGCGCTAATCTGTGGGATATATTGGATGGCCGAGCCATTATTCAAAGACAGCTGATATTACCGAATTCCCCTTCGCATGCTCGGATCTTGATAAATTCGTTTCCCTTTAATCAAGGAAAAAATACTCGTAGATCCGTTCGATTTGTAGGCATTAACGGGTCACGTGCTTGAAATGCCGCAACGTAATCGAGGAATGTAGATCTCCCGCAGATGTTAAATATATCACGTCATACTTCCCTCGAATCGCCGTAAAGAGTATGAAATCGCCATTTCCATCGCGCCGTCGCTGTAATTCCGAGGGATTGCCGCAAGAAACTCGTATCCGTTATATAAAGTGGACCAGGAAAGTTCGGATTCGGCGGAAACTTTCATAAATTATCGACACCGTAAGCACGAGACTTTTTAATTGATAGCTTTGCCTAGCAGTCGTCACCTGTGCCCGGATAAAAAGACGGTCTTCAGCGATTAAACATTAATTTGCACACACTGCTCGCGGTTTTGCTCTTACTAAAATTAATTGATAACTAAATTGATATTTTCGGCGCACAGATTCGATCCTATGTTACTAACTAAGCATTATTTTATATTATTAAGAAATATATAATTGCGTTTGCTAAGTGAAAAATTATTTAAGAGTTATTATTATAACCACGCGCTGCCTACATGCCACTTGAAACGACAGAATAGACGAGTACATATATTTTATCGATCCTATGTTACTAACTAAGCAGTTTTGCAAATTATTATAACTTTTTTATATTGTTAAGAAATATATAATTGCGTTTGCTAAGTGCAAAATTATTTAAGAGTTATTATTATAACCACTTGCTGACTACATGCCATTTGAATCGACAGAATCGACGAGTACATATATTTTACTGAGACGAATAGTTCGTAGCGTTTTTAATCTATGAATATAAATCGTAATTTTATTGATAAATAAAACTACATTCTCTTTTCGAGGCGTGCATTCAAATGAATAATTTATATCAGAAATTTGCAATCTATTATTAGATGCTACTTAGGAAAGTTCAAAGGAATCAACGTGCAAGTGCCGGTTGACTTATGCAAGAGCGTACTACTTACAGTGGCTCGTCTCCAGTAGTAGAAGTCTGCGCATAATTAGACGCCTCAGTAATTATGCGCGAAATATGTAGGTAAGTCTCTTACTGATGTTTCACTTCGTATGTTCAATACATTACTCACCGGGAAATATTCCATAATTTTTGAGAGCGTAGGGGTTCTCCAACCGCTGGTAAAATTTTTTTCGGAATACAGACCGCACTCTTCGAAATGAATTGAATTTCTCCGTTCGCCGAGCACCTATACATCATTCTCAAACAAAGTACCGGGCGAGTCGATATTTACACCACGTTTAATAATATTTCTCGCAGTAACGATATTACCGGAAAAAGCAAATCGAGAGAGCGAAGCGGAGGATAGAGGGAGAGGAGGCAATGTGGCTCCCTTGTAGAATTCAATTTTGGCTTCGCTTGACTTTTTGCCCGTGTGGACTTGGGTTAAGTAGGCGAGCTTAACTGTAATTTTAAAACTTGAAACTAACTGTTGTTTGCATGACAACTCACAAACTAGCGAACGATATTACACCACGAAGCTCGAGTGTGCTATTATTTCGCCTGCAAGATGTCTGTTTTTCTTCTGCTGGCTCCTTGCGAGGCGAGCTTCATTTCGTAATAGGTTCCTTCCCCCTGTGTTCTCGTAACAATGTCTACTTTATGTTTCATTCAGAAATTCCATATAACCTTCGAGAAATTAAAGGTAGCACACATGTGCTATTTATATTTTGTCCGAAAGCCATTTAGATTTGAAGCAATAATACTTACGGGACGTCACTTTATGCATTTCTATGCAGTTATGACAAAACTGGTTAGATGAAATTCAAAATTGCAAGAAAATTTTAATAATTAAAAATGCCAATGTACGATATTGTAGGAATTAAGTCGTAACTAGAAATAACACGTCCGTAAACACAATAGTTTAACGTTTAATTCCAATTATCTTGAATACAATTAATTAAATTGTCTCATTTAAATCTCCGTCTGAGATCAAACACGTCTTTTCTATTCAATACGTCAAACCAAAATAATGAATATCGTAAATTATAAATTCGACAGAATTCTCACCGCTCGAAGATAACTTCTCCCTACAATATCTCATCTGTTAAAATGATTAAGGGAAGAAATCCAATATATATTTTATTTTTTGTGTCTATGGGTCCGGTGACATCTGGTCTATTATTTTATGCAAGAGGAACATCAGTGTTTCTCATGGACAACGAAATTCATTTTTGTTCTGGCAGTTGCATTATCATTACTAATAATCCTACAGCTGGATTTGGTCCCTGTGGGACACTTAGCCGAATTACACTGGGCGACCAACGTGTTAAAAGTTCTTTGATTTTGACAACGAAATTCATTTTTGCTCTGGCAGTTGCATTATCATTACCAATAATCCAACAGCTGGATATGGGCTCCGTGGGACACTTAGCCGAATTATGCTGGACAACCAACGTGTTAAAAGTTCTTTTATTTTGACAAAGAAATTCATTTTTGCTCCGGCAGTTGCATTATCATTACTAATAATCCAACAGCTGGATTTGGACCCTGTGGGACACTTAGCCGAATTACACTGGGCGACCAACGTGTTAAAAGTTCTTTGATTTTGACAAAGAAATTCATCGGCTAGTCCTACTGTGCGCCACCCGTAATGGACTACAAGATGTCTCTTTTATGAGGATCGCACGTGCGCGTGGCCGGCTGGTAATATTGCACGCAGGGGGGGAAAAGGCAATCTCGAAAAGTGTTAGGTCCCCGATGGCCGAGATAATACCGAAGTCCGCGTGCGCGCACGCGGCGCAGTCATCTTTCAAAAGATCACAGGGTAATTAATGCTCTTGGGAGCGAAACCTGACAAATGTCGGGCGTTGGAACCCGAGAAACTGCACGCGTCGCGCTGCAACGAAACGTCACGTTCACGATAAAGGCTGATGAAATATTCCAGCGGAATCGGTCCAACCCTTCTTCCACAGATTCTGACCGCTATCGCGTCGTGTTCTGTACGCTATTTCCATCAGTATCGAGGCGGCGCAGCAACCTGTCATTCGGCGTAACCCATCCTCGAATTTAAACGCGAGTGGCAGTGTTGCTATTACGAGTCTCCGCCGCCATCCTCGGGGAAACTGTGTTAAAACTGGCTCGTCTGGAACGGAAATGAAATTGGACTGGTATACACCGAAAATTATGCTACCAATGTATGTTGACAGCGGAGACGAAGTTCTACAGTCAACAAGTAGTAAGACGATCGTGGGATGAAATGGATTCCAACTTTATTCGGAAAAATATCATTTTTTGTCAATCGTACGAATTAATAGAAATTAGTTTATGATATCGGCGCACAGGTTCAATCAAAAAATCAATTGAAGCAATTTTGAAATTGGACTGGTACATACCGAAAATTATTCTAACTTTTCTTATTCTAACTATTCGAACTTTATTCGGAAAAATATTCCTTTTTGTCGATCGTACGAATTAATAGAAATTAGTTTATGATATCGGCGCACAGGTTTGATCAAAAAATAAAAACAAAGCAATTTTGCAATTTATAAAATTTTCCTAAACGTTTCGATCCGATTCTGGATCATCTACAAGAGAAATTTTGTATCTTTTGATCGAATCTGTGCGCCGATATCATAAACTAGTTTCTATTTATTCGGAAAGTAAGAGGAAAGAAATTTTGAAGAGTGGTAGTGCTAACCCTTAGCACTTGAATGGCGACTCTGTTGAATATCATTATTCAAAATATTGTTTACATTATTAACCCTTCACCGTCCCTCATGGTTGAAGAATTTTCAATTGAAAACGAATCAATAAAAATCACCAAAAAACTTTTTAGAATATTTTTAGGTAAAAGTTTATTTATAAATTAAAATAAGAGTTGACAACCGTGACATTGGTGTTTCCAACACGTTAACGTGGATAATCTTGTATGGAGTATCTTGTTTTACATATGTAGGAATCGGATTCGCGGACGTGCGATTAGAAAATGATGCTAGTTTCAATCCTACAGCCACATCCAGGAAACTGACTCGAGCTCGTTAACGCTCGTTATAGAAAATATTTCCCGCCATTCTTCGGGTTAAACGTTTTATCATTGGCTTTCAGGGAGCTCGAGACCGCGTTTTCCTCATTCAACATCGCGCGACGGGAAAGACATTGGTCGTGACTGGCACGGGGCGTTCCCTCCCGTTTATAATTTTACAGTGCTAGTTGGCCTCATTAATGTTTTGCGCAGCCGCCGCCGCTGGTGGCTTCTCGTCGCCGGAAATAGAAGAGATGACTGGCCGGATCGAACATTTTCTATCCGAAGTATTTCTGTCCGTACAATTACGTCGCGTTGATTCGTCAATCTCCCCGCAAACGATCTTGGATAGACACAGCGGATCGAGTAATTTCCCCTGAAAATTTCCTCGCCCCGTTTAAGATCGCGTTCTCTCTCTCTGTCGGCTTCGCATAGTCGAAGAGTTGGGCGTGTCCTATGCAAACCTCCGTTTGAAAGTGTACGGAAACTTAGCCGTGTAATTTTATATTTAACTGCACTCCGACCGAAACGCAAAACGTTCGATCAAAGGTGCCCACTTAAAGTCCGCCTGCTAAATTGTTACCGTTTTCCCCGCGGATTAATCTCTTTCCGTTTACCCACCGGCGTACTTAAACGAAACTCGTTTAAGGCGAAAGTCTCCATTTTAATCATCCCGGCGAAATATCCACTCGTCAATTAAAGGGATGACGCCGAGGGGAATCCGGGCTGCTGACCGAATCCGTTTTAGAAAATTCGCAGCTCCATAAATGTATAATTTGCTTACTTTTACGAGAATTTCAAATGGAAACTGGAATTTCGTTAGGACGCCCTTGGGAACGATTGTACAAGATTGTTTAACAGGCTCGCGTTTTTATTACACGACCGTTTACGATCTAACGTGTTACTGGGTCCTTCGTGCTTGGTCTGTTCGTATCGACGTCGTGTAGTTCGCTTTAACTTGAAAGCGATCTACAATAAATTTAACTACTTAAATTTAAAGTACTTTTAAGGAACTGTTTTTCAAAGTGCATTTTGGATTGGTTACAAATGTGGTTTAAAGGATTAAAACGAAACACGATGATGGTCGACGGTTCATCTTGATTCTCCTCTTCCAGGCGTAATATCCGTAGTCGGTTAATGATTTTATAATTAGCAACCACTCGGCTTGATGAAAAATGTTCTGAATGTAGCCATAATATCCACTGACATCGTGGCCGGTAATCTAAAACTTTCCGTGCCGGGGTTTATAAGCACGTCGGTCGTGACAATACCGTAGTCTCTCCGTAACTGTACCAGTTGTAGTAGGGATGATGCACTTTCAAGTGTGTCGAACATGGAAAAGTACAGCGATTGAAAAATAAATAGGTAATTATATAGAAAATTTTAATATGTTATAGATTTCGACATTTTGGACATCTTTTTCCTTTTGCAAAATAGAGGGGTCGCTTTTAGTTTGCGAGATATTTGCAAAAAACTATGGCTAATACTGTATTGAATTTTTCGTATTCCTGCACGCTCTGCGGAAACGTAAACCTGTCCCGGTGCGGCGTTTCTTTACATTTTGACGCTGTAGAGATGAGAGTATAAAGATAAATAAGATGATAAATGAGAAAAATAAACAGATGCGGCTCCGGAACAGGTTTACGTTGCCGCGAGGCATGCAGGAATACGAAAAATTCAATACGGCATTAGCGATAGTCTTTTGCAAATATCTCGAAAACTAAAAGCAACCCCCCTATATTGCAAAAGGAAAAAGTTGTTCAAAATGTCGAAATCTATAACTTATTAAAATTTCATCAAAAACAGAGTACGTAGACATTTTTTATATAATTACCAAGGGATTATTTTCGAACGTAAAAGCATTGTTTCGTACATGATATCAATAAAAATTATCGTGGAGGCTGATGGACAATGCTTATCTATCCTATATGACGTGAAACGGGAAACCGACTAATTCCGTCTCGATTTTCAGCGCGTTATCGGCTCCGGGGAGGAAATCTTTCGCCGCCATGTTGCCGCGATGTTTATACAACCGAACGGCCGGGCAGAAAATCGGCCACGGGGAAATAATTTTCTCGTGGCGGCGGCAAGGGACGCGTTCGGACGTGGGAGGCCTCGATCGATCGTAAATTATTTGGATCGATGTTCGAATGAGGGTTGCCCGGCGTCGGGGATACGTTTCCCTCGGAATCGACTTCTATTGTCCATGCTTCCGTCCCATGGTTGCAGACATTCCTTGACCTCGAGCACAATTCGAGCAGTTGCTTCTTGGCTGATAACTGGAAATTGTGTCCACGCGGAATACAGATTGGAAACTCGTCCTTCGCACAGACACACGGCCGCACGTGGAAACGTTGTACCCTAGAAATTGTGACGTTCGGCTCGACGAGAACTACAGAGACTGGTTAGAACTATACCTCGAAACGAGGCAAGCCAACCTTATCGCTGAACTGCGGATCTTTATGCATTTATGGCCAACGAAATTCACCGACGGACGGTAATGGACTGAAATTGGATGAAATAGTGGAAACACGGAGAACTACACTTAACCCGCTGCTGTATGAATTTGTTTACAGTTGCAGAGATTAAATCGTATTTATCACCAAAAAATGTATATTTTAAAAGATCCGCTGACGAAATAGATTTCGTTACACTCACTGTATATTTTAACTCTAATTTCTCACATTTTTAATAAGTCCAATTAAAGGTCTGTATCTAGAGACAGAAGACAGATGAAATTTATTTTATGAAGTGTGTCTGGCTATGTTGTAGACCAGTTCTCCCTGAAAAAGCACATTTCTCCGAGTTACGTCACATCCGTCGGAAGCGTGCGATACGTTCACGTAGTCTATTCAAACTCCCGATCCGAGTGAAATGAACATCCGCGATGTTTGGCGGAGATTTGATTCGAGGATGGGCTCAGTTATCGCTTTATCGTAAAATGCTCGTAAACGCAGGGGAGATTAATTACGTCGAGTCCACGGAATCCCGTAATTAGCTCGGCTTAATGAAAAGGATCGGGGAAATGCCGATCTGAAATCGTTGATGCACGCCGAGGCATAAATGCTATCGAGTTAGGGGAGTGTATGGGGGGTGGCGAATGAAAGTTGAATAGCCATAGGGGACGAGGTTAGGGACCGGCTAGCCGAGGCTATAATAGGGTGGCGCAAGTAATCAAAGTAGCGTCAGGAAATCTGTTCCTGCCGATATACGTCTCCTGCCAAATGTTTGGTCATGATTACGCGCGCACCTGCGCGCTGTTATAATTTCGATACTGTAGCTCCCAGATGTTTAACGTTCAGTAAGCCGCATTGATGCAACCATCGTGTGCAGAGTGCCGGAGGTTGCACAAATCATGACGAAAAGGAACACAATTTTAATGTTCTCAATTCTAAAACTAATTTAAGTGATGTAATCTAAAAATTACCACATAACAAAAATAATTTAATTATTAATTGAAACCAACAAGGCACATTAACTTAAGCGACGATTCCCAAAAATCTCCACAGAACAAAAATAATTTAAGTAATAGAACCGAAACTAACAAGGCACATTAACTTAAGCGACAAATCCCAAAAATCTCCACAAAACAAAAATAATTTAATTAATAGAACCTAAACTAACAAGGCACATTAAGTTAAGCGACGATTTCCAAAAATCTCCACATAAAAAAAAACAATTTAATTAATGGAACCGAAACTAACAAGGCACATTAAGTTAAGCGACGATTCCCAAAAGTCTCTACATAAAAAAAATAATTGAATTAATGGAACCGAAACTAACAAGGCACATTAAGTTAAGCGACGATTTCCAAAAATCTCCACATAACAAAAATAATTTAATTAATAGAACCGAAACTAACAAGGCACATTAAGTTAAGCGACGATTCCCAAAAGTCTCTACATAAAAAAAATAATTTAATTAATGGAACCGAAACTAACAAGGCACATTAAGCTAACCGACGATTTCCAAAAATCTCCACATAACAAAAATAGTTTAATTAATGGAATCGAAAGTAACAAGGCACATTATTAAACTACAGATCGTTAAGTAAATTAGAAATTTGCTTTAAAAATTGGTTTGTAGATCTACGAATACACGTTCGAATTTGAATTTTGTCGAAGAGAAATCGGCGATTTGGTCGGAGGAAATGTGCATCGGACGAAGCGAACAAACGAAAGACAGAAAATATGCTGGCCACGCACAGAACGGGCAGGAATTTTTCTTGCTAACACGGACCATTCTGTGTCCATTGTACTGTTCCTGACACAGGAAGAAGGGCGAAGATGATCAAAGGGGATATATCGTTGGATTTTTGCTCTCGCGAAAAAGTTTTTCTACTTCGCGAAAGTCTTACGAATTTTTCGATTTCGTGTTCCCTTTGACTCTGTTCGGACCCGTCGCGATTTCTAACTCCTTTCAACGTGCCGGGGAGAAAACGCCGCTGTCGCTTTTCGGTCAGCGGGTCTTTAGTCCTCTCCGCCTGAAACACGCGGTCTTTGACAGCCGGTTTCTACCGGGTTGACGTTCCATTTCAGCCGAGACTTTCGTTTCCGCCGATGAACTCGGAAATATTCAACGTCTACCGCGTCGGAGTTTCCGGCTGCGATTGGAAGCACTTTTACCACAGAAGTTTGTTTCTCATTTTCGCGGCCTGTGCGTTTCGATCGAACCGGGGACAGCTTCGAGTGGCCAAACAGATCTTTTGATCTTCCGAACATTCGGATTCCATTTACATCTTGAATTCCATATTCGTGGAATTTTATGTACAGAGATGTGTGTGTGTGTGTGTGTGTTAGAGAGCAATTGGGAGAAAACCTTTTACTTTTTTATATAATTTTTTTTATTAATAATTATAGGTAGAATTATACATAAGAAAGAGTTGATATAATAATGTCACATGTTCGATCTGATCTACTAAATTTTCTTTCTTATTAATTATAATTAGTCTCGGATCGAATCAACAAGTGATGAATTATAGGTGCACGTTCGAATTTATATCGTTCGACGTGAATGCACAAGAACATGAAAAGAGCGCGTCGCTGCACGATCAAAATGGATAGCGGAAATTTATTGATTTCAGCGTCGTTGCACGAACGAAAAGACTCCTGACTCAATTGCGTTCCGACACTTTTGTCGAGAAATAACGAACTTTTTTTTGCAATCGCCGGAATATATACGCCCGCCGGAAAATCGATGGCGGTGAAAAAAAAAAGAAGTGTTTTCTCTTGCGTAAAACGAAAAACATAGAATCGCGGTGGAATAAAATAGAAAACGAGCACCGCGGCCTATGTCATCGGGGATTGCGGAGGTCCCCGTGAAATTGGAGCGCGATCTATTGACGTCGAATGTTCAAGTTAAACAAAAAGGTAATGTTTTATGGTGACTCTATCTTCCAGCGTGGTAGTGGCTGCGCTTTTTCCTTTCGTACGTCCGGGAACTTGCCCCGTTATGTCCCCCGTCCCCCTTTTTTACTGTTCGCCATTGTGGAAATGAACCGTTTCCCGAAACTTTTCCGGTAACTTGATGCGAACAGTGCCGAGATTTATGGTTGTTACGGAAACGTTCGGCCGTAGCATAGGAAGCGGAAGAATTCATGCTACAAACTAGACGAACAGGATACACGTCACCGTCCCGTCTCCCCCCCCCCCGTAACGTCTAGAGATAATTCATCGGCCCGCAGGATGGTTAATTTCCCCGGATAAGCGAGAAATTTTCGCAGAAGTGCTCGAAACTTTCGCGTTATCCTATTTCCACCGGTTTCGCCTTGTTTCCATCGGCAGCTACACACCGATAACTTGCTCGCTGTGATGTCCTGTCGAACATCCGCTCCCGCGAGCATTATTCGCGACATGCCATACAGTGAAACACGACGATAACTTTTTTAATGTCAAATCGTACGACTTAGTTTACTACAATACGTGAAAAACACTTTTGAAAACATTGAAGTTGCTCGGAATTACAGAGAAAATACTAGAAGTTACTGTCTACTACTTGTTTATGGCTTGACAGATTTTTTCAAGGTCAAACTATTTTTTTTATTGTATCCTTTTCTACTGATTGAAAGGGACGAACTTCTTAAAGACATCGTTTTCTTGAAAGTCCTTTCCGCCTCTGCTAAAAGATCGGCGTAAACAAACAAGGTGACCTTGATAATTCTGGCAAAATATTATAAGTAGAAGAAACTTAACAGAATTTGGTAATTTAGCATTTATCGAGGACCGTGACGATGAGGATATTATAAGTAGAAGAAACTTAACAGAATTTGATAACTCTGGCAAAAAAGGGTTGACAAGAAATTTGGTGCTGTCAGCTTAAAGCTGTTCTTGAAGCATGTTATTTTAGCTAAAATAATTTCCGATCGGCCTGAATTTAAACTTTGTTGGGCTGAAGTGTTTGGTACCGCCGACGAATAAATAAATAAGCCACTTGGTGGCCGCAGACAGCTTGCCCGAAATTGTTTGTCGCGATCGGATGATGGGAGGTAATTATGGGAAGGGGGTTGCGATCGTGAAATTAGCGGACGGTCCAAGTTTCGTCGCCATCAGCTCGAGAGAAAATAACGGGCGGGATATTTCGTTCCACGTTTTGGCCGTTATCCAAGTCAAAGGCAACGATAACGATGCCTGTCCCAACGCCCCATCGGATTGTACCATTACGAAAGTGGGTCGCAACGGACTTTGAAATATCATTGTCAGCGCTGCCGTTTCCATCTCGGCCGTTCATTGTCGCTAAGATAACTTTTGATTGCGATCGTCACCAGCGATACCCGCGAAAATTTACTTACCATTCGCCCATAAAGCAGCCGCCGTACCCGATCGGTTGCCTCTTCACCGTTCTGTCGCGTATCTCAAATTCGAGTCCGGAACGTTTCCGCGCGATTGCCGGTCGCGATCCAATCGATCACGTGGAACGGCCATAATGGAAACAGAAACGTGATTACACACCGTGCCGGAGACCCTCCGCACACAGGTGCCCCTGGCTTCGATGAAGAATGAATTTATCGAGCCTCGGAGGTCAGATGCGATAATATGTTGATCGCAACGACCATTAGTTAAATGACAATGTATGTTTTCTTTTAATCAATTTTTCTCAGGAACAATATAACAACATTCTAGAACTTCCATTATGAATCCCGTTGTTTGAACACGGTGTCACAAAATTATACACCCCCGATTTAGTTGAAAATGACATTAGGAACCTCAACTAAGATTGATCTTGAACGTGAAAACCAAGGTGAAAAAACCAAAATATTTTATTTTAAAATTAAAAATCTTCAATCTTAAAAATATCTGTAATCCCAGAGGTTCAAGGTCAATTTTGTGGGGGCTCCTTACGCCATTTTCGACGAAGTTGAGGGTGCAGTGGTAATTTGAACGCCCGATAGTTACATGATCAAAAAACCTGATTGTCGAGTTATTACCATTTATGAATTCCGTAAATATTATCTTAGAAGTCATGAAAAGCGTATTAACCCTCCGGTCCATGATTTCTTCTGAACTCAAGGGAGATGCTTTCAGGTGTAATTGATTTTAAATATTCTTAATGGGTGAAATTGATTTGCGAGAGGGTGAAATTGACTTGCAAAAGGGTGCAACATGGAGTGCAAAATCTGTATGCAGGCTGCAGCAACGCTCTGCAGAATGCTCATCGAGGCAAACTGCATCGCTGCCAGAGCCTTAATCAACCGTGTTTATCTATTATACTTTCGACTAAAGGTACGACGCGCTGGAGCTTCGCAGTTTTCCCTCTGTCGCGTACCGAAGTTTGTCCCGACCTCATCACCGAGTTCTATTTAGTCGCGTATTCACGATTTCAACCGACTCGCGAAAGGACTAATGCGCATTTACATACCGCTTAAACTAATTATCGTTCGCAGTGTGACACGACCGCGTTACTTTATTGTGCGGTGCCACGGGATAATGCACGTCCATATATCTCGCCGGTCGAGGGACAATCAGCGTTCACGCGCGAACCAGACATTTTAGAAATTTTGTTTTCAACCGGAACGTTAACAATTATAGAAATTTATCACGACTCGTGACGCCAATATAATTCACTTGCCCCGCGAAACGCTTCCGACCAGATCGGTTTTTCATTTCATATCACGAGAGCGAATTTTAACCGAGGACTATACAGTGTTCGACATTTACTGTTGCGTGGTCGAAAGCAAATAAATTCTGTAATGGGTACACTACATTCTGGACGCGTACATCACACTTGCGAATTTATATGGGAAATTTTTACTACATTCCCAAAAAATAAAAGTTAAAACAGAAGTTGCATGGCTGTTGTCTAGCAAATGAATTAAAATGATTTTTTTACACAGTTTGGTATATACAATAAAGTTTCTTTAATATCGCATGTGGTTCCCCAGATATTTCGTGAAAATGTGGAAATTTTTTCAACGGTTGATTTCTCCCCTTCGATGCGAGAAGTAGCACAAAAATATAGGGGTGTATTAGGATTAATTTAGTATATTTTTGGAATTTACTGGTTCGATAATTCACTCTGCAAGTTTAGGGGATGTTTTTGAGAAAATAACGTTGTTTGTTGCTTACCGTACACGCGCGTTTGTATAATATCTTTTTAATATCACTTTCGGAATAGAAAATGAGAAATCCATCTGAGAGGAATGTGCATGTCGTTGCAGATAGCGTCGACAAATTGACAACTCATTCGAAACCGAGGTTATCTGGCAGAGAAGAAGAAAATATATAAAAAATTCAGAGTGTTTTTATACCGAGCCTCGTGTTTCATGAGATCTACGTGCTTCTTATCGCGTGTATGCACGGTTAGATACCGGTTAGCTTGCGTGTCTGACGAATAATGTTTCGTTTCACTTATCATCGGGCTTGTAAATGTTATCGATGAATGGTATTATTTGTCCGCCGCTGTTATTTGGTATTAATTCCTCGTTAGAAGTTAATTAGATCAACGGAACACAGACGATTTAATATTGCAAGTGAAAATATCGAGCTGTAGTCAGACACGCTACGGAGAGAATTCAAGGACATCTGCGCGAATAAATATTTTTAGGGAGTTGTTTTTCGGGAACTGATGTTTGACATGCGAAGATACCATATTTGATGATATTGCGAACATTTGCGGTAAATAGTTTGTGGATATTATTATTGCCAGAAGCATAGAAAACGGAGAATAATATTTATTTCGTATAGTGTCCAGAAACGCGAGGTCCGCGAAAGCTTCACATTGTTACGAATGGGAAACTCGGTCGACGTGTTGCTTCAAAGATTGCTATGCGATAACAGCCATCTCGTTTATTTAATAGTGTCTTAGCAAACCTCGTTTTACTTCTTATCACAGTGTTTCTAATTATCTGGATTGTTGATTTAAAAATAACAGAGATGTTTGAGATACGAATTACCCAAATAATAATAACTTTTAGATATTTATTTATAAAATTAAAATTTTATGTAATTATGAATTTGTATATAAAAAATTTATGTATTGATTTCTTATAGAAAATTTAATATTATTTGAGGTTACAGGTGCTATTTCATCAAACTCGAAAATTATTGTAAAAATTCCATGAGTATTTAGCAAAAAAACAAGTACCCAAATAATAATAACTTTTAGATATTTATTTATAAAATTAAAAGTTTATGTAGTTATGAATTTGTATATAAAAAAATGTATGTATTGATTTCTTATAGAAAATTTAATATTATTTGAGGTTACAGGTGCTATTTCATCAAACTCGAAAATTATTGTAAAAATTCTATGAGTATTTAGCAAAAAACAAGTAGTAAGATATTAGACAAATATGATAGAACAATTTGCCATACACGTACAAAATATTTCTACGTTTCTACATGGAATATTGTGAAAATTTGAAGAGTTCCATAATCACATTTACCGAGCTGGTCGACGGAACTATTTTCCACATCGAATAAACGAGTAATTATACTAGGATAAAAAGCTTGATTTGTTTGATCGAATACTTCTCGCGGAAAGATTGTGTTCCGCGTATTGTTGGCCGTTCGAACGAGCTATTAACCTTTCATTACACCCCGTAAAATGCTCGAATTTACGGGCTCTCTGACCGTGAGATCCGCTTTCATCGTTAAAGCGCGAGTACATAACCCTGGCAATCGGGAATAGACGATCGCTAACAACGAGCGTGAATGCATGAGCTGCAGGGGAAAAAAGCAGAGGGTACCGAAAAATCATCTTCATTCTTCTCTATTGTCAGCGCCAAAGGCACACCATCGTTCGACACTTCCTGGCACTGGATTCCCTCGGAGGACGACGCTCCCGTAAAAACGCTCGCCCTACTTCCGAACTGTCGTTATTTGTCGTTCCCGATGTTTCCCCTGTTATCCCCTGCGCGCCGGGTTTCGCCCACCCCTGCCGGCCGTTTGTTTCTCGCGGAAAACTTGTCCGCGCCGACTACACTAGTTTTGGATCGGCGGCGCGATTTAATTACCATAGCACCGGGTGAGAAACGATATCGCTGTTTCACCCTTTTTATTCGATCTTTTTCGCACTCCCACACCGCGTCGACGTTCATATTTTTTCGAGTGCGGTTCGATAAACCGGTCGCGATTCGCGAAAACAGAGAATGAACGATCGTTCGATATCGCTGCGAGCACTATTTACCGCTACCGGATTTACGGCCACTGTATTCCCGCCGACCGCCGATGATAATATTGTATTCTTTATCGCGTCGTCTAATGACCGGGCCTGAGAGCGACCCGTTTTCCCGATAACATGTGCACACAATTCACCCATCCACCGCACGTGCCCGTTAATACAGGTTTTACACTCCAAATTCACCCTTTCGCGAATCAATTTTACCTTTACGCAAATCAAACTCAACCTTCTGCCAATAAAGTATTTTTATGGAAGCATCTGTAAAAGAAATCAAATGTAAATTAATTGTTTAGAAATTAGAAATTTCATTTATTGCAAAGATGTATATAAAATGCATATTTAAAAGCAATCACCAATTCACCCTTTAGCAAATCAAACTCAACCTTCTGCCAATAAAGTATTTTTAAGTAAGTTTCTGTAAAAGAAATAAAATGTAAATTAATGGTTGAGAAATTCGAAATTTGTTTTATTGCACAGATGTACACGAAATGATTATTTAAAAGCAATCACCAATTCACCCTTTAGCAAATCAAACTCAACCTTCTGCCAATAAAGTATTTTTAAGTAAGTTTCTGTAAAAGAAATAAAATGTAAATTAATGGTTGAGAAATTCGAAATTTGTTTTATTGCACAGATGTACACGAAATGATTATTTAAAAGCAATCACCAATTCACCCTTTAGCAAATCAAATTCAACCTTCTGCCAATAAAGTATTTTTAAGTAAGTTTCTGTAAAAGAAATCCAATGTTAATTAATGGTTGAGAAATTCGAAATTTCTTTTATTGTAAAGATGTACACGAAATGCTTATTTAAAAGCAACCACCAATTCATCCTTTCGCAAATCAAACTCAACCTTCTGTCAATAAAGTATTTTTTAAGTAAGTTTCCCTAAAAGAAATCAAATGTAAATTAATTGTTTAGAAATTCGAAATTTCAGTTGTTGCAAAGATGTACACGAAATGCTTATTTAAAAGCAACCACCAATTCATTGAAAAAGTTTTGGAAATTTAATCGGCCTAAATTATGTCGGCTATATCTTGAATTATGGTACTGAGGTATTCAATTTTACTGCGTTATTATTGGCTTGTTTTAATAGACCACGACGTCGAAGTAACATGGAAAGTCTGTTCCCATTTTCGAATTAATCATGAACTGACTGTTTGATTAAACTGTGTAAATCCAGCACGATGGTTTAGATAATACCTATACATACGAAACACACATTGTTCTTGAAATTCTACGTTGTAACTAAATTTCCAAAGTAATGCGCGTAACATACGTGCACGTAGAGTTCCCTTGTTTTGTCGCTTTAAGGAATATTATTTCAATGTTTAGAACGTGTTCTTTCCAGCATTATAGTAATTTATTTAACGGAATAGTGAAGATCACTGTAAACGGTGCCAGAATAAACGACGAGTAATGAAGGAAGGATCAAATGAGAATTTAGTTTCGCCACATGATTTGCGAATCACGATAACAAGCTCGTATCTTGTATCGCGCACATACGAATGTAATGATCGTCTACAATTACATTGTTAACCGTGATATCGAAACGAATCCAATTCGACGAACATTTGGGCGAGCACGAACGCGAATGGGTAGCAATTGCAAATCTGTTTGCAGGAAAGATAGAGCATATACTAAACACTCATAATGTATAGAATTATTAAATAGGCATGTTAAAAATAAAATTATAAATACATGTTCTGAATTTATTTGTGTAGTATACACCGCTGCAGAGTCTATAGTTATTCGCAAGAAATTCTGGAAATAGCAAAAATTAAAATTTTTTTATATAAAAATTCAATATAAACCTCAATAATATTAAAATCGGTATTCGGGAAAGTCTACAGAATCAAATGCTACAAAGAACAATGCAATATCTTGTATAATAACATGACAATATTTGTTTAAAATTGAAAAATACATTTTCTTTTTCAAATTTAGTTTCTTGAAAGTTGCGCGTCCGGGGAAAAATTAAAGGCAGATTCGGAATCAGAACAAAAAACTCTATAGTAATTATTCATCTGTAATTGTTGAACAAATTTGGTGTTGGACGGTGTAAATCGTATCGGAAACTTTCTTCCAGAAGTTCTATTAATCGGAAACTTCTTTCCGTATAACATTTTGTTTATTTGCTCGTTTTCTTATTATAATAAATGAATGCTTATGTTATTTTGTTGTGTTTAATTATTCAATAAGCCCATTTTCATTTCCTATCAGATTTAACTCCATAAAGTAATAATTTATATTTTTAAATTGTAAATGTTCTCTCGAAAATCGGTATCAATGGCTCCGATCGGAAACATTGTGCCACCCTTTTCAAATTTTGAGCACAATTTTTTAATTTTGATTCTAGCGTGTAATTAGGGCAATTTTTCCTGTTTAGGGCGTTTTCGAATTCGAAAAAAAATGTTTTATATCCGGTCTAGTGTGCATACCGGTCGACGCGATGCATCAGCGTCCGCGCGAATCGATAGAATTCGCGTGCAGTTCGGGAACCGTGGACAATAGCGGTCCGCGATCGAATTTGTCAATGGTATGCAAATATTGCCGATGGAGCAGTCGTCACGCGAAGGATCGTGAGCGATCTAGAATGGAGAAAGAAATGACCCGAACCATCGATTTCATTGTAGACGATTCGCGAAATACTGTCTCTACTCGGGATCGCTTCCGCTCCGCACGCAGTGGTCGGCGAGAAAATATTTTCTATAAAAATATCGAATGGATTCACGCGCGATGCATGAGAATCGCGTTTGCCCCTCCCATTCTACGCTCCTTCTTACGATTCGGCCATCGTACGAACCTGGAGGTTTCATTAACACTGATCCTACCAGGTCATATGACTGGTTTTAGATATTTTTTTTAATTATTTAACGTCGCTTTTTGAATTCTTATGTGAGAATTATTTCGCGACGGGTTTTAAATATTTTATTTTGCAATTATTAAAATTATAAAGACTTTATTCCAGTTAGAATAAAAATCGCACAAAATATAAATAAATTTAAATATGTTATTCTCATGATACAATACACATAAGTCACTTTTCATGTCGATATATTTAGGCTTAACCCTCATTCGTTTTTCAGGTAAAAAAGCGTGTGTATCTATAAGGAGGACTTTAGGAGATAAAAAACGTTGAACTTTTAGATCAACGTAAGACAACAAGAGAACGGGAGTGAAATAAATGAAAAAAGTCTTCCCACCCTCGCGAGAGCCAATAAATTGGATGGGAAGATTGTACTGTGAGCTCAAGAGTGGAATCATTCTCGAGTTACCGAGCTGAAAGCGTGATTTGCGTTTAAACTGATCCAGATTTCTCACCCTCCGGTTCAAAGGCCGAGGGAGGAGCGATTAGGCTGTTGGTTCGCCGCGGAATTCAGCGATCATTCGAAAGATATTAGAGTCATTAAGGGGGTAAGTCGTGAGAGCGGAATAGCGATGTGTCGAGTGCGTGCTGGAATGATCGTTTGATCGTTGGATCGAAATTCGCAGCGGTTTTCAGGAAAGGTCCCGAAGGCGTACGCCACTCACGTTTCAAAACGTTTTCGAGGGAATCGCTTGTATTTTATAAATCGCCCCCGGTCTGCTACTCCCGCTAGCTTAACCGCAAAGGGTTCTTCTCACCAGGAGGTTCAAGACTCCGTGGAATCGTGAAATTCGAGTGACTTTCATCCGGTGGCTCGTTACACATTATGAAAAACTCCCGTTTCGACCGTGGGGAAAGTTTTTCTGCGACAATTGACTTAGAAGAGTTATTCGACACTCCTCGCGGACGGCAAAATTACCAGCTGGAATTTCGCTAACCTCCTAGCACGGATAATTTCCGTGCTTTGTCTGGAAATAAATTCTGTGTGCAATTAGAACGACATGTCGCGTCGTGTCGTCGGCGAACCACTGGAAGAAACGCATTTAACGTTGATCGACTTTTTCGCGCTCTTGTATTAAGGGGCTGTCTCGCGAGACGGCTGAAAAATTGATCGGTTTCCACGAATTGTTTCCTGGCTGGCGTAAATGACTCCGAATCTCACAGTGGAAATACTGCCAAACGAAATAATTTATCTTGAACATTAGTAAAAATATATATTTCAAAATTCCATGCTTTTTACCTTGATTTTTTAATTGAAAATATGATAAATTCACCCTAAAAATATAATTTTCGAGAATTTTACGGGGATGTAGGATGTTGAATAGCTTGTTCAAATTTCAGAGCACTCGGGTACGTAGTTCTCGAGAAAAACATGTTTAAATTTTCATACCAACACCGCAACTATGAAGCACCGTCTGTAATCCTCATAACTTATTTCAATGAATTTAAGCAGAATATTTTGTAAAAATATTTTTATTCAATTCTACTAAGACTAGTTTCGATAATTATATAGAAAAGGTCTGCGTACTCTGATTTTGATGAAATTTTAATGTGTTATGCAGCAACACATTCTGAACAACTTTTTCCTGTTCAAATATAGGGTTGTCGCTTTTAGTTTTTGAGATATTTGCAAAAAACTATCGCGAATACTGTATTGAATTTTTCGTATGCCTGTATGCTACAGTATTAGCGATAGTATTTTGCAAATATCTCGAAAACTAAAAGCAACCCCCATATATTGCAAAAGGAAAAAGTTGTTCCAAATGTCGAAATCTATAACATATTAAAATTTCATCAAAATCGAAGTACGCAGACCTTTTCTATATAATTACCATACTTTCTTCCACTAGTACCAACGATTCTACTGTACCGCAATATTCTCAATAGTGTCGGTCGTTCGAATTCGCAGAAACTGCGTCACAAAGAGCGAATAAATATTGCAAAACCCCCCCTCTGCTGTAATACCTCGCTCACAGTTCACCACATCTTGTAC
This sequence comes from Lasioglossum zephyrum, assembly GCA_028455615.1. Lineage (NCBI taxonomy): Eukaryota > Metazoa > Arthropoda > Insecta > Hymenoptera > Halictidae > Lasioglossum > Lasioglossum zephyrum. The sequence continues at coordinate 11,160,508 of CM052324.1, read as the reverse complement.
GAATGCCAATAATTCTCCACCCAGCGACTCAAATTTGGAATCAACCAGAACACTGTCCTTACATCCGAAAAGCATATAAAAAACACTGTTGAATACCTTAAAGATATCAACCACCTCAACAAAATCTAAAAAACACAATAGCAGTTCGTCGCTAATGACCTAGATGTTGATGCGACGTTAAACCTTAATATATAAAAAAAATATTGCAAAACAACTGCCTAGATAGTGTCAAGCACGGGCACCGATGAAATCGTGGAAAGCGTTCGTGTTTCGTGAGTCGAAACGAACGTTTGTCCCCGAAACGTAAGAGCGGCGAGTATTCCGTGCGATTCGTGGCCTGTGTGGAGTCGGTTTGGACGTAATTAATGCGCATTCGTATGGTGTCGGATGGGAATCGATACTGTTCGTAGCACGCCACGCTCGTAGTCAAAGGCATCGCGTTCCGAAGGTGGAGAGACACGAGTTGCATCGAGAAGCGGCTTCGACGGGCCGCATTTGAAAGTTGTTGGTCGCCAGCTGTCACCGTTGTTTTTCGCGGTGTGGCAGCGTCAAAAATAGCACGTTTGTAACGGGCATCGTTCATTCGTCTTTCCACCGAGCTTCCTCGTTGCTCCCTGCGCCATTTCCCCGCCGCTCCTCCCTCGCAAATTTGCCTATTCAACGTGGCTGACTGCGCATATATACATATATGCACATACATACCGTGTATCTGCTCGTCGACCGGCTCGTTCACCTGTTGATGGACGTTCCGCCAACGGGATCAAAAGGATTTCGCGAAGTAACCGAGGGACCTGTTATCAGCAGGTTCAGGTATCCGCTCCCGACGAGCGGCCGGCATTTCCAAAGGCCTGACTTTCTTATTCAGGAATTTCTGGTACCTCGAGAATTTCGTTAACCCTCGCGAGCACGGCCGCTTTGCGCGAGCGAGATAGCGGCGACGGAGTCCGTTTCAGAGAAAAACTCTCGCGAGATTCAGCGACTCCCTTCAATAACAAAAGATGTATTAATGTTCTCGGCGCAACTAGCAAAATTGCTTTAATGTATTTTCTTGATCGAACCGTTGCAGGAAAGGCTCAAATTAATGAATAGACTCAGCAAAATAAATTTCCAGCTTCCAATGGATGTCTCAATATTAATAGCTAAATCAAATATCAAAGCTTGCCACTGCGTGTTATCATTTTTTAAGAGCTGTGGTCTTAAAGTATAAGTTTTATCTATACTGTTCCAACTAATCATATGTCTGTATTAAAATATCTGTGTATCTCTAATAACCACATTCCATTTTGTAATTATTATATTCTGTTTTGTATGTGGCGTATTTCGTTTTTTTTTTGTAATTATGTTGAAATAAATCTCATATGAGATTTTCTAATTAAAAAAAATATTAATACATCTTTTGTTGTTAACAATCTTACGATTGTAAGGATGATAGACACGTCAAGATCCTTTGCTCGCTCGTAGGAAACTGTTCCTTTTACAAATACTCATGGTAACATAGATTTGTTAATAAAACGCTAGCGCAACGCATAAATCAATAAAATTGTATATAACAGCATAAATCAATAACAGGTAAAAATATGGGTAAAACAATTAGTTATCGATACGGTGGTATAAACATTCTTACACGATCGATAACTGGAATAACATTTACTACCTTTAATGTGCGGACGTTCTAATAAGAAACTTATAACTTTTTCAATATTATGCTAGTTGAACGTTTTCGACGAGTTAGAGCAATTCATTCTCGAGAAATACTATCGAAAACAACTCGCGAGAGTTTCATTCTCAAATGAATTCCTTTAGAGACGTACTTTTGTCCGAGGCTCAGGCGTCTCGATGTCTATCGACTTTTATCCCGTTTTAATAGCTACAGCTTTTCATTCGCACGTCTTTAATACCTTCAATGAAACCTGCTCCGGCGCAGATACGCGAGAACATTGTCCGCCTCGTGCGAATCCTGCAGAGACACTTCTGCTCCAATTTTTTTGACATAGTTTCTAAGGTAAGTTCGTACGTCAAACGATAGGCGAACTAACCCTCGGCGAATGCTACGTTTCTACTAGGCTATGAACTTTTTATTAAAATGATTCATGTACTTGTTTTTCATCGATATTTATTTATCTGTTTTCTGCACGTAATATATGTACTATTTGTCCATATTTTATTTTTACATTATACGTAAAACATGCCTCTTATCGTTTCTTTCAAAATTTAGTGTAAAAGAAGTAATATTCCCAACCTTCGATTAGTGCATTTAAAACAATTCCTAACAAAAAAAAAAACAAATATAAATTTTTGCTACGCTATACGAATTTTTTAATTTTTGTTCTCCGTGCCTGTGATGCAGAGTTGGGCGTTATTCGAATGAAATTTCATTCGAATAACCAAGAGAATAAAAATTGCGAATAAAGTGACTTTATTCGCAATAACGAATAAATCTTTATTCGAATATTTTTATGCGCTTATTCTCGGCCTTTATTCGCTGCGGTCATTTAGAATAACGAATAACGAATAACAGTTTCGGGATTTATTCGAGAATAACGAATAACGATTTTATTCGCCGAGAATTATTCGTAGCTTGCGAATAACGAATACGACTTTATTCGCTATTCCTTATTCGTTACTCGAAATAAAATTTTCCCAACTCTGCTGTGATGTATTCGTTCCATTTCACTTGGTCTGAACGTGATCGTTGTCGTTCTTCGTTAAATTGTTATTCGTTTTGAAAAAAGTACTTAGTACATCCACTAGTACATCGACCGTTTCCACGAGCCTAATTCCCGCCGTGAAACGCGTTGTCATTGTCAAGAATGGTGGCGGAGGTGTAATCGATAGTTGGCAACTCGAGGCAAGAGATTTCGCGCGGCGATTAATTATCACCGCTTACGGTGGTCGAAGTTTCGAGTTTCTGCTCGCGGAATCCGGTCGAAAAGTTTCGCAAAGAAGCCTGGGAAGAGGATCTGGCCCGGGTTCGGGAAGTCGCGCGATCCTCACGGCCGCGTGAAATCGTTCCGGAGGGGTTTCATTGAAAAGTTCTGCGAGCTTTCTCGCTTTAAAACGAAAACGTCGTTTCTATGATCGACTCTCTGGCCACTCTTGTGCCGGCGAGCAGGCGCGGCGGTGTGGATCGCGGTTGATTAACTTCCTATTGTTCTCCGTCCGCTAGCGGCGAGCGAACGAGAGCTTTCACGGGTCGGTGTTTCTCCTTCCGACGCAGAACCGGTCGCGTGATACCCCCACGCGCAAAAGAACGGAAACACTGGAATACAAATCGCCTGATTTCGGTTTCCGTCTGTTCGATTTTCACCGGCCAAATACCGATACAATGTTATTTCGCAAATCTCGCTGCGGAAATCGCGTCTCGCTGTAGTCAAATAATCGACTCCTACTACGTAAATACTCTACATAATATCGATTATTGGTGAACTAACTTGTGACAACTAATCGATAATAACACTGTCTTAGAAATTTCAACTTTTTTCATGTTTCGATGTAACTGTTGGATGAAACTTAATTGTTTAAACATGTTTAAACAATCGCAATGTATTACTGTTGCACGTCACTGGATTCGGGAAAGTCTAGAGAATCTTTTGCTATAAAGAACAATACAATATCTTATATAATAACATCATAATATTTGTTCAAAGTTGAAAAATACGTCTTTTTTCAAATTCAAGTTTCTCAAAATTGTGCGTGTAGGAGAAAAATTAAGGCCATATTCGGAATCAGCGCGAAAATCTCTATAAGATCTACCCAACAGTTGTATAGAAACATTTTTGTTGATGGACAGTGTAATGTGACTTTATTAGAAGCTAACGCTGTGCAAAAAAGAATATTGATAAAATATATTGATCCGTAAGATCAAATGAAAAATTTTCTGCATCGATTGCAGAAAGTACTTAATAACAAAATATAGAATATTCCCTTAACCCTCTCACCCGTCCCCAATTTCACAAACTGAATCTATCCCTCGGTATTAAATTAACACATTGATAAAATATGAAATAACACGGTAAGCAGTTATTTTTCAATGTATTCTTTTATTCAATTTCATGAGTTAGCATTTATATCTCGGTCACGGAATTTTTTTTAATAACCCGTGGGTAACTTTTCTGAATAACATATGTTATAATTAATTTCATCAACTGTTTTGAAAATTGTATAATATTTTACAGACACAATTTTAATTAATCTTGAAAATGATAATCTAAACAGAGATCGAAATGTCGAGTATTTATATATTGGTAATTTATAACTTGGTAATTTGCAAAATTGCTTTATAGAATAAAGTAACAAACGATCAAACCTAGTGCCGAAAAAATTAACCATTTTATATGAATAGAAAACATCGAGAAATAACGCTGATAGATAGATTCAGTAGGTGACCGAGGGAGGGACGATTTTAAATGAAAGAGATGTATTACGCTGATTGGCTAATTGGCAGTTCGAAAGTTGAAAGAGCGAGCCATCGGTGTTCGGAGTGAGTGTTCAAACTACCCACCGAAACGATCATTTCACAAAAAGAAGATATTCCAGATTCGACATCGCAGAAGATAACAGAGAACGGACGCTAATGTTATCTTCTCGGCGACTACCTATTGATACCAAAACTTTGGTCATTTGACGAGCCATTATTCCGTACGAACACACTTGAGCCTCGCAATCGTCAGAGTTTACAAGCTTCGCTGTCCTTTCGATCCTCGATTTCAGGCTAATTAAACATTTCACGATGCGTTCAGGATTCTACGAACTTCCTCAAACGGATTCCTAGATGGCTGTCCGGCAAAGTCAAAGATTAGAACGTGTAATGTGGATCTTTGAAACTCCAGGTTAATTTTGTGTTATTCCTGTCCCTGAAACAGATCGTATGCACAAACTTATTTACCGGCGATGTTTCGGTCGTTGCTCGAATTTGGGTCGCTGGTTTTTGCAATCGCGTAGGTCGATGTGTTTCCCACGAAGTTGCGTACGCCGCGAACTATTCGACGCTCGTCGGAACTGGGCGACCGAGAGGGCTATAAACGAGAAGTTTGAATTTCGTGTATTTCCGTGATAAATAGCTGGCTTAATAACATCAACCGGTGCAGTGTTCGGCATCATTCGAATAAAATTTGAATCAGAGCAAAGAATAAATTCGTTATCCGATTAGTTATCATTCTAGTTGCTCGTTACATTATTCGTTGTTTATTGTTCGTGGATGCCACGGACAAAACTGGGGAAATGTTAGAGAAAATTATTATTTATTTTAATGAATGCCAGTTGTCAGTAAATTTCAAAGAAATTTTCCAAAAAATACAATGATCAAATACGATTTTAATGTTCTGGTTACAAATAACCAATTCAAATGATTAATATATATTTTTTAATCAAAAGCGACGCCAAACCAAATTCATTTTTGGTCATACCTTTTGATAGCGCTTTCAAAGAAAGCCCTCTGTGACGAGTTTCAAGTCGATACCCCTATCCCGAGTCTCTTTTTCCAGACTCAAAGAATACTCGGAACTGTTTTGAAAACCATACAAAACGAAAATGCGGATTCACCAGTAAAAATATTACGATATTCCACATTCAAAGAATTCACATCCGAGATTCGTTTGAAAATTCGATTACCGTGTATCGACGAATATTCAACCGTTCGATGAAATTTCATTTTTCCACGGAAGCTCGAAACAATGTAACTGATTGCGACGATTCCGGATGTGTTCGATCTTCGAGCTTGAAGTGCCGCTTAATGGAGCATACAGCCGCGAATGGAATATGTTATGCAAATGATCGGCTCCAGGAATCGCTGGAGTTTAGGCTTGGCTGCATTGCATGCTCCGATGATCTGGGGAGCGTTTAAGGTTTGTGTCTCCCATCGAGATTGCGGATAAACAACGGTTTAGGGTTGATTACACGGTGTCGTAACACTATAATCAAAACAAACCAATCGCACGATAACGCAAAAATATTAGAACATACGTTTTAAACTGGCGTTGGAAACTGGAAATTGGAAACTGGCGTTGTTTGATAATTACTTGCAGTCATCAACCGTCGCGCAGTGTGATCATTAACATTGCCCGACTCGCTAAAATCATGTTTCGGGTTCGTTGAAACTCTGCCGGTGATTAGCGAACAATGAATTATATAACATTTTATATTTCATTATTTCGCGATGTTCCAGGGGGTATTAAATAACTGCGTGCATATACAGGGTGAGTTACCTAACGTTTGCACCTCAAATATCTTTGTTATTTTTAAATATACGTAAAATATAATCAATTTTGTTATGTCGATCGAAATATTAAGATAATTGGAAATGATTTTATCACAGTATAGCTAATTTGTGTAAGAATACCTAAACGTTTCGATTCGAATTCGAATCTCATCTCGTCTCATTTCATCAATTACTGATGAGTCCTCTAGCGGTTCTAGGATGAAATACCACCTTTCTTTTACTCTACTATTAAACATTTTTAATAGCAAACGTGGTCTCAAACCAAATGATTCAAATCTGAATCCAAACGTTTGGGTATTCTTACAAATTATCTACAGTGTATAGAGTTTGATTGAACCGTGCGCCGATAAAATCATTTCCAATACGTAAAATATAGTTAGGACAAAGTTGAATGGTACAACGGGGGCTAACACGATGCCAAAAACAAATTTTGTTTTTATATAATTTTTTCAGAGATATCAAGGTCACCTTGACTTTTTTAAAATGAAACCACCCTTTTTTAAACACCTACAAAGATAGCCCCTTTCATTAGGAATTCAGTTATAATTATTCCAAGGTCATTCAAGGTCACAAGGCATGTTTCAGAGAATTTTTCACGCACCAACCAGTACACCACCCTGCACCTTCGCCGGACGACGTACGACACCGGGTAGCCGAAAGAAAGCTCGCCATTCAACGTTAAGATCAAAGTTGCCGCCTCTGCGAGAGCTTTTAACAAATGCCCGTCGATTCAAGAAGGCTATCTCCCCGGTGAAAGCAGCGATAAGTAACATTTCCAGGCTGTCGCACGGCATCGCGACATTACTCGATACGAAGATAAAAGTTGCCAGGCAATAATTTCACCACTTCAAGGTGGGATGCGCGAACGAATCTCTTCGTCGTCCGTTTCCAACCTGTCTCCTTTTTTCGCACGTACCCCGACGAGTTCCGCGGAAGTCGCAATTGCCGCTCTTTGCCGATTCATCGCGATAAGAGCCACTTTTATCAAGATGCTCGTAAAAGGTCTCGCGCTTGGTACAAAGCGAAAAGTCGATCCGGAATGGTGAAAGAAATGGAACAAGAGAAGTCCCGGGCGATTCGCCGCGGGTGCCACCAGCTTCCGGACAGTCGCGGACCGATCTCGAACTTATTTGCGTCGCGAGGAGCTGTCTGCGTTCGTGGAAACGTGGGTGGTCCGCGAGGAGGAAGCTTCGTCGCGAAGACGTCGCTGGCACGAGCGGTTTACGAACTTCTATGCTAGTAGAGTGTGTGCACATATGTCGTCGAACGGCCCGTGAACACGTTGACGGGTTTCTTCTGGCCGTTTTGCTCGATATCCTGTCGTGATTTCTGTCCAACACCGTATTCTGCGGATTCCCCTCGATTTCCTCCTTTCGCCGCACCCTGTCGCGTCGGGGTTTCTCGTTTCTACCGAGTTTCTGCTCAATCACGGAATAAATTCAGAAGAATGGGAACAGATTTTCGAGTCCGCTGAGAAATCTTCGCCGATGTACACATGCACTCTGACGCGACAGCCGCGCGGGAGTAATTTGTTGACACGCGGCGCAGGAAACCGAGATAGTCTCGCGCAACGTTTGACCGATATCCGCTCGTTTGCAGCGAGATACAGTCACTCACTGTACTGTACGTTGCAGCGCATGCCGCGTGTTCCGTTGGGTTTTCTACAACACGATAAGACTATACTAATCAGGTTATGAACAAATCTGAAAGACGAAGAATTATATAAGAGCAATTTTAGTATTAAATAGATTGCAGATTTTTATGTATTTATTGCTTCTGAACATTTTCAGCAAATAGGGGAAAATAAATAACTTAAATGGGAACCCCCATTTTTCATTGCAGATTTAGATTCTCCAGAAAAAAATACACAAATTTGACATACGAGTTTTTGCATTTTGGTTCACAGGTGGCGCTGTAATGGACAAAAATCAAAATGGGTAAAAAACGTTGAAAATTGGAGATATCTCGTGAAATACAATCAGATCAGAAAAATAAAAGTATATGTAAATACATACAATATTAAATAACATTTTTAAAAGTGCTATTCGATAACACCATAATTGACCTCCCATCCTCACTTGCTGAGGCTGGGATCTATATTGATAAACAAACCAATGAATTTTTCCAACTGCTTTCGATTGCAGCGACATCTGTGAAAGAAATTACACCAATAATATCAAATCAATGGAGAACAATGGAGTAAAAATTCTTTGATGCAAATTGGCTTCTTTTTCAATTATAATTTACAAGTTGTCGATCGAGATAAAAGAAACATTTATTTTCAACAAAGAACGGAATATGAGTTTCTATAGAATTTAGTACAATTTTTATTTTTTTGGAGATCTGCAAAGGTCGCTGTCACTGGAAATTAAATTGTATTTTCTTTCACTTATTCACATTCGTCTACAAAAATTGTAAATTGCATCGACATCCGCAGTCTAGTAATTAACTCCCAACACATTTCGAGATCATTTTAATTGGTGAGGAGAGCCTCGAACAGCGTGTATAACTAGTGTGAATTTTAATCGGCGTACGTTTCTCGTTACCGCACGAACGGACAATGCCGTGAGAATATCGGAAATGGAGATTGGTCTTAACAATGCGTTCCATTCGGGGTGGTTTTTCAACGGTAAAGACGCGTGCTTTTAATTTACGCGTACCGATAGCAGGGCCATTGTTCACTTTTTGTCGGCGCGGTTCGGTCCCGTTGACACTTATCCCATCGCAATGGCTACCAGCGGAAGCTTAAACACGATTACCTGCCTTTGGCGGGAACAGGCCGATTTTTCTCGTTTCTGTGTTCGTGCGGGATCGCGATCGCGTTCACACGGGACCATAAAAACGAACCGACCAGCGAAATTTACGGTCGCCAGTTATATGTGTTCCCGAAGAATTCCTTCCGATGTTTTGCCAGCATGTTTACGCCTCCGATGCCAGGCTACACCCTGGCACGCTACAAGGTATCGATATCTCGACTCTTAAATACACCGCGACGTAATGACGCGATAAAGCCACCTATGAAACCCGAGAGCCAGGACTTTCCAAGTCGGAGCACTCGCGATAAACTTTAACTTAACTCGACGGTTACATCGTTCTTTGTTTTCCTCAATATAAAAAGCTTTTCTACAAGAACAAAAGAAAAGAAAAATGTAACGACACTTCAGCTCCGAACGGCGCTTTATCTAGAATTTACAAGAGTCTCTCTCTCTCTCTCTCGCTGAATGTACTCTTTGTTTAGTCGTTTAACAGTTGATTATAATCGAAATAACAATTCATTACCGCGAACGATTATTAGAGTAATTGGTCGATAATTGCACGCAAAGGTTCCTTCTAAATGAATTGCTATTTGTTCAGGACGGTTGTTTATTAAATTAATGTTTAAGCACCAACGGCTAATAACGCAGATAGAAGATATTTCATTACTCTACGTTATCATGCGTATTAATATGATATTATCTACTACGAGTTCGCTAATTACGATTTTGTTCCGTGAATAACGAAGCTTGTTAATGCGTACCGCGCGCACGTCCGGTTTAATTCAGCATATATTGATGAAATATCTCGCGGAAAAGTATCCATAAGCCATGGTCGGCGTCTATGCTGTCGCGTATAATAACGCGGTTAAACGAAATTATGAAATAATTTCCGGACACGCGAATCGGCAGCCGTGACGCAAACGTGTTACGCGTGTGCAACTCGATAAAAACTCGATGAAAATTTCATCTCGCGGGAAATTGAACGTTTAAATAATCATTCTCATTCCGTTCGCGAATCGCGAAGTAAAACAGGGAACCGTGTGGCGCGCGTCTACGCTGCTCCGCGATTCGCAAATTCGATAGATAAATGCACGAGGCAAGAGGTGAGAGTAAACGATAGACCGTCACGTTTCATACACTTTTTTTCACCGTCGGAGGGTAAAACCTCCCTTCGTGCGGTTTCTGCACTCAGTTCACTCGTTCCCTCGTCCGCCGAGTAATTCAATCATATTAATTACTCATAATGGCGTGCCTTCCGGTGCCTCTTGAGGCGTCACTGCAGGACACCCCCGTTGATCAGCTTATTTAACGTCTCTTCGGGGTTCCTGGCGAATCTTCTGGCCGTCCATAAAAAAACGGGAACTAGGCGGTCGCTTCGCGTAACGTTTCAAAACGAGTCTGATATTCTGCACAACACTCCAAGGGTAGTCCTCTGCGGAACTACCCTTATCCATGCGATTTTCTAACAGCGTCCGCTAATTACTTGCCGGGAAGACGGTTCCTGGTTGCTTACTACTTTTCACCGCCATTAAAAACAGATCGCAAGCCAGGATCGCCTAATTAGTTCCGTTTCATTCAAGGGAACGTCGGCCCAAAAAGCGACTTGTAGGAAGCCGGAAGTCGGGCTGACACACAGACCTTGCTGCTCGTAAAAACGGATCGCGTGTCATTATTTCCGAATTATTATATTGGCCGCCATCTTTAATGAAACGCAAAGTGTTCCGGGGACTCTCTCTCCCCTCGAACGTTCAACGAGAGAGTTAGGTCCGATTTATTTAAGTTCGCTCTGCGAGAGAGAGCGCGGCACGAAACTACTCGCCGAAGTGGAACAAGTCGGTGTATAATCAGCCAGACAGAGAAGCAGAGCACCCGGTTAATTCCGTCCATTACCGGCGAGCAGTACCTTTGATTTAATGTTCGACGACTTTTCATGGTTATTCATACACCGTGCGCGCGCGCGGCGGATACATCGACCAGTTCGCGTTTAAGGATTATATGCAGATAGATCCTGTAACTTTCCTCGAATCCGTCCCGACTCGACTCGTCCATCGGACTTCATAATAATTACGGAATTTAATTGGGTTTGCGGAGCACGTCGGAGTGCCCTCTTCCCTCTCGAGCTTTTTTCTCATTGACGTAACCGATCGCGAGACATGTTTTGTACGCGCGCTTTAATCACTCCGCTCGTTCCGTCGAACGACATCCGTAACGCTCCGAGCAAACACTCCTCTTTATTTCGTTCTATTATTAATTAATTCAAGTATCGCCGTTGTCCGATTTAATACGAATGGCCAGCAAGCTACAAGCCCCTCCGAACGGATACACGCTTTCTGCTTTATTTTTGTGATGTTCTTTAACTCTCATCCGTCCCTCGTGTCAATTTAACACAGTTTTTTCTAAATAAGCTATACTGTTATTTTCAGGTAAATTTTAGTGAACTCATCAACTTGACTAAAATCAAATTTGCAAAATCATGCACTATTTATAATGGTATTGATTTTCTCATTGAATCTCTGCAAAATTTTAAAATGCAACTACGCAGGATTATATGATAATACTTATCGATTGTACCAGTATCATTTTGTCTTTTTTTTCTTTGTCTTTGTGCGCATGTTGCTTCTTTCTTATTAGATAAGTAGTCTTGTATCGTTCTCTTTTTTTCTTTTCTTTGTAAATACTTATATGAAAAGGGCATATGTACGTCGATAATAAATAATAATAAATAAAAAGAAATGAGAAATGGATGATGGTTTCCGTCGAAGCTGCAGATTTACGATATTGTAAGAAAGGACATGCAAAATTTTGAATGCTTTTCTAACATTAAGATCAATTTCTTTAAAAAAAATATGTAAATAAAAATTGTCTGAAGGATACGCACTAGCTTCTTATTAAACCTGGTGCAATATTGTGCAGAATCCGACATCGTTTCCATTAAGTTGATGCAAATAAAACTGAAATTTCTGCTTATTAGATGAATGAACCTGAATGTACATGCCTTCGCTCAATTTTCTCGGAACGATTTCGAATTCTCTTCCAGGGTCGCAGGTTCGCGATCCGCAACAAAGGGACCCGGAGAAATAAGCGTTTACTCATAAATTATGGCTGGTTGCGTATTACATCATCTGAATTTTGCATAAAGGGCAAACAACTGAGTGGAGCAAGTCAAATTAAGCGACGGAACATAGACTGCAGTTCCGCCGTATCATGCTAGTCGATTATAATATGCTATTTCCTTCATTGTTCCCGGTGAGGTCGGACTCGGGAAAGACTTCATCGTCGAGTCGATTTTCCGGGACGTCTACGGGAATATATAATTTAATCAACCGCGGAGCGGGCGAAAAAAAGGAACAGGCGCTACGACCCGCGACGTCTCTAGCTTCTTTTTCTTTTTTTAATTCACCGAGAAAGCCGAGTCTGCGATGGGTCGTTCAACCATGGAAAACGAACAAGCGCGGCCGCCTTCGTTGCAGTGTCGTCTCCATCGACGCGCGTTACGAAAGATGGCACGTTTCATCTACAGTGTTTCGACTTCCGTGTAACTCGACCAGAAACTTGTTTGGAAAGACTGTTTAAACAGGGTGAGTCACGAAGCGTGATTATGTTAGATCTCTCTGTTGATAATGGTTCGATCGGAAATTTTTTTTTAGATTGCACCAAATGTCAATCCTTTTTTCCCAGACTTATCAAGGTCACCTACCCATCTTTTAGGGTAACAATCTTAATCGTTTCCTTAAAGAAAAAGGATATTAACACTAAATGAATTATATCGTAAAAATTACATTGGTTCAATTTAGTTTAAAATAATGCGACGTGAAATAACTATATATAACTTTTATTGTTCCCCTCAAGGATACAATCCTTTTCACAACCTCCTACTTCCCTTTCTTTCCATTTTGCTTATCCTTACCTTACACTAAACTATATATAATATAATTAAACATATATTAATTATAACTAAAGATAGAGAGAGAAAGAGAGAAACGATTATATACAAAAAATACCTTAACGTGAAATAACTGATACATTTTTTTAAATTTTCACTCAGACCACTTTCATAATTATGGGCGCATTATACGTTCGAACTGTCTATCTTTCTTTAAAGAATTGTTCGAGAACGATTTACTCCGGGAAACTGATTGAAAATTAGTGCCTGGTCAAGAATTAGTTCCTTAACGGTACGGGGAGTCGATAGCGAAATTTAAGTCCAGGTGAAACGATGGAGGAGCATGAATTTCGCGGGATTAAGCACGGGGATTTACGGGTCTGTTTTCGAGGGAATACGCGCGCCAGCCCCTGCTTTCCCGAACAAAAGGGTCTCGTAATTACGGTCATGTTTTTAAGACTGCCTGGGAACAACCCCGAGCCCGAATCCCTTGACCATCTTTTCTCTTTAGCCTGACCCAACTTCCCATCCTCTTTTTATGGCCACCTTTTTTTACAATGTAACAATGTCGCGTTGCGGATCGCATCGCGTCGGGCCTCGCGTGATTTGCTATCTAACAGCCCATGTCACGGCGTGAAACAAATTTTCACGCCTTCTACCCCTTTTAGGGGAACCGCCGGCCATAGAATATTTAACACTTTCGCTGGCTTTCACGAGCGTGGGGCAATCGAGGTTTCGCCCTCCGATCGTAATAGGTATACTTTCGGAGTAGCCACATAAAGAACGCTGTTACGGAAGTTCGTACAGCGTCGGACATTGGTATTTTATCTCATCCTTGTTAGCCGAATGCTCTTCCCGGTTACACGTAATGGTTACGATTCTTTCTTTTTTTGCATATTTTTGATACCACTGCTTTGAGATCCACGTAAACGTAGTTAATGTACTTAATTATATTTTTCTATCGATCGTATTTCTTGTTAAAATAGATCACAAACTAAGTGGAAACTTTTCCGAATAACATATGTAATTATAGTAATAAGTAATTATAAAAAGTAATTTTAATTACTTTCATCAAGTGGTTTGGAAATTGTATAATATTTTACGGACAAAATTCTAATAATTAATCTTGAAAATGATTTAACAAAATTGTTTTATAAAATACAGTAACAAACGATCGAACCTTGTGCCGAAAACATTAACCATTTTATATTAATATACTCATACTGTTTACAATATTATACACGTTGGTGTCTAATTAATTACTACACATTTAAAATGAAAAAAATCATAACGGTAATTATTTACATTAGGGGCTTCCTCGACGATTTTGATGACCTTGAAATATGTTATCAAGCTCATCATTCTGAGCAACTTTTCCGTATACAAAGTTTAATAAAGTGATTTTAGTCATTTTTCTAAGGGAACACGTACCAGTTGATTTTGAAGAAGTCGACAATGAAGTGGATCAATGATAAATGGTTAAGCGGCGCAGATAGAGAATCGGCAGAAGAGATATATGCTCTCAATTAAGCTCGTCGGCGTATAATTATGTCAAATCACTCACAGCGATACGGCCTAGGTCGTTGTTATTGCGTCAGAGTCATAACAAGCGATCGTTTAACCGTAGAACGGAATGAGTGGTAGCACCTGGCTGTAATTCGCCGCGACGCGACGTTGCCCCATCGTGCGGCATTTATCGATCGCTCGTAGGATCGTGGTTTTCCAAACATCGGTGTGGTCTGGACCGAACGTAGAACATATCTCTCTCGCTCTCTCTCTTGTTTCATCGTCTGCGAGCGTACTCGCGGAAAAGCTTCTCAAAGGGCTTTTACTCGCAGCAACGTCTAGAAAAATAACGCTCTCGAGGGCTGAAGGAGATTGGAAAACGGAGAAAAATGGCGCGACCGAGCGGGACCGAATGGTCGTTCGTCGCTCAGAAATGGAAAAAGGGACCGGGAGCCGGGAACGGTCGCGAATAAACCCCGGCTACGGGGGAGCTTCGATCGTGTTACGAAAGGAAAGTAACGCGTTACGTGTCGTTCAAGTTATTGCGAGCGTATACTCGATTTGCGACAGCTTTACCGCGAATATAAAGTCGCTGTCGTTCGATGCTAACGGCCCCGCGACTGTAATTGCTGGCTGCCGTCAGCGGAAATCGTCCTGCCATCATTCTGTTAACACCCACGCGCCGCCGTGCACCGCGCTGTTTACAACAAATTGACATACAGCTACACCCCCGACAAAATTATAAGACAAATAGGAATTTGTACGAATAGGGTATTTTTATAGTATGAATTTTCTTCTTCTTTCATTAATAATGTTATTGTCTAAATTCCACTTCATAAATTTTCAGTAAATTTTACCAAGTACAAAAGCAAGTGTTGTTTTATTAATCTTATGTTATAGCGAACGTTCAATTACAGGCTCCAGCCAATCGATTAATTGTTTCAGCGCTGTTTGATGTTCCACGCTATACAAATATCGCTCCAAGCAATGTTGAGCGTTTTTTATTGCCGTTTGCCAACGGCTATGAATTCGTGTGGGTGATTGAAATTCGGATATTGAAATGAATTACCAGATGCATTGGTTTTTGAACGGCGTTTCGTCCCTTAAAAATCACCTCCGTAATATCTCGATAGATGGAAAGATTCTTATAAAGATAAAACTGAGTGGAAATTTTTGCATGTTTTTCAAAAATTCAGTGAGATGCGAAGGGGTTAAAAGGAATTGCTATCAAACAACGTGTGCGAAGTATCTTTCACTACACTGCTTGTGTGCAAAGTGTCGTTGCAGTCGGCACATACGAGTTGTGTAATGTCTCTTGTAAGTCCAGCAACTACAATGTTTACATATTATCCAATCAGAGTGTGAGCTTACTGCGTTGACTAACAGGGTGAATGTTGAACGTTTTCTCGGTTACCTAAAGCGACCCTGGCTTATGTAGAACGCATTGCATAGGTGATTACGATACCTTGATTACTGGCGAATACACTGCCGATCTTTGTACAAATTCTAGCTTACAAGATAATTAAACTGCGGATCTTTATGCAACATAAAAATTTTCTACCTCGATATCAAGAAATTGGAACTAATTCGAATGTTATTTCTTTCCTTAATGATTTTGACAAGGGAATGTGAATTTATTTTCTCAGAAAGAAATATCTGATATAAAAACAATATATAAAAAACCTTTTTAAAAATTACGCTTATATTAGAATGCACTAAAAAAGAGAAAATTATATTTTCAGACATTAGTGACTATAAATAAAAGCTTGGTGCGCTAATCTATATTAACGTAATCTTCGTGGGTGCTCTTTTATTTATAGACACTAATATCAAAAAATATTATTTTCTCCGTTTCAGTGCATTCGAATATAAGGGTAGTTTTCAAAAAGTTTTCTTATATATTTCTTTACTACCGAGCGTATTTGGTAAGGTCCGCTTACCGAGCAGAACCGCCCGACCTAATCCAAACCAACCCAGTAAGTAAACTGAGCTCTTTCGGTGCGAAGTGGGTCAGTAGAGTGGGAACGCGTAGTGGAGTAGGGAGCGCGCGGAGTGGGGATCGCTGCTCGCGATGACGTACTACTGAACATTTAAATATATCGTTTAAATCCTAAACGCACAGTCTTTTAAAATTTTCTTTTTAATATTGCATTGTCATTCAGTTCTGAGCTATGTTGCAAATTTCAAGTTTCTAGCTAGTTGGGAAGTGGTTTAACCACGGAGTTTGACAACTCAGCAAGCTAATATAAAAAAATAACATGGTAAAAATGGAATTCTACAAGTCTTCTTCAACGTTAAACTTTTTTTCATTGCATAACGCGTAGAATACTGGGCGTATTAAATAACCATTTCTCTTAACATTTCATTCAAATAACGTGCACGTCGGGTACTTGAGACGCTACTCCATTCACGGCCATTTCGATTCTTGCTATTCGCACGATCTCGGCATTATGAGCTCGCCGTTTACTGCACGGATGCATCAAGTAGTATATCGTGGCTCATGATCGCAGAACTATAGCCGGCATTAAAGTGTTGTTTACGTCTGGCGAGGTTAGTGCGAGGTCGCGATCCACGGGGAACATTAAATGGCAACGATATTCCATATCGAGCCCGACGCTACGACATAGTTCTTCGCGCTGTCGCCTAACTAAGTTCACAGCGGGCGGACATGTTTCAGATCGCATCCATTCCGTTTATCGCCGTCGTAAAGCTCGCCGTGGTGTGCACGTTTACGAACAAGGAGTTCGAATTACAAAGTCACGTCGCGAACAACGCGAGGCCTGGACTCGCGGATTCTACGTTTCATGGAAACGTGTTGCGAAACGCGCTGTCGTTCTTTCTGCTGCTGGCCAATATTTCCGGTTTGCTTGCCGTCACGCGTTCAACAATATTCTATTATATTTGAAACGCTCCGGGCGGATCCATGCAAACGTCCTCTGCATGGACGTGCACCGTAACCGAACTTTTTCGACAGCGAGCCGAACTTCTGCCGTTAGCGTTCAACGCTGTTTTACCCTGCTGCGCAAAGTGCCAACGGTAAACTTCCCGAATTGATCAGCGAAGTCAGCCAGAGGAAAACCGACCGGCAAGCAGCATCGGAAGTTACTGTCTTTTCATTTTCATAGTATCACTCGAAGTTTCTAGGCTCCCTTACGCTGCTTATAAAAAGTGTTCGGACACTAAAGCTCTGATTTTCAATTTGTTGGATCCCTTAAACTTCGGATTTTCAGGAGTCGTGCCACGACAAATCCGGACTCGTTTTGAAGTCATTTTTTTCGAACATTTGTTGAAGTGATTGGTTGGACAATTTTTTCTTTTATTAACAAATGTCACGAATTAAAACGTGTTCAAATATGTTAAATCTGGACATTGCTATTCGTTAAATAGCTTTCACAGGTGAAATACGAACGTCACAACAGATTTGACGAAATAAATTTGATACCGGGGTTTATGAAATACGCAACTGAAAATATTAATTCCTAATTAAAACTATCGATCCATTACGACCGGTGGATATTCCACGGAAGATTAATTAATAACCAGTCCGATTACATATATGAATCCCCTTTTCTGGGAAGCGAGGCCGCCAGAATTTTCCGATTATACCGACAGCTAATTGATGTCTAGCGGTCCGAAGAAATATACCGATAAAAATGTCAGTGACTAATGAAAGGATGTTAGATCGATGCCGAGCAATTCGACCGACTGTTCTCCGGACTAAATCCGGCCAGGACGAAATGGCCGACATGCTCGTTGGCTCATGAAACGTGTAGACACGTCGTGTCGGGTCGCAGGACGCATATTCATCGTTCGCTGGAATCTCTGCGTCCGTGTGCTCATCAAACCTGAATGTTTTTCCCGCGATTCGTGCCACCGAGAGACCGGCCTGACATTCGATGCACCGAATTAAAGCTTAATAGTAATTAACACGAGCAGTCAGTCGACCGTCGTCATTCCAGGTCCTCGGACTTTACAATCCTGCAAACGGTTTGTAAACCGTACGACCAATTTAAAGGTCCATTCGGTGAGGATCGGTAAATTTTTTATGCATTTATTAAAAATATTAGGAGAATTTTAAAATACTGTTACGTTATTGTCACCCTATTAAACATATTAAGAAAGAAATTAAATTTCTAATTCATCCCAGTTTCTTGCAAATCAGGTAAAAAAATGTTTTTGCATAAAGATCTACTCATATTATATATTTACATTATTAGTTATAAATAGATTTAATTGGAAGCAATAATAGTTGGAAATATTTGCATGATAAAATAATTATGTGCAAAAATGATAGTATGATGAGGATGTAAGGTTGAAATTATAAATGTATCTATCTACATATAATAATAATAACATTGATTAATATTGTTATATGTTTTTCAACCTATCAAACATATTCAGAAAGAAGATAAATTTCATTCCAGATTGTTGCAATTCAGCTAGAATATTTTTATTTTGCGTAATGATCCGCTGTCTGGTTAGAAAGTACATAAAAATGTTTATGTATTTATTATTATACTTTTTCTAGACATATATTATTTGAGTTGCGACATGTTCCTTACGAATGAACGATGTGTCTGTACCGTAATCGTGAACAGTGTCGACCACAATTCCGTCGTATGGTGCAATTCAGGAACGTTTTTTCACGAAGTTTACGCGTCGCAGACGGACTCGCGCTTTATGGTGGTCTATAAACTCGGGCAATTATCGAGTTCGCTTATGACTCGAAGCATCGTAAAGCAGATATTAAGCAATAAGTCCATTTACTTAGCGGTCTTTGGTATTCTATTGAGACTGAGTCACGAGATATATGGATGCTCAGGCGAAGTAATTGTATAATATCGCGCCCGGTATTATCGATAGAGAAGGAATATTGCTGTTGTAAACTAGACACCGCGATCGATAGCAGTGGGTATTAAATATTCTCAAGTCAAAGAAGAGGTAACAGTAAAGTGTTTTGCACGGAAAATTAATGAATCTTTGTCAACTTATAATATTAAGCGAGTCGCACCTAAAGTGTTTCATTAATTATTCCAGTGTATTTTGTTCAATGAACTTCCACATTTTAACAATCCAAAATTGTTTGATTACTTCATTGACGACGAGTAAACTCTCGGTGAATAAACTACATATGGCTCCCTTAAGTTCGATATCAATTTATGATTATTCTCGTTTTCTTTCTTTGCTCTTCGAGGAAATGATTTCCTGTGAACCAATTTGCAAACGTCCATCACTTTTCTGAAGTCCAACAAGTTTCGCGAGCTAACTTTGGAATCTTTTATGAAGTTTACGTCACAAAATTTTCGTTTTCAGATATGTTTTGACGTAATACGCAATTTTTAAAATACAGAAAATGAAACTGATGAATCCTGTGTCAAAATCAAAGAATTTCGAAATGAGATAGAGAGACGATTTCTTTTTTAAATTGAAGCTGAAATATCGCAGATCATTATTCTATTTTTCCCTTATTCTTAAATATTTCAGGTCTAATTTAAAAAAGAAATCTTCGCTCTACCTCAATTCTGTCGAAAGTTTTATGATTTTGATAGAGAATTCATCAGTTTGGTCCACTATGCGGTGGCTCTGTGTAGTATTCGACGTTTCCTTGACGAAGGACCGAGGCGAGATCGGTGCAAATTGGTGCAACATAGTTCTTAACAAGATGGCTCCCACCTTCGTTACTTTTGCAGAGACCTCACGTGGAATGCGCGTGGCAGCGAATTTTGTGACCTCGACAAACGCCACAGCCATTTCGCGCACTCCGGGTTTCTCTTAAAAACGAAAAACTTTGTTAACTCGCCCGGAAAATAGCACGGGCCGTGAGTGATATTTCCCGATACGAAATTCAACGACGATGCATAAAAATTAACCATTAAAACTGGAACGCTGAGCCGCGTTTCCGTTCTCTGTGTGTTATGATCGCCGCAGGATACGCGAATAGATATTTAGGAGCGCCGACTAAAAAAATACCGTCGAAAACTTTATATACCGATCTTTTCGGCGAATGACGCAAAGGTAGAGCCTGTATTTTCGCGTAACGGAATACCGCTTTTGCCGCGAATTACCATTCCACGTGGAATGAGCTTTTTTTAATAGAAGCTAAAGCCATGTCCAATGTGGGCGTTCCCGCGCTTGTCTTTTTATGTTTCCGATTGGCGCGCGAACGAGCTCATTGTTTGCAGTTCGTTTCACTCGTTATCTCGTATCTGTTAAATATGTAACCCTTTATAGTACTTTGACTACTGCGGCAACCAGATATCGCCGACGTAATTCTGCATCCAAACATAAAAATCATTTTTATGCTGACATTCTAAACGAACCGATACTTAAATCTTGGCTTTTCAGCTCGTTTTCCATCAAATAAATTGCTTCGATTTTGCAGAACCAGTTTTGATACTGTATACTCTTTATTTACTAAGCTTATGGACCAATCCTTTGCTGTGCGCATGGCTAAATCGAGTATAAAATTTCGTTGCAAAAATGTTACCCAACTACAAAATTGATTTGTTGTATAAAATAGGTCAACAATCTGCTTTGTGTATTTTATTGGTAATTATTCACCTCACTGATTTTGATGACCTATTGAATACTATGTCTAATACCATATTGAATTTTCTCTCTTGGATTTTTGTAATCAAATGATATACTACAAATAATAAAAATCTAACCAAACACAAAATGAATAACACAGGTATACAATATACAACATATAACTTATTAGGTTACTAATTAGTAATACTTTTTTGCGAATATCTCAAAAACTAAAATCGAGCGGCGATAACATGTATAGGAAAAAGTTGTTCAGAATGATGACCTTGACAACATATTTCAAGATCATCAAAATCGGTGAGGAAGCCCCTAAAGTAAATAATTACCATTTTATTTAACAACTGTAGGAATTATGAAGATCTTTCCGTAGATGATTGTAATTTTTAGAAGCTAATACTATTTTCTAATTCTAAGATAGATTTGACCCAATATTGAAGAACATTGTCAACGTCTGATTATAAAGCCTGTGTAACACGAAGTCTCGTAGATTAAAAGCATATTCTACGGATCGTCTTGAGTCTAGAAGATCACTGAACCGTAATTTTCTTTGACGTTAAAAACGCAGCACCGTTTCCCTTGAGAATATTTTCTATGCCACTCGTTATGAAACACATTCCTCGATATACCTTGACTAGTCTTTGAAGGACACTTCGAATACCGTTCGGAGACACCTTCGAATACTTTCATTTCTATTCATCTTCACTGGAAAAGCGAACGAAGAGCAGCCTCGAAGGGAGGACAACCACTCGTGAACGCTTTACCGAAGTGGAGTATTGCACTTGTTGCGCTTATATATTAAGCCGTGGCAGTTTGATTTTTCTGTTGCAATCTCGGCTACGTGCTCAATATTTTTCTCACCTAATAAACCGACGCAATTTATTTAACTTTGATAAACGACAAGTTAAGAATCGTTCCATTTTCCATCCGGTATCTCGTTTGTCTCTACAAGAATAGCGAAGTGGACATTGTTGGACACCTAACGAAATTTTCATTCGTTGAATACTGTGTGAAAAATACATTCATTGTCCACATAATAGATAAAACAATTGCAATTCAGGCAAAAATTATGATCAACATTGTATTCTCCATTTTTGTATTATTAAGTAAGTTGTTTTGACTTATACGAATTTTGTAATTACAGTTCCATTCAGAAATGGATTATTTTAAATGGACACTCGACAATTTATACAAGTAGGATCTTATATTTAGGAATTTGTTGGAAAGTGTGCGACCAGTGCGGTACGTTATTCTATGTGATAAATGAATATTGTTCTCTAAAAAAATTACTAAATATACTGAAAACGTCTGTATACATATTTTATAAAAATTGTTTTCTAAAAAATGATTTATATGACTTTTGTAATTACAGTTCCATTTAGAAATGGATTATTTAAAATGGACACTCGACAATTTATACAAGTAGGATCTAATCTTTAGGAATTTGTTGGAAAGTGTGCGACCAATGCGGTACGTTATTCTATGTGATAAATGAACATTGTTCTCTAAAAAAATTACTAAATATACTGGAAACGTCTGTATACATATTTTCTAAAAACTGTGAGGAACGGATTATTCAAATATATACAAGTGATTATCATTATATTACATGTCTCGTTTTTAATGATAGTATTGTAGTCATGCTTGCTGTGGAGAATGAAAAATATTTAAAAGATTAAAAATATGAAATGTCTCGTTCGAAGATGATAGTAGCCCTCCCATTTTTTAATCCCCTTTATATATAATATATAGGAACCAATTAAGGTATGTCATCTTAAAAAGCATGCTCGTTACATAAAACAATATGAGAATAAAGGAATAAAAACAGACGATATTTAATATAAAATTTATAAAATTTATTATCCTCAAACCCAAATCATTAAATCAATTGATGTATGGCACGTTTTAAAATCTGATAAATTTCCGGAAGCGAGTATGCGGGAAATTTGCTAGAGATTTATGACGAGGAACGCGACGCGTGTCTCGTATGATTTTGGAAGAACGCGGAAATGGAGGCAGCACGCCGATGCCGGACAAAATTTCGAGTCTCTTGTTGCTGTCGAAGGGATATAAAAATACCGTTCACGGTATACGAGTGGGTTGAATATTCCGATACCCGTGGCACACCGAATCGAATTATCGACGACTAAAGTTTACGATATATTGAAATATTTTCGACGACGAAAGAATCCAATAACACGGCGAATCGGAGGTCCTGCCGGTATTCAGCGGTTATTCATGTCGGAATTCCGCGATAACCGAACGGAAGACTTTTATTAGTGCGCGGCTCTAAGCCGGCCAATTAATCGTTCGTTGAACGGCAATCGGCAGCGATTGATTTCTGAATTACGCGCTCGCAAGTATAGCAGAAGCCGAGCGACCGCATTCTGCGGTATTGTCTCGCGAAAACCCGGGAATTAATTTCTCGACGAACAACAACGAGAGCAGGATCTTCGAAGGATTTGGATAACCGTTGCGCGCGGTCGCTCGCACGAACCAGCCCGTGTCAAACTGACGCGAGATCGTTCGAACAACACCGCGCATCATTATGCGCGCCGTGCACCGGGGAAAATCGCTGCGACGCTGTCAACGGATTGCCCGTCGATGTTGCAGCGGGAGGACGGAGTGAAAAAACTATGGAAAACGAACGTAAAAAATGGGAATAGAGGGAAAGAGAACGGGGTAAATCCTCGAAGGGAACGCGCCCGTGGCAGGGGTTTCTAAAGGCTTCGAAGGGATTTACATTTCACATCTGTCCGATGATCCTTTCGTCGCGGGCAAGGTTTTGCCAGCCAGGACACAGTGGGGTATTTCGCTCGAAAAGCTGGCCAAAAATATTTTAGCGTTATTTCAAGGTTTAAAACCGTGGTGTAGTGGGTCGTTGGATTCCTCGTGATTTCGGTACTTTTAGATTGTCGTATGTGCGAGGTCCGATTTTTGGTTCGATCGAAAATCAATATTCAAATCTACAGGCTTATTGTACATCATTTTAAGGTAAAAGGCTGATGTGTAAGATCTTATTCTTTTTATCTGACTGAGTTAAAAATTAACATATTGACGTTATCGATTAATTAATGCACTATTCGTCGATGTTATAGAAGACTACAAAAGAGAGGTGACAATCTCGAAAATGAAGAATGTCAATATGAAATAAAGTGTGGAAGTATAATAAAATTATTCGTGAAGTGTATGAAGCGTGATATACTTCATTAAATTTCAAGGATTAAAACCATGGTATAGTGGGTCGTTGGATTCCTCGTGACTTCGGTACTTTTAGATTGTCGTATGTGCGAGGTCCGATTTTAGGTTCGATCGAAAATCAATATTCAAATCTACAGGCTTATTGTACATCATTTTAAGGTAAAAGGCTGATGTGTAAGATCTTATTCTTTTTATCTGACTGAGTTGAAAATTAACATATTGACGTTATCGATTAATTAACGCACTATTCGTCGATGTTAAAGGAGACTACAAAATAGAGGTGATAATCTCGTAAATGAAGAATGTCAATATGAAATAAAGTGTGGAAGTACAACAAAATCGTAAACGTGATATACTTCATTAAATCAGATGAGGAAGTATAAATTGTTGGAATGTAGAGTACATACCTCCTCTAAAATGCTGCTCAAAATATCTTTTGCATATACATGCACATTTAAAAAAAAAATTTTATGCACTGCGTTAAATGAAAACGACTAAAAAAAGTCCCACTAAAATCGTGAAGGAGAGAGGTAGTTCATCGACAAGCTCTCTCAATAAATTTTTCGTTTTGGACTACCTTTATGAAATCACATTTTAGTCAACTTATTGGGTCAAACATCCCAGTAGTCCAAGCGGTGAATTGTTTTTTGTCGCTTGTCCGAGTTTCGAAAATTCCCGGTGAAAAATTTAATACACCGATTTTCAGGTGACGTGCGCCTTTGATACGGCTACGATCGTAAAAATAGTGTTTCGAGGAAGAGGAGAAGGATCGTCATATTTTCCCAGCAGTCTCTGAAACCAGGGTTTACCGAGAATCGTCGGTTTTACACGCGATACCGTGACCTGCCACGCTGTGTTCGTCCAGCGTTTGTACGGTGTAAGCTTCGGAGATTAAAAAGCTCCTCCCACCACTTTATACTACCGCAACGCTATCGGTGAAGCAGCTTGCACCGAATGGCCAATGAACATCGAGGACACCTCGCGCATGAGCTGGGAGGAAGGTTTAAAATCTTCGTGAAATCTCTGGGTCTTATTTTGATATTTTATTTTTTAATTTTACTTTTTTACAAAACTTCTGGCGAAGAATTTGCGACGTTTTCCTAATTGAAACTCGTTCAATTAATACGTTGGTCGCCACGTCACTCAAATATTATTATTTATAAGTGTTTATAATGATGAAAAAAAGAGAATGATACAAGACTACTCGTCTAATAACAAACAAGGGACATGCACAAGGGAAAAGTGTGACAAATATGTCGGAAAAAGTTTCATGAAAAATATAATTGGAAAAGAAAAAGACTTTGTCACTGCATTAGTAATGTATAAGGTAGTTAAGATGGGTTACATTACGCACTGCATTTCGATGTCACGAGAACAAACAGCTTTTGAACATTATGAAATTATTATTTTGACAAGCACCACGCGTTTCATATCCGCACGATGTTGTTAGTCCTGCGACAACGAGGGTGGTACACTAGAATTTGTAACGACAAACAAAGTTGTATGGTATCTGTACAGCGTACCATCTCTATTGACTGAGCTTCGAGGCTATCGAAACTACCCTGAAGCAAGTTCAACTCTCCGGAGTCTCAAACTATCATTAGTATTGAAATTGAAAGTCTTGAAGATCTGTCATTGGCATTCAATAAAATTTTTAGAGATACCAATCTGTACTGTAGATGATGTACCATTATATAAATGATACTTAACAATTATAACTAGACTACGGATTTTATGTATTTATAGCACAAACACGAGTTGGTGCAATTTAAAAAAATAAAGAAATTAAACTATTACATATATATATATATATATATATATATATATTATATTATTAATATAATTATAATATATAGTTGAAGCAATTTAAAACAGTATAGACATTAAAATATGTATATTATTAATATAATTATAATATTTATTGGTGTATATATATTGTATGTTATAATATCATAAATGCATTATAATAATTTATTAAGATATTTAAAGAAGACAAGGAAATTTTTTATCCGTTTTCTGCTCCATGCAACTGAGCCAAACAATTTTTATTTCGCACAAAGATCCGCAATTTAATTATAAAGTTCGACTACTCACGTTTGCTATTTTGTTTCTTAAAGCTTTGAAACTGCATTTACAAACTTTGTAAGTTTCCTGCAAGATTTTAGGATATAAATAAGAATTTATAAAGTGCCCTAGTGTTCGTGCGCTGTCTTGTAATTGCCAAGAAATTTCATTGATTTCGAGAACTGGGTGAGATATGGTAAGAATCGAATTATTGGTATGAACAATGCAGAAAGCAATTATGGCCATTGCCAGCGATTGCAACTCGTTACAGGGTTTGCCAGGTCCACAGATCGAACTTGATTTACATAACGCTCGGTTACATTGCATAGCTAATTAGACATCGCTACCTGTGCTTGACCTAATCCTGACATCATCTAGTGCCATTTTAATTTCCAAATTACAACGATATGTCCGACACGGGCGCCCATTTTAAGAGGGGTAATTTTCGTTCCTATAAAAATCCTCCGCGAAGCAATAAATTATGCGAGAGGAAATTATAAATAATCTCAATCCTGACATTGATCTAATCCGTTTAATTTTGTCGTGGCCATTCTCTCGCAAATTATAATAAAATGTCCGACACGGGCGTCCATTTCAAGAGGGGTAATTTTCGTTCCTATAAAAATCCTCCGCGGAGCAATAAATTATGCGAGAGGGAATTACAAATAATCCTAATCCTGACATTGATATACTCCGTTCAATTTTGTCGTAGCCATTCTCTCGCATCATCTATAGCCATTTTAATTTCCAAATTAGAACAAAATGTCCGATACGGGCGTCCATTTTAAGAGGGGTATTAATTCGCCTGTAATTTTCGTTCCCATAAAAATCCTCCGCGAAGCGATAAATTATGCGAGAGGGAATTACCAATTTGCATGAACGCCCATAATCACAGACAATTTGCTTCGAGGCTAATTATCAAACGCATCCCGGTAACAGTGGGATTAATTGAAAGGCATTGTACTAATCTGGACGTTGCAGCCCGGCTCGTTCGCAACGTATAAAAGGTGACAAAGAATTTTCTAACAACACGACCGGCAAAGGGGAAGCCGTGCCAGCGTAGTAAAAGGTTCATGGACCGTACGCCGATGTAAAGAAGGCTACAAAAAGTGCGTCCATGAAGCACGGGAACAAGCGACGTCGCTGCAAAAAAGAAAAGAAAAAGAAAGTAGAAAATAGACAGCGACGACGGTAAATGCGAGTAAGGCAGTTAACCGCTCGTCACGAGACACCGTGCGTAAAATAATTCCGACAAAAATTTATCGAGCGGGTCTCGTTCGCAAAGAAGTGCACGGCTCACGCGAAAGAAACAAAAGGTTTCAACGCTTTGTGCAAAATTGAGCTGTCGAGCATCGATATCGCGATCACTTACGTCACTGGTTGGTAGCTGTTGAAGATTTGTTCACAGTGATTTGTGATGTGAAGACCTGTTCACAAAGGGTCTAGCAGACTAAGAATGGTGAATCGACCACACCCTGGATTTTTATTGAAATTGTGTGGAAAACATTGGTTTTAGGTAGAAAGAGATAACCCCCAAAAATTTCAAGTCGCTAACCCTTCATATAAGGATTATACGAGGTTAAATACCCTTAACTATATCATATTTTTTCTTGGTTGTTAATTAAGATATTATGATAAAAAATACGAAGATACTAGTACACTTAAATTATAAATTATGATATTGGCGCACTGGTTCGATCATTTGTAGAAAATATAACGAGAAAAGGAAGGAGGTGTTTCGTCCTATAGCCTTACTGATGAGTCCACTAGCGGGTCTAGGACGAAACACCTCCTTCCTTTACTCGTTATACTTTCTATAAATGATCGAACCAGTGCGCCAATATCATAATTTATAGTTTAAAAACAATTGTCGATCGAAATACAAACAACGGATACTAGTACTTACGTCCTTTATAATATATATATTTTTCACAATTGTGATCAAATTATTAAGGATAGAAAAAAATTATTTAATTTTTTAGGGGTGGGAATTTCAAACAACGTAAGATGGTCGGACCTCTTATTTCATTTAACGTAATGCAATCCAAGTGGCATGCGCAGAAAGTCTTTCAAAACGTGCTTATTTCTTTAATGGAAATTCAAGGGTTAAACGAAAACGAAGTTCGATCGGCATTGTTTTGTTAAAAAAGAAAATCGGTAGCTTGGAATGGAAAACGCACAAAGCGATTTTCGTTGAAATAGGTAATCTTCGTAGATGTTGTACCGAGGCTGATCGGGAACTAAACCGGCTTTGGAAAAACTTCTTGCAGAGAACCACTACGACGTAAATCACTTCGAAATGCTTTTCGGCAGTCTAAGAGAAAAAAGGAAGAGGAACTCCGTTGCACGTGGGGTCGCCGATGGGGGATTGAAACTCCCGTCGGTTATAAGGTCGAGTGGTCAGATTTAGTCGCTAACGTCTCGGAGGATAAAGGGATAGCCGAGCACCTGACAGTCTCGAGAACAATAGATGCTGGCGAAACCGGGTTTGTCCCGTTGAAGTTTTCTGAAAATCTTCGACCATTTTTTGATGAATGAGAGAAATATAGAACAACCCTTTCAACGGGAAAACACGAGACGCACATTCGCTCGGCTCTTGAAGGTGATTTACTGTTTACACAGATTTTCGATTACGCTTGACAATCGGTCTCGACGGTTGACGAGGCGCCGAGTGTAAACATCGCAGAAAGCTCCCACCTTTATTTACTACAGGATAATCACAATACTTTTAGTTGCCTTCCCGGTCATTTGATTTCTTTCTCTATTATTATCAGCGTCTATCTTAACGATCTTTAGGGATTGCAGGATAACTTGCCACCAGATACGACGAAATACGGCGCGGCACTGGTGGCCACTCATGTCGGGCGAAGATATTTTGCTTTCTAATTTCTTAACTACTTTCTTAACTTCAAAGGGTGGGGGTTGGGTTAGTCTCAAGATAAAAGTCTGCTCTTTCGCGTGATATAGTTCGATTTTTCGCTGCACCCTTATTTTTTAAGATAAATTGAAAAATATCCTCACAAATTGGTGTAAAAAGCTTGTCTCTCCATCTTTAACGATTGTTTAAACTTGTTTAAAGATTCATAATGCATTAATATGGGATATCACTGTATTCGGGAAAGTCTACAGAATCAATTGCTACAAAGAACAATGCAATATCTTGTATAATAACATGACAATATTTGTTTAAAATTGAAAAATACATTTCCTTTTTCAAATTTAGTGTTGTTAAAAACTGTACGCCCGGGGAAATAATTAAGGGCAGATTCGGAATCAGCGCAAAAAACTTTTTAGCAATCATCCAACTGCAATTGTTGAACAAATTTGGTGTTGGGCAGTGTAAATCGAATCGGAAACTTTCTTCCAGCAATTCTATTAATCAGAAACTTTTTTCCTATTTTCTATATAACATTTTGTTTATTTGCTCGTTTCTTTCTTATAATAAATTAATGCTTATATTATTTTGTTGTGTTTCATTCTTAAATAAGCCCTTTTCATTTCCCATCAGTTTTAACTCCATAAAGTAATAATTTATACTTCTAAATTGTGAATGTTTTCTCGAAAATCGGTATCAATGGCTCCGATCGGAAACATTGTGCCCCGGGGTGTAATAATAAACAGTTCCGACAAAATACAGAACTGAAATAAGAGGCGTTGCGTTCTTCATTGACGCACTGTACAAATGTAACCCGGTAAAATATTGCAACCGTGAAATCGCTAACTAACGAAAATGATTTTGCATCAACCTAACGTTACGGGGTTTCGTGGTAAGCAATGTCTCATATTCGGCCCAGTTATCGTACATCTCTCGTGTTTACAGAATTATGTATCCACCGGCGCTCATGGTTCCCATCGCGAAGGCACACGGTAATTCCCGCAGGATTACAATATCAAGCGCAGTTGGCCGATTGAAATCGGATTGCTCGCCGTTGTGGTTTATTCACGATCGGAGCCGGAAAAACCCGATCGGCGAGAGTGAAACGGTTCGTGATCCGTCGAGCGCGCGTACCCGTTTGAAGATCATTCAGAATGCATGCCTCTCCTGTGTACTGTGTACCGGCCGAATTACCGATGCATCTGCGGCGCCGGTTGCGGTGAATTAATCACTGATTAACACTTCGATCAAACAGTTCCTTGAAACGTCTGGGAGTAAGAACGGTCAAGCGCGATTCTTATTCCCACAGATTGCACGATCGAAAAAACAAAATAATCTAAGAAAGTCGACATATTATTTTCAACTATAATATAACATTTAATAGAAACAAGAAGTTTGTATTTGACTACTGTGCTTTACAGTCAACGAAGAAAATATTAGTTTGCATGAAGATGCGTGGATTCGTGATTAGAAATTGGACTTTCCCAAAATTGTACAGTATGAAGCATGACAAATTAATGCAAATCTGCAAACATTCTATGTATTTGATTTTATTCTATATTTATTTTATTGATTTTATTCTTTATTTATTTTATTGATTTTATTCTTTATTTATTTTTCGTTTGATTTTATACAATCAGGATTGTTTTACTAAAAAATCCAAATTAATTACCGTTAGGTTGTTTGGTTGGTTTTTTCTAAAACTTCTGCACGTGACTGAATAGGAAACCTAGGCTAAAAACATATGGTATGAGACAAAGATCGCCGATACCGTCGATCACGACTCAGATTCCGCGAGATAGAAAAGGGAAAATCATTGAACGGCCTGCGGAACCGCTTTAATGGTGAATATTCCGCGGTTGGAGAGCCACTTTGCGTCGAAAGTATGTAACCAGCGGAGCGGATTCCTTCGAACAAAGGGAGCCCCCTCAATTTTCCAATTCCACCGAATAAGACGGAATTGAAGAGAGTGAGAGACAGAGTGGGGAAGAGGGCGAGCTTGAATCGAAGCATAGTCGCTTTGCTGCAAAGGGTCGCGGCTGCACGGACGCGGATAAAGTTGACAAGATACAAATCCCGCGTCGGTAACCGAAGTATAATGGCGGAGGCAAGTCGGATTGTCGAGCAGTGTGCACCGATGCGATGAAATGTACCGCGTCGAGGAGGATCTCGGGAACCCTGATGCACCGTGATTCGTAATGCTAACATTGGCTGACTGTTTTGCGGTGTTGGTGCTTCAACAGTCGCCGGAACGATTATGCGTAGTCTATTGATCGAGTATTGCCTTTGTTCCATTGTCAGCGGGACGAAGTTACTTTTGTAGATGAGTACGTTACCAATGTTTGTTCCATTTAATACTGACAGGATCGGTACTAAAAAGGGACACGTGCAGCTGCCTGCAACCCACAATGAACATGTTCCTTGTCAATTACGTATAATTATGCATTTTATTTTCCACTTGCGTCGAAAACAATCCGTGTATTATTTTACAAAGAGAAGGAATTTATACGAGCGATGATAATCACTTCGATATTTATAAGAACAAAACAATATTAACCTTTAATCCGCTGCGATTTCGATCTAACAATCATTCTAGCATGTTGATATAATTATGTATTTTATTTTCCACGTGCGTTAACAACGATCCGTGTATTATTTTATAAAGAGAAGGAATTTATACGTGCGACGCCGAACACTTCGATATTTATAAGAACAAAACAATATTTTCCTTCAATCAATTCAACCCGTGAGAAATGAAAACCAATATTTCACTTCGGAGTCATAGGAACGGGAAATATTTGTGTTTATAAAATTCAGTTTGGAATTTCGACCGTCAATCTTAAAATAATTTGTACGAACGTTTGAATTTGCGATATTTTTTAAACATGCTCGCTTTCTGACGCATTGCATAAGAAAGTTTGTTGGAAAAAAACGGAAAAATGAATTTCGAAAGTAGAAGGTTCGAACTTCAAAATGAGGCCAGAGCGAAGGATCCATGACGTTTCTTCCTAAAGTTACGACACTTTGAAAAACGAGAATTTTTGAAGGTTGCACGCCAGGCGTATTTCATTCGTGGCGCAGCATATGAAAAAGTAGTTGCAACGTTTCCAACAATCCCACAAATTTTCGGAAGTATTCCCTACAATCGGTAACCATGAATCCTTGCACGGCACTGGAAACGAATACTACATATTTGTAATCGATCGTTCACCGATTGAATAGCGCAAACCGTTTCGTCGTACGGAATAGTTCGGCTTGACCGACGATGAAATCGACCGGACACATAAAATGTTTGTCAAACGCTCGAATCTCAGGCCACGTACCGGACGATCTCGTAAAGTTCGCCGGGTTATTCGTCAATAACCGACTTTGAGAAATTGAGAGTGCGGGGATATAAAATGTTGCCGTGCGATTTTATGTTTCGGATCGATTCCATAGGAATCATTTCGACGAATGACCGGTTGCACACATTTATTTTTCGGAACAACGATTTTATGACCGGACACGTTCGAAACGATTCGAACGACGCACATAGAACCCCCGATACCAGAAAACTGTTGCAATTCGATTTACGAAATTGAGAGTAAAGCACTTCTGATGACTCCGAGAAATTTTCTATTACCCGACGCTGGATATACCGTTCTTATCTTTCATTTTACAGTCTACGAAACACACGCGTACAGTGGAAAATATTCTACATTAATAGAACATAATTTTATAAAATAATTTTCAGTATCAAATAAATTTTAAGATAATAATTCTCGAACATTTTATATTAGCAGATTA
Source organism: Lasioglossum zephyrum (assembly GCA_028455615.1). Classification (NCBI taxonomy): domain Eukaryota; kingdom Metazoa; phylum Arthropoda; class Insecta; order Hymenoptera; family Halictidae; genus Lasioglossum; species Lasioglossum zephyrum. The sequence goes on along the minus strand of CM052324.1, from coordinate 11,127,674 downwards.
TAATTTTTACTAATGGATTGGGTAGTGGAGACAATTTTCAATTCAATTCAAATATTGCATATTGACAGAATATAATTTATTGAATAATTTTAAGCGCAAACCAATTTTTAAAATGATACAAGCTAATAGTGGAGATCATTTTCAAAATGATTTGGGCAGATAAGGTAGTTAAGGAATAAGGAGCGAAGATGGAAGAAACTTTGAACGTACTCTGTTCAAATACAGCTGGCAGTTCAATCGTTTCAAATTTTCCGAGTAATTTTGTAAACGAAAGTATTTCTTGATGATATCCGAACCAAAAAGCGCAGAGTGTGGAACGACGGGAAAATGAACGAATGGTCCACATTTGCAGCACCGATCCTGAAATTGTGCCGCTCTGGTTTTGCATACGTGACCGTTGCTCGTAGTTTTCCAACACGTTCGACAAACGAGGCAGAATAAAAGGTACTGAAAGGCAAAGATATTTCGTCGAGCGATAGACACGGTTTTCCCATGCACGGTCTTTTGTACCATTTTCAAACGAAATTCTCCATGGCCATATAAATTCACCAATTTTGTCTCCATGCACTACTATTACTATTAGAGCGTTAATCATTTTTTTATCAAACGTTGCAATCGGAAACAGTAGGAACATTGCAGAAGTTCTATTTCCCTATGGCGAGGCCACTTGCTTTGCCATTACTTTTTTTTAATAATGCTGTATCACAGACGAGGTATAAAGTACATACATAAAATTATAGCAATACATATTATAAATATATAAATAATATATAATAATATATAATATTATATATAAAAATAATAATATATAATGATATATAATATATACATATAGATATATATCTTCGTAATGCAAGAAGAGCCTAATACATATTATAATACATATTATAATACATATTATAATACATATTATAATACATATTATATAATAAGTATAATAGTTAATATTTAAGTATAATACATATTATAAATGTATATGTATCTTCCTAATGCAAGAAGAGACTAATTTCAAGGTCACCCCTCTGAATTCTTAACCTGCCTAATATAAAAGCTAATGCTCCCTTACATGCGGGAGTATATACTGTTCGAGTTTTGCTAAAGCAACGGAGGTTCGCATTCGCGTGGAACTACCATGAATAATAAATCGATCGCGGACCGTCGAAGTTTTCCTCGACCGTGAGTCGAATTCTCAAAAACCGGTGTAGAAACGCGTATCGCGATTCATTATTCGCAACACGCGGCCGCATTAATGCCATCCGTGTGCGGTTTCGCCTCCGCTCGTATTCTCCGTTGAAAAACATCATGGAAGCCGCGATAGGATTTGCATTTTAGGAGAGTGACGGTAATTTCATAAGCTGGAACGATTCCGAAGGATGCCGACGGCTCTGGAGAAAACTTCGCAGCATTGCCGCCCGTTGTGTCGCGGGGAATCGGGAAATTTAACGTATTCGCATAACCTCGCCGATTATTCCGATAACCTTGGAACGTGTCGCCAAGGTCAATTTTTCTGAACAATCGTTTCTCAAACGGAAGAACGAACGGTACAAGAAATACCTCCTTTTCAAGTTCCTGTTAGCTTCCATATTCGAAGCTGTACTGCGGCTGGATTCTGAAGGGGTTAATTACAAAAAAATGTTAGAATATAAGATTCAGTTGATACTTTGATACAAACCGATTTTGAAGAAACTTATGTGAGATATAGATCTTCAAAAAATATTTGAGACGTGTTTTTATTTATCGCCAACCATCCACTCTGAAGGGGTGAATACAACCCTCAAAATTGGGGGTTCAAAATCATATTTTTTAAAATATCTCGGAAACCAGTGATCGAAAAAATTCGATTTTTTAAAAATTGTGTGTTTTTTTAATGCAAAATATAGTCGTGCAAGAAAATTTTAACAAACTTTTTTGTTTAAACAATATATTAAAAATTTGTCGACAAATATGTCGAAAAAATGCGAGTTCCAGCAGCAAACTCTGTCGGACATTTTTGCTTCGATGTTTGCGGTGAGTTCGTACGGGAAACGTTGCAGAAGGCTCGTGAGGAAACACTGAGGAACTGTCGAGGACGAGTCTGGCGATGCTGGAATTCCTGTCTGAAGTTTATCCGTGGTCGTCATTCTTGTCGTGGTTGATTGTGGCAAAAGTTTGACGACATTGTGCCGAGGATGATCGGAATTCGATGCGAAATCAAACAGCGGAGGGAACGCGAATTACTTTCGCCGAATCGGCGTGCTTTGTCCGGCTGCTCAGCTCAAAGAGAAGCCGTGAGAAGTCTGATCGGTTGCTACAGTAGACGAGAAGGTATAGCCGGATAAGGTGGTCAAATGTAGCAAACCAAATTGATCTTTTTCATACCGTTCAATAGGAAACCCGAAGAAAATCCTATACCACGAATATAGGTCGAGTACCGTTTGATTATGCTTTATTCAATTCTGCTCGTGAAAAAAATACGAAAAAATTCACGAACATTCTACTTAATGGCATTCACAACTGTGATTTTTTTCGAATTTTTCACTGCCCTCTGTGGCAGGTTTCAGGTACATACTTCTGCCACGAGGGTGGCCACAGGGCGAACACATTATACTCTATATATTCAATTCTATTCGCGAAAAAATTACAAGAAAATTCACGAACGTTCTACCAAGTAGCATACAGAGCAGTGAATTTTTTCAGAACTTTCGGTTGCAAAAAATCGATTTTAAAAATTCCAGAAAAAATAAATTAAAAAATTCCGTTTATTAAACCGTGTTCACGCTGTAACCACCCTTGTGGTAAGGGTCGACTGGCTCGGTCGTCGAACGTGTTTACCGCTTGACTAGTTCCGAGGGGGATTCCCCAGTGGAGGGTATAAAATCTCAACAGATACGGTAGAGTCTTTCGCGACCGTTACGGAGAGAATGCGAGTTTCTGTTTGTCACTTTATTCCAGCTATTGTAGATTAGCTGACCAGGTCCAGTGTGCGACTGTTCACCGAGGTTTCTTTATCGAAGCCGCATCGTCGCCTTCCCCGAGGCCCGTCTCATTTCTGCGGGCAGCTGTTTGCCGATGATTAATGGTCGAGCGAGCGATGATAGCAGTTTGTTCGAGCAGCCGTACAAACGAGGCCAGTCAACGCGTTGTCGCGGATCAATTTATTCGATACCTGCCATTGTGTCCCCCGCCTTTATCGGCATTCTATTCGAGGTAACCAGTCGGCTGGGAAAAACAGTCACGCCGATGGTGGATGTCCGGCGTTGTGCGTCAACGGAAAGTGAGAACATTATGACGGCAGAGCAGCGTGAGAATTCCAATGTTCGCTTCGCCAGGACTCCCGAATATAATTCCGCGTAACCGGTGTAATAATGCAAATGGATCTGTTATTAACAACGTGATATTGTTTGCTTGCACGGACAATTTGTTCTATCGTCGTGCTATTTACACCATTCCGTGCCGTTTAATTAATGACAAGCTAATTGTGATTGCGGCCGACTATGGATTAATATGCTCATAGGTAGACATGGATGGTAATTGCGGTAATATCATGGGGAAATGAATAAACATCACAGTGATTCATCCTAGGCCCGAACAGCTTCGAATCGTTTTTCTTCATAGTTGCCTATATCTGGAGCCATCGTCCACGATCTTTACGAAACCGATGCGTGCAGCTCGGAAAAGTGGTCATACTTTTTTATTGACGTCGTCTATACTCGAACAATATCTCGCAAAGTTGGAATTGGAAACTGTATTCGCTTGGATATCTGTTTTATTGACATACGGTGTATCTTTTCTCGAAGGAAGATATCAAAAATCGTTTCAAACGCACCTCTCGATTCTTATTACCAGACTGCGGGTCTTTATGCATTTATGGGTTCCATAAATTTTCAAAAACTAGTAAAATATAACATTTCATAGAGTTTAATACGATTTTTATTTATTTCAGATCAATAAAGGCCACTGAGAATAAGATTTTAAACGTACGCAGTCTACTTTTTTTTACCTAGATACAGTGAAACCTTAAATACTGTCCGGGATCCGGCGACGACGGTGACACTTTTCGGATACGCGATACGTATTTCATTCTGTCCTTCTCTATATTCGGCTCTTTATTGAAGTCTCGCGGTCGGCGCGGTAGACGCAGTGATAAATAAAAAAACAAGTCATCATTGCAAACGCTGTTTGCCTAGAATACGCCTGTTGGACAGTAATTAAGGATTTACTATACTTTAATACGTATCACGTGAAAACTGTCGTAGAAGGGAAAGTGGGGACAGAAAATTTAACCTGACGACTCTGCTCCAACATCTGTTCAGATCTCCCCAGCACAATTTATTGCATTGAAGTGGTGAAAAATTGCATCAGTGACATATATGTAATCTATCAACTAGATAATTTTATATACTTTCTTTACGAACAAAAGCTAAATACCACTAAGGAAAGTCACCGGATCTATTGGCGTACCTAATAATTAGCCTCGAGCCTGGCTACCGTGAACTTCCGAAGCCGCCCGCGGTTCCTTGGCCAGAACAAGTAGTGGAATCGGGTATGCTGAGATTCATTATCAGCTACAGTAGTTCCTCGAAGTGAGGCACGTGCAGTCAGTGTCAAAGCATTCCTAATCAAGGGGAACTACACCAAACATCCCGCACACTTTGATTAACTCGATCGAGACAAAGCTCTCCAGTTCGAACGGGATTGAGTTCTCGGCAACCAAGCACGGTCTCTAATCGATCATTCCTAAAAAGCTACATAGAATATGCGTATATACACTGTCGCCAACATTGGCAACCGTTTCACTGCAATCATGTGACAGCGACGAGGCGTTGGGAGTACGGCGCGCGAAGGCGAGTGTAGGTTTTCGAGCGGCGAGAAGTTTCAAGCGATATCCAAACAAGAGAAGAGGAATCTGCCGACAGTTGGCATTCGAACAGACAGAAGCTGCGATTTAAAGCGGTCCCCCTTATTTGTTTTGCTATCGGCGCGGCGGCACACGCCCGGATCGGTATTGAGATCGAGATCGGTGAACGAAAAAGTCAATGTCCCTGTTTTTGAACGTGTAAGAGTTCTGTTGTTGTGGACATCAATTTTTATTATTTATTTATAAAGCAATTGACAGAGAAGACTTACTAGATACGATTACTAGAATACTTATATATATGAAATATATGTGATTCAATTTTAAAAAACTAGGTTGACGTTCAGACCTTCCTCACATCTTTATGTAATGAGCCCCTCGAAACCAAACAACGTTCGTCTGATATATTTCTTCTTATCTGGAAAAAGGTAGAATTTATTCGAGTGGAGTGTCTTAGATAACTCACCTTGTATTCCCATTGCAATGTGCACAATTATAATGTGCCAGATAAAACGAAGGGAAACTATTTTAAATTTAACAGTGCCTTTTATTTATAGGAATAAAGGAATATTTGTAATATCTAGACAGCGGATTTTATGCATTTATGACAAAAACGAGTTTATAATAATCGATTTTATTGTGCAGTACATAATATCTAGTGAAAATCACACGGAATGGGTATGCGAGGTTTAACGATTGGAATAAGTCAGAAGAATAATAATCGATAAAAACGAGTAGATGTAATTTGAAACAATTAAAATGTTGAAAGAATTTCAAAATACTGTTACTTATTCTTTACTCTACATTACTCTACAAATTCTGAACCTATTGAACACATTAACAAAGAAAATAAATTTCTAATTCGCTCCAGTTTGTTGCGAATCAGGCAGAACATTTTTATTTTGCATAAATGAATTTTAATCTGTAAATGTGAAACATATTTAACATAAAGATCCTATCAATAAGATCAACCTATTGAACATGTTAACAAAGAAAATAAATTTCTAATTCGCTCCAGTTTGTTGCGAATCAGGCAGAACATTTTTATTTTGCATAAATGAATTTTAATCTGTAAGTGAATGAATTTATTTTGTTCCCCTTGGAGTTACAAATCCTTTTACAACTCCCTTCTAAACCTCTACATTTTTTAGCTTACCCTAACTTACACTACAAATTTTAATCTGTAAGTATGACACATATTTAGCATAAAGATCCTATCAATAAGATCAACCTATTGAACATGTTAACAAAGAAAATAAATTTCTAATTCGCTCCAGTTTGTTACGAATCAGGCAGAACATTTTTATTTTGCATAAATGAATTTTAATCTGTAAATATGAAACATATTTAGCATAAGCTGTCAAGTAATATAAAATGCAATCGAAATGAATTGTGAACGGGGAATATGAAACGTATACCTAAGAATCAATTAGATCGGCGATTTTCGCAACATTATGCGGCGCCTTCGATCGATCCTCTCCGATCCCGTAGTCGAGACGCTGCGCGCTGGGCTGACTGATGTTAACGTGGCACGGGACGAGCCGCTTGCTCTGCTGACCTTAAGATTAATGCTCACCTAGATCGCTGCCGGCGATATCCTTGATAGCAGGGGAATAGAAAAACGCGGCAGTTGAACTTTTACCGTGCGTGCTACCATTATGCACCGCCGTTTAACTCTTCAGGGTATCGCGTTGCAACCGGCCGTTTGGAACGGAGATCAACCGTTGCACGCGTGATTTCAGTTGCCTCGGCCGAATAAAAAATTAAATTTAAACGGCCGGAAGGCGTATCCTGAAGCCGGCTCGTCCCTTTTCGTTAAACGGTCCAACCAGACTAGATAGCCGAACACGTGCGCATCTTATCCATTCAAGAATCATTCGTTACAACGCTGATACATCGCAGCATTCGGCCAACAGCGAAGATAACGTTTTTACAGTCGTACCGTGATCGTAAAAACTGGTCAAGGATCAACGATGTTATAGACCGGCGAAGGTCGCATTTGATCTGATAAATACATTACGGAAAATCTTTTCGTAGATATGCACCTTTTGAATAAAAAAAAGCAGTTTCTTATTTTGTACAAATTACTGGCAAACGGTTCTTGTACAACACAATTCACTTGCTAATTTTGTTCTCTTTCGAGAACGTAGGTATGATTTATTTAAATGTTACATGAAAAACGCTGAATTCTCTGTCACTTTGAAAAATGTATGTGCATTTTGCCATTGCGAAAGTACGAAGCTAAAAACCAGCTCTTTTTTTACGAAGCTTTGCCAGTGAATGTGAATATCAATTAGCCGAACGTATATTTCACGCGTGACGTACACGAACATGTTAAAAGTACGTGAAAATTTCACTTAAAAATGTAAAACGCCATTGTTCCACGTGAAATTTCATCGAAATAAAGCGACATCATAAATTTAAAATCAAGTTTACGTGCGAACGGGAAACAAGCCCAATTTTGACGTGTTTCAAAATGACAGGTTCTAATATCTTTAATGTACAATTATTTTAATTACTCGACACGAGTACATAAATTAACAGAAATAAACCTGGTACACGAAATTGTTCTCGAGACAAACACTCCAGCGTGGATCGCCGAGTGGTTTCGTAGGAAAAATAAAAACCGCGTATCAGTCGACAAGGGTTGTTATCGCCCGGGGTAGTATCAGGTAAGAAGAATTGGCTGATGCGTCCGCTGCAGCGTCCCATAAAACAGCGAAGTAGCGAATAAACCGGAATGTTCGGTTCGCCGAAGTTTCCTTGTTAGCGATGTTCGAGCAGATCGACTTCGGATAAAAGTCTGACCCGTGCTATCAGGCAGGAAGACATCGGCAAACAGAAAATTGAATTTCGGCCGCGATCGTTTCAGGTTGAAGTTACGCGGCTCTTCCGTTGAGCAGACACGAGCACGGCATCGCGTCGGCACGCTCGGGAATGAGAATGGGCGAAGATAGCGATCGGGTTTCGCGTGATCACGGAGGTGTTGCAACGTGTAAAATTTTCACGCATTCGCCGGGTGAAAGGTTTACGCGCGAATGCTTGAAAAATAAATTACCGCAGCCGGAGAAGGAGGAGATGGTTAAATGGAATTACTCGTGCAATTTTCTGCGGCGATGGGGAGGGAGTTGGAGTGACGCGACAGCAGGGATGGCAAGAGTAAGCGGAGTAACAGTAAATCCAACGGTGGCATTTAAACGCACCGGGAGCCTCTAAATAGAATATTACAGTCCTATCCGAGACGTTCGAGTAAATTAACCGCAACGATCACTTCAGTTTCGTTCCAATCTGCCGCGCCGCTCTCAACGCGATCTAGCCGCGGAGAGCCGCGGTTCGTTTATCTTTCGAGACAAGAATTTCTTCGGCCAGCCAAACGAAATTCCAGGCGACTGTCGCGTCGACGAATTTGTCGCTCCAATTTGTACGGCTCCTCTCTCGGTCATTTATTTTTCAACGGACGACAAACTTCGTTCCGCTTCAATATTCCGCGGCGGATCGTTATGGAGACGCCCGAGACCGTCACGGAATCCACGCAGAGACCCCGTTTACTTATTTACGAGGGCCGGCCGCGTTCGCATTAGAAGCTCGTAAGCGGCGTTCACTGAAAAAGTAACGCGCTGGATTTATGTCGCGCGGCCCAACGGCTCAATTTTTAACAAGGCCGAAGATCACGCGTGTCCCTTCGCGGCAGGACCTTTCCATTAAACGTTAAATATTTCAGCCGCCCGTTATTCATGGCAGAAAACCTCGCAAACGCTACGTTTTATTGTACCATCCGAGCCTCGAATTTAATGTGGAAATCTGCGAACATCACAGAAACCATCGATCAATGATTTATGTCGAATATTATCGTTGACACCTGAGCCGCGACCAAAAGAATTATCACCGTTTGGAAAGGTTATTAATTTTCGGTTGTTACACGACTGCTTATTAGTCCGACAACTAGAATTATTCTTGGTAATTATATAGAAAAGGTCTGCGTACTCCGATTTTCATGAAATTTTAATGTGTTATAGATTTTGACATTTTAAACAACTTTTTCTTTTTCCAATATAGGGGGTTGTTTTCAGTCTTCGAGATATTTGCAAAAGACTATCGCTAATACTGTAGCATGCAGGAATACGAAAAATTCAATACAGTATTCGCGATAGTTTTTCGCAAATATCTCAAAAACTAAAAGCGACCCCCTTGTGTTGCTAAAGGAAAAAGTTGTTCACAATGTGTTACTGCATAACATATTAAAGTTTCATCAAAATCCGAGCACGCAGAACTTTTCTATATAATTACCTTATTCATGTACGACTCTGTTGCAACTTTTACAGTTTGAAAAATTCTTTAAAGGGATCCTATAAGGGTAGTTTGTCACTCTGGAAATAAAAAAATAGTGTCATAGTCTATTTTGGTTGTAACTAATAGTGTAAAAGTAAGAGAAATATGAGTCCAGGTTTTTGCGTCGCTTTGTCGGTGGCGGGTTCACCTCCGAAACTTCGCTCGGTGCTTCTCTCGGGCAGAGAAAGAAATCAAACGGACTTTATCCCGAATCCTTGAAATCGGATTACATCGACCTCGTCGATCTCCTTCCTTATCCCTCGTACTCTTCTAGCCCGACTCCGTTTTCCCAAGAAAATCGTATTCCGGGAGATGAACCGCGGGCGCGAGAAGATCGATAGCGCGTTTGCGAGCACCCGACGACGATCAATCGATATCCCCGCGTTACATCGATACACCGACGAAATTTTTCGTTCACGGATTCCCCCAAAGCCAGGGGCATCCGTCGGGGCCAATCAAATTGCCGAATCTGGGAAACGGAATTTTCGAGAGAATTAAACTCCTCCCTTAACTCTTTCAGTGTTCGATCGTACGATCTGTTATTTGTCTTTAGAATGTCCTAGGAAACATGAAATTATAAAATTTAATATGGAAAATATTCAACCATTCCAAAATTCAAGTCGGCGTTCTTCTATAGAAATCCCTCCAAATATTCCCAATTATTTTTCACGTTTGTGCCAGTGCGAATAATAAAAATTTCTTTCAACAAAAGAAACGAGATATTTCAACTCCACATTTCAAATATTTTTTCATTTATTCTATACGGACGTTGGCTGACATAAAAAGTACATGTCAAATATTTTTTGTCAGCTGCTCGTCACATTAGACAAGTATCATAATGTGGTGGTGTCTTCAAACAGATGTGTCAGTCATATGATGACAAAAAATTCCGATCCGAGAAGCAGAATCTTTAATCAGACTTCAATTAATTTTAAATACCAATTTTCTGTCAGGGCAGAAATGAGCCTTTCCGTATTTCCCGTTCTCATTTCAGAAGGAACGCGATTATTGTTTTACGACAGACCAGTTGCATAGTTGACATATAGATACGGGACCTGTTTTACAGCCCGGTCTCTAAATGGACATTTGGAGAGTTCGCGTACACGTTACTGAAATGTTTCCGGGCAACGCATATCTGGAATACTGGTCCCCACTCGCGTACACAATATATAAATTGCGCTCGTGTTTGGCGAATTGATATTTCTGTTATTATGTTTTTCCGGATGCCCAGATTCGGAAACTATAGCTTCAAAGCAAACTATAAAATCGATCTTCGCATTCCGAGACACTGACTATTTCCCGATGTATTTCATATAAATTCAGGAAATGTTTAGGAAACGTGCGTATTTGCAGATCAAATTATTAAATCCAGAGTACAGGAACAATATTTCTTATCAACACGACGAATAATATCGTCGAGCAACATTGCCGAATAACAAGAATTTTCATCAAAACATTTATTGTTTTAACTCTTTCCTCTACAATATCGTGTTTGACTCGTGATGGAGAAACAGTACGTTCTACATAACAGGATGTAATGGGTACATATTTGCTCCAATATCATTCTGGTACATTTGTTAACACATTTGCATTTATTTTAACACGAATTTGATCATGCAACATGCAAAAATAATATTTGCATGTTAGTAGTCTACTAATAAATATATATGCTACTAATTTCCTTTTTAAACCGAAATAAAATTCCACTTTGGTTTTATTAATGTAAATGGAGCTATTGGAAATTATACAATTTACAAGAAAATTTTAATGACTGTAACCGTAAAATAAATCATAGGGTAAGAGATTAATTCTAGAACTATCAGTTCGTTAAAATGACTTGTTAGTTCTTTCTTCACAATTATTAAGATTATTTGTGAATGATCTCATTTTTTCACGTGAACAAGTGTATTTTAGAACACGTTCTCTGCTGAAAACCTTAGGTTCGGGACGTGTTTTTATAATTTCAAAAACAACGGAGATAACGAAGTGCTAATATGTACTGGATCACCTTGCATAATAAACCTTTCATTTGGTACACAAAAAAAATGTACATGCAACGATCTAATATTGCAATCCAGAACGCAGTTGCATCCGCCAAGGTTTTGTCGAGTGGTCGCCGAAGGAATCGATCCTTTCGAATCGAAGAAGCTTGAAAAGGAGTCCTTAATTGAGGGCCGAGATTCGCGCCGTCGAGTGTCAGAAACTGTTTCCAACTCGATTGTCCGTAGCGGAGCGTTCCTAGGGTCTCGCTTTTCAATCTTTTATTCGTCGGCGGGAGAGTTGAAGCCGGCCGATGCATATCAACGACACGGCGAGCAGAAGGTGTTTCGTCGTGAATAAAACGGAGGCTCGCCATCCAGCCCCAGGGCCCTCGATCCTTTTCCCTTCAGCAGCGACGAGTGCCACGCCGGTAGAGTTCCCGGGGAGTTCCGTAATGCTTCGCTAATAAATAAGGCTCTCGGTACATGGACGCTAATGTACGCAGCAATGGTTTCTCTGGAAACAAGCTGCCTTGGAATTCACTTGCTTAGAGCTACGATCGTTTCAACGATGAAACTGGGTGGTGGGAGGGGCGGGGGGCACGAGGTTTGATCCCGAAACCCAGGCGAAATTGCAATTTCATTCTGCTCCCCGGGTAGTTCAGCGACAAGGGTGCATCGGCCAGCGGGATTTATGGACACCGGTGGATCCGGCGAGAATGCTACTCCGTTCGCAGAGTTCGTAGAATCGCGGCGATTCGCCGTTTCAATTCTCGTCCGAGTCAATGGTATACTCAAAGTCAGAGTTCTGCTAATTTAAATACATTGTCATTGAATTACGCAATTAATTAGATTGTATCTTATTTACAAGGCAATTGAATTACGTTGTAATTGCATTGCGTAATTTCTACCTTTCACTTAATTTAATTGCCAATTACGCGAATCTTGAACATAATTATAATATAATATAAATTACCCAGTGTATACATATCTGGCTTAACGTGAAAAATATCTTTCATTTTTTTTTTGTTTTTATTATAGAAAATCTCATACGAGATTTATTTCAACATGATGAAGAATACAAATCGAAAATTACAATAGTAGGATATCGAAAGTACAAGAACATTATAATGAAAATATAATAACCGAACACAGTACATATTTTACGCATTCACACCTATCCAGTCTGTACAACACAAAATCAAATTCTCAGTTTACATTTTTTCAAAAACTTATAGATTAGGAGAAATCTTTCATTTTTATCAGTGTTTCTTCCGTTTTGCATTCGCAGACAACCAAAAGAATGCAGCAATCTTAGTTACGAGATGTTTGAGCAAAGAGTGTTCATTAAACTTAATTTAAAACTTAAGTGATTAGTGCCACATCATTTTACTGTTTATGTTTCTTTTGTGAAACGAACTTGTTCGGATACATCACCACCCACCCCAGAGAGACAAAACCGTGAATTAATGATGCCGATTCGCTTCTGATCAGGATCGCGAGTCGAAATCATAAAGGGATCTCCAATGTGCCGGTCGGATCCTCTGCTAACGAGGAAGAATGGAGGCGAACAGTGAGCAAGCATCAGGATGAGAGACGTTTCAATGTAATTAATAGTGGGCCATGGTAATCCCGATTTGTACGAAAGGCTAAGTGTCTCTATTCTTTTTCGAGAAAACAGGCGAGCTTTCCAGTAGATAGATAAGTCCAATAGTTAATACTGTTCTAATCCCGATTCGTAAGAAGATTATATCTCCACGCACAGTTCCTAGCTGTTCCTCTCTCGAAATATTGAAATAACAAGCACTACCTAACGGTCTGCTTTTAACAATATTGTAAAAATTACATTGAACTTATTTGGTTTAAACTCACATTTTCCTTAAATTGTGACTTACACCAGTTTCATAATTATGGGCACATATGATCTACGGTCACGTGACTAATCCGGTACTGGAAGGGGTTACCATTTCCCTTTAACTCTTGTAAATTCCCCTAATCTGTCGATTCTGGTCGGACAAAGAACGGAGCATCACCGATCCTGTGAGTACGCGCATTTAAAATAGTCTAATTAATATTTGATTGGCCCATGAACGGCATATACCGATAGTCTGCATCGAGCCTAATTGTTTATTCAATAGCTTTTGATAAATTATCATTTCCGCTAGCTTCTGCACGGCTATGACTCGAACGCAATTTTCGTTGATATAAACGTAATCAAGAGCCATTACGTTATCGCGAAATCCGCATTAATCGAATTACGAGGAATATCAAGTTTTGATTCGACGCGTTCCGCGAATTTTTGTGCCGGACTTACGGAAAACGTTCGCGCGAGGATGAATTAGTGTTCAAAGGCGGACGATTATCGATTTCCTAATTTCGTTGGGAGAAATACAAGGATTCGAAGTACAGGTGTACCCCTGGATCGAGGAAATGTAACGGGCGAATAATCGGGACGACCGAGGATTACAACGGCGGAGTACACACGGCTGAATATTTATTCTAATTAATTTTCCACGTCGATTTTTCATTTCGCCCAGCGGGCTCTAATAACACGGCCGGGACACGTTTTTCGGCTCGATTGCGACGGATTAAACAATTTCGCGGGAATTACGCGGAGAGTGCATTCGCGGAACGGGAACAAAGCGCGCGCTGTTGCTCCCGCGATATTTTACGGGAGGGGTTTGCGTTCGCATTCGGACGACATAATCCAATATCCTGGCGGTTTTCGGATGATAAATTTGGGCGTCTTAATGCATCCTTGCTGAAATATCTTCCATTAATATCGCGCTCTTTCGCGGTCGTAGCTTTTTCATAATCGCGGCCATTTTCCGCTGGAAATATTCTTTATCGGACCACATGATTATCCAACCTCATTTGCTAATGGGAATACAACGGACTGCACCCGTTGCAAACATGGCTTATTATGCACATTCGTCTCTGGGAAATACAAACGAATTCCTTCGTTATAAAAAGTGAATAAAGTCGCCATTCCTGCCACCGGATGCAAGCAAATGGTTGTGTTCTTTAACTAAATGTAATTTAAAATTTCTCATTTGCTCGGATCGATTGTAACGCAAAGCATTATTAAATTCGACGAACGTGCCGCAATTTGTCATGCAGGAACTCCAATAGATTATTGATGCGTTGAGTCCGGTAATGAGATTATTACATCAAAAACTGAGAATTCATCGATGGTCCAATTCTATGCCGATCCAAGCTGCCGAATGTGCTATGCATAAATGCGTAAAATCCATATTCAGCCCATTAGGCACACGTGAACACAATAAATCGCGAGCGGCATTATTGGACGTTTTTGGGGTACCGTTTACATCAATTACACGTTATTTCATATGTCTACAGGGTGTTCCAAGAACCACGAAAAGAAATGTAAAATGAAGAAAGAATTAAGAATGAAACGAAAACAATTATATTGTAACGAAGTCTCTGTTTCGCTAAATAAATGAACACACTTTTAATAACCGTAATACGCTATTTTTCGGAGGAAGGCAACTTATCTCTTGCTATATCGCTTTTATCGCCTTTGACGTCTCGTACGTCCGCTCTCTCTCGTGTCTGTCTTTCGACTCTCTTTCGTTCCAGCGTTATTGTCCTAACAACGCTGTAACCAACCTGAATCTTCCAACAATTCTATACAACGGGTATACCGACAGACGCGTAACATTAGTATGTCGGTAGACCCGTAACAATATATTTTACCATTAACATCAAAGTCCCGTCCGTTTTCATAATTTCCATATTTCTGAGATAATCAGATTACCAAAACAAATGAAACTGTTCAAATATTACGCGAGTTCTACCCGGAGCTTTTAAAAGTTTCAAGAGACTACCATCGAAAGGTTTTAGTGTAGGATTATAAACTAGATAAGGCTTAGACTGTTTTATCTAGGTGTTAGGATAGTTGGAAATTCGCGTGCGTTTAAAAGCCGTATTATTCTACTCTCTTCACCAAATTAATCTAATCCCTTTCAAACCTGCCAGCATACTGTACAAAGGTCTGCGTTAGGTCTGGAGTTAGCCTACATGTAAACTATTGTTCACGCAACAGACGCACGCCCTCATTATTTCTTTGAATCATTTCTTTATGTTCAAAATGTCATAAAACTAAACGGTACAAAATTATCTGTGATTTTCCCTTGAAAAAACGGAATAACTTTCCAAGCGATTTAACGAAATTCTTGGTCCCCTGAATGAAAGTTTAACCATTTTCCTGTTTATTTCAAAGGATTTGAAACGTATCGTCAATAAGTAGAATTTCCCAAAGTGATTTTTCCATGTCCCCTCACAGCCCCTTTGCTGATCAGATTCATCTGTTACGCCGCGCCGTCCTCGTGTTCCCCGCGAATGTAGGGTGCCGCTTCAACCGATTTGGCAGAGTCGGCCAGTTTTACTGTCACTTATCCACCGTTCGGCAATTCACAGTTTTAGGCCTTCTTTCGATTCACTCTAGAGGCGAAAGAGTGTTGCTAGGCACCGGGAAGAAATCCGTCTATCTCGGAATCGTTTGCCAACGTCGACATCGCCGTCCCCTAATTTCGTACCGCAGCGTCTGTCCCGCATACGATCCTCTCAGCCCGGCCGGTGTCTTATTTCACATTTGTTTCATTCGGTGAAACTGATCTGTCAGCCGGTTCGCTACACCCTTCCCATACGTAATTCCGGCAGCCGTCGTTTCCGTCCTCTTTCAGCCACGAGTTACTCTGCATCGCTACACGGATGCTCGATCGATTCGAAATGAAAGCTCGCAGACCGATGTAAATTATTCCGGAAGACAGATGTTGGTCGCCCATGGTCCGTCGACGACTCTATTTAGCGTCTTGAAGTTTCAAAATATCAATTTTTCTCGCGCGAAATTATTATAGATTAAAATGAATGATGGTTAGTAGAAGTGGAAGGTTTATAAAAATTTTGGTAATTATATAGAAGAGGTCTGCGTACTCCGATTTTGATGAAATTTTAATATGTTATGCAGCGATACATTCTGAACAATTTTTTCTTTTGCAATATAGGGGGGTCGCTTTTAGTTTTTGAGATATTTGCAAAAAACTATCGCTAATACTGTATTGAATTTTTCGTATTCCTGCACGCTCCGCGGCAACGTAAGCCTGTCCCGGTGCGACGTTTGTTTATTTCGACGCTGTATAGATGAGAGTATAAAGATAAATAAGATGATAAATGAGAAAAATAAACAGATGCAGGAATACGAAAAATTCAATACAGTATTTGCAATAATTTTTTGCGATTATCTAAAAAACTAAAAGCGACCCCCATATATTGGAAAAGGAAAAAGTTGTTCAGAATGTGTTGCTGCATAACATACTAAAATTTCATCAAAATCGGAGTACGCAGACCTTTTCTATATAATTACCAAAATTTTATACCGACGCTAAACGCGTTCTTTTGTTCTTTCCGTACGAACAGACAAAAGAGACGGGATACGATCGATACCGTAAATCGTTCCGGTTTTTATGATTATTCGAAGTCTTTCCGGAGGCTTCTTTGGCACGGCTCGCGAGAAATTCCTTATCAAACTTTCGACGCATCAACTCCGTCGACTCGCGACGAGCTGGTTCCAAGTTTTATGAAATCTTCCACCCGGAGCTGCCGAGGAATTCGATCAAGCTTGATCGGGCTTAACTACTTTCGCAGAGAAAGCTACGACCCTAATCGAAGACGAATATCTTTGCTCCGTGGACGGTTAGCCTGTGTGAACTGCATGTCCGCCATTTTATTAGCGCCATTGAAACTTAACCTTATTATTCAAACGTTTATCTCTTCCGTGAAATATTAAAAGAATTTTCCATAAGAAACTTATGTACTCTCTGAATATAATGGTGTGTGTGTGCTATCACATTAAAGAACAAAGTGTAATTAATTTAATTAGAATCTTTAACAAATTAATTTTTCTATTGATTTATTTTCCTCGAATATGACATTGATAATTGAAATATTATCGCTATTTCTTCCTCTTTTTTAAAAAAATGAAATGCCTTATTAAGGACGTTGAGTGTATCAATGAAAAATTGTTATGATCGTATTTTTATATTGGTAACAGATATTATTTTATGCGGAACAAGATGTTCAACGAAAGATTCAATCCCAACGGTATGAAGACATTATCGGAACGGCGATTAATTTAAATGTCGTCGCGTCTCGACGACGATTAATATAAAAGTCGTCTTTCGAATCTGCCCGGAGTGAAATGGGGCGTGTCTGATTTTGATTAATCCCATTGAGAAGCATGCAAATAAAGTGGAGAGCGGAAACGAATGGAACGAGAAACGTTCGATACCGTACTCCATTAATGATCGCGTCTTCGATCACTCTAAGGACTAGCTTTGAGCGATACATTCTCAACGAGTCAACAAAAATCGGTGTACTGCTTAATGGATTTCTTATAGCCGCCAGGAGGGGAATTTAACGTCGTATCAGACTGGGTTTCTATCTCTCGAACCGTTGCAACGTTTCAAAATGATCCGGATGATAGACCCGTGTCGTCGGAAGCCTGAAACTGCTTTTCCGTGCTCGACAAGGAAATTTCTCGCGCACCGGGAGCCTCGGAACGAATTCTATCTTTCGTGTAGGTAAATAAACGAGTCCTTAGACCTTGCAAATATCACACTGCAAACGATCGTACGTTAAGAGCATTAAAAAAGTCATCGTTTTATTTACCGAAGTCATGCGCAAACAGATTTCAATGTTGCACTATTGGTTATCTCGTTACGAGTGCAATTAATGATGCCAATATTCGATAGAAATAATGGAGATGATGTAAGCTCGAAGAAATGGTAGGTTACAATTTTCAATATTTAGTTACAGATTTTAAAATGTGTTGGAAATGGTGTTATATAAATTCTTTGTATACGGGGTGTCTCGTGCGAGGTTCCACGTACAATTATTTTTCAAACTAGCTCGTTGTAAAATACATTTCAAATAAAACTTACATATTTGGTATAATTTGTAATGTGCATGCTGTATAAACCTTATATGGTTTATATAACTGTATAAACAATATATGGCTTATATAGCATAAATAAATAATATTTTTAATTTAACTAATAATCATATTGATTGTTCTTTCGAACACTTAAAGGTATTATCGATTGTACCAGTATTATTTTGTTTTCTCTTTTTTTTTCTTTGTCTTTTTGTGCATGTCCCTTCTTTCTTATTATACAAGTAGTCTTGTATCTTTCTTTTTTATAAACACTTATGTAAAAGGGTTTCTGTCCGTCTATAATAAATAAATAACAATAATAAGAGTATGAGAGTTATCGAGTAACTGATCCGTGTTCGTTATCGAGCGACAAGCGATACGGATATACATACAGTGAGAGTTTGCAGCAACATAGTTCAAGGGAGTATGGAGATCGGAATCAAGGAAGACATAAAGGGAGACAGGCAGGGGAAGAGAGTGAGATAGAAAGCCGTTAAGGATGATTGAGTTACGCGAAGGAGATGTAGCAACGATCCCGAAGAAGTTGTGACTTAACAACGATCCTCGATTGTGGCGTGCGCGATCGATCGATGCAGCTGGAACCGCGAGATATCGTAACGTCGCGCGGTCACGGTGTATAACTTGTTGCACGCTGTTAACAATGCACTCCCGGCCTCACGAGGGGTCGATAATAATTGTGGGACGGTTGGCTCGCAGTTGTGCACGCCAATAAAAAAGAAGGACCGGAAACCGAATGCAGAAGTAATGAATAGACCCCAGATTTTATGCGTTTACGACGAAAATTGATAGGTGATTCATGTAGTAGGTTATCCAAAAAGTTCCTTTCGCAACGTGTGCGTTTATTATGAATAATGTTAAGTGAAAAATAATGCAACAGCACCTTTAAATTCCTTAAATAGTGTTTTGCTTTTTATCTACCTGTTTGATTCATCTATGACAAAATTCAAAATGGCCGGAATATTAAATGAATTGATTTATGTCTATTAAAAATTGATTACTAATGTAATTATTTTGTTGGCTCATCTACCAAAGAATTAATCATGTTAAGTGAAAAATAATGCAACAGCTTCTTTAAATTCCTTAAATAGTGTTTTGCTTTTTATCTACCTGTTTGATTCATTTACGACAAAATTCAAAATGGCCGGAATATTAAATGAATTGATTTATGTCTATTAAAAATTGATTACTAATGTAATTATTTTGTTGGCTCATCTACCAAAGAATTAATCATGTTAAGTGAAAAATAATGCAAC
This sequence comes from Lasioglossum zephyrum, assembly GCA_028455615.1. Taxonomy (NCBI): domain Eukaryota; kingdom Metazoa; phylum Arthropoda; class Insecta; order Hymenoptera; family Halictidae; genus Lasioglossum; species Lasioglossum zephyrum. The sequence goes on along the minus strand of CM052324.1, from coordinate 11,108,303 downwards.
AGCATCTTTAAATTTCTTAAATAGTGTTTTGCATTTGATCTACCTGTTTGATTCATTTACGACAAAATTCAAAATGGCCGGAATATTAAATGGATCCATTTATGTCTATTAAAAATTGATTACTAACGTAATTATTTTGTTGGCTCATCTAGCAAAGAATTCGTTAATCATTTATTCTGCTCGGCAACTCTAAAAGAATAATTCGAGAGAAACGCGTTTAAAGTTCTTTGTTTAGAAAGGATTTAGAATTGTAACTTTGGGAGTGCAATCTATAGATGCGTCATTGTAGTTTGAATAAAAAAAAGAGTTCGATTCTATTCATGCTTTACAGTAGGTTCCTCCGGTAAGTTTCGATACAATTTCGGTTGTTGTGTATTGTAACACGTTCGCTTGTTTCTTTTTTAACGGGTAGTCGTTCCCCGCGACAACGTTCATTCCGTTGAAAATACCGATTTCCCATGGCCGCGTGGCTCGGACGATATTTCACCTGGTAGTCGGGAAATACAAAACGATGAAAGAACAGTGAACATCGAGGATTGAAATTCAACCGTCGCCAACGGGAAATGAAAAAGCGTAAGGGTAACAATGGCAAGGGGAAAAAGGAGAAAATCGGGCACGGTCGTGACGATAGGAAGAATACCGACGAGTTTCCGCGAACAAAGCCGGGTTTTCAGTAATTTATCCACGTTACGGACGAATTTATCGATATCGGCGTGTCCGCGTTCCGATTATATTCGATTAATGTATCGCGTTACGCTGACAATGGTATCGTTCGCCATCGGTTCGTTTGTTTTCTTCGCCGGGGAAATCAACAAGAGCCGGGTCGCGGTTAAATCACTAGGAAATTCAGCCGCGTTTCGCCGTGAATAGGAGCCTAACTAGGGATGACTTTGTACGGCCGTCTCTGTCACTCGTGCTCTAATTAAAGTCGATTAACTTCGGAACGCGCGGAGCGCAGCGTGAAACTGAAAACTGGCAATCAACACCCGTTTACGCGGAACGCGATATCGTGATAGCGCGTGCGTCACCGCGTTCGAGCTTTAGCTTTTAACAGGTACACTGCCGCGACAGTCACCGATTGCGCTTGTCAATGGTCGACAACTATACAGCCAGTAGCCAGTTCCAACGGTTTGTTCGTCCCAGCAACAAACTTCCTTTTCAATATCGCTTGCGGAACAAGAATCGAAGCGATCGTATTCGATGAGATATACACAACAAGTGTACAAAGTATTCGCACAGCTTTTTTAATGAAACTTTGTGCTTGTATAGAACATAAATCGCCTGTACTTTCGTTTCATTATAAAGTGTAATGGTAATTATATAGAAAAGGTCTGCGTATTCCGATTTTGATGAAATTTTAATATGTTATAGATTTCGAGATTTTGAACAACTTTTTCCTATTCCAATATAGGGGAGTCGCTTTTAGTTTTCGAGATATTTGCAAAAGTCTGTCGCTAATGCTGTATCGAATTTTTCGTATTCCTGCATGCTCCGCAGCAACGTAAACCTGTTCCGCGATAGTTTTTTGCAAATATCTCAAAAACTAAAAGTGGCCCCCCTATATTGGAAAAGGAAAAAGTTGTTCGCAGACCTTTTCTATATAATTACCAATTTTAGAAATTCATGATGTCATGTTTCTATTTCTTGCCATCGATACAGATAATTTTTATTTTGCATAAAGATCCACAGTCTAGAAATAAGCGATTTCAAATAACTAGTCTTAAATGAAACGTGGTAAACAAAATGGCTTGAATACCTCCATCCATAAATTTCGATACGAACTTAACAAAAACAGTATACAATGAAACAAAGATAGTACTGGTGGTTAGATGAACATTCTTGTTCGAAACAGTTCAAACACTTTCGACAGAGGGAAGAAAATGAAAAAGGCGACAAAGAGAACGTAGATTGGTGGAATCGGCGAATCTCGTTGACGGAACTCAATCGGAACAGCGAAGATAGGGACCATGGGTTTAATTAGATGTATTATCGCAACGCGCGATACCGCGAAACTGAGATCCTCCGAGCTTTGAAGCTGAAACGGTCGAAAGGCATTGCGGTAACTCAATGGCACCGAATGGATCAAAGAGGCTCGGGTCGCGAATAGAAGACGTGTTTACGTGGATACAGCCGAGTGTATACGTCGATCCGTTTCGTGCTCGAGCAAGCAGATTCAAATCGATACGCGTCTCATATACGGCAGACGTAATGCTGTTGGCCGTTGTTCTATCTTTCCCTCTGTCGCCCTTTTTCTCACATGTGCGCTCCGTTTCGATCCGAAGCCGATAGAGCTGCAAGTCGTAACGAGAATCGGCAATTCAAACCCACTCGAACGCGGTCAAACAGCCGCAAACAGTGGCATTCAAGCGTCTGATCTCGTGTGTGAACGAATCTTACAGTTATCGTTGCATCGCGAATCGTTATGAAAATTCCCAAGCGAAAATTCATTTTGGCAGCTGTTGAGACGTGTTTATTGTGTGGCCGATTCAAATGTCAATTTAAACTCTTTCTCTTTTCAAATTTTCTTTGAGAATTGTCTGAAGAAAATGACGTTTCTGTTGAGTTTTGAAAAAGAATTTCTGTACAAGCTACCAGTTTGTGCTTTACAGATCACATATCCGTTAAGTTGCTTATATTTTAAGCTGGACCATGCACAATGACCAGGAAAAATTGAATCTGAAAAAAATAATTGGATTCACGAGAGGAATATTTTCCCTCAAATATCACTGATTTTTAGCAACCTACGAAAAGAACAATTTTATTTTTCATTATAGTATTGATTCGCATTTAAACGGGAACAATACCTGGAGGATTAAAACCAACCATTAATATTCTTTAGAAGAAACAATATTCGCTACAAATCGCTGACGTGCGATATCAGAAACGGATTCATACTTTCAGCTGAACGACAGTACCCCATTGTTTAGTTTCTCATTATAAATGATGGGCCGGTCCGGTAAAAAATGATCGTAACTGTCGGAACAGTGAACAAATAGCCCGACAGGAATCGCAGTTTATTTTATTTGTTGTAACAGTGGATTCGTGTTTTCCAACAAGTGGCTAGATCGATCGATCATCGCCGTCCACCCTAGATTTCAACTAGCTGCGCTATATTAATATATCAACGAGCTTTTTGGCCATCGCGAGCGAAGGATCGATGCGAAACAGTCTTTTTGAATTTTATTGTCTGCCGCGGCAGCAAGCTTATCGTAAACTCCCTGAAATCCCGAACCTTTGTCGGATGTTCGAGTTTTATCTATTACGCTTGCAAATCGTCTGCGTGTTACATCGCGTTCCGTTTCGCACACGCGCGCGCGCGACAATCCGTCGCGATTTTTCGGGATTATTACATTTTCTGCGTTTCCCTGGACCGACGCCACGTATCGAAATGTATTTAAAAAATAGAACCGGATTTTGCGCGACAACCATTCGGTTTTATCCATGCTCGCGGCGGATTGAAGAAAACAAAGCTATCGATCGACCGCCACGAGATATAATTATCGCAGGGCTGAAAGATGACGCGCTCGCGGTGGAAGAAACGCTGATTGGTTCACTATTGTGCCGCGTTTAATGCGAGAGGAACTTTCATGATTTTAATCGGACTTTAATTGGACGCGTGACGCGGCGAATGTAGGTTTAATTTATGGATGCGGAATGTACAGATAAAATGTACAGCTCGAGGCGTCAGTAAAAATTGCTATACAATTATACAAGGCAGTTAATATTACTAAATTTGTCTGTACTCTATCAACTGTAAAACTCTCAATTATTGTATGAGAAAATAGGTTCAATTCGATGTGCACAATGTGAAAAAGATTACATAGAATAAAACAAAAAAAAATTATCTGGGTTGAAGGTAATAAATTAGAAAATGCATTTGAAATCCCGAGGGGACCAACTAATCATATCAGTAAATGATCTGGGTTGAATGAAACGTGTTGATTTTGTAATTAAAATCGCTTCGAGTCCGAAGGGTTAAGCAAGTTTGATACATTTTTCCAATTTCTTGTTACTAAATAAACTGCAAATAAATAAATAGTGCCACTATACCCGGTTACAATCGACTGCGGATCTATATGTAAACTAAAAATCGTTTGCACTTATTGAACGACACATAGACCAAATTGAAGTTCATCGGTGTATTTTGTAATTTCATTGAGTCGTAAACAATGCGTTGGTACGATCACGAATGCGCAAAATCCTCTAGATAGAATATTTATCAGGGAACATAATAAATCAATAACCGAACCGGAGGTGTGCGAGAGATTTGCGTTGACATCTACGGTCGTTTAAATGCCCGGATACCTTTTGGAACAATGTCGTTGATTTTCGCAGCGTAGTTAGCGAGCATTTTATCGGCGAGCCGGTTCGACAAGTATCGCGGGCAACGTACAAAATGGCGGGGACGTAAACTGCGAACTGCAGTACATATGTACGTGTAACAGGGCCGTTTATTAACCGCTCTCGAAAAGCAAACGAAACTTCCGATAGTGGACACAATCCTCTGCAGACTTCGCGTCCAAACACGAGTTTGTCGTGGACAGAATCTCGATACCGAAACTATTCGGAGTTAAACTAGTATCATCCGCTTTGCGCCGGTGCGCTTCATTCGGGGACCCGTTTCGGTGGTCCGATCGGCCATTTTCACGTAGTTAGAGATTTCAAAAACAACTGCCTCTCGACCGGTGGCTTGCTTCTCTGTTCCCGTTGTAACGGGACCCGGGAGAATCTCGCGGCATCCTAATTAGCCGCTGCTACAGTTTCCTTATCGATCCTCAGATTTCCTTTCACTGTTTCCAAGATAGCTTTCACTAGAAATTACTTAATAGCTTGTCTGTATTGTTCCTAGGGTCATCATGACGGTCTAATAATTGATTGTATTTGCCGATAGTTCGATTTCATGCGCCTAAACGTTGCCGCCCCGTGACGAGACAACGTCTATGAGCATTGATACTTCGCTCAAATGTATGTGTACCCGCGTACAGAGACAGATGTACATGGGCGTACATATGTACACACTGTTTCACGGATCTACGTGTTAAACAATCAACAAACTCAATTACATCGACAAAAGCACGTCTGAATGCGACGCTCGTGCATGACGTGTCTGACTAATCACTACCGTTTCTACTTACTGGCGACATCCGTCAAACAATCCACCGCTTCTCCGTCGTGTAACACTTTGCCTACTGAAAGCCAATTATGCTGTATCAAAAGAAAGCATAGAAATTTTGTTCCACATATAACTTTGTTCCACCTTTTTATTATTTTATTAAATATAGTAGTTGTACAAGTCGATTCCTTCATTGATCCCCGCCCGCGTAGATCGATTGGTTAACTCGATCGCAACCAATATATATGAAATAGAGAAATCCTATATAAGATTCACCAGATTCACTAATATTATAAGATACTAGTTCGTGGTAACGAAAGGGTTAATGTATCATGCCTCGTATCGATTAATAACTCGACTACAATTTTGGGAGTTTCAGGTACATGATCTTTATAAGCAAACTTTATGATCCGAGCTGGCCGACCCGGCCCGAGGCTCGGGTACCCGCAGTCCCCTAATAACTTCTTGTTTCTCGAATGTTTTCCTGGAACGTCAGCGCGCCGCGCCGCAGCGATAGTAATTCCATCGGTGTTTCTCGCGCGGTGGTTTTAGACGGATAAAATATACAGTCCGCTTTCAGACGCAGGGAAACGTGAAAAATGTTGTGGTTGATAGCCGGGACAGGAATGACGATATGGAAAATCCGGAAAGCTTTACACCGTTCCGGTGTCCTCGGGCGCGATGCGGAAGACCGTGGAAGAAAAAGGCGACGGTGAAGAATCGATGCCAGATAAGAGGATGGCGGAATAAGGTTTCCAACGAGGAGGACTAAGATGACAAGTAAAGATCCGGAACCGAGGTGAAATATGAGAACGGGTAAGCAAGGTCGGTGAAGAGAGAAGACGGGAAGAGGAGGAGAATCTCGCGGGTCCACGGCGTAAGAGGTGAAATCGGTGCTTTCATTGATCCCGAGGAAGAGAAAAAAAAGGAACTCGGCCCGACTAAGAAATATTAAAAGGGAACACAGCGGTCGTCACCGGTTCCCCAGAGTAATTGAAACGAAAACCTCGACGGGGAAACCAGTCCCGAAATGTCAGACCGGTCGGAATCGATTCCGAAAGCATCTATGAACGCGACCCGGAAGGATGGGGGATGTGATTCTTCATCGGAATTGAATGGTGAACCGACGAAAACTGATATTCGGACCTTCGTTCGTACGCCACTCTCCGAGATCTGGCAACACGGTGTTCTTCTGTTTTTACACTTACTCTTCCGCCGGATATTGAACGCGAGGATTTAGGGGACGGTCCACTTAATCATCCGAACGACCATCCGGAATTTTTTTTCGAAAGCAGAAGTTAATCGACAGCACTGTTCAGTCGAGTATTCATTTCTTCGTTGGGAAACGATCGATAAAGTTATAGTGAAAGGTGCAAGCTTCATTATCGAGTAAAAATGTTTTCTACTCTATAATATCTAATAAATTCTTTATAATTTGCTCACAATTGTGAAAAAATATATGAACTGCAAGAGGCAAGCGATATTAACTAGAGAGATTAATTAACAACCGAGAAAAAAGATCGATAAAGTTATAGTGAAAGGTGCAAACTTCATTATCGAGTAAAAAAATGTTTTCTACTCTTTATAATTTCTAATAAATTCTTTATAATTTTCTTATAATTGTGGAAAAATATATGAACTGCAAGAGGCAAGCGATATTAATTAACAACCGAGAAAAAAAGATTGGGGTGTAGTTGGGATTAGCGACTTAAAATTTTGGGGGATTATCTTCCGCCCTAAAAGCATTGTTTAGCACACGATCTCAATAAAAATGGTCCTCCTAGACCCTTTTTGTTCCGCGTCACAATCCGCAATCTGTTTATCGTCGTTACCATTTTTAAACGGTGGGACGATTTTCTGAGAAAATTCAATACAATGAGCCGCCGTGTGAACGAGGTCCGTTGAGATCGTGGCGGATGGGGGGCGGAAAGATGAAACCGAGGAACACAGAAACCTACTCACGGCCCCGGAATGCCGAGCTGAAATTGGCCAATGTTATGCAAGTTATGTTTCTCCTCACATTGTTCGGCATCCTCCTCGGTCCTTACGCCGCGCTTAGGCTCACCTTCTAGCAACGTCTATGCTCGTCTTCGGCGCACGTTTGCCGATCATACGTACGCATACATACACATGTGTGTCCATGACGAACTCGTATCTACAGATCAACGGCATTATGGACACACAGAGAGCTGTTCCACGTACGAGTGCTCGAGCACACTTGCCTATGATATCCGAACATGGATACGCAGCTATGTCTATGTATATATATACGAGCCGCTTCACTGCCTCTGTTGCTAACTGCTCCCTCTCTCTCCCTCTCTCTCTCTCTGTGCCAATACATTCCGTGTCAGTTACGCGTATTTTCTATCAAAGGTTAACAGCAAAATCGTTCATTTTTTCCATCGTGCTTCTGAAACGCGATGCTTTTTCCGAATTCACAATCCATTCGGTTCGACGATTTCATAAGATGCTTTTTTTTTAAATCAAACTGACAACAACTTGCCGACAGACTCATGCGGAATCTGGATATGTGATAAATAGGTTGCGGATGTTTATGCAATTTTTTCGGGCAAATTTCAAGAAATTGGGAACTTTCGGGACTTTCATAGAGAGATCTTTATACATCCGAAGTAAATCAAAATCGTATTAAATTATGTGGAATTTTATATTCGAGTGATATCTAGAACATTCTATACGACAAAAATTATATAGAAAGGAGCAACTGTTAACGCATTGCTGACTGGTAATTATTATTTAATTTTGAAAAATCTATGGTACCTGGTTAAACACTTTTTAGTATCATTGAGGGAAGAAATAACATTCAAATTGGTTTTCTTGCAAACGATGCAGATAATTTTTATTTTGCATAAAGATCCGCAGTCTAGTTATATGTATATTAACAAATTACAACATATTATCTTTGTTACTTATGAATTAATGTTTTCGGCGCAACGGTTTCGATCAATTTTTAAATAAATAGCTGTTATGCAAATATGCCTGACGTTTCGGTTCCCGTTTGAACCTTTATCGAAGGTAAATTGCGTCTAAACAACCAAAGAAAATGTATATATTGAAAGGTATGTAATGTAAATCCATTTTTCAATCCATTTACGTTACATACCTTTCAATATATACATTTTCTTTGGTCAGGCATATTAGCATAACAACTATTTATTTAAAAATTGATCAAAACCATTAATTCATAAGTATTAAATATTTACGATCGGTAAAATTGATTATATATTATCTTTGTATTATGTTCTACTGTTTGTAGAAGGATTATATTGCATTACTAATTAATTGTATGTTCCGAACTATCAACAAAATGGATATAAGATAAAATGATTAACAATAGCCAAAACCCCACATTTTTGGACCACTCTTTCCCTACCCGACCCAAACCCGAATTTTCGGCCATACCTCTACAGATGATTACAATATTCTGCGGCCGCCTCTTGGTCGAATAGAGAAAGAAGAGAACGGCCATGTATCGCCGCGGGAACGGAACGCCCAAGAAGAGAAACGAAAAGCCGGAATTTGTCGAGTGCATGGCTGTTGTCCTGCCCATCTGCGCTCATCCGGGAAGATAAATTCGTCCCATTTCTTGTTTGCCGTCCTCTTTGCTCTAGACTCGAGTAGACAGCGCGCTGCCGTCTCTCGACCCCTTTAATACGTGGAGGGTTAAATTGGATGAAGTTAAATTCCTCGATCGTTTAATTTGAACTTCGTTACTTATTTCTCGGACCGCCGACGGAATCTTTAATTACAATGTGTAGACTCTGTGCCACGTTTTATTCATTTCCACCGCAGAAATATCCGAGAAAGAGCCAACAGTGTAGGATTGAACAGATTCATTAGTCGACCATTCTATGTTCGTCTTTCTGTTCTTTCTTGCATTGTTTTAATAAATTATCATTTCATCTCTCGTTAATGAATTATTTTCATTCGCTCCGATCCAAAGAAACCAGAGGCATTCATTTACTGCGAGATGCGCATGATTAATATAATCTATCGTTTTTTAAAAACGTAGTATGAAAAATTTTATTCTTCCTTTTCGACTCACTTTTGCGGGACACCCTATATTATGCAACTTTAAAGTCTGTCACATTTGCAGATGAAGACAAAACGATTCATGGTACGTCTGAATTAACTTCACTGCTGTAGTATCGACAATAAAAGAATAAAATTGTGTTTGAACGTTAACAATTGGAATGCATATGTAACTCGATACGAAAAGAGGTTAAACAACTGTATAAAATGTCTGATTCTATCGATACATATATTTTGATTTCATCTGACCAATACTGCAGCAACATCGCGCAAATAAAAGCAAACAAGATTTTCGGATAATCGAGCGCAAACTCGGGAACCGGCTCAGGGGAGGCGGGCTCAAAGCTCAACCCTTCAGAGCATCGAAGCGAAATTAACGTGGCCCTTTCGGTGGTCTATGAAAACGACTATCAGTTTAATTACATCTGCCGTGGAAATTTACGCTGCTCAATTTCCGGGATAATTCAAAGTGTAATTGTCAAGTGAACTGGGCGCCGCAGAAATTTTCCTGTGTCGCGGTTCCGACTCTTATCGCGCATCATTTCCATGCTTCCGGCTCGCTGTACCCGGAGAAAATTCTCGTGGTTCAGCGAATCTCTTAGAGTTCGCGACACATTTAGATTATAGAGGATCCGGAAAGTATATGAACTTGTGCTAATTCAAAGAAGAATACTACAGAAATAAGTTTCGACTGATTTTGATTCTCTCAAAGAGCATTGCTCATTTAATTTCTCCTTAAAAATACTGTAAATTTAAATACCTGTAAAAATATTCGAAACATTTTTTTATTCACATGATTTTCCAAAATCTAAATATATAAAATCATATATAAATAAATCTAAATATATAAAATATATAAATATATATAAAACCTAAATAAATAAAAATAAATTGATAAATAAATTAATTGAATTCGCATGAATATATATATATATATATATATATGTGATAACTGTTTATAGACTTCATAAGTACTCGAACGCAGTTTCAACGATATTTGTCACTCGAAGCGGTACTGTGTCTTCTGAAAAGCATAGCGCGGAAGGGTTTTTAACAACAATATCACTTTATAATATAGTATCCAGAGGCTTAGACTTAAGACTACCAGCTTAGTTTCATGGGATCGCGAGGGCCGATGTGACGACAGTGTACACTTGAGGGAAGGATCAGCCGATAAAGTGAGTCTCGAGGAAAAGGACTCGAGAGAAAATTGAGCGGTGTTCGCGAGCAGCATGGAAAAAAACGGGACTTTACTCAGTATTTCATACTCGCGCGTACGCGACCATATTTCACCGGCAACAAACCGATTATACCTTGAACCGTCCTGTACGCGATCCAAATGATACAATTCCGCTTCTCACTGAAAAAAACACTGTGGCATACACCAAATTCTGTCTGAAGTAGCTTACATCATCAGCTACAACAGGGTGTGTCTAGTGATTAGATCGAATTGTAACTCGGCTGTTACACAAGATAGAACAAAAATGATTACCTTGTAATGCAACATTTTTGCAAAGTGCAAGTAAAACTTACTTAATGTTTTTCGAAATATTCACCTTTCTTGCAAAACTATACTGTATAATTTTTCTTGGTAATTATATAGAGAAGGTCTGCGTACTCCGATTTGGATGAAATTTTAATACGTTATAGATTTCGACATTTTGAACTACTTTTTCCTTTTCCAATATAGGGGGGTCGCTTTTAGGTTTCGAGATAATTGCAAAAGACTATCGCTAATACTGTATTGAATTTTTCGTATTCCTGCACGCTCCGCGACAACGTAAACTTGTTCCGGGGCCGCATCTGTTTATTTTTTATTTGTACAGCGTGAAAATATAAACAAACGTCGCACCGGGACAGGCTTACGTTGCCCTGGAGCGTGCAGGAATACGAAAAATTCAATACAGTATTCGCGATAGGTTTTTGCAAATATCTCAAAAACTAAAAGCGACCCCTCTATATTGGAAAAGGAAAAAGTTGTTCAGAATGTCGCAATCTATAACATATTAAAATTTCATCAAAATCGGAGTACACAGATTTTTTCTATATAATTACCACGAAAAATTATACAGTATAGTTTTGCAAGAAAGGTGGATATTTCGAAAAACATTTCTATACAATTACCTTTTTCTTTTATATTTTGAATAACAGCCGAGTTATCAGTTTAATTTTCAATTTTTCCATCACGTAACATGCTAAATCGAGAGAGCCAGATGTCAAAGAGAATTGTCCATGTTTCCATTACATTTTTCACCATCGTATCAATTGCGTATAAAAAGACAAAGTACAGCAACGAATTGCGAAGAGGAACGAATTCGAAATTAGCAAAACGACGACTCGAAACGACTCGAATCTCGCGTGCACGGTGCCGCATTTAATTTCGTAGGAAACCTCGACGTGGACAGTGAAAGATGGTCGATTTGACGTGGAATGTGCACCTTTGAATCTCGACCGCGATGCGTTTTTCAAATGTCGCTTGATTCGAGCACGGTCCGAGGATTTTCGCCGATTTGTGTCGCTGAAAATCAACGAGGGCGTGGCACGTTGTAGTCGGGCGCTGCTAGTAATTGCCGCTAGTAAATTGAATACTCTTGTACGCATCGACCTCGGCGCAGTTGGTCACCTGGTACCGGACGAAGATTAACTTTCCGATTTCTGAGCCGTGGTCCATCTTGTCAGATTCGACGCGAGAGAAAAGGGAAGAGTGTCAGGCGGCGCCGCGGGCCGGAACCGCCTACCCCGTAAGATTAATGGCCGTTCTCGTTACCTCGAGGCAGTGATTAGAAGCCAATTAAGATCCTTTATCCCGTCCCCCGGGCCGCACCGGTCCGACCACTCCATTCTGCGGAAAATATCGAACGATATTGCATACCGTTCGTCGGCCTTTCCGCGATCTATTCGATTCTTATCGGCGTCCATGAACGTAATAGCTTTTCCTAGATCGGACAAATTAAGTATCGAAGCATTCACGCGTAATTGCGGATAGAATGGCTTCTTTAAAAGCTGCTCTTTAGGCATCTTTAGGTAATCCGGTTTTCAACTTTTTAGAAGAGTCATTGACACAAACCGTACCGGGTACAAAATGTTTCGGATATATTTATTATTATTATTATTTATTAGAGGCGGGCAGAAGACCTTTTTACATAAGTATTTACAAAGAAAAGACAAAAAGAGAAAGATACAAGACTACTTATCAAAACTACTTAAAAAAAAACAAAATAATACTGGTACAATCGATAGGTATTATCATATAATCCTGCGTAGTTGCATTTTAAAATTTTGCAAAGATTCAATGAAAAAATCAATGCACTCATAAATAGTGCATGATTTTGCAATACTTCGAGTTTTATAAAAATCGCAAGACTGAATTTATTATAACATATACTCGAATTAAGAAGTTTATTGAATAATGTCTAGTGGAAGTATCTTGATAATTTTCCTAATTTTAAGATAAACAATGTGAAAGCGGTCGTAATAATGTTAATCAGCGAACTGTATTTCAGAGGCTAGCTGAGAGAAACAGTATTGCGAAAACTCTAACGCCTCACGAGTGAATAACATAAAAGAAAAAGTATCGGAATATTATTTTTTAATATTAGACTAAAGCTTTTAATCGACTTTTGCCGAGCTTTTGCGGCCATTACTCCATTGCGCGACGAGTGGTCCGAATTCAATGGCCACGAGCCTTCCCGGTGAAATCTTTTTCCAACCAGTTTGAGAACGGCAACTATAAATCGCCCGGTATCGGGCACGGTCGTCTGCGACCGAAATGGTTCTGTCTCATAGTCGTGGTCCTGCTAAGACGAAACAATCGATAAAACCGGCATAGAGGAATCGTTTCGCGAAAAGGAATCGCTGGCTCACGTTCGCGCTGGTAAACGCGAAAATTGGCCCCGATTGTTCGTTAACGTGGCGTGATCACCGCCCGATAATTTTATGCATAACGTTGCACGTCGAGCATGTTCTATCGCGACACGCGCCCCACCTACAAAGCTCTCTAGTCGATCTCCGCCTTTCTCGCCCTCGAAATGGTTCCCAGGCAAAAAATTACGAATAACACGTAATTACGCTTAATTGCCTAAATTGGATCATTAACGTAACTACCGGGTCGTGGCGGTAATTACGAAATTCCCTGCACCCCCGACCTTTTACCGGCTGCAACTTCATTGTTCTGGCCGCTACTTGCACGGAAAACGAACAACAACCATCCGGTTATTTACGGCTGGGATCAGGTTGACTTCGCGGGGCCGAAGCTTCTCTTGGCCCGCGATAAAAATACTGCCAATTCGAACGGCCAGCCGAGACCCGGATATACAAAGCGTTCCGTGACAAATTGAACGACCCAAGAAACGGTAGTTTTGTCACTGGAATGGACGTTTTCCTGGACACCTTGCAAATGGACTGTAAATTCAGCTTGGATCGCCGATAGGGAGCGGATAAAGGAGGCGCGAGTTGCACATTTACAAGTACTGCATGTATAAAAAGTAGGTTTTTGATATTTGGTCCCCTCAGGGTTTCAAATCCATTCACCAATCTCCCCTTCTTTCCTCTCTCTCTCTCTCTCTCTCTCTCTCTCTCTCTCTCTCTCTAACGCCAAATTTCAGCCTATTTCAGCCTAATTTTCAGCGGGACCTACTTTTTATTACGGTGGGTTCCGAACCATCTTCTTGCCAACAACACGTGGCCAGTACCCAGACAAGTCACCGCCTGGCGTATGCTGTATACCCATGCGCTCACCCATCCAAGCCCGGCCACGTCCAAATGCTGTTTAACTTCGGTGATCGTACGGGAACCGGTGTTTGCAGCGAGGCCATTGTCGTTGACATGTATAAAAAGTAATGGTCTTCCATTCGTGGGATGAATATACGCCCCTGGACCCGTGGACATTTGTAGGAGAAATTTGCCGCAAACTTTTGTTGTTTTTTTTTAGAAAAATTGTCTGAATTAATCTCAAGGGATAGAAACCACATTGAATGTTATTTCTTCCTTTAATGATTCAATATAATTCAAGTTTTGACATTTTCCAACTTTGAATTCCACCTATTCAATTTTAATACAAATTGTAAGGAAAAGCCGTATTTATTATAAGTCTTCTTTTCCCAATTCGTTGGCGATTGTAATTTTACAATTATGTTGTTATTTTCGGTTTTTTATTATTATAAATTTAACTATCCTATAGTTCGTCGAATTACGGTCGCCAAGGAATTGAAAAAAAGATGACAGATCGAAACGAACGCTCGTGACAAACACGTCTATCAACAATTAATTATAATACAATAAATACGATTTTCCTTAGGGTTAATTGTGTGTACGTATGCGTATTAGCAGACAACCCTATAAAATGCATAAAATTTAACATTATTAACTTTATTTACACGTCTATCAACAATTAATTATAATAAATACGATTTTCATTGGGTTGGATGTGTGTACGTATGCGTATTATCAGACAACCCTATAAAATGCATAAAGATTAACTTAACTCGCGAACAAAAAAATTGTTACCATTTTTAACGTAATCAATGCGGACAATGTTTATTCGGCCCAAAAAAACGTCGAGTGCAGTGACGAATGAAGAAGATGGAAAGCTTAAAGACCACGCACGAGACACGTGGCTCGTAAATTAGTGTTCCCGTGGGACACCGTAAGGATTGCAGAACTTCTGGAAGACATAAACTACAGCGTTGGTTGTGTTCCCGCACGGAAAGTTCGTAGGAAGAAGCAGAATCATTGTAGGAGTCATAACGATACATCATAATGACGAATGGTTTTCCGGTCGAAAGAATGCGATTATCCGTGTCGATGCGTCCGACTGTGTTTCCGTAGAAATGAAGAATCATAGGTTCGATTCTAGGCGAGACTAGCAGAGAAATGTCGATGAACCGTAGCAGTTTAATTCGACGATACGATTATTTCGATCCCCGGTTGTAGCCGCGTTAAGTCACTCGTCCCGGTATTTGAGTGATGCCGCCGTCGAAACGATAGGGATTTCGATTCTATTAGAATCAATGGGAACTATAAATCGCCGCGGATCGCCTCGAATTGGGTTAAGTAGATTTCGCCCAGTGAATATGGACAGCCGCAGTAAATTCCCTGCTCGAGACGTCCGGGGAAAAATATGGATTACGTGATCTTGGAGAGTGATATCACGGGATGCGGCGTTAACATCCGCTTACGCGAGACACCGCACCGGAGGCCACACGATTCGATACCCTCTGGTTTTTCTATTTCTGCAGGTGCGCCGTGCCAGCGGGAAACTGCTTCGAGCCGGGCTTTACGAGGTTTCCCTTTAATCCGTTTAATACGACACGCTGGAAAAGGATAGACGGGTATTTGAAAAGCGGCCAGATAATAGACTTCAGAGTCGATTGTGATACCTTGGATTCGCTCCAGAAGCTATTCTACAGTGTACTCTCGCTCCGAAGCTAAATTGAGACACAACGTTTTTTCCTCTCTGTATCTAGAAATTCACCGACAAAGCGGCATTTTAAGTTTCCGACGCCGCACGGTGGGCCAGATCGACGCACCAGCTGTTCATGAAGAATCAAACTCTTCGTATCGATTTTTAAAATCATTGAAGTTTTTCAGATACTATTTTTCATCGAAAACATTCCTTCTCTTCGTAATGATGCCCTGGGAAAATGTTGGGATATCAAATCTGGACCTTATGCTTATTAAATCTTTATCTGATCTGATAATTATTTACATTAGGGGCTTCCTCACCGATTTGGATGACTTTGAAATGTGTTGTCAAGGTTATCATTCTGAACAACTTTTCCCTATGCATGTTACCGCCGCTCGGTTTTAGTTTTCGAGATATGTGCAAAAAACTATTGCTAATACTGTATTGAATTTTCTCCCTTGAATTTTCATATATCAGCATAGGCGATTGCTTGATGGCGTTTCTAACCAAACACAAAACGAATAACACAGGTATACAATATACAAAATATATATAAAAGGATTTTCGTATGCGTGGTCGGCCCTCTCCACCCCACCAACTCATTATGTGTGTGCAGGAATAGGAAAAATTCAATACAATATGAGAAATAGATTTTTGCGAATATCTCGTAAAGTAAAACCGTGCGGCGGTAACATGTATAGGGGAAAGTTGTTCAGAATGATGACCTTGACAACATATTTTAAAGTCATCAAAATCGGTGAGGAAGCCCCTAATATAAATAATTACCTTTAATCTCCACTCCACAATGAACACTTTATTATTGCTACATTGAATTTGAACTACACCAAATGATCTGATAAAGAAAGAAGACGTGAGCTGTGGTTGGTTCTGTAGAATGGCAAGTACTGAGGTAACAGATGTCCTCTGCGTAAGGAATCAGCAACGCTTGAAGTGCAATAAACTTCAGGTCAAGAAAAACCCTTTGCTCCTCTTTCGTGCATTTCGTTGTACACTCCAACAGAAACATACTAAATATGCATATGCATCTGTGGTGAGAACGTTCCAGGAACTAAACATCACGGTTCATAATTTATTTTAAAAAATACTTCGAAAACTTTAGAATATTTGCATAAAATGCCAGGATATAAAATATGACAGAATTTAGTACGACTTTAATTTATTTCAGATCTAAGAAGGCTACTATACCATGGAAAATATGATTCTATTTTATTCTACTACTTTCTTGAAAATCTAAAAAAATTAACAGTCGACTGTCATGGCGTTCGCAGCTGTTGCGCAAAGTTTATATTAACGATAGAAGAAGGTAAAGGGAAGTTTGTTTTTTGGACAAGTTCCCGGGGAATTCACAACAGCGTGGCTGGAAGTTCCGGCTTTAAATACATCTCCGCGGCACAATTATCTGTGACTTATTCCGAAAGCAATTAGGTGCAGCGAATTAGATATCGGGCGTCTCCAATTACCGTCCAACCAAGCGAAGTCTAATTTACTCCGTTCAACGGCGATTACTTCTGAATGCAATACGACGACGCGACCGTGGCGAAGGGTTCGTGTGGCGTGACTGCGAGATCACCAGTCAACAACGACACAGGCTTTAATCTGGAACAATTAAGTGAACAATGAAACGCCAGCAGGGTGGAAACAGGAGCTGGAAATCGGCGGGATGAGTGGGGCTACCTGTGGAGCGGTAAAACAGGGGTAGATTTTCAGATGTTTAATATCGAGTCACTGAAACAACCCCTTCCTAGACTCGTTCCATGTGTTTCTTTGAAAAAGCAAACATTTCTAGCCTTTCGCACTCAAATGGTGACTCTAGTAATTCGTATTCTAAAATTGATTAATCGGCAACATATAAATAAATGATAAGTAAATGATAAACGTACGAATAAATGTTTTGTTGGTAAACAGAATTATCGATCCGCTCATCGGTAGATCATTGTAGACGAATCTGACGATAAAAAATGAAGATCGCACGTTCAGTGAGGTTGCTTTAGAATTGTCTACAAGCCGTGTTTCCCGATTAGGTGAGCTGAGAACTGTCCGGAAAAGGGAGGAATGGCGTTGGAGAGACGTTGAAAGCAGGCAAAAAGCGATTTGGCCGGAATCCAGATGCCGTAAAAACGGAAATTACGATAGAGGTGAACGTGGCGGTGGAGCTTGTTACGCGGAATTCGGTAATTTCCAGATGATGGGGTATTAAGGCATAGTTAAGTGGTTGAGATAACGGCGTGGCTGTGCTTCGATGTAATTAACAACGACTGCGCGAGCGAGAAGTAAAACGAAATTGCGTGCTCTAGATAAAGGGATGAAAGGGCCGGAGTCACGGGGAACGACGGAAATGCCAACCCGATCTCGGGGAAAACATGATAGCTGACCAATGCAATTTGCAAGGGAATTGCGGGATCTTTTCATTTACTTATGCACCTATTTGCACGGGATCCTATTACCTCTTGTTTAAAACCCAGGCGAGATGCGCTGCGAGAGGTCCGGAAGCTGTTTCGAAATTTTCGCGCAATGCGAACGGTTTTAATGTCGATTTTAAGGGAGAAACAAATTGTTATGGAATACGTAACATGTCAACAGAGTCCAATAAAATGACTTGTGTTTTTTGCACATGATCCTTTCGAACATATACTAGAAATTAATTGCATAGAAAGCTCTGCAATCTACGTATAGTATGAGTGACCAGTTAAGAATAACTTTTCTGAAAGACAAGTCATGAATAACTGTAAATAAAAATTGTAATGTTTCATACAAAGATTTCTCAACAAAATTATTAACGTAGTTTTTAAACAAATTATTTTCTACAAAAAAAGAACAGTTTATACTGAAAGATTCGTCATTCGAAGACGCACAAATTGGATTTTGAAATTTTCGTCTAGGCCTAATAGTTCCAGATATATTCGGTAAAATGAATGTTTCCACCCCAACTGTGAGTTCTATTTTCACCCCCATAAAAAAATACGTGGTAAATGTTTTTTTGAGTTCCGTATCATAAAAAAATTGCATGAAAATCGGCGTGTTACGAGGCGGGGTAACTTTCCCTGCAAGTATTCGGCGAGCAGGTCGTTCCTAGGACCTTTTCCTCGAGGAACGGTGAGATTTAATCTTCTCCGTGTCCTCGAATTTTAATACCGCGTCGCGAGCCTGACGAGAAAATCGCCGGGTCGATTGATCGAGGTTCTGGGATCCTTGCTGGCCGAGGAATCAAGTAATGCGAGGCTAACACGATCGAACGAAGTTCCAAAGGCCCCATTATCGCGGTAAAAATAATACGTGAGTGGGGCCAAGAAGAAACGATGGTTTCTCGATAAAGGAGCAAGTTCAAGGGAGGAGGACGGAACGCAGCAAAGCGAGAGGGACAAGTCGCAATTACGTTCTCGAGCTTCCAGGCGACCGGCAGCACCAGAGTCAGGCTAATCGATCGACGCGTCCATTTTACTATCACCCCTTTTCTCTCTTTCTCCATCTATTCATCCCCTGTCTTCTGGCTTCGTGCTTGTCTTTAAACCTTCGGGGAACCTGTCAGTGCATCGTACCGACTCGAACGGATCATGGTGAAAAATTGATTGCACTTTCTTCGAGTAGAAGTGTTGTAGAATATGTGGTACAAAAGTATTTGTTTAAATTCTTTCATCTTTAAACGTGTTTTTCACCACTTTTTTCAAATTTTATTTATTTATTTATTTGCATGGACCAACATTTTTTAAATCCTTCAGTTTTTTCTTCCTTATTTATCGGCAATTTTTTCAATGATTAAGACTTTTTTATTTCACTATTTCATACTGATTGATAATATTACATTTAATATGCATTTTAAAAATTGAAGGCAATTTACGATGTATTACAACTGTATTACAACAACAATATTATTACAACTTAGTGTGTTATTGTCAAATCGAAAACTTTTTTATCCGATTGGCATACGGACACACTTTTAGACTTCTCGAATATATTATCCGCGAGCAAGTTAAGTTCCATCAATCAAGAACAGAAAACGCGAACGTGATGGTAATTAGTACTATCAGAGACAGATCAAACAAAGCATCGTCGCGATAATTCCCCGGCAAACCGGGTAAGTTAATGAAATCCGCTGAAACGAACTCGTCGCATTAATCTCGTTTCCATCGTTAGTTACACGTTATTGCATGGCAATTCCGTGCGGAATGATGAATCTAATTACACAAAGAGCGTCGAAGAGACGTCAAAGGGTTCGAGCGAAGGAGGTGAATTACGCGAGAGAACAATTTTCTGCCGGATGTCTTTGAGCGTCGTCAACTAACGGCGAAAGAAGAAAATCAGCATTGATTTCGTGGAATGAATACTTTTTGGAGCGTGTTCCGGTCGTGATTGGACAAACGACAGTTTTCGTAGAACTTAATATTTCGGTCATGAAAAAAATCTATCCGCAAACGTATTGAATAAACCGCAATTTTCTGTGCGTACCATATTCTCTTTATTTTCCCATATCCTGCAATGTTTCAGCTTCAATTTAAACTTTGCATTTATGAAGAAATGCATAAAATTGGGTAAAGGACCTCAAATATAAAACAGTAAAGGATTAGAAAAATTTATGAACATAATGTTGGTATTAATGTAACAAAGTCATTAAGGGATGAAATGAATTTTTATTTTGTTCGTGCTTCCCACAATCAACCCTAGTAGCACAAAATATTGTATACATATTCATATAATATTAAAA
>CM052324.1:10940331-11087917 GCA_028455615.1 Lasioglossum zephyrum | reverse complement strand
TTTACTGTCATCGCCAAGTGTTTTATAACTTCGGTACTTTCGCACGGAATTAACGCTTGTCGAGGCCGGACACTGTAATCGAAGAAATGAATCGGAACGACTCGGCGAAACTCGGTTTGTTTAATCCTTCACCGACGAGAACGCATTTTTGTAATATGAAATTATTAATATAATTTATTGTTGTAATTTGATAATTTATTTGGTAATTACTTACATTAGGGGCTTCTTCATCGATTTTGATATAAATTTTTCCTATACATGTTACCGCCGCTCGATTTTAGTTTTCGAGATATATACAAAATACTATTACTAATACTGTATTGAATTTTTCGTATTCCTGCTCGCACATAATGAGTTGTGGTTAGATCATGGAGGGGTGGAGAGGGCCGACCACGCATACGAAAATCCTTTTATATATATGTTGTATTAATTTTTATAGTAATTTTTCTGGTTTTTTAAGACTCGAAAATTATTTATGAAACTTCGTAAAATTGGCAAGTTTCGAACAGTTATTAGCGCGACACGATTTCGCCGCGCGCGACTTTCATTAACATTTCGAGAAGCATGACGTATCTTCATGGAAATTAGCCGCAATCCATCGATCTCGCAGCGGTCTCCAATGCAGCCCCAATTCGCCGTTCGTAATCAGCTACATCTAAATTCAGTGGCTGATCTATGACACGGTTCTACTACTGAAAGTGGCAACGTCAGGTTAGTTACAGGCGAAGGAAGGTCGATATAATCCGTTCCCACTTTATTGGTCGTTCCTGGAAGTGGATTAGCGATATCGGCAAGTTCAAGGTATATCGATGGCTCACGAGGAGCAAACTCGAAGGACAGGGAAAATATCAATCTTGGGCTATCGAAGCCAGACCGATCCCCTCCAAAATATATCTCTAAATAAACCCAGGATTGTTGGCTTTTGCTATTAACGCTGCTATCGCCGATTTTCACTAAATGTTCGATCGGTACCACGTTCGAATCTAAATATTGGTGTTCGCAAATAGTCCGCCACGATTTTCAGTAAGCATTACTGTTGTGCCAAATCAATATTCTAAATATTTGTTCACACACATTCTTCAAAAGTCACAATATCGCCCCAGTCAAGAAATTTTGAATTTCTTAAAGGCAGGAATGAATAATCGTCACTATACGATGATTTATTCATTACTCCACAGTTTGAAAGTGTCCAAAACTGTGCCGTCTGATTTTGCCACACGATGTCATAAATCTTCCTGATTTATCGTATCTACCACTGAAATAGTAAAACTCGATTTCAGGATAATAAAGTTCTCAGCAAAATAAATTCTCCTTGGAAGAAGATAAAGTCTTTTAATGATGCCCCGAAGGCATCTTCTGAATATAGATTTAGGTAGTTAAAATTTCCTATTTCCATGTGTTATTCCAGTGATATTGAATTGCGCTTGCAATTTAAATTGCATCTACTCAGTTTCGTTTAAAAATGCATCAAATCCGCAGTCTACTAATAACAGATTAGCTCGCAAGGTACGATTTCAATGACCAGTCCGCATTTGGCAACTCGCCAGCACCTTTCACTGAAGCGTCATCAATGAAACATCGCTCTTGAAGTCACACCGCACAGTCGATTCGCGAATTCCACAATGCACCAAATACATTATTGCGGGCCACCTCAATTTTGACGCAATCAGGCACACCTCTGCAATCAAACTAACAATATACTTCAGACACTTTTTGACACGGTGAAAAATGTGTACACAATTATAAAAACTCGTCTATTTTTGTAACAGATCTCTTGGTCACGACATATAATTTTGGAACACCCTGTACATGCCTCTTTTATATTCAAATTTTATTATGATATTAATATTCAATATTTTATTACGTTGTATTAGCTTTTGAGCACCACTAATTTTTATTTGTATTCAAAGCACGTTATTCTTCCATAAAATGCTTACACATATTTATGATAAATTAGGATTAATATTGAAATAAAGTACGACTGAAGCATGTCACCGCAGTACATGCCTCTTTTATATTCAAATTTTATCATGATATTAATATTCAATATTTTATTACGTTGTATTAGCTTTTGAGCACCACCAATTTTTATTTGTATTCAGAGCACGTTATTCTTCCATAAATTGCTTATACATATTCATGATAAGTTAGGATTAATATTGAAATAAAGTACGACTGAAGAATGTCACCGCAGTAGTCGGTACAGTTACCCTAGTACGTTTAGGCACACTCTACTTTCCAAAAGCTTTATCGGTTACGTTCTCTCGGGCGAAGTAAGTAATTCGACGTAATTCGAGGATAATATCATTGGTTTCAGCGTACCTGCACTATTACCAAGATGCTGACCTAGAAACAGTGAGCGTCGACAGGCAGCAGTCAACAAGGGGTGATACGATCCCTCGGCCATTTGCTGGTTGAAACTGATTGTGCCGCTAGTCCAGGCAATAATTTTCGAGACGCAAATGGCCGGTGAATACGTAGAGCCCGGATTATTGCAACAACATCTCCGGATTGAAAAATTCAGTGCTCTCGAAAATTTAACGAGCTCTCGCATCCCCTAAACTACTCACGCATCTGCCGTAACTTTCTACTAATCAGTTAATTTCCTTTCTGTTGCAGGTAAGTCCGGAGAATGCGACTGTGCGCCGCGACTGTTATCGTAAGTACCGCTTCGCGGAAGTTGGAGTCCGATTTCCATATAGAGAGGTATCGGAAGGAGAAACGAGCAAGGACACCGAGATTGAATTCTATGGATCTTTCACAGGGAAAGTAGTCGGATTAACGCGTTTCACCGAGAATTCCCTCTATTATGCTGCCCCGCGCTATTTTAACTGTTGCTTTATTTGCGAGAGCTATATCGCCTATTTAAATACATTCGTACTGATCAATATGCACAATTATCCTATAATTTCAATGTAGAATTGTCATACATTCCAATGAATTTTTAGACGAATTTAGCGATCGTCTCGATCGAGAACAGTTTATACTGCAACTGATAGTTAGGCAGCGGATTTTATGCATTTATGACAAAAAAATGAATACATGTAATTTGAAGCAGTAAAAATATTGGAAGAATTTCAAAATATTGTCAAATTATTTTCGACCTATTGAATGTGTTAAGAAAGAAAATCAATTTCGGTAATTATAGAGGAAAGGTCTGTGTACTCTGATTTTGATGAAATTTTAATGTTATGCAGCACCACATTCTGAACAAGTTTTTCCTTTTCCAATATAGGTGGGTCGCTTTTAGTTTTTGAGATATTTGCAAAATAGTATAGCGAATACTGTATTGAATTTGTGGTATAATTAAATTATAATTGTAATTAATATAAAAAAAATACGAAAAATTCAATACAGTATTAGCGATAGTCTTTTGCAAATATCTCGAAAACTAAATCGACCCTCTATATCGGAACAGCAAAAAGTTGTTCAAAATGTCGAAATTAATAACATATTAAAATTTCATCAAAATTGGAGTACGCAGACATTTTTGTATATAATTACCTTAATTTCTATTTCACGCCAGTTTGTTGCAATTCAGGAAGAAAATTTTGATTTTGCATAAATATCCGCTGCCTATCAATAACATATGGAATAATTGACGTACCAGAACAGACCAGCTAGCCCACGGCATTTTAATACCACAGTGAAAACATCTCCTGGAAGCCTGGAACGTTCTTTTCGATCAAGCCAATATTTCCAACCTCCAAATTTCCCGTGATCATCGAGAAACTTTCAGAAACATTTCCCCGAGAGGTCGCCCGACGTTTTCGAGCAAAAAGCTTCCGGCAGTAAAAGGATTGAGTTACATGACGCGTCTAAAAATATATTTCTTCCGCGCCGGGTATTGTCGTAGTTTTCCTAAAAATATTTGCGTGGACCAGGTAGCGATTCGCATTCCTATGGAGTCATAATTCCATGGGGGTAGTTAACCCTCGGTCTGACACCAGGGAATCGCTGGCTGGCAGCCAGGGGGTGTGAATACGTTGCTAAATTTTAGAGATGGAAATTCGACAGGGACAGAAGTTTACGAGCATGGAAGATTACGGAACAAAATGTCATAAATAGACTGCGGATTTTATGCGTTTAAGATAAAAATGGTCACGTACAATTTAAAGCAATGGTTTTATTTATTTATATGATATTACGTTATATTACAATTATATTTTTATTTTATTTTTATATAATTGATAAAAAAATATATAATTATGTATAATAACATATATTACAATATATATATATATATCCTACTAAATATACATTACGAAGATTTAAGAACATCGGTGTACTCATTTCAACGTAATAAGACAATTAAAAGAAGAAAGAAATTTTTATTTGGCTCCTGTGTCTTGTAATTAATGAAATCATTTTTTTATTTTGCATAAAGATCCGCAGTCTAGTCATAAAACATATTCTAAATGGTAAAAAAAATTGGCTTTCGTTTTCCGAAATGAAGTGAGTCAGTCTCTCAGATTGCACCACCTGAAAAATTTTTAAATTCACATTATTTACTAACTTGTACTACTGTTTTAAATCGCAGCAGCTCGTGTTAGTCACAAAAACCTAAAATCCTCAGTCCATTGACGCCATATCGAGAAAATATCGCGATCGGAGGTTCTGCAGATCCACCTTTTCCATTTAAAATGGTGTTGCATTGAGGACGCGTGGCGCAAAGTTTTCGAGTGAACATTGGTCCGCGTTCAATTCGCAAACGATGAGGATCCTCTGCCTTTTACTGGTGGAAGATCATGCGAACGTTGCGGTTGTTGCTCGGGGGCGTCGGTATTCTTGGCCCGAAGCCCCTGGAGGAACGATATCCTCTCGGCTGGGGAACAGGTGGACCGGAAATTCCGTGTGTACACGTCGAAAGTGGAGCATCGCGATCTCGACGCTCGAACCCGCGGGAAGGACAGAGGAATCTCTGCGAGGGAAAGCAAAGGGGAACAATGATGTTCCTTGTGCCGTTGGCTTCCTACGATTTCCCCGATCTGCGTTTCGGAATTCCGTGGACAAGATAGGAAATCCAATTCTGCGACGGACTGTCGTGTGCACGTGTACACAAAGAGCACTACGGGAAATAGGTCGATCGCGGTAATACACGCTCCGGCGTCTTTGGATTAATGTAAGTTTCGCGGAATACTTGTCCGATACGGCGCGACATGTGACGGAAAGAGTCGATGAACCACCATAAGGATCAAAATTTACCGGTTTCGATAATACGATTGATATCAAGTGGAGTGGAAACGTTATTTTCTGCAGCGTTAGGATCTTTCGGGATTTAACATTTACGTACACCTCCATTTTTTGCGACTGCAAAAATTTTTACACTTATCTATTCTTCATACTTCATTCTTTCCCCAATATTAAATTATTTATGAGATAAGTTAATCTATTAAGTTAATAAATTTAGAAGCAAATATTTTGAAAATATTATTAAGATATAAATTTATATATTAACTTATATTTAAATAAATAATCATTTCCTTTATTCTTAAAATTTTATATTATAGCCTTTTTTCAAAATTTTCATAAGCCATAAATGCATAAAAATCCGCAGTCTCGAACGACTAAAATTATTACGACGAATTTTATGCAAAGTGAAACACGTTACATTCGTTAACCCCTTGGTCTAAGATTTACTTTACGGTTTCAGTAAATAAAGCCTTTTTTAGATCGTAATTTCCTAAAACAAGAGAAAATTCAGATCTATTGTATGCCTATATGTGTTCTCCAGTAGCTGTAGATTAACAAGACCAAAAAGGAATTTTATTTCGGTATAAAGAAAATTAATAACGTACATATATATTTATTAGACTATGTTCGGAATCTTCGTCACGAGTCTGACACGGAATTAAATTTCTTTCTGACGCGACTTCGCTGAAAAAATGTCTCCAATTCTATTCATCGTCTTGAAAGAAAGAAATACAAGAGAAAAGACTTGAAAGGTGATTCGGCCGACCCGAAAGAAAGTTCAAAGTGAAGGAGAAAGACGTTACTTCGTTTTTCTAATTAACCCTCAGCGCTGAGGATCGCCTAATTATAATCTGCCGAGGTATTAAACTAATTCCGGCTTGTGGCGGGAGACTGGCGTTAGGGAACGCTTTCAGACTCGACCGAAAAAGGTAAAAGACATTACTTAAAACGGTTCAGACACACTTTTCGGTGTGCGTTCGCGGAACTTTCTCCGTCATACGGCCCTAATTACGCGTTCTTAATCTCTATGAAGCGGCTAAAGTTAATCCGTTGGATTTAGTTGATTTTTCCTTTTTCTTTTTTCAACCGGCCGGCCAGCCCCGGATACTTGTTCTTCGCCGAAAGGATAAAGGATAAATACTACGGAACCAGCTTAGAGAGCAATTTCGTCAGCCGTGTATTCTAATCCCCGGCAGAGAAGTTAGCAGAGTACGAACTGGGAAAACGGCCTCGCTGACGGATGGAAAATGCAACGTGAAAAATTCATTACACAAGAGGCCGCGCGTTCTATTATGCACACAATGGTCAAAATAGAAATCTGAAAGACGACCGATCCGGCTTCTAGACGTCCTGTGGAATTCATACTTTACCGGAGGACGTGTCTACTTTCTTTTATTCCACTGTGACGTTCTGCTAAACATGTTTGCTCACTGTTCTATGCTTTCACGTTCAATATTATTACGCTGTTGCATATGAAATATTCTATTTGAAACGGCAGCGTTAAGGGGCCCATTCACGGTCAAGCACATTGCGCTATAGGCACTGTTGTTCCTAAAAAAAATCCCTGAATTTCTGATTTTACACAACAAGTTGCGCAATTCGTCAATCACTACCATTCACGGTCAATAATGTTGCGCAATAGGCAGCGTTGTTCCTAAAAAAAATCCGTGAATTTCTGATTTCACACAACAGTTGCGCAATTCGTCAATCACTAACATTCAAGGTCAATAATGTTGCGCAATAGGCAGCGTTGTTTCTAAAAAAATCTCTGAATTTCTGATTTTACACAACAGGTTGCGCAATTCGTCAATCACTAACATTCAAGATCAATAATGTTGCGCAATAGGCAGCGTTGTTCCTAAAAAAATCTCTGAATTTCTGATTCTACACAACAGGTTGCGCAATTCGTCAATCACTACCATACACGGTCAATAATGTTGCGCAATAGACATTGTTGCCTATGGGCCACGTTAGACAAACACTTATGATTTATTTATTTATACATTTATATTTACGATACAAATGGCAATTTATACATTTACATTTATGACACAAATGAAAAATATTTAAGGACATCAATGTATTAGTTTCAACTTAATAGGACAGTTAAAAGAAGAATATAATTTTAATTTGGCTCGTGTGTCCTGCAACCGTTTCCGACCACATCTATTCATTTTGGTCATAAATGCATCAAATCCATTGTCTCCTGATTAATACAGTCGCGATGGTAATAGCAATGTTCCCGTTATTGCGAGCAACAGGTTAAAAAATATTGCAAGAAAAAGTAAGGAGCTCGAAGATAGCCGCGCACATAATCCCGCGTAGCAAATATCACAAACAAATAGAAAGGGAACATAAATTGATTAGAGTGTGATTAAGGGAAAATGAAACAATGAAGGCAATATTACGCGCGAGGACGATGTTCAGCGAATAAACGCCGTTATTAAACCGAGCTCAGATATAAATTGATACGGAAGAAAAAGAGAAATAGAAAACGAGGAGAGAGGGGGGGGGGGAAGGTGGAACAGAAAACGAAGCCAAAAAACATCAAACCAAATATATAGGTACACGAGAAAAAAAAATGAATTGCAATCCGAATTTCGTTATACGAGCAATTTTTTTTCGCTCGTTTTATTGTTCCTTCAGCGTTTCCATTTCCTGGAATTTGTAATTATCTCGAAGATAGACCGCAATTTTATTTTCGATGCAATAAACAATTTCGGAGATTTAATGGAATTTGAAAACGAGTTATATTGTAATAACGTCCCGCGTATCAAAAAAGTGCCGTGTGAATGTATCATCACGAGCGCACCTATATTTGTAATGTTTTTCGAAATTAAATCAACGATCCGGGAAATCGACATCGAAATATTCGGCCACCGCGACGCATATGCGTACAAATATTTATATAAAAAATATGGCGAAAAGGCATATGTTCAATCACACGATTATACGTATACCATGAAAATTTTATTCCCGTGCAATGTGTATCCTTCTATACTCGAGGAGGTAATAATATGCATTTCAAAATCCAAAGCAAATACCGATTTCTACAACTCTATGTCGTTTAGTTTTCCGAAATAAACATTTCGGCGGATTTTTCCACGTGAACATTTCCACTTCGGCACAGACAGATATAAATAATCTGATATATATAAGTACACATCTGTACTTCACATATCTAAATTGTTATATCTATTTTGAACATTCATTTAAAACCTGCTCAAACGTGAAATTTGAAAGCAACATTTGGAAAAAAATGGTACACTCACCCTACCTACTGTACAGTGTACTAAGAAATCGTGTGGCAAAACCGTTCCAGCAAATTGACCATGACAGACTTTTTCATGGTCAAATTACACGTAAACTCGATTCAGAATTTCATTAAAACATAACAACATAACATAATATCATAGATCAACATCAATTTTCAAATGAACGGTTTTGCTGAAAACTTTTTTAACAGTTCTTCGCCGATCCTAAAGGGTGGAATCACGGTGTAACGGTTTGTACACATAATTGACACGGTGAAACCTGCTTGACTACGATTACACGACTTGGTCTCGCTCGAGCTAACTGTAAATGTTAGCAGAACGCAATGATGCTTGTTCCTTGGAAGATAACGGTGACTAGGGTTAACAGGACGTACTCCCATGGCTGCCATGATTAAACGAAGGCATATCCGGGATCCGATGTTGCTTCGTCTCCACGGAGACCTGGACTCGTTCATGTTTTACCGTCACCAGTTCCTTTCACGAGTTTTTACGAGTTGCCAGCCGTCCACCGTAACGCCGGGCACCCGAGTACTTTTATCAAAGGCCATTTCTGTTCCCGGTATCGGGAGCTAATGCTCGAGATAGGCGTCCAAGCATTGTCCACGTTAAGCTTCGAGATTACCGCTGGAAAAAATCAAGGTGTCCCGCAGAAACTATTCCACCTTCTTTACAAGCGATGAACTTTACAGGCACCAGCTCGACATCTCTGTTCGCTTAACTGCCGCTTTTAAATAGATACCGGGCTCTGTATGCGAATCACCGTTTAGCGGACTGTTGGGATTATTCCACTTCCTTTACATAGATGTGCACATACGTGGAGATCTCCAAGCACCGGACACACAAGTTCCCTTTAACCCTACTGTGCACGGCTTTGAACCAGGCATGGAATTTAATTGCTGGAACCGAGGCTTCTTCGAAGGCCACCTTGATCCGGTAGTGTGACACGCTTCTACAATTGGTAGATCATTGGTAGCTAACCAAAAAGATTCTCAAAGCTCTCTTGGAACCATGATATATCCGATAGAAGCATTTTTGATCGGACTGCTACTAACAGCAATCTTTACTGATCATAATTCCTGGTTCACTAGTGCTGAAAGTCGGCGAAAAATGCTCACAATTCATATTTCTCATAGAAAATTAGATTTTCAATGGTTCCTGGTAGCCAGAATAATTTTAGTCGTTCGAGACTGCGGATTTTTATGCATTTATAGCTTATAAAAATTTTGAAAAAAGGCTAGATTATAAAATTTTAAGAATAAAGGAAATGAATATTCATTTAAATATAAGTTAATAGATTTTATATTTCAATAATATTTTCAAAATATATGCTTCTAAATTTATTAACTTAATAGATTAACTTATCTCATAAATAATTTAATATTGGGGAAAGAATGAAGTATGAAAAATAGATAAGTGTAAATAGAATTCTTAAATAAATAAATGGTATTTCAATTAATTGTCCTCCTAATCAAGTTAATATAATAAATGATAAAATGAAAATTCAAAGCGAAAAGGATAAAATAAACATCAGCAGTCTAACTGTAACAATTATATTGTCTGAGATGAAGACGTCCCCGTTGAACCCTGACTGCGTTATCTTTGGTGCAAGAGCAGGCAGCAGGTGTGTTCGGCGTTCTCGCAGCACTTGCGTGATCACGGTGAATTTTAGTCAAGCTTCTTACAGGCTTCGCACAGTTCTCTTGGCCAATCGTCTCATCGTTCGTCTTGGCCGAGTGCCGACAGTCGAAAAGGGAGCCCTAGCAACAGCTGCTACGTGAAAAGGGTCCGCTAGTGGAGCGAAGGAACACCGGAACCGACGCGACAGTCTGGTCACGTAATATTTCGTCTCTCGTCGAATGGTTCACCAGGAATGACGCAGACGAGGCGTATCTGGTCTGTCGGGTATAGGGCAGACCACCTAACGTAACCACGGTAATCCCCTCTTGCCAAACGATTTTCTTCGCGGTTATAATGACCGAAATTTCTTTACTTTTAACTATTATCGTAGGAGGAATGAAAGGGTTTTTACGTCTTCGAACATTTGGAAAATGAGGGATGTTGAACCACTCTTTTCAAATATATGTATGTGTTCATGCTTTTGTACTAAGCAAGTAAGTTTTGTTATTACAAAAATAAATAATTGATTTTTCTTGTTTATAACTCTTTAACATGGAAAATATAAATAACTTTCTTTTACAGACGCAATTTATATTTTCTTGAAAATGGTCCCAAGAAGGACCGAAACGTCGAAATAAATATAAATTTGTAACATAGCTTAGTTTAGTAACTTAGGATCGAACCTGTGCACCGTAACTATATACAATTTATTATATGTATGTGTGCTTGTACTTACGAGATTTCAAAATGGAATGGTACTTTTCTGTTATTAATATATAGACAGCGGATCTTCGTGCATACATTGCAAAATTGAAAATTGTTGTAAAATTTTGCAAACTGCAAATGTTCATATTATTTACATAAATTCGTGTTAAAATAGATGCAGTGGTAAAAATGAAATATCTAAACTCGTGTAAATATCCACCCATTACATCCTGTGACATAGAACGTACTTTTTCGGCATGCAAGTCAATATTAATTGACAAACGGCAACAACTGAGTGCTACAAACATGGAAACATTCTTAGTAACTTATTGTAACGGAAATTATGATGTTTCCGTGTAAATAAATTGTCAATTAAGACATAACTGATAAATATCTCTTTTTGTATTAGTTCTGATATTTGCATATTTTACGGATATAAACATCCGTAGTCTAGTGGTTACTCATCTATTGAAATCATTAAGGGAAGAAATAACATTGAATTTAGTTTCTATTCCTTGCAACTGATGCAGATTATTTTTATTTTTGCAAGAAGATCCGCATTCTATTAATATATAATGTCCAAAGACAATCTAGATTGACGATAACTACGGATTATATTAAACCGTGAACGACGAAATGGGTTTGACGATCACCGTTGCGGAGATATGACAAGGCGCATATAAATGGAATTGTTTGATAATTTCTCGCGAAGTATCTTTACGGTTCTGGTAATGGTAAAATAAAGCCCCCGAAATGGGTCATTTTGAACGGAAGCAGGAACATTAACAGTGAAATAAATCTCGTTTAATAGGTTCCTCCTCGTTCGCTTAATATAAAAGAACACTTAAACTTGTGAATCGTGTGGGTTGGTTAGTGGTGTTTAATAGTTGCCAGTTTGCGAGATACCCGCATCGAAGATTTGTAGCTGGTTGTCGGTTACAATGTTACTTAATCCACTTGTACATTACATTATTGATCGGAAAATCATTGCTACGTTCGGAGAAGCGAAAGTTAGTAGTAGACGAAAATTTATGAGCCTGAAGGTTTCGAAACCGTCCTCCAAGTTCTCAAGTTGTCTAAATATCTTGAGAAATTCACGAATTTCTAAGAGGTCGGAGATAAATGGCAACCAATTGCGACAAGATTTATAGCAGCTTCTAAACCTGGCATCCCACTGGGTCTCGTGTCATGAAATTTTAACTTATCAACAGGTTGGTAGACTAATCATGAGTAGACCTTGCACTTTATGTCGGATTAAAAGAATTTAAGAATTACATTGTAATTGGTGAATATTATTACACGAACAAATTATTATTATTATTTATTATAGACGGACAGAAGCCCTTTTTACATAAGTATTTACAAAGAAAAGAAAAAACAAAATAATATTGGTACAATCGATAGGTATTGTCATATAATCCTGCGTAGTTGCATTTTAAAATTTTGCAAAGATTTAATGAAAAAAAATCAATATTGTTATAAATAGTGCATGATTGTTGTAATAATGCGATTCATTGGATTAATTAATCCATAAGTAGATTTCGCTTTAAGTGTTTGTAAACCCGCTCTTGTTCTCAGTTCACGTTCCGGTACATAAAAATTGATTTGTGCAAGTAGAGAGGAACAATCAATATGATTATTAATTAAATTAAAAATAAAGCTCTGGTCTGATATTATTCTTCGAGCAGATAATGGTTCTAGGTTCATTGTAGTTATTACTGCTGAGTAATCATGATTAAAGAATGACATTGGATTATTTAGCTTGTATGAACAAAACCTTAGAAATTTATGTTGCACTCTCTCGAGCATGCTTTCGTACTTAGAGCTTTTCGGAGACCATATAATTGATGCATATTCTAATAGCGGATGGAATGAAAATCAGTGGAAAAACAAAGTACGAAACCATGTGTTCTGGAGGCGGAGTTAACAATATGATAAATATGGTTGGAAAAGTTTAAGGTTATTCAGTGTTCTCCTGAATAATCCATTTCAGGTACAAAAAAGATTTTTCGAATAAAGTCTAACAATTCTCAAGAGAAAAATTCCGAAACCTGCTCTTAAGCTTCGATGTTCTTACTGTTCCTCATCGAGATTACTATCCGGCAGTAGCTTGCTGAAAACTTGTTGAAAAACCGGACCACGGTAAAGTTCGTGGACCGCGCGGATTACTGGCGCACGTTGCGCGGCGCGCAGCAATTTTCATTTTAACGGGCGCACCAGTGCGAGCGTGAAATTAATTACGGCCCACTTTTCCTGACGATCCTAATTACGATTAATGGCATTCGACGGGACGAAAACAAAGCCCGCGAGAAACGCCGCGGTGGCGTCACCGGTCCCCGCTCGGACGCCATCGATCCTCCCGCACTCGTGGTCCGCCATTGCCCGCGATTATAAAAGTGTGTTTGAAAAAAGGCCACCTCTAATTCGGTTTCCGTGTTCCCGCTAGCTGGAAAACCCTTACGGAAGCGAGCAAGGAGCCAAATGGTGCGCGATAAAATTCCGAACCGACTGCGACGTGGTCTGCCGCCTTAAACCCGATCCGATAATCCACGATTAATACGGTTGTTGATCAAGTTCTCCTTGGCCCGAGCTTAACCAATTCCTGGCCCGAATCTCCAGTTACAAATTACCGGAATGCCGATTCCCTGCCTTCGCAAGTTATCGGCACCTGCAATGCGTAGCGAAACGGAGAACCAGTTCAACCAGGAACCGAGATAATCGGTTGTCTTTCGTTTTTACTGTTTCCATAAAACTGTTGTTCTCGCATTCATTGTAAGAAAAGCATTTCACGCTGTGTACATTGTTAAAGACAAACGATGTTTCCATCTGCAAGAATATTACACCACCCAAGTCGCAGCAGCTTTCTTCCCTGTAGTAACAGGCTTTTCGAGCGACCGTCTATTGTTTACCATCCTCGAGAAGCTGACAATCTTTGTCATCGTAAGCAGCGATTTGCAAGTACATACTTCGTACCGCGGAATAATAATATATATATATATATAATTAAACCGTTTACAGGAAAGCAACGCTTTAAAGATTTCGCAACCGCCGACGCGTTTCTACGTCGTGAATATACAAATAGTATTTACAGGGGTGAAGCAAATATTTTAGACCCACTGTTGCCGGGACACTTTGTGTTATAATAAGATTGCTGAAAATGTGGATAGACATAGTCTTCTAATATTAATAAATTTCTAATAGTCATCTAATATTGTCGTGCCCAAGGTGGTTTGGAACCCACCTTTAAAACTAAACTGTTGGTCCTATCGCGAAATAATTCTCATAGAAGAATTCTAAAAGCGACATTAAATAAAAAGGTTAAAAAAAGACAGTCTTGTCGAAGTGGAAACTTCTTTTGGCGCACCGCGTACGTAATTGCAGTGAATGAATTTGATTCGTCACGCTTCGAAGTGAAATGTTACCCCCTCCCTGCCAGTACGTGACGTACTAGTCACGTGATACATGATAGAGAGGTAAGGCGTCACGTGACGTAGAAGGGGAATGGTAGAGTGGGAGGCAATCTCTTAATCTAGCGACTCAGCCTGCCTCTGCGAGTTATTGGCACCTGCATTGCGTAGCGTCAAGAAAGAGGTTAGGTTTAGGCTCGCTATACAACACATTCGTTTCTGTAATGTCCAGTGATCTTGCGGTAAATATTGTATTGCGGAATATTATGGTAATTGAGTCCAGAGCTTTATTTTTAATTTAATTAATAATCATATTGATTGTCCCTCTCTACTTGCGCAAGTCAATTTCTATGTGCAAACACTTAAAGCTAGATGTATTTATGGATTAATTAATCCAATGAATCGCATTATTGCAGGCTCAAGCACTATTTAGAATTGTATTGATTTTTTTATTGAGTCTTTACAAAATTTTAAAAAGCAACTACTCAGGATTATAGGATAATACCTTATCGTTTGTTTCATTACTTTTTTGTTATTAGACGAGTAGTCTTTTATCTGTCTCTTTTTTATTGTAAACACTTATGTAAAGAGGTTCTAGTCCGTCTATAATAAATAATAATAATAAGACGAATGTGTGTAGCGGGCCTTAGTTGAACGAGGAATCTAAACTGCAGGTTGTCTTTCGTTTCTCAGACGACTCTGTTCAGACTTCCGCTTTTTATTTGAGAAAATTCGGTTTCGGAAGCCGAGAAATGTCGGGAGCGTCAAAGGCGAAATTTGTCGCGCGAATTCTATCAAGAAAACGAGACTCCGGGAATAACCCGGCGCGGCGAGCGCGTTCGCTCGATAAGCTCCGGTATAAACGTAGAACAGCTTCGGAAAGCCCGGAAAATCCGTGGACCGGTTCGGCAGGACGAGGCAACAGTGTGCAAATACTCGTGGCCCTTTATCAAGCGAGTGGTTAACGAGGGTGCTTATTAAAATATGCTAGATTGCTTTTTTGTTTCGCGGGGGGAGTGAGCAGCATATACGGCGATTTTCGTTTGACACAGCGCGCGGTTCCAGTTGGAGTCCAGCACCGTGTACACGAAACTGTAACTATTCGCAGGATTAACTTTCTATTTTTCTTGTTTTCCATGAGAAGAGTTCATTACGGTCAATGACTTTAGCCCAGGGGGTACAACGCTCCGCGAGCAACGGGCGTCAAAGGCCACGAAGCAACTAGCTCCGAGTTGTTTCGGTTCGACGGAGCAGACGAGAATAAACAAGCTCCGCAGGAGCTTATAAGAGGCTCCAGGAACTGTTCCGTAGAAGACGAACCATAGTTTTCGCGGGCGAGGTTAATTTAAGAAACAACCAGCCGAATTTATCCCTCGCCGAATTCTAATAGCGTTCCTCTGCTAACGTTCGTGACATTCGTGGCCCATGTCTGCTCGCCGACAACCAGAGAACAGTTGAATGAACGCACCCTTGACCTGTTTCGAGAAATTACCCTGCCTCGTAATATCCACTCGTTCGACGAACACTTTCACCTGGATCTTGAAAAATATTAATACTTCTGCATTTTACGTTTGTACAGAGGGCAACGAAACTTATTAGTCCAGGATCCAGCGTACATTTTTACGAGACGCCCACCTTGTTCTCTTAAAAATTCTCAATGGGGTAGCTAACAGGGAAGTAGGGATAAAATATGTCGATTTGGCGATTCTCAAAAATTTAATACTAACTGGGTTTTTTTTAAATTAAATCTTAAGATAATTATCTAAATTATTCGAAAAAATATTTGTCCTACAAAATTTATAGTTTGATCAATAGTCCCATCCTTCCAACATGTATCGATAATGAGGTCAATAAAAATGATTACTAATCTAGTTAGTAATAAATTTTTGAGAATCGTCAAATCGACATATTTTATCCCTGCTACCCCTGTTAGCTACTACGATCGAGAATTTTTAAGAGAAAAAGTTGGACGTCTCATCAAAATGAACCTACTAAGGGAAATTAGCTTGATAGTAATCAATTGTAAAAATGTACGCTGGATCCTGGACTATATCGTCTTGACTGTCATGGGCGTATTCTGCATCTTTGACATTGAATGTCAGGGTAAAATTTTTTTTATTGACGCTTCAGAATGTTATTAGGCCGATAAATCAAGGGGTGAGTGCAGTGGTTGAAACGAGGAAATCACGTCAGGTGGCGTTGTGAGTGTTTCATTGATTTTTCGGTGACCTTTTTTTCGGTGTTCGCTAGCCAGACAATTTATTTTCCCTGTTTTTCCCGGTTGCCAAGCTTCTTTGCGAGACTGGAGTCTCGCTATACATCCTGGAATCGCTCGCAAAAATAACCGTGTCACCGCCGCTGAATTAGGAACCGGCCAATTAGCTGCAGGAAATTGCTGTCTCTACCCTGTTTGCGCAAAATCTCTATCGTACGGATTTCCAAAGAATTAATTGAATGTGGAACTTTAACAGCATTCTGTTATGTCCCTAATTCAGAATTATTTTTCGAACGAGTGCCCGCGTAATTCGAAATTATACTTTGAATGAGCGCGCGCGTAATTCAATATTATACTTTGAACGAGCGTGCGGGAAATTCAAATTTACACTTTGAATGAGCGTCCGCGTGAAATTCAAAATTCCAAAATTTTGCTTTTACACAACGATTGGAATAACCGGCACGTTTAAAGAACTTAAAACTTGGAACTCTGCCGGCAAAGCGCGTGTAAATTGGCCGCGAGTTGTTCGTTGATATTTATCGCCAGGCAACTTGGTCTTGCGAAGCGTCCGACCTCTTAAAAGAACTGCTGTTCCAAACTAATCTCGAACTGCGCGGTTTTTCTGTATCTCCAAGAATGGAGTCGCGCTAATTTCACGCGCCGTTTGCACGGCCTCCGTCCTAGAAAAAAAAGTACGGAATCAGTTTGAAAAGCGCAACCTGGGGCACATCACTTTGCTAGTCGGTCCAAGTAGTAAGCTGGCCAATCATTTGCCATTGGTACAATTCGGACGAAGAACCGTGTTGTATAATTCAAAGAGACTCGCTGGAACAGATGGATAGCTGGAAAAATTAAATTGTACGAACGTAGCAATTACAATCACCTCACGAATGATCTCCCCTATCGATTAAACGTCCATTACAAATTCGGAATATTTTGCAATATTCAACTCCAGAGTTCGAGCTCGTCTAGACTAATGGAGTGAAATAAATCATTGATATCTTATAAAAGAATGCTAGAAAATTTTTCATTTCTTTATTGGACTGTGGTTAATCGAACCAAATGAAATAAAATTGTTTGAAATTCCATCGTAGAAAACGATTTATTGATATCTTAGTTAATTAGTATAAAAGTTACAATAAGTAAAGCATACATTTTGTTTTCAGCAGCATTTATAAAAGAATGCTAGAAAATTTTTCATTTCTTTATCGGACTGTGAAAAGGTTAATCGAACCAAATGAAATAACACTGTTGTCGATTATCATTGAAGCGCGGAGCATTTTACAAAGCTGCGTAGAAATGTTGGAAAATCCAGAGCGACCGCGTCACTGTTTGAAATTGCATGGTAGAGAACGATGCTTCGGGAAAATGTGTCGTAACGAGGAGAATAAAATAATTCACCGTGAAAGTCGGCGGGGATCGTTGGGAACGAGGCTGGCCGGTGCCTTTCAACGAGTTTTAATTTGCTCGCGGCCGAGCAACGCGGATACAATTGCAATTCCGACTGCTCGATTCCATTCAACCGACAAAAAGATCGAATTTTTTGGTGTTCGCGCGGTGAACGACAGACCGGGCACGGTGACCCGAGCAAACATTCGATCTCTGGTCGACAGTCGCCGCGACAAGGTTTGTTAGGATCCCGCAAATTAACTGAACGCTGTTTAATTGGCGTACTACGGCAAACGCAAGCAGTCGAGCAGTCCCGCGCCCGTTCCCTTCCGAATGAAATCGGCAATCCGATTGACGGCGCGAACTTGAAACGCGAGGTACTCGCGAGGATTAGCATCGCGGTGTGTCACGCTTCTCGTCAAGAAGCGAGATCCCACACGAATTAGGGAGGAATTCTGGCCCAATCAGTCTACCTCGAAACATTCCGTCTCCAGTGGACCGCGCTTAAACATGGCTGGCGTGTTGCTTCATAAAAATATATAAAAAAACTTTTTAAAAACCACGCTTATATTAGAATACAGTAAAAAAGAGAAAATAATATTTTTAGTTATTTGTGACTATAAATAAAAGCGTGGAACGCTAGACTATATTAACGTAATTATTTACTAATAAATAATAAAGTCACTAATATCTAAAAATATTATTTTATCCTTTTTAGTGTATTCTAATATAAGCTTGGTTTTTAAAAAGTTTTTTTTATATATTTTTTTATTTTCTACTTTTTAAAGTAGACTTACTTATTGTCGTTATACAACGACAATATTACGATATGAATTTTTACTTTATTCTATTGATTGTTGCCATCTTGATATTTTCTATAGCGAACAGTGTAACTATTTAAACATATTTTCAACTTTACTGTTCATAATTACAATGGTGCAGTGTTCTGAGGGCTCGTTGGTGACGAACATCGAACAAGTTTCTTTTAATTAATGATCCACCAAGGATCGGACTAAGTCGATCTATATCCTCCCTAGCAGAGATCTAGCCACACCTGGCCGAGACTGAATGCAGACCTAACACAGGCCAACGACTTAATCAACTATGAAGGACTACGAGCATGGTCTACGGGAAGATGGATGGTCATGATTTATGATCATTGCTTGTTAGAGGCCTAATAAAATTAACATAGCTCGTGTATCCTGATTTAACGGCCACTATATCAATGAATGTTGTGCATTAATCATTGTTTTGCACGTGCACTTAATTCTAGGAAATCTATTCCTCCTTTCTTTTCCTCTTTCGTAAAGAGGATTCTCATAATTTCAAACAGTTTATTATTACCAATAATAATTTCCAGTCTGCATTACTTCTGTATATTTTATTTATTCGTACTGCCTGGTCCACGGTATGAACAGGCAGCAGATCGTTGACGCACAATTCCTTTAATAATTTCTGATGCAATTCGAAAGATTAACGGATCGTTTACACGCCGGATGAATGCGATGATCGAAATTTTCAATTAATTTTAGGATCGCTCTCGTTCGCTGCAGGTTCCGTTTATACGAACGTGGGAAATCTAGCCAGTGTCATTAGCGGCGAAGTACGAATCACCGTCAACCGGGGGAAACCAATTAAAATAATGTAATTCATTCGTCCCTCAGCCCCAAAACTCGTTTTCGCGATATTGTTTCGGCCGCGACAAGGTATCGGGTTTACGATCCGCGTTCGTAATCCCCTTTGCGCTTATTGTCTTGTCGGGGCTATTCAATTTCGAGCATTGTACGTCGTTTATTAATGATTCCCATAAATCGTCCACACGTTATTCTCTTCTGAGACGGATTCTTTTGTCCCGCGTTTGTAATCGTTTTCTTGACATCGACAGCGGCCTGGATATTAAATTCATTTATTATACCGGTAGCTGCTCGCAAGATTAATTCTCTCTCGTCACGGAACACTTTCTTATAGGCTATTCAAATATAAAAATAGCAATAATGTCTTACGAATATGTTGCAAAGAGGCTACGGAAGACTATATCTAATTTCATCAATGAAAATCCTAATGAAAATATTTTCATTCATTGCTCCAACTATACAGAGACTGAAAAAAATTGATTCTTTTTC
Organism: Lasioglossum zephyrum; assembly: GCA_028455615.1. Taxonomy (NCBI): domain Eukaryota; kingdom Metazoa; phylum Arthropoda; class Insecta; order Hymenoptera; family Halictidae; genus Lasioglossum; species Lasioglossum zephyrum. The sequence goes on along the minus strand of CM052324.1, from coordinate 11,067,993 downwards.
TGATCATGTTCAAGATGCCTACAAAAATTTAGAAATTAACAGTGGGCTTGCACAAGTCTACATTTCGTTTACGAACCACACAGCTTGTATCAGCGTGCGACTTCAAAGTTAATTTCGAAATTTTGAAGCACTCGACGATCGCCAACAGCTACATTTCGAGTGGCCGTTTTTTCACTGGCTCTCGCATAGTTGTAATCGAGACCTTTTCCGCTGCTGGAAATTACCGCATCGCAGATTGCTTTGACAACTTTGCAGTAAACCTGTTCTAATAACAGCGGGTGGCAGCGTTTCTGAGACCTCGGTATGCAAACGCTATTAGCTTTGCTATTTGCCAAGACGTCAAACTATATTACATCCCAACAAACGAACGTAAACATTCGTCGACCAAACAAGAACTCGGGTACAACCACAATGGACAGCGTCTTTGTATAATGCTACGTTTTGCTCCGTGATTTTGGGACACCCGGTGTATTCTTTCCCACGAACATTAGCATAAAAATATAATACACAAATAAACGCAAAAAGACAGGAAAGATAAATTTATATACATATCCATAGAAATGCTCAGTTTTGAGAATTATAAACATACTGGGTGTTTCACAATTTTTCAGAATGCCACCCGGTAGTAAATAACAGTTTATCGAATTTTATTCGGGATACGTTAAATTCTCATCAATGCACGCCGCATTAGCCTCTCCCCGTCAATATCGCACGGGCTGTTTTGTATTTCTCGCGATAAAAGCGATTTTTCGCACGCACCAGCCTCCGGGATTCTGTCGACGCAATTTTTCATGCTCCGACCGCACAATACCCGCAGACTTCCGTCGCTAAGTTCCACGCTGTCAGCCGCTGTGCCAAGCTCATCAATAACGCGATTCCGCGAGGATGTCGTGAATTTTTATTTAAATACATTCGGGGACTAGCTCGCCGCCAGTTATCGGCCGTCCCCAGGAACCGTTCAAGCCACTGCGTTTCCGACCAGGTGTAATTAAAATCTCATAACGCTCTGTCGGGCTTATTGTTAATTAAATTAGCGGCGCAGCTCGTGTTGATAAACGTATCAAATTGCGTCCACGCATCGAGAAGGAGTTCGGCTGTTGCATAGGAAATGATTGTGATTCATTTACAAGACTATCATACTCATTTTCAAGTTTTTCTTTTGTTTCCATTTCTCAACATTCAAATGATGGTTTAATTAAATGTACCTCTCGAAAATTGCGTACAAAATAATTGTAGAAAATGGTAAAACAGAAGTTGCGTTCTTCCAACTAGAGCACAGAAAGTAGCAACTAGTTTTACGCCATTTTCTTTTTCATCTGTGACATGGTACAAACATGCTGCCAAGTGGAGCACACACTATAATTTATGATAAAAATGTTTAGATGAAACACGAAACAATACAAATATTTGACGATTTAAAAAATACAATTATATCGTCTGTGGTTTAATAAAAAATAAATGTTTTCGCAGCCCCTATTTATTGTAATTAACTTGGAAAACTTTTATTTCGCATAGAGATCCGCAGTCTAGTCGTAACAATTTCTTTTCAATTATATTATTAATTTATTGAAATACGAAGATCTACTGCAGTTTGAAAAATATTGAAAAATCTTAAGACACCCAGGGAAAGAACCTAATAATAAATGACGCAATAAGGTGAATGATCCAGTGCGACCAAACGAGCAATTCCCCCGGTAGCTCAGTGCGATTCGCTGAAAGCGTCGAATGTGAGCAGAAATATATTACCCCGAGCTATTCTTCGCTATCGGCGGATGATTTATTCCACGCGATCGACACAATTACTCCTCAAAACGCGTCGCTCACGTAATGGATAGCCGTGGGAAATGCTTGGTTGCGAAGGGGCGCAAACACATGCTAATTCCTCGGTAGTGGAGATAGGAATGTGTGAAAATGGATCCAGCTCCATCGGCTGACGTTTAATTTCAGATACGGGATCCACTTTAGATAATCAAAGCGGGCAACGCCGCCGCGCGTCGCGTCGGCCAAAGCCACGATATGGGGTGTCGTACACACCGGAATCGGACGAATACTTTCGCGCGATATTTTTTCAGTGTCAGCCGATTAGAAGTGGTGTTCTACGAATTTATGCGTCGGTAGATTATCTTTGGCTCGAATACGCGCGAGGAACGCGGTAACGTTCCGACTACGAGGAACAATTTATTAGCTGCTAGATAGTCATCGATTGCCTCTGAAATGCTTGCTGGCGCGGCCGAAGGAACACGCGAATAATTTTGGACGACGCGGTCGCGACGAAACGCGATGAGTCGTTTCGTGGGTGTAAACGACGCAGCCCAGATGCAGAGATAGGTCTACCTAAGCCAATCATTGTATAGCGGACCTGAGGATTACTGGGGAACATCATCCCCACCTTCGCTGTATTACCCCCATCACTACCTATAGTACTGAAGGGATTTTATGATAGCGACACCCCTATTGCACATGGGCCCGGTACGTGACTTCTTGTAGTTTGGCTACGGCGCACTGCGAAATGACCAAAAAGCGGTCAAAAATCCGTAAAACCGAAACTATTCAATGAATTTGTTGAAAACTTTGTGGATAGGTTGCCACAAGTACAACGCTTAAATGGTTAAAAAATATTTTTCAAAAAATTATTGAACATTAAGTAATGTGGCCTAATTGGAAATCTCTGTTTCCGGAATATTTTTTATTAATGGAAGCAAATAATAGTAAAACGTGTCCCAAGGCCCTTAATTGTTAAAATAATTAAATGCTCATGACATTGTTTTTCTCGAATACCTTCTTTTACCGCAACTAAAAATATATCAGGCAAAACCTGCAGATCTGGACAGGCTGCTAATTTATATTGTATTATCTTCTTTCATAAAATAAAAGAAACGGTTTTCGAAAGAATGGAGAACAGTGAAGTTCAGATAACATTGAGCGATAGTTATAGAAGAGGTGCTACATTCCTTGTGGCAAGGAATGAGGTCCACATTTTAGTTGCTTATCACAAAGTGATTATGACTGTAACCAGTATCGGGTAATGGAAGATTCCTTATCAGAGGAATGAAGAATCTTATACCACGTTCGCGAAAGTAATTTCTTCCTTCAGCAAGTTTAACTGAACGATAAAAATCCGTACAACGCGAGCCGCGTTGGAGTCTGTAACCGGCAATATACATTGACGAACACGAGCACGCATCAAAGACAGTTTCGATCGAACTATCCGAGTTCTGTGATTCTGCGATTGAAATTGTAACGGAGCGCGTTCCGCACGGAGGATCCTGGACGAAGTGCCCTCAATTTCGATCGGGAGTTGGAGTTTTTGAGAGGAAGCAGCGGCCGGAGGACAAAGGAAGGTTTCTTCGATGGGAAAAAGAGAAGAAAAACCGGGGAAAAGCGTAGCTTTTATTTTCCGGCGAACGGGATTTTACGAGTGGGAAAAGACGTTCGAGGATTCGGTGGGTAAGGTCCGTCCCTGTGATCGATGGTAATCTCGCGAAACATAAATTTCAATGTGCTCGGCGGTGTTTTAAATGGCAACGTGAAATAACGCGAAAGTGTTCGGCCCGAAGACTTTTACGCGTTCCGTTTTACGGTTTCCCATTCGCAAAATTACCCTTCGATGCTGGAACGATCCTGGTCCGACCCGGGCCGGCCGGCCCGGTTGGCTGCGTGCACCGAGCAACGGGAGAAGTAACGTCGGAGCCCGCATGATCGATGGCCATCCGAGAAACGTATAAATGCATCGTCTTCCCCAGAGACCGTCGAAACGGCAGCTATCAATGGTGAAACACGGCAAGGTCGAGATTCGGTGAAAAGGATGATCCCGTCTCGGTAAATTGCCTTTGATTGATAGACGCCTATCAATCAAAACCCCCGCCGAAGACACCGAACCGACAAAGTTGTTTGATCCCGTCAGGTTGACGAGGGACGTTCCAACTACGCTTCCTTTCCAACGCATGCTGCGCTATGTCCGTGAAGAGTTATCATACAATTTCCCAACAGCGTACGAATTACATTTACGCCGACGCGGTTCCACGAATGAGAAGAAGTGAGAACATTTTACGGCGGAAGTGAAACGCAACAAAGTCAGAAATTTTATACAACGTTCTCCGAGGCGAACAAATCGGGCGAAATGCTATTACTAAAATTCTTTCGAGAAAATTGCACGAAACTGTTTTTTCAAATGCAGAATTATAAAGCGTTTCCTATTTTCCTAACCCAACCATAACTGCGTTGTGGATTTTTATACCCGTGTGCCGTAACAGATTTATTAAGTTCAAAGGAACGTGTACGTTTATGGAAATTACGTAACAGTTTTATTCCATGTTCACCGCGAGAAATCTGCTATTTTGAGCTCGGAGTCTCGTTTATTTTATTGTTATGTACACGAGCAGCATAATTTACGAATTCTAGCTTTAAAGTTGCCGAGATCGCCCTTTCCGTAGACGCTGGCGGTTTTAACGTAGTCAACGCTAAACGTATTTTGACGGACGTTTCAGCCACGCGTGTTCAGTTTTATTGTATTCGGGAAAGTAATAGAATAGTGAGTTGATGACCTATACTATATGTAACTAACTGTACAGGGTGTCTCAAAATTCCTTCAACTTCCGGAAATGGGAAGTTCCTGAGATAATTTGAAGCAATATTTTCCTTTGCAAAAATGACGTCCGCCGATCTGTTAAGGAGTTATTAACGAGAAACACGGACCAACCAACACGCGTCTAGGTCGCGCTCTGATTGGTCCGTGTTTTTCGTTAATAACTCCTTAACAAAGCCACGGACGTAGTTTTTGCAAAGGAAAAAATTTCTTCAAATGATCTCAGGAACTTTCCACTTCTAGATGTTGAGGGAATTTTGAGACACCCTGTATATTAGCCTATACGATACATATATTATCGGCTCAACGATAATTTGCACTATTGAATTTTCGTGCCACCTCTTTCGATATCATCTTCTCCGAATACCAAAATCAAGGTTTCCGAAAACTTTTCAACAGTCTAGCTTGACGTTGAGTTGTACTACTTAATTTTCGTGCGTCGTACCAAATTGCGAGAGGCTAACGATCGCGACACGTCGCACGTCGAGGTGGCGCAGTTTAATTAAAAAGCGCTTCGAAATGATCGCTTGGCTCGCGCTCCGTTGCTGATCCTGTAACCAGGAATGTCTTCCTGGTAATGAGGTAGCTTTCGGTGGATTCGTTAAAGTCCATTCGCTTGAACGGCGTCTCGAATTATATATCAGGAGGTGCATATTTCACCGAGCTGGAGATTGCGCTGAAAAATCCTACGATCATAATTAAAGTATCGTCGCGAGCAAGTGAAACAAGAGTCACGGCATTCTTTGAAGAAAGATCAGTTTCTACGAGAAATTGTGTGATCGATTCACAAAGCTGTTTACGTTCATATTAAATTTTGTATTTTCGGCGCACGGTTCGATCATTCATAGACTAACAGCAAGTTTGCAAATTAATTTAACTCAACGTTTCGATCTCTGTGTGGATCATCTTCAAGAGAGACATTTTTGCGTCTGAAAAATAATACGTTTTTAGTGAATTTTGAAAAAATATATTGCGGCACAGCTGTGTAAAAATATACCAGAAAAAAGAAATTATAACACACGTATATTATAATTGTTCTATGATTGATTGATCGATATCGAACGGTGGAAGTTCGGAAACATATTGGCGGCAAATTTGAACGGCGTAACTGAATAATTGTCGTTAATGATGTCATAAATATGAGTAAAGTAAAGATTTATATATAGAAAAATTTACATTAAATTGTAACCGTTCATCTTCGAATCGGACATCAACTTTTACATTAATCCAATACTTACTGGGATGAATTTGCCATGGTTCCCAGCGTAGCTCTCCGTAAATATAGACCAGTACCGTGGAATCCAATTTGGTCGGGGGCCCGTAATCAGTTTTACAGCCACTGTTTGTCTGCGGACGTGATATCAGGAACGGTCCCGCGCCACGTCAACGATCGCCGCACAGTCGTCGTCGTGAAAGCTGCCACGAAACCCCAGTCCAACGGTGTCCTGCCACGGCGATCCGTCACGGCGTTTGCTCAGAGTCACGGTATATTAACGTATATTAATAGTAAATGCCAGCAGTGCATCGGGCCCGGCGAAATTTACTCGAATTCAATATTAACTCGGCCCACTGCTGCATACCCGCAATATGCTCGCTTAAACGCTGCTCTAGGACACCGACCCTTTTCCATACAATATCCCAAGCTACTGCGAAGGTCAATCAGTATATAGTGTTTGCCTATTGGATCAATGGCCGTATCGCGCTGCCTCAAAACTTACCTCGTCAGCGTAATACTGCGTCCGGTGTGCACAGTCCCAATCCCCTTCTTTCGACACTTTTAATCCTTGGCAATGGGAAAGGTAATTATTAAGATAATTAGGTTTATCGATTATTTACAAACGACTAAAATACGTTCTACTGTCTAAATTAACTCTCGTCCAGTTATATTGTTCTTTTATTATCAGGTAAATTTTCCCGAAACTTCGTCACTTTCATTTTTTAATGCGAAACAGATAACCGAATAACCTCGTGCAGACAGTGGTGAAAATTAGTGATTGTGAATTTTGAATTGCTATGAAAATACTTGTAAGATTTAAAACGAAAAATGTAGAGCGCATGAAATATATAGTCGATGCAAAATTTACAATCACTAATTTTCACCACCACTGTCTGTACGAGGTTAGGAATCGGTATGCGACTAGGAAAAATTATTTTATACTTTTTAGTCTATTCTTAAAAACATTTTTTTAAAATAATGCATTGTCATCCAGTTTTGAGCCATGTATCCAATTTCAATTCTGTAGCTCATCAGGAATTTAGTTAAAAATCAATTGCAAAATTTTTTACCGAACAGACAGACAAACAAACAAGAAAGAGAGCTAATAAAAACGTGGTAAAAAAGGTGTAAATGTTAACTAATGAATTCGGATAAAAACATCATGGATCTTTTACTACAAAATGAGTAAATAATGGTAAAATAATGTTTTAGGAAAGACTGTGCACAGTTTTCTTTGTATATAAGAAGATGGCTCAGTTTAACCGCCAGAAGCTGTGCAATTAAACAGCGATTCTGCTACCGTGAGCCAAAAAAGGACCTAATCCGGAAACACATCTGCCTCCAAAATTGAAAACGCAATAACCCACGGCTAAAAGCTGGTTTATTAAAAATTGCTAATTCAAGAAGCGGAGTTCCAGCGGCAGGTTTTCTTGTCACGGTTCCAGATCGTTCAGCAATTTTTTCCCGCGTTACGAATACTCGTTCCCGGCATACCTAAAATTAATTTTCTGTCGGCGCGAGGGCTGGAGAGTACACGGAACGGCCGAGAACACTTCGTACTCCTCGAAACACGTCCCACAATTAGATCCAAGCTTGCGCAACGATACGTCGGCCGCTGCATGAAACGCATCAAGGATAACCCACGCGGCGTGACGCGGGTGCGGTTTATCGCAACCGCAAGTCATGAGCCATCGCAAATAGACACGTGACCTCTATTTAGAATGATTGACAGAGCACAGGCACTCTCGGTTACAAACTTCTGCGACGCTGACCCTTCGGAGACGACTGCTTACGCTTTTTTTACGATGAATGTTGTATGATATTATACGGCAGGTACGTTCATATAAATAAATGAAATGTTGCGTTCGTGCTTGTGCAACAGAGCTTCATACATTCTGTAAAGTCGGTACTACGAACTTACGTTGTCGTTAAAGGGTCAAAATGAACACTTCGACATTTTTACGCTTGCGACGTTCCTCGGACCTGCGCTGCGTGACAACAGAATTTATTCGCCTTCACTATCAGACGAAAAGAATGTTCACCCACGCATGCGGTGGATTGTTTACCTCTCGGAACTTTAGCCGACCCCTCTTGAAATCTGGTATTTTCCAGAAGGGCGGATCCAAGGGTCTCCATAAATCATTCGCAGCTCTGCGAGGTTTATTACAGATTCTAAATTGATGGTTCCCTAAAAGACAGAATAAATTCCATTTATGTTCTGTCACGTTGTTTAGAATTAATAGGAGAATATTTACTTACGGCTAGACTGCGGATTTTATGCATTTGTGACATTAATTTGTTCTGCAATCAAAGCGATCATTTTCTATTTTGCATAAAAATTCGCAGTCACTTATGACGAATAGTTAATTATGTTGGAAAGTGTTTAATTTTATGCACTTATCACACAAATGGGCAGTTACATTACACACAAGGACACCGAGATATTTGAAAGAAGAATACAATCTTCATTTGGCACCTGGGTTCTGCAATCAAAGCGATCATTTCCTATTTTGCTAAAAAATCCGCAATCTACTTATGACAAATAGTTCATTTTGTTGGAAAAAATGTTTAATTTTGTCCACTTATCGCACAAAGGGGCTGTTCAATTTAAAGCAGCGGATGTGTTAAAAATATTTAAGGACACCGAGATATTGAAAGAAGAATACAATCTTTATTTGGCACCTGGGTTCTGCAATCAAAGCGATCATTTTTTATTTTGCATAAAAATCCGCAGTCTACTTATAACAAATAGTTTATTATGTTGAAAAAAAATGTATAATCTTCAAGTTACAATGGCTCCGAGTGCGAGGGGTTAGATGCAAAAATGATAGAACAGATGTTGAGTCCAGTTACCTGTCCCCTTTGTTTTAGTAGATTCCACCGCAGTGTCTCGGGAGGACATCACGTTCGACTTTCTCGAATAGTTTGACTCGCCCCCTGCAGTTTCTGCATTGCTGCACGCTGCGCGTCTCCCATTTGAACACGTACCCGTGCGGAGAGAGGTGACGTTAAACGGTTATCAGGATTTCACTATGCCAGACGTACATATAGGCACACGAGCTGCAATCTGCACCGTCACCCGTGCACCTGGTGATACGTTTCTGAGAGCCCGTTGTTCCTCGATTCTGAAGACGAAGCCTTCATTTGGTTGCCTCGCCAATCAACGAGTTAGGCTGCCGCTAAGTTAGTGTCACGAAATTTCGCAATGAATTGTGCACCGCGAACGCGTGACACAAGTTTTAATGAAGACAACGTCAAACGATAGTCGTCACCATGAATCTCCATGTTTTCCATAACGTTTTGGAAAATTCGAAGTGTTTTGTTGTCGTGCAATCTTCAAAATTAGTTTTTTTCACTTCGACTGAACAAATTGTGATTGTTTCAGCAATTTATTATATTTATTTATTATTGTAAAGAATTTCAAAGATTAGTGAATTTTCACCTGTTTAATAAAGACACAGGTAAGTATATTGATTTAATATTCTGAGAATTTTGATTTTCATTGACTTGGAGGTTTATTTTAACTAGTAAGATAGCGTTCACGTGAAAAGAGTTCCAGTGTAATTTTCGTTGCGCTCGATTCTCACGCGTTCAGGAAGCTTATGGTAAATTGTATACCCAAGATCCCACAGCAACTTGGTTCTCTTCAGATGCTACTTCCATTCGAAATTTTCCAATATTTTTCTTCGACTGCCTCTCCGGGTTTCTCAACCACTGGTATTTGTTGAAATAATTCGAAGCAGACTTCCTTTTCAGTAGTCTCCCACAGTATTGTTCCAGTTTGGCGATCCCTCATACGTCCAGAGACGAATCTGTCACTTCCAGTCTAAATTGTTTCGGCAACAGTGTTCCTCTTTCATAAATGGCTCGTTGCATCTGACGTTTTCTACAATTAACGACGTAATCTCTTTCGTCATATAAATTGCAAAAGGAGAAGAAACAGTTTAGATGTGCAAATTAATTTGTAACCGTTTTCTGTTGAATTTCACGATTATTTACAAACCGCTACACCTAATATTAGATTCTTCTGAAATTTTCCTTTTTCTACAATTAACGACGTAATCTCTTTCGTCATATAAATTGCAAAAGGAGAAGAAACTGTTTAGATGTACAAATTAATTTGTAACCGTTTTCTTCTGAATTTCACGATTATTTACACAAACCGCTACACCTAATATTAGATTCTCCTGAAAATTTCCTTTGTGTGTAAAACACTGGAATTCTCTTTTAGCTATTATTTTCTAAACTTCTTCTTACTTATCTACGCCATATGCTGGTTTAAAGAATTATTCTACAAGGTACAAAAATGTTTCCCGACCTCTGTGAATGTGATTCTTTTTCGAGGCCCGTTGGGGAATCACGTCCGCGATGTTTCCACGGACAATTTCGTGTCCAAGCACCCGTGTCTCCAGTTAGCGTGTGTACACATTAACTACCCGGCGTTTAACCCACGGAACGGACATGTTCATGCGTCCTCCTGTAAGCGCGCAATTCATAAATGCACAGGATCGTTGAGTCCTGCGGTCTGTGATGTGTAAACGTTCTCGCGTGTCGTCAGAGACTCCCGCAAAATTGATAGTGAAAGCTTGCGCAAACAAGAAACAAAAACCTTCTCGCTGTGTGTATCCGTACACCATTTCGTGTGCTTGTAGAGACGAGTTGCACGACTCACATTTTCTTGGACCGTGGATTTTTTTAGACAAATTTTAAGGAAATCGAATCTAATCGTAACGGGTGAAGATCCTGCAGTTGGAAATTTGACTTCTCTGTGTAACTTAAAATTGTCAACTTGGATGGATAATAATAGCAAAAAAAAATATAAAATTTTTTTTAAACCATGCTTAGCGAGAAAATAATATTTTTAGATATTAGTGACTATAAATAAAAGCGTGGAGCGCCCACAAGGATTACGCTAATCTGGTTTGCTCCACGCTTTTTTTATAATCTCTAGTATCTAAAAGAATTATTTTCTTCTTTTCAGTGCATTCCAATATAAGCGTGGTCATTAAAAAGTTTTTTTTATATATTTTTTTATTTTCTACTTTTTAGTCTTTACTAACGAGCGCATTTAGTAAGGCGCGGGTTTGATTCCCGCTGAGATACTCTGCTGAGGTTTTTTTATCTCCTAAACGCACAGGTATTAAATTTTTTTTTAATATTGCCTTGTCATCCAGTTCTGAGCTATGTTGAAAATGTCAAGTCTCTAGCTCATCGGGAAATAAATAAATAAGTGTGGCGATAAGAACATCGAGTTCTCTAAGAAGGTAGTTACTTTGAGAATCGTGATCATTCGTATCCTTGAACTCTAACAGGTTGCGCACATTATCAAGATTGCCTCGTGGAAGCCAAGGTACACAAACGGTATTATTCAGTCAATTAGGAGATGCGCATACGATTCTAATGCGCCAGAACCTGCGATCTCGTGAAAGAATATCCATTTTCACGTTTAATTTCTCAAACACGTCGGGTTTTTCGAAACGCGAACGAAGCCGCGCAAAAAATGCCAGCTGTCCGTCGCAACGGAACATGTTCAATCGGTAGAGCTGTTTCCAACAATTATTCGTGAGAGGTTGAAATAGCATCGAATTCCACAGAGCAATTCGGACTCATTCCGGCAGAGTTATTCGAAAAGAAACAGATAAATCGCATACACTTGCTGGGTACACTCGATTAATGTTAATTATTAAAATTAGTGTTAATTCCGTGAAACAAATAAATAGGCATCCAGCAGTAGCGACAGGACTCGCTGATCATTATACAACGACTTAATGTGCAGATGAAACTATTGAAATTATACAAAGCTGTTTCTAACGATTATTCGTGAGAAGTTGAAATAGTGGTTCACATTTGAATCTTCTAATTGCATCGGATTACGCAAAGCATACCGGAGTTATTCCAGCACAATTATTTAGATAGAAACAGATATATTATGTACACTTGCTGGGTACACTCGATTAATGTTATTTATTAAGATTAGTTAATTCCGTGAAACGAATAAATAGGCATCCAGCAGTAGCGACAGGACTCGCTGATTATTATACAACGACTTAATGTGCAAATTAAACGATCGAAATTATACAAAGCTGTTTCTAACGATTGTCCGTGAGAAGTTGAAATAGCAGTTCACGTTTGACTCTTCTAATTGCATCGGATTCCACAAATCATCTCTTATTCATTCCGGCAGAGTTATTCGAAAATGAACAGATATATCGCGTACACTCGATTAATGTTAATTATTAAGATTAGTGTTAATTCCGTGAAACGAATAAATAGGCATCCAGCAGTAGCGACAGGACTCGCTGATCATTATACAACGACTTAATGTGCAAATTGAACTGTTGAAATTATACAAAGCTGTTTCTAACGATTATTCGTGAGAAGTCGAAATAGCGGTTCACATTTGACTCCTCTAATTGCATCGAATTACGCAAAGCATATCGGAGTGATTCCAGCACAATTATTTGGAAAGAAACAGATATATCGCGTACACTCGATTAATCCCGTGAAACGAATCGATAGGCATCAAGCAGTGGCGACAGGTCTCGCCGGTTATTATACAACGACAGAATGTGCAAACGAAATGATTGAAATTATACGATTTTACGGGAGGGTCCCTGGTCCGGGCTAATTACCGGGATAATTAAGTGTGCTTGGCCGATCTATTTCATCCGACGTGGAACATTAATGGAACCGAGTCGAGTATAGATATTGATATGCGTTCGATAGAATACCTACGGGTTTGGACGGTGTATCCGAAAACCGATCGGACTCTCGCGGTTAATGTATTTACACGGATCGCGAATTGACTCGCGTCGACAACCGTCGGCAGCTTCTTCTCCATTCAGAAGGCCGTGCTATATCATCCCGATCAATACCTGTCGCTTCTGATTTATTCCGCGCGTTTTAAATATCGACTGCCACACGCAACGGGCACTAATTCCTCGTCAGCCCGAAAAAAAAGGAGAAAAACTGGAACACACCCGGCCGTCTGAGCTTTCATTTTGAATGTGGCAGCCGCGCCGTCGACGGTTTTCAATGAAATCGAACGTTCCTTTTCTATTTTGCATGTATACTAATGCCTCGACCTGCAGGGTAACGAGAAATTATGTGGAAAAACTGTTACAGTGATTGTACCTTAGGAAAGGCGAAGATCTGTTGAACTATGATCACGTTATCTTCCAAGGAGTAAGCCTCGTTTCGTTCTGCTAACATTTACAGGTAGATCGAGCGAGAACAGGTCGTTTAATCGTAGTCAAGCAGATTTAATAGATATAATACCTTTTTCTTTTTTGATGTGGCTGTTCTTTGCTTTATTTTTTATTTTTCTTATCTATTTTCTTATCTATTCTACTTAAATATTTAACGCACTAATACTATTAATATATATAATAATAATATAATACGCAGTATTACTATTAATATATAATATAATGATATTTACAATATGTTTTAGGTTTAGGTTTAGGTTACAATAGGTGTTATATGTACAATTGAGTTTTCATTAACTTCTACCTGTTCTTTGCTTCTTGTAATTAAATAATTTGTAACAATGAATGAATATATGGTTAATAGATATAATACCAAATACATTGTTACATTCAAGTTGCACTGATTTGTAAAATAAATTGAATTGATGAATTGCTTTATAAATTCCGCAAGAGTAGCTGCGCTTCCAAGTCTGCGCATTTGCTTTTTAAATATTTTACATATTGTTTATAAATTCATTTATTTCAATATATTCTACGAACTGGATCAGCTCGATTCTCCAAGGATTTCATAAATTGAATTAAGCTCGGCGATCTCGCGATGCGGAACTATAATGAAATTAATAATAAACGCTGAAACCGCAATTTTTTTTTCATATCACGGTTTTTTAAACAAAAACATTTCATTAGGAGAAAAGAGCGTGCAAGTGAAAACTAGAAATAAAATTCAACCCATAAAATTAAGTTTCCCAGAACATCAAAGGTGAATATTCATGAGGCACGCCTGGTGCGGAATTGAATTTTGCTAACGCGTTCGTTCATGATCGACCGCTTCTACTTAAACTTTCAATATCGATTCTCTCAAAAATAGAGCCTTGCACGGCTGGGATTTCACGAATGATTTCCAATGCTTTTTCTCACCTGGAATTACCACTCGCACACACTCTCGACACGGTTAATTCTAATTAGAACAGTGGATATCGATTCATGCATAGACAAATATTAGTTCGTTAGTAGACAAATATTAGGTCGGTCGGAAAGTCATTTCGCTTTCACCCAGGGAAATAAGAAGCCAATTTTTTACCATTTAGAATAAGTTTAATAACATTTTGTGCTGTGATATTTTGCGATTTTTAGACTACTTGAAGATCTCGTTGAATTTCTATTTTTTATTAGCAAGAAATTGAGTTACATGACTTATTACAATTTTATTTGGAATTAAATTTGCACCGCAATGGTATATCCTCTCTTTAAACAGCACACAATTTCTTCTTTCATGTCAAATAATAAGTTTTTGAATTTGAAGTCCTCTACACAATCTTGAAAAGACAAGGCTCCTGTCTACGTTAATCAAGGTGAAATCACGGTTCAAAAGGCTTTGAATTACATCGCCACAAATGGCTGTAAACCAGCGAGTCTCATAACGTGGTGCAACCTGTATTTTCCGGAAGAAGGAAACGCTGAAGCGTGAACCGATTTCCGAAATGTTTTCGAATCTGGCCGCTAAATGGAATGATCCCATTTCCGATTGTATTTACCGTGGCAGGGTTTTCAGCTCGATATTGAAAACATAATACGACCATCGGGAGCTAATCGTCGAATCGATGTGGCCTCGGGAGCATTCAGTACGTACGATCCTCGACCGAGTCTTGAAATCGAATCTTCCTTTACTGCCTTCGACAAGCTGCCTTTAATTTCCTGCGATTCTCGGCTTTTCCAATCCGCCGGACGTGGGTGGAACAATACCCGGCGTTCACCTTCCTTTTTCTCCCGGTTTCACGATTCGAGGAATAGGGTGCCGGTGAAAACGATGGTTCGACGAGTGAACCGAACCGGTTGAAAAGTTCGAATGGTTCTGTGTCAATGGGTGTCCGGGTTCACAGTGTTCCACGCTGCACTTTGTGTTCTTCGAGCCCGAGTTTAAGACGCGTCGAGCACGAGACCTTTCGAGAAAGTCGTCGGCAATCGAGAAGACAGTCTTCGGCGATGCTCGGCTGCCTCCGGAAAATATTCTCGAACGTCTCGGAGTTGTACAAGTTTCGTCGAACTTTCGCTCGCTAGCTTTACTAATACCTGTTTGTACCAGCGAAGCCTGACACCTGCACGTTGACCCTGCCGATGCTTTTCAGAGAAGTTCCGCTGACTCCCGGGGTACTTTCTGATTTTACGCTGGTCCATCGTCACGGAAAAAGTTCGATGGCTTTTCGATGCGCAGTCGTAAATCATCACCGGAGGGAGCCAAAGCCGGGAGCAAGGGCCGCTGTCCTTCGTATTTTAGGGGATTCACGGCGGCACAGCGGTGCGATTAATAAAGCTCAAATAAATTTTACGATGTTACGTCGCGTCAGGGTAACGCGGCCCTGTCCCCCGGGCTGTGAGTCCAACTTGAGCTTAATCTTCTCGACGACTTTCGAACACGGACTCGTCTGAATATGTGTCTGTCATCTTGGACACTGGCACGCTCTTCTTCAAGCTCTTTTGATGGATCGCAGCAAAACAGTCTTCTGAAGCAGTTGAATGAAATTGTGACTTTTTCATCCAAGCTCATTTAAAGCTCACCACAATGTAGACCATTGAACTCGCTTTAATGGGCTCATTCACGTTCAAGTATATTGCGCAACAATTACTATGCGGTATGTTTACACAAATTCAAATTATATTAATTAGTCAATCACTACCATTCACGGTCAATAATGTTGAGCAATGCTACGAATGAAAAGCGTTCGACTCCCCATTTTGAACTAAACAGCTTTGCCGAAAAAAATTACATTTAGAAGCAAAGACTCCTTACCTTCAAGCTCTTCTGAAGGTCGATGTCGGTTTCTGAAGTGGTACACAGTATTTTTTCTCTCCGTAACTGTCGAGTTACGGTTACGGATCTCTACCCTAACTGTCCAAATGTTATCCCCACCACTGAGGGGATCCCACTTTTTTTGTTAAGAGTGTGGCTAAAACTGGGCGAACCCGTTAACACCCATACCCGGGCCAGCCAATGGGCAGCCCCTTTATAATCTCTTGATGCCTAAGCTAATGTAGGGTGAAGGGCCTCACTGTTCGCATTGTTCCTCAACCCTCTGGACCTCGGGCCCAGCACCATACCTGTTCTTGTCTTTTTGTTAAAAGTGTGGCTAAAATTGGGCGAACCCATAAACACCCATATCCAGAATAGCCAATGGGTTGCCCCTTTATAATCTCTCTTCATGACCGAGCTAATGTAGAGTGAAGGGCCTCACTGTTCGCATTGTGCCTCAACCCTCCGGATCTCGGGCCCAGCACCACGCCTGTTCTTGTCTTTTTGAGGGGATTCCCCCTGGAACCAGCCAGGCGGTAAACACGCTCGACGACTGAGCCAGCGAGCGATGGGGCATCGGCGATACTCAGCTAATGCAAGCGAAGCAAAAGATTGCAGTTTTTCTTATTTTTTTCGTGCAACTGGCACGAATCCTTTGATGTTTTCCGAGTACTCGAACCTCAATCCCTCTCTCTATACGTTTGCCACACTACAAAGAATGTAGAACCTCTTCTAGAGCTGTGGTTTGGAATAGCCAAAGATACAACAGAGAGAATACTGTAGTAACTGATAGGAAGGATGGAGGAATCGTGTCACATAAATAAAGTGAACGAGCGACGAGTTCATCCGGATCGAATATTAATAAAAATTGACGGGAGCAATCTAATACTAACGGGTGTCCTCCAGTCGCAGCGTAGGGCAGGCCGGAAAATTGCCGCGGAATATTTTAGACAAAACTCGATTAGCACGATGGAAGGTCTCTGTAGGAGCGTCTGTACCATTATTGTGAAAGCCACCAGCGGGAAAGTACGTGCAACGACGAGAGCTATCTCCGCGTTTAATTAACACGCGTTCGAGGCAATGCCGACGTCGACGCGAGGCTTACTTTACGGCTAGCCGCTCGTATTCAACCTGCCGGTTGCTTATTTTCTCCTGGCAAACGGATTCCCGGAGAAATCCTTCGTGACTGGCGTTTCAATGTTCTGCATTCAATCTGGGGGTAGATCCTCGGAAAATAAAAATCATGCTGCGGTGCCCATTTAACCCTCTTGTTCGTAACCGAACAATTTCACAGTTCCACGACTACGAAACCCGCCCGCCGATGACCATTATTTCAAATACTTCGCCTAATTTCAACTTTACCTTTCCATCCGAAACAACTGCACTTTGTGTACGTGTTGTTTGAATTAACCCCTTGCTATATATTAACGAGTCAGACTCGTTATGAAGATTTTAACAGCGTCTAATAAATATGAATGTTTATCAAAATAATAATTAAATTAAAATAAATGTAGTCATTTCTTTCTCTTCTACAATAAGATTTATAAGTTATAAGAACAAAGGGGAAGCTGTATAAGACTGGCAAAGATGACAGTGGACCAAATTAAACAATCTATGAATCATTCGATAATTCATCAAAGAAAAGCATGTGTCTTTGATCCTTAAATTTAAACAGGAAGAAATTAGTGTCTGGTCTGTTTTGTCTATATATTGATGTGTAAAAATTCAGAGAAACATCTAGAATATTTGAAATTCAGTCAATCCACTCGACGCGTTTGCCAGACGATTTGGCAACAGCAATCGTGTCGGTTGTACCTACTTTTCCCGGTGCACGTTGATGAAGGCTTAATTAATTGCCCCGAAGGGAACACTTCGATAGTCGGTGTACTATACATCAGGAAAATTAGGTTACGTCGAAGCCGGTACACGCGTGCGGCAACCGACGAAACAAAATTTTCCTGTACCCTAATTAATGATGCCACCAGCCGTCGTTACTCGATCATTATTCCGGGAGCATTCTAACATCGGTACTACGAGCGACCCTTTGTCTCGCTCATTAGCAAAAGTTAATTAACGCTGAACGTCGCCTCTGCCAGTAGGAGACTCCCGAAAGTGACACTTCCACGTCCAGTTCTATTTCTTAGACCACGTTCACCGTGGAAAATGCATGGGAATTTTACCGGTTACCGTTCCACCAGACTTCGTCTACGCGACAGTGAATTCCGTTGACTAGATCTCGAATTTCGTGGATAGCAGACTAGGAAATTACTTAACGATCTCGCTATAATTAAGTATGATACGTGTCCGTGCATTCTGCGAGATTAGAAGCCACGAGGACTCATTGATGCTTTAGGCAAGTATGCCTGCAGCTTAGACGGTAATTACCATTCATCAATTATCCCGCTACGATTCCCGAGATTCCCGATACCGTAGGAACTTCCTCGAGCACTTCGCTCGGTATTACAAACCAAATTTGCTTCTTTTAATTGTCAACGTTCAATAATCGAACGATTATCACTGCACTGTGGATCTTTTTCCATCTTTCACTAATTTAACGAATTAAAAAATTTCAATAGTTTTGCTGAGTTGCTCTAAACCTACATTGTGCTTAAATATTAAAATTATAATATAAAAATTGAGGAAAAACAATTTTTTGAGTAACCCCTCACTTTTAATTTTATTTTCTAACACTGCACGATTATATTTAAAGAAGTTAAAATTTTTGGTCCCTGATTATTACTATTATTTAATATTGTGTACATAACTTCGTTAAATATTGCGTTATTTACACGTGCTCTTATCCAACAAGGTTAACCGAACATCGTTAAAAGGACTCGTGGGACAATCTAATATTTCTAATTATTTTTTAACTTTCCTAACCGCACAGCGATCTCGCATCTGTTTCCAAGACACGTGTTCAACTTTCTGTATTATACGTTCATCGATTTTTCAAGCGGCGCTGGAACGATCTCTGTATATTTTTAGCATCCCATGTTTTCCGTGAAAGTAATGGACAAAATCAATTCTCGCTGATCCAGAGCGCGGAGTAATCTCCTTAAGGCGCAAGGATCGCTGCGCTCCAGGCTCGCAATTATCCGCTGGAACGTTTATGATATACGCGTGCCGTAAATAAGTGTCCACTACGTGTACCATGGTGGACGCGTAAACAACTGTGAAAAGAGCCGGAGGATGTTGCAGAAGATTGTTGCGCGCGTACCCGCCGCCAGGATCGTTAAGGACACAGAACGCAGCTGGCCGAGGACCTACACGTTTCGTCGGCCGCCGTAGTATTGCTTGGACGGGTTCCATGAGAACGGAACATCCAGCGAGGAAAATCATTAGCAATTACGAGGACTGAACCTTTTTCGAATTGCCAGTTCTGTACATACTTCAATCGGCGATATTAAATTCTTGGGAAACGTTGCTTGTTAGATTTACAGTAAAGCTTCGATCTAAGAAAACGAAAATGGAAATCTAGGAAAAACGAACTTCCCCTAAACGTTTCGTCGGTCGCCGTAGTATTGCTTGGACGGGTTCCATAAAAACGGAACATTGAACGTGGAAAATCATTAGCAATTACGAGGACTGAACGTTTTCCAAATTGCTAGTTGTGAACATACTATAGTCGGCGATGTAAATTCTTGGGATACGTTACTTCTTAGGATTACAGTAAAGCCTCGATCTAAGAAAACTGGGAAATGGAAATCTAGGAAAAACGAACTTCCTCTTCTCGTACCTCGGGTCGGGTTTGTCGGTGTGAACCATAACTAATCCAATAACAAAATTTCTTTATATTTCATTATTTTCTATGGGACTTTCACTAATTTTTGTGCGATATTTTTTTAATTAAAATGATACTAAACACGATGTAATTGGAATTATATTTAGTGGTTTAATTCTAGCTTGAGCAACTAGTCCCCCGAGAATCGATGGCGTAGAATCGACTACACCCACTCAACGGGTCATTGACTCTCTGACTGCGGGTGTTCTTAGATCAAGGCTTTATTGTATTAATTCTATTCTACTGATTCGATCTTGTGTTCTGTGTAAGATCAGATTCGGTGTGACTGCAGTTTGTTAACACTGAAATTTTATTCCAGTTATCGATAGTAGAATTGGTAAAAACAAAAGGTGTATTGATGTTCTCAGCGCAAAAGTTCGATCAAGAATATACATTAAAGCAATTTTCCTAGTTTCATTAAACTTTCATCGTTTCGATCCTAATATTGCTCTTTCTCAAGAAAAAAGAAAACTACGTCTGTAAATTTTAATAGAAAATTCAGTATTATTGTAATAACAACGGATTTAAATACAATGTAAAAATATTGTAATGAATTAATAACTTGCTTCATGAAAATTTTAAAAACGAAATTGAGACATATAAACACGTGTTGTTTGTATGCCGATACACAAGTTAGTGTGTATGTTACTTCACATTTGTGAAAATAATAAAACTGATTTCCTAAGAAATGATTGTATAGATGTCTTTTGTGGAGCAGCTATCACAGTACGAGCCGCAGATAGTCTAAATAAAATCATTTTAGTTGCTATTAAGGCTCGGCAGGTTTACTGTTAAGCTAACATTGGCATCTGCACGTTTTGTTGTGAAACAGCAGCGGTTTCGTGTTTTCGATTTGTTTGGAAACATTTGCGAGAAAGTCGGTTCACGCAGTTCGGACATTTGTAAACTGGTCGCGTTACAATTTCCAAAAAGCGCCGCCGGTGGCGCCGCTCGATTTGCTAATTGGACGCCGCGGAACAACAAATTACAGTGCTATTACCATATCGCGCATTGAATATTGATCGTCGATGACGGATATACGTTTATTATGTATGAAACAACGTTTATTCCGTTATTAACATTCATGCGAATAACGTGTAGTTTTCGCAATCGAATAATTTACGGCACGCGAAACTTTCGGAATACCGGATGCACCGATACGCATACTGTTAATCTTTTCGACCGCGTACGAAAACAGGATGCATAATCTCCGATATTTTGCGGATTTTGCGGTACAGGCAGCGGCTTCGCTGCTACAGCAGCCGCCCGTAATCTTCTTGGCGGAAGGACTTTAACTAATTTATTTGATAATGCACGTAATTTACGAGTCCAAATTCGACAGGGTGAAAATTATATGCATAACATGTAAATGTCGCTTATAATTTGAAGCAGTTCATTAAAAACATGGAGGCGGGGTTTGACCTGATTCGCTGCGTCCAACGTTTCAGTTTCTCAATAATAAAATATCCGTCTTCTTCAAACATTACTCGATAGTCTCGGCTGCTTCCCTGTGGGTACAATTTGCCCGCGGAGATGGAAACGCAATAATATTTCTTCAACGTTAATTGTGGCTCTCAAAATGATATCTGTAATCGCTCAAGGCAACGGACTATTTTCCCAGCGAGACTGCAATTTTTACGAGCGTTCATCAGGAAATCGTTTCTCGTGTTTCAATAAATTTCTTGATAAAAGTCAAAAACAACCGAAATTGCATTTCCAGCTTCGGCCCGGCGAACTCCACAAAAGAGCTCATCAAGGATTTTTTAATTAAATACTTACGTTTATTTGCGGAACGGAAGCGTTCTTTGTCCATGCCGGCGGAAACGACGAGGCAACTTGATATCGTATAACGTACCTCCTCGTTGCTGGCATAATTTTCATTACATCGGTAAGATACTTCGAACAGAATATTCTACGTTCTACCACCCAGCAGGCAACCAACGGGGAAATAATATTTTCCAGAAAATCCGACGAATATGCAAACTACGCTCGGCGAACGCCTGACGAAAAATGTTTCTGCAATTCTTGGGAACATTTTAAATGCGTAATGCTACCCAAACAGGACCGAGCGATGTCCACAAAGAGCGGCTGAATCTTTTAAAGACAGTCGCCCACACTTTCCGAACCGAACAGCTTTCGCTCGCTGAAAAATGCCACGGCAGTTTTAGGTTTTGAAAATGGGACGCCGCCAGTCTTGAATATTCGACCGCGTGCAACACGTCAGAATTGGACTTACGAATACCTCGTGTTCGTCTTCTTTTCAGCATCGAATTGGCGAAGCATAGCAGTGGAAAAGTAATTTCGAGCGATTCATCTATTTGATCATGTCTTCGTCGGTTTTCGTGGCTTTTATCGATTTCAGAAAGTAATACAACACTCTCGAAACCCCATTACGAAGTTTATATTCGCCTAAGCGACGTGCTAGTTGAAAGAAAGCGAGTTTGAGCTCGGGAGTTCCACGGACTCAGCTGGACTCGTACCATAACTCCTCTCTGTTGTCGATAATAGGGTTTCTTCGATGTCTGTTTCCACATAGTGTTGAAAACGGCTGATCGAGTTAACCGCGCGCACTCGTACTCCGCACATCAAGAACGTTTTGTCAAAAATGTTAAACGAAAGTATGCATTCGTTGCGAATAAGTATACACCTCATGATCGACGAAGATCTGTTAAAAAAACTTCCCGCAAAATTGTCCTTGACTGACTTTCTTAAGGTTTTGAAGGTCAAATTTTTTTTTATAATTGCATCGTGTTCTACTCATCGAGAGGATAAAAAGTGTCAAAGGAACCACAAGTTCAGACCATTCGAACCACTTTGCGGGAAGTTTTTTTTTAACAGATCTTCGCCGATCATGAGGTGTAAAATCACGTTATGGTGGTCGTGACATATAATTTTTATACACCCTGTACAATCCAAATTTTCTTGCCAACTATTTGTTGTACAGGGTATTCGTCTTGGAACACTGTACCAGAATGTAAATAGAAAACAATATCGTTCCGTTACAAATAAACAGAGTTGACCTTCGTATCTCCTTAACGTTTCCACCTATAAAAAAAATTAGTATCATTAGATTATGAGTACCTAGATACGAAATAAGTTTGGACTGAAAAGCAAACGAGTTGTAAAATAAAACAATATTACGAACGAAAGTGTATCGACATCAACGTAACAGAAATAAGCTGATCTTGGAAGGAAGCGAAATCCGAGAAGAAAACAATTTTTCCATTGTCTGCAAGAGGTCCTGCAGTTTTGCAATTCTAAACTATTGTGGTTGGACCGATATCTATAGTTTTTGAAAGGGAGACAATGATTTCTAGGACTACAAAGGCCTGCAGATCGAAGATTAACGTGCGCGGAGATTCACCGAGCGTGGATTTCGGGCGATAGTTATCGTTCTGGGGAAAACGCGACAGGGGACCTCTAATATCTCTTCCGTGATAGCTCAGGCTAATTATTCCCCGGCGACTCGATACGTCCCATGTGTTCATGCGGAACCACTGCCGCGTGATCAAAACCCATGATCCGGGCTGCTACCAGTCCGTAACGAATGATAACAAAGTGCCAATTACGGTCAAATTGCAGTGACACATATGAAATACCTTGATGAATATATGAAGGAGAACATCCTGTAACAGGGGCCAATGTTTCAGTAACGAAACACTTGACGCTTTTGAAAATCGTAATTGTTGATGATCCAGACCTTTTTGAAGAAAGAAAACGACCGTGAAGTATGAAATACCTTGATGAATATATGAAGGAGAACATCCTGTAATAGGGGCCAATGTTTCAGTAACGAAACACTTGACGCTTTTGAAAATCGTAATTGTTGATGATCCAGACCTTTTTGAAAAAAGAAAACGATCGTGTAATATGAACACGATGAATACGAAGAATGAATTCAGCTTCAATTGCAAGAAGCTTCTTATCAATCGTATCCAATCAGTTCTCCCGCGCTCGAATCGAATCTAACGACCCAAGCCATAAGTATTAAATAGATTGACAGCCGCATCTATCACCCTTATCATCGGGTCACGGTAATCTTTAGATACCGGGGAAACATCACTAAGGAAAATGAGAAGACTTCATAACTCCCGAACACGCCACGCACTTGGTGTCCTCCGCAGATAGGGCAAAGTTTTCGACTGCGACGGTATCATGAATAATCAACCGAAAATACAGAAGTAGAATCATTTCTCATCGGATTGCGTGACACTTGGACAGTTCCCTCGCCGATCGATGAAATACAATTCATGCTTGTTGGACTGCTGGATTTTTCATAGAACACATAGTGTATCCTATAAATCCGTGATTCCACCAAGATGCTAATCAATTTCACGTCCAATTAGAACCGAACCAATCCGACCCCGCTATCTGTCCCTGCGAGTAACGTAATTATGCGACTAACATGTCGCGAATCCGGATAGCGATTAATCTTTCTTTCAATGTGCAGGATGCAACACCGATACCCTTGCGATTTATCCACGGCCATGTGTTATTTTGGCCATGCGCCAAACCGACCGGCAGGCCATTTGTCAATATGATATACTCCATTACATGTATCTACGTAATATTTCATTGATACCGCTGATCTACTTTGTCGCGGCCAGAAGAAAATTCGTCGAAGACGATGATTTCGATCGATGCTAGGCGAACGCGGAACTCTCATTCAGAGAGTGCGTCACAGTTAATGCGTTGACTATTGTGTTGTCCTTTATCGAAGTACATACGTGAATATTTTGGTCGGATATTAACTGTTAATGTTATTGGCTTTTTCATTTTATAACCACATTTTCAATTTAATATATGTAACTTCTGTATCAACGCTTTCTTCGTCGACTCAGGTTATATATATATATATATATCTTTTTATTTATTATATATATAACTAAAATTCATTAAATAATTATTCCTATCTACTTTATTAGCGAGAAATGTTTTTTTGAAACATGTGGAACTTTTTTCTGCGCCGTATTTCGTCATATCTGGTGGCAACTCATGTCGGACGAAGGTATTTTGTTTTCTGGATCGAAAAAACGTCAACTTGTTAACTTCAAAGGGTTGGAGTTGGGTCAGTCTCAAGATAAAAGTCTGCTCTATCGCGTGATATAGTTAGATTTTTCGCTGCACCCATATTTTTTAAAATAAACTGAAAAATATCCTCGCAAATTGGTGTAAAAAGGTTGTCTCTCGAATCAGCGCAAAAAGTCTATAGTAATCAACCAACTGCAGTTATTGAACAAATTTATAGGAACTATTCAACTGCAATCGTTGAACAAATTTGGTGTTGGACAGTGTAAATCGAATCGAAAACTTTCTTTCAGCAATTCTATTAATTGGAAACTTTTTTCCGTATAACATTTTGTTTATTTGCTCGTCTCTTTGTTACAATAAATGAATGCTTATGTTATTTTGTTGTTTCATTCTTCAATAAGCCCCTTTTCATTTCCCATCAGTTTTAACTCCATAAAATACTACTTTATACTTCTATATTGTGAATGTTTTCTCGAAAATCGGTATCAATGGCTCCGATCGGAAACATTGTGCCACGGGGTGTATACTATCGTTCTAGTTGTCCATCCGTGACGGTCCGTCCATGGTACAGTGTAGATTGTAGATCGACCCTTACTCTCGCGTGGGGTCGCGGAAAAAGAGTCATTCGCATACAAACCTGTTTCTCCCTTAGGAATACGAGCGAAACGTGCCGCTATTCCCTCCGCTAATTTTGACCGCGGTTCACACTGCGGATGCAAAGTTCCGCGGCAGTTGCAGAAGTTCGCGAGCAAGTATTCCTCGCTCGTCGTCGTTCCGTGTTTCCGGCTCTCGTTGTTTTTCGTCACTCTCGATTCGGCGGGGAGCTTTTCGCGTACATACCGCGGGCTGGAACCTCGAAATGAACAGGGAAAAAATAAAGAAATTAAGTTGAGAAATAGAGGATGAGGAAGGAAACGGGGGGAGAGTAGGATCCGCTATAATTCAGTTCCGGGTGGCTAACGTGCGTCCGTCCGCCAATGAAACTTTAAAAGGTCGCGGGAATTCGCTGGGCGAGGCAGGGCGAGGCAAGGTCGGCCGCAAGCGTTACAAAATTAAATGAAGGATATTAATGCTGTTTCTATTCCGTTCTACCGGCCGACGTCCGGTCGGTGGATGTTACGTCAGCGGATGCATAAATGAAAGGAGAAGATGCGTCCATGGAACCTGGCTACCAACAAAATTTTCTGCCGCGTGAAATTAATAAATTCTCTTACCGCCGTTCTATTGCCTCGATGTGATTTATGCGACTTATATTGCACTTAAGGGATCGCGGCCCCCGGGAGATAATAAATCAGTCGAATCTCTCGCCATCCCACCGGCTTACTCATCTTCTTTTCGCCCTATCCTTCTTGCACCCTCTATTCTCCCACTGGTTTGCTCTTCTTTAGTTTCGGTGGACCTTGCTTGACCATATTCCCACGTACCGCCGCAGCAATCAAACCAAACGACAAGATCACGTTCTACCGGGTACACAGGAATACTTCCAACCGCGGTAACGTTTACTACGTTTCCGTAATTAAACGTCGCGAGGAACGCCTCGGGCGCGATACCCACGCGAAACTCGCAAGACGACCGAGACCGCCGTTTAAGCTCGATGTTCTCATTAGTTCGCTATTTTGCGCACCGCGCCCGCTAATTCGTTGCAAACTCTGCAGCTTGAATTGTCGCGTCTGCGTCGCCGAAATTGTTTGATCGCGCGGGAGTCAGTTAACGACCGAGATTAGGTCACGCGTACCGAGGATATAATGTACGTGCGTGAGTTCAACTTCTGTTCGCCAATCATTATGCATTCATAGCAAGCAGCAACGTTCAACCATTCTCCCGGAAAATCATTATTTGCTTCGTGAAACGGGGCGGGGCAAGTGCTATATTTTGCGGGGCTCTCTGTAAATATAAATAATTAATTGTAAATATACAAGATCTGAAATATCAAAGTCGTTTAATTAACCATTCTGGTCATTACCTCGGACAGTGAGCTTCGTCCCTAAAAAATATATAATTATATTTGAAAACACAAAATTAAATATTTTCTCGTCATTTTCGAATTTTACTAACGTTCTCACTTGTAAGTAGACAGACAGGATATTTATGCAGAATAAATCTTTTCTACTTGAACTGCATTAGACTAGAGTGAACTAGACATTTATTTTCCTCCTTAACATGTTGAATAGATTGAAAATAATGTAATATACTCATTTTTGTCATAATTGCGTAAAATCCGTTGTGCACGTATAAAGCGCCATATACCTTGAAAAAGCAGGCGATGCAATTATTATTTGAATTTCATTTATATAATTGAAATTTTTCCACAAAAATAACAAATTCATGATTGGCATGCACCTGTGCTGCGAGCTGGGATTTTCCCTCGTGCGTTTCATTTATCAGACCTTCCTCAATCAGCTTACCAACCGTTTCGCCCATTCCAAAATTATATGATTAATATAAAGATTAAAAAAATCTTATGCGGAAAGTCATTTACACTATCATCCCTTTCCTATGATTACTTCCATAATTTGAAAATTCCATTATTCGTATCCCCTTACGAAATATGGAGGGAATATGGTGGCGGAAAAGTTATCATTCTAAGTAAAAACATACATAAAATTCGTTTGAAATTATAAACGTTTCTTAGTAGGTTTTAATCAGTTTACTAACCGTTCCAAAATTATACACTAATTAATATAAAGATTAAAAAATGTTCTCTTATGAAGAAAAACATCCACACTATCATCCCATTCCTGTAGTTACCTCCACAATTTAAATAAATTTTTAAACAATTTGAAATATGGAGGGAACGAAAAAGTTATAATTCTAAGTAAAAACATACATAAAATTAGTTTGAAATAAACGAATCAAAAATAAAAACGAAATCATAAACGTTTCTTAGTAGATTTTAATAACACGAGCGTAACAACCGGCCATTAATAGGTGTGCGCGATCAGAAATTGGGGGGACAATTATCTTAGGGCATATCGCATGCTAGGTAATTCCTGTTAATATGAATTACATTAATTTCGCAGGGGTAGGCGAGCCATTGCTCGCAATGGCTCGAGGAACTCGTTGTTCGGAGCCCGTGCCTCGAACATTCCGACTAATAAAGCGGCTAGGGTGCGACGACGTTGCCGCTGACATAACTCATTACGCTAGCCCCGGGAACAAACGTCCTGGCAAACGGTAGCAAACGCCGAGATGTTCTTCGCGAACGTACCTATGATTTGCGACCAGATAACGTCTCGACGACGCGACGGTTGCTAAACGCGATTGTTCGACGCATTACCTTATCGCAACGGGAATTTGGAAACCACGCTGTTGAAAGACGATTCGTTTTGTTACCTCCAACCAGAATTCACAGCCCGTCTAATCTTAGTGGATCTGGAGATCTTCTGGTTATTCAATGACGACAACGGTGCAGGCGATGAGATATCGTACAGGGAAACAATTTGTCAGATCGTTTTGAATTATTTGCTGGTGTCAAAACGAACCAGAGTTCCCAGTATTTGTGCCGGGATCATTTGATCAGAGTACTTGATCACTTTATATCACTTGTTCAGAGCCTGATTTGTCTGTTTAATTGAAAAGTCAGAAAAATTATTTGATGTCCGACGATGATTGAATAAGTTTGTGCCCTGTTTGAAAATGAAATAAAGTTTTAAAGAATACATCAGAATTTTTATTATTTCGATCGTAATTATTAAGATAATAAATCAGAATGGTTTTATCGGCGCACAGTGCGATCATATTCTACACACAACTACCTAGTTTGTAAGATTACCCGAACGTTTAGATTCATGATGGATCTTGTGGAGAACCCAAATCTAAACGTAATCTTACAAACTAGCTATTTGTGTGTAGAATATGATCGCACCGTGCGCCGATAAAATCATTCTGATTTATTATCTTAATAATTACGATCGAAATAACAAAAATCCTTTAAAGAATACAGCTTTGCTAATCAATTATACAGTCACCGTTCTTTCCTACAATTACAAAAGAATGTACGGTTCGCGTGCAGTACAGTTCGCGACATCTATGACAATCGGACACGAACTTATGCAATCATCTAATAGTTTCGGCCAACTTTTCTGCGCAACACGGAACGCGCGAGAAGTGAAAAATCCTCTGCGGATGTGTTGGAAATACAAGGAGCGTATTCTTGAAAATATGATCCACAAGTTTCCCGGGTGTGCGAGTCACTGTGCTCCGGGGGTGAAATGAGCGACGATGGAAGTTTGTTCCGGTGGCGTGCAGAAGGAAGACGATCCAAACTCGTAATATCTGTCGATTAACGTGACTTCGTGGGGTAGTTGCCGGGCCGGCCATAGTTTTCCTGTGTCTACCGCAGACCGGCTACAAAGCCGACACGCAAAAACTCCGGTTCTTTGCTTTGAAAACAGGCGAAGCCGTCGCGCAGCGGCCGCACGAAAGGCGAAACGGCCAAGTTTTAATTAAAGGTCTCGGTCGTTTTTCAAAGAGGGCTACGTCTTCACGCTCGCGAGCTGAGCTTTTACGTGCGCGCGCTGCAGGCTCGCGCTGGCCCGCTTTAACTTGATACAGGACTTGCAGATCGCAACCTCCTGCGGGGATTTTTCAGGCGTGCTGATTAAAACCGTGTAACTCGGTCGCGTCGGCAATATACCCGGACGCTTGTTCCTCTGTCGCGACGATGCCTTGTTCATCTACCAGCTGGATTACGCTTTCGGAGTCACCGATATTGCTTTACCAGTCCCGGTCGAATAGGAAGCCTATGAATGCACGTTATGGTCTGGAATTCTATGTATCGATATTTCTGGTGTCGCTATTGTGGTCGAATTTCGTTTACTCTGCGCGCGACAACCGTTCCGCCACGTTTTAGGCTTTAAAAGCAATTGAAATTGCGCCGTGCTAGGGGTTGAGGTAGGTTGGGGTGTGAGGGATGTTAATATTCAACGATTCAATGTGCGATATACATATAATATTCGCGGGGAATTCGATGAACGCTTTTGTTGGAGAGATGGTTGGTCCCCACTGCAAGTAGATTAGACCTACTATTGGTCAGTCATAAACACTAATGCGATCGCACTGCATTAACACGCGCTCAACATTAATTGCTGTTCTTAATTTATTATATTCTGATGCGCAGGCGATTTTAGCCGGTCGGTAGATTAGTTCCGCCAGTATTCAGACATCGACGGTAATATAATTTAGTGAACGCTACACCGACAGTGTTCAGACATCAACGTTAACGCGATTTAATGTACGTCACGGTATCAGCTCAAAGGTAATTGTTCGTATCAAACAGTACTCGATTAGATACGGGCAGATCTGTTTCGCGCAAGTCGAACAACTCAGCCTGCAATCAGACATTTGTGATAAAACAATATTATTCCACGAGTTAGCGGAATTTCTCGTTATAGTCACCGCGATTGCGTTGGTTCAAATAATGTATGGACGTAAATCGATTGTATCAAATAATTACTGTATTCGTAAATGTCGTAAATTATCGTTTCTAATGTTGTTATTATCTACGCTTTCGCATGGTTCGAATAGTTCAATTTACCTGTTAATAACAACTGAAAAAGTATTTTCATAATGTTGTCGTTCCTCTATTTGTTTAATATGTTTGTTCGTGAAATCATGTATTAATTATCTTCCCGATTCTATAGGGAAGTTATTGTAATTTGTTTAATGTAATGAGAAGACCTACTTTCAATAATGAATTAAGTACCTTCAATACGATAATTAATTAAATATTTTAAATAAATGAATATTTACTTTATTTCGTGTATTTTTTCCCGTATAATTTTACGGTGGACTGATACTGTACTGTTTATCTTAAACTGCGCGAAGCTGACGGGCGTTTATCGATTTTTCGATGCACCCTTATATTTTGATTCGAACCAAAATACATTTATTACACGAAACACGATCTTTAACGTTTAATTCAAGCTCTCGAAAGTTCGACAATATTTACGGAAATAATTCAAAACTCGACTCGACGTGTCCTCTCGACATCAAATGAATTTCGACTTGATTTGCCTGTCGGATTTTATCGATTTCCCAACATGTTTTATTCATTTAATTTATTTATTTAAAATCACTGGTCCTACATTTTTGCATCGTTGGATTCAAAAATTGAAAGGACAGTATTGCATTGCAAAAAATCCTGGTCTGCATTATAAATTCATTGATACAAAAATACGATGTAGAATTGCATTCGTCCACTGTCTAGTAATTATAAATATACATTTAATGCTAACAAGAACACATTCGTTACAATAATCTTTGATTTTTTAAGTGAAAAATTCTTTCATACATACTGTGCAGCGAATGAGTCTAAATAGAATTATAAATATTCATTTAATGCTAACAATAACTCATTTGTTACAATAATCTTTGATTTTTTAAGTGAAAAATTCTTTCACAATTGCTGAGCAGCGAATGAGTCTGATCCGTCACTTTCCGTGGTGAAACGCTAGCCGAGTTTAAATTCTTGCAACGCACAGTGAGCAAATGCAACGAAATTATAATTATCTCGGGTGCATAAAAAATGGCCACCACTGTCGATTCGTTGGGTGTATTTTTCCGTAGCTGCCCTTCCGAGAACTTGATTCCTGTCGATTCAATTACGTTCACCCGCGATTCAGTGTCCATTCGCGACAGGGCCCGGCGAATCAAGGGTAATGGAGACGCGATCTGCAATCGGCCCCGTGTAATTTTTCCAATTCGAATCTAATTCGCTGAGAGTGACGCGCGGTCGCGCCTACGCGCGTCCACGAGGCAAAGCGAGGCAACGCTTCGGGGCCGAAGCGGAACCGAGACGGGCCGAATGGAAAAGCCGGCGGGGAACTTTCGCGATAGTTTTTTTTTCCTTCCTTTATCGCGCTGGCAATTACGTGCCATTTACGCGGCGGCCTCGCTGTCGCGCGACTAACGCGGCTTTTCCGCTGCCACGCATCTAGATCCGATCGGTGGACGTCGATCGACTGGGCTTCAATGCCGGAATCGATTATGTCGGTTTATAGAACGCCCCCAGGATCCAACGGTCCCCTGGCTACCCAAATTTCACACGATTTTTTCCTCTCGCCCCGGAAAGATGCAAATCGTGCCATTTGAGCGACTAGTATTGTTGGACATTCACACGAAACTTCGAATCTCGACTTTGAGTATTTGAGAACAGTTTCATGGAGCTATGAATCTTCCTTAATTATGTTCTTCAGCATTTTTACGTTTTTAAATACATTTTGAATTTTAATATTCATGGTGATCTTTTTTATTTGCATTCTGCCGTCTCTGTTTTATTACTCTATCCAAGGAATATATCACTGTATCAATTTTCATGATATTTTGCTATTAATAATTCATAGGATTGTGTTAATTGAATACGAAACATTTCGCGCACGAGGATGAAAAAATATGAAAAAATAAATTGAAGTGTACAGTGAAACGTTCCGAACATTGCTAGCCAACCCACGTATCTGACCACTGCGGGATCATTCTACTTGCTCACCGCTCTACGCAATTCTTCAAGAGTTAAATAGAGATGTATCTTTCTATTAATAATTACAATGCGTTTAAAATATACTGACAGTAGTTCAGGTACTATCTCCTCGGAAATGAGGCTACGAGAAAAAGAATATTCTACATTTTCCACTCGATGACACCGAGATTTACAATGTGAACGAATTAAGAGCACAAAGGGGTATACGAGAATGGAGAGGAATCATAAGCGTGGGAGTACGTTAAGAAACAGGAGGTTACACGCGGTGCTCTATAAACGGGTAGTGACCATTGAATAGCGGCTCAGTCGTCGAATCCATTTTTTTCTCTTAGGCTGAGAAAAGGGAAAAGTCTGCGAAATTACTGTACCTTGGATAGAATTTTCATCGGTGGACCGGTGAGCTCAGATCCATGTATTTCCCATTGGGCTGACGTTCCTTTTACGCCGGGCCTACTCGTTCATAGTACAACAATGTGGCTTCAATATGATACCCCATACACGCGTTTAAGCCGCTGATAATAGAGTCCCGCTGGTATTGTCCCATTCACGAGAGATTTAACATAATATTTGCCATTGAAGACCTACTTCGGTCATTCGACGATCGAGAAAGTATTACCCGCTATCTCTCTCTCCCTTTCACCCTAGAACATGAAAACACGAGTGTACTCGTCAGCAATATTAGTAGCAGGCCCATAAAAAATATTTACGTTGGTATTCCCGTTTCGAGTTCCACGCTGCTGATTTTATATTTTTTTTATTTAACCACGCTGCTGATGTTTCATGTTCTTCAATCTTTGCGAGACATATTCTATGTACATACAAAATATAATACTCACTGGACAGCAGATTTTATGCGTTAATGACAAAAATGAGTAGACGTAATTTAAAATAGTTAAACTATTAGAAGAATTTAATAACACTGTCATATTATTTACAATTTATCAAACATATTAAGAAAGAAGATCAATCTCCATTTCACTCCAGATTGTTGAAATTCAGCAATAATCTTTTATTTTTTATAAAGAAAATGGCTACACACAATTCAAAGCAATGGCCATATTAAAAAGACTTATGAACATCGGAGAGTGTATAATTTGAATATAATAAGACAATTTTTTAAAAAATCCACGAATTTCAAGAAATTCATTTGCATTCATATTTTCATGTCGCGTGCTCGAAGAAACTGCAACGAGAATCGATTTCTTCAAGGACCTCCTTAATGCACGAGTGCATCAAGCCCTGGTGCTCTATTCGATATTTTCCGCTTGACGTTTCCAACACCGCGTAGACCATCGGTATTCGGGTTTGTTCGGCGTTAACTTCTGGCTCGAAATTAGCCGCGGTTTTAACTGAAAATTTTCGAGAGAGCCATTTACAGCG
Source organism: Lasioglossum zephyrum (assembly GCA_028455615.1). NCBI lineage: Eukaryota > Metazoa > Arthropoda > Insecta > Hymenoptera > Halictidae > Lasioglossum > Lasioglossum zephyrum. The sequence continues at coordinate 11,034,527 of CM052324.1, read as the reverse complement.
TGGATCACGATGAGTTGAAACGGCAAGCGAAACGAGGGGGTGGATCTGCGGCGTTCGAAAGTTCTACGAGGCTGTCGGGCACGGTGGTTCGTTTCAGTTTCGCAACTGATAAAACAAATTCGTTGCCAGCGATATTTTCATACAAATTGGCCGTTCGGCCAGCGCTACGGAAATATTCAATCGTAATGATCTTGCCGCCAGAGGCGCGCGACAGGAAATTAAGCAGCGGCCGCGCCGCGCCACCTCGAATAAAGAAGAAAAGAACGGGGACACGGTGTGCAACCGCACAATTTCCTGTGGAAGCTGCTCCCATGCCGGCCAGAGTCTGAATTTCCTTTCTGGTCGCATCGTCGTCTAACGAGTAACGACAATGAGTCTTGAATGACGGTAATCGAACAGCCCTTGTAGAAAACAAACTAAGTGTCGAGAATCAAATTTTTCAACGGAGAGAAGAAACCTTGACTTGAAATTATTCACGAAATTAGGGTTCTTTCTATTGCGATTAACTTTTTCGAATTTCACAATTAATATTAATTGCTTCCTCGCAAGATTTTCCTCTAGCTAAAATTTCTTGTTTTAAATGAAATATACTGGGTGGTACCTAAATGTAACACCGCATGTCACATACTTTCATTTTCGAGATATTGTCATTTAAAATTTTGAGTATAAAGCTCAATTAATGCATTAACTCAATTAATTAATGAATAAACTCAAATTTTCCTTGCAGCCACGGAAATATCTCCTGTATTTTTCATGACATAACAAATGTTTTTCATGCAATGTAAATGCATCCAATATCTTTTTCATGTAAATGTATATTTTTTTTCCTTGCACATTCTAATTGACAAATGCATTTAGACATACTAATAAGTGCAACATTTATCCTACCACGATACTTCGTGATGTGCTTAAAGATTGAACCACTTACGGGTTTTTCGTTGATTTTTAATGAAATTGAATATGTGACTTTGACGATTTTTGATCACTACACGACAGTTCCGTAGGTAGGTTGTTAAGGAACTCCGCGAACGAATTTAGAAAAAGATTCGAAGAAGGGCCGGGGAAGAAGTAGTCCCGTAAAAAAGGAACTGGGGGAAGAAGTATCGTTTCAGGAACGTTCCGAAGCTGTTTTTTTGTCGGTTGCTTCGTGTAGTTTCTTGAACAGATCCTCTAGGCCACGGCTGACGCGAAAACAGTACGAGTTTTACACGGGAACGACTCCATTTATCCATGTTTTCATCCCTCTTTCTTCATATCTCAGATATTGGACAAGTTCGAAACAGTCCTCGTCGCCCCGAGATCCTTTTTTGGAACCGGTGCCGTCCGATACTCAAACCCATGTCCCCTCGCGGTCACCGGCATTTCGAAACGATGAAATATATTACCGGCCGAATGAAAACCGAAACCGAAGTTTCTTTCACGAGATATTCGTCGAACCTGCCGGCCGCCCCTCAAAGGAACAACGATAAACGATGAAGAGTGGATGAGGCACGGTGAAATATCAGTTATGGTTACGTCAGCCGAGCGGCAGGCAAATGAGAATTTATGATACATCGAATACGGAAAAGAGGCTATAGTTTCACGCGGCCGATCGGTAGAACTTTTGATCGATGGAATTTATTATTTCTTCCATTTTTCTTGGAAATTACGCGAATACAACAGAAACTTCAGCACTCGAGTAACAAGTAACCCTAAGTGAGAATATAAAGTTTTTCCTCCAGATTATTCTTCTCGAGATTTCAAGGTCATCGATGTTTTTATCTTTAAGACGTCAAAGCTAATTTTTAGAATTTGATTTGAATAATGAATCGAATAAATGAATAAATTTTAATGCTTGATCTTCGCGAACAAGTTCCAATTTATTAGACGTTCGTTCGTATTATCTTTTTAAGGGCGAACACAAAATTTAATCGCATAACGCTGTTCGCACTGTGGACGTTCCATTTTCGTGACACGTCACTATATCATGTTTGTATAAAACTGGCTGTGAAATCGCTAGCGGTAGTTGAATCGAATCGAGATTAATACCGGCGGTAGAGTAGAGATATACGAGTATCAAATAGTACCGGGGCATTGATGCCATAATGGATTCCTGGAAACCGATATCTGTCTCATTACTTTTCACGCTCACCTCGTATATTATTCGATGGTATTCAATGTCTAATCATTTTCTATACCGGTGTGCCGTATAGAAATTTGTGCGTGTGTACCAGCCACAAGTAACAAAGCTCGCATTGCTATTAAAATGTTGCTGTTAAAGCGATAACATCGTTACATTAAGCCCATTATGCGGATTTGTGTTCCGTACCGCAATGATCACGTCATCCTCGCGTGATCCGGCGGTATTTAAAGAAAATACAAGAAAGAGTTGATTTTATTTTTAATACGCTCTTAACAACCTTAAGAGGAACCTTCGTAAGAAGCTAATACGATTGATCGATCAAGTCAAGGCAAAGCCGGGTTACAGTTATAAAGCATACTTTGAACTTTGCGCGTTCCAGACGCCTTTGAAATTTGATAATCACGACCAGGACTGGCAATCCCGCAAAGTGCGACCCCGCAATCACGCAGGATCCCGCAATTCTTAGTCGGTTGTTTCTGATGTTGTGTGACAACTATTTACTTATCATAAGTTTACTTACGATATATACTTATCATAAATACTGACTAAGTTAGATGTTCCCGACAGTGACCCTCGACCGGTCACTACCCTGAGTCACACAGAATTGCACTATGATCCATCATTGTAACCGCCTACCTCTCCCTTTTAGGGACTTCTATTTAAGCTCACGCAAAAGACTTATCCTAGCTTCTTTTTCGTACAACCTCTGTGCAGACTAGGACTCTGTCTCTCTGTTTCGACGAATTAGTACTTTGTCACGCGCTTCTCGCATTCTCGCTTCGCGCTTCTCCGTACTTCGTGTCCGGACTTTATAAGTTGAAGAGTTTTATTAATAAACTTGTGTTTTGTTACCTTAAACCAAAAACGACGAATAGGATTTCTTTCAAACTAGAACGGATATTTGTAAGACTCCCTGCATAATCATTAAAACACGGAGCACCGAAAGTAACTGTGACACAATAAAATAGTATATCAATTCAGATTTTCGTGCGAATAAAATTGCAATGGAGCTATGGAAAAATCAACTGAGAGCGTTGATCGAGATATCGCGTGCGCACAATGGCAGCGGAGCCGTATAAAAATGAACAGTGCTTGTCAATTCAGATTTTATGTGAATCGCGACATGGCCTTATAAAAATAAAAACTAAAAAAAACAACTGTTCGCTCGAGATTTTACGTGAATTTAATGGCGGCGGAGCCTCATAAAAGCCAAACGACCGCGTCAATCGAGATTCCGTATGAATTGTAATTACCGCGGCTGCGCGGGAATAAATTACGGAATTCGGCGTTCTGTCGCGAGGAAACATTTATAATTTTCGGCGATCGTAAAACGCGTAATTCAGAAGGTACATATATATACATATACTATGTAGGTCAGTTCGAGCCACCTGGTGCTTCCAGTGTTGGTAAAAAGGAAACGTACTGGAAAATATGAAATTTGCGGCCGGTCCACTTCAATATCTATCCGGCGGCAATTCATTAAAGTACCTAATTAATTTTCACGGTACTTATGTGCCAGATGCACGCATCCTAATTTCTGATTAAAGGGAAATTAATTACCTCGAACAGCATTCTACGTAATGAGGTTTTCCACGGTACGGTTACGACACTCACGAAACTGTTCGGATTCCGGCGAGGCGTGACTGCGACGACATTATTCTTTGTCCTGGAGCTAATTGTTTCCCGTCGGAGTGGTACAACCCCCTCGCCGGGGACAATTAAGATTGCGCAGACGTTGTTACCCGGTTCGAAGTTGAGTCGATACGGACTCAAGCAGTTTAAGTATCCAGTGGAGCTTTAAGTCAGCTTTCTTAGTGGTTCTTTTCCCGCAGATTCAGTCGAAGAAAGTATGAGACGAGGGGAGCCACTGTGTGTTCCGTTACGCTCGGGAACCAGAGAGAGAGAGAGAGAGGGAAGCTTTCGTGACTGCGAATAGAAGCCAGTGCTTATAATTAATTAATGAAGACGGATAGTTCGAAAGCCTCTTGCGCAACTTGAGGAAATTCAATTGTTCGTTTAAATTATCCCGCGCGACGGTCGTACATCATCGAATAACGTCTTTCAACCACGGTATTAAAATTTCCATAAAGTAGTCGCTGACTGAGCGGCGACGTTCGCGTGCATTCATGATGTGATTTTAATTATCTGCCGAGCCGCGACACGCTTTCCACTCGGCAACAATAATGCTTCTTTTACGGCCGTGCTAAATATTCCGTAAACAGTCGTCTTCTAATACCCTCCTACGGTATCACGTGAATTGTAAGTGGAAGGATCGCGTTCACGTTGTCGAGACGATCCTTTGAATCGCCAGTAAACTTTGTACACGCTCCTACGAAAGGACGACTTAATTGATGTTGCTGTACAAAGCGTCATTTACATTTTAAGATGCCCGCACAGTGAAACAATCTCCCGAAATTACTATAAAGCCATACATATTTTAAAGAATTCTTTGAGAAACGTTAGCGGAGCCGGGTTCCCTCGTTTGTGCTCATCTTTCCTTCATATTAGACGCGAACGGAATAGCTCTGTAAAAACAGCGAGTTTCTTTCGTAATTGTGGTCACGCGTCCTATCCATAAACTGAAGAGAATATAATATAGAAGATAATATGAAATGAAACAATGTGGAAGATCGAGCAGAGGTGCTTCTAGGGCTGTTTGTATGTTTAATCGGTGTAATCTCAAAGGAGATTAATCAGTCGCATTACGTAAAATGGTAATCAGAAGCTAACGAGAAGCAGAAGTTGCCGCTGATAAGGTTTGCAGTGAGTTGAGATGGAAAATACATTTCGAATTTGCGCAAAGATGCAATTAGCAGTAACCGGTAGACACGTGCAAGAAATTATAAGTACGGTCTATCCTGCTGGAAACAATGCTCGCGTTGTTTCTTTGTTTTCCACAGTTTTATTTTTACTATATAATAATAATAATAAGTATTTCATTCCCATTGCGGGGTACAAAACGCGGACCTCCCCTCCGCTTACAAATTCCGCCTTCTTAACATCTATTTCTCTTGAGAGAGAGAGAAAGAGAGCACACCATTCACTCATTCCTCACACACATTCATTCATTCATTCTGTGGCTCATCCTTTCTTCCATCTCTTCCACTCTCTTCATCCATACCTCCCCTTCTCCTTCCTCCCCTAACACTTCAGTTTTATTTTTACTATTACGCAGATGTAACTTGAGCAAAACACAGCTCGCAGATGAGCCGTAAAGTTGATTATTAATCCTAAAATTCAGCTTAACTTTTACAGTGCAATTCCTACAGTTGTTCGTTATAGTTCCTCAGCTTCTTCGGGCAATGCTGGCATCGCGAAGGGAATGAAGTTACAATTAAAAACGATCAGGAATACGTGAGAGCAGCAGTTTCGTTCCCATACGATCAACTGCATTTCACGGAACAAGTTCATTCGCGGAGCGAAGCTGCTGGCCGAGTAGCGAGTTGTGAAGACTACAATTAAAACTTTGCATTTCGCGGAGCTGTGCCGTTCCCGTGCCGGCAACTGTGCCAGAATAGTCAAGTTTTCGCCGGATGAGCAGCCCGAGTGCTTTTATAACGCGCTCGGTTGACTGGAAAATTCTACCATCTGCAGCTTCCTGAAACTTATAATTCAAGCCGCGAAGTGTCAGCGGGCTGCCGGATTTCTTCGGGCTAACTTCAACGAGCCCTTCGCGCGCGAGATCGTTCGAATTAAAATTCAAATAATACACCGCTATTCCGACCTGCCGCACGTTCGACGACAATGCGTTTTTATCTCACCGTTAATTTTCCGTTTCGGTTGCGATAGGCTACTTAAACTCTTCTAGTGCTCTTCCGACTGTCGTTCCGAAGCTTCTCCATAGCACACGGAGCACGAGGAAATTTTATTTTACTACTTTTATATCTCGTACAACTATTCTGCTGGATACCTTTATAACTCTGGCTGAAAGCGTTGAAAGTGTTCTACGCGCTTTTGACCTCTCCTCAGAAAATCCTTCCGATCTATGCGTGCAAGTTTTATTTTGAATGATGACACGTGGTTTAGTGATGACTAGATCTTTATGCAAAATGAAAATGTTTTGCATTGACTGTGGGAAGCAAGAATAACATATAAGTTGATTTCATCCCTTAATGAATTTTTTATCAATTACTGTTTTATATTTTTGCCAATTAATTTGTTCATATAAATGCATAAAGATCCACAGTTTGGAATGATGACACGTGGTTTGGTAATGACTAGATTACGGATCTTTATGCAAAATGAAAATGACTGTGGGAAACAGGAATAACATGAAAATTGATTTCATCCCTTAATGAATTCTTGATCAATTACTGTTTTATATTTCGACCAATTAATTTCTTCATATAAATGCATAAAGATCCACAGTTTTGAATGTGACTAGACTGCGGATCTTTATGCAAAATGAAAATGACTGTGGGAAGCAGGTATAATATAAAAATTTATTTCATCTCTTAACGACTTGTTGATCAGTTACAATTTTATATTTCGACCAACTAATTTCTTCATATAAATGCATAAAGATCCACAGTTTGGAATGATGACACGTGGTTTGGTAATGACTAGACTGCGGATCTTTATGCAAAATGAAAATGACTGTGGGAAGCAAGAATAATATAAAAATTTATTTCATCCCTTAACGACTTGTTGATCAGTTACTATTTTATATTTCGAACAACTAATTTCTTCATATAAATGCATAAAGATCAGCAGTGTAGTGATCACGTTGGCGATTTGGCGGGATCAAACTAAAATTGATTAACGGAAGATCTATCCCGAATACAGCGGGACTGTACCTGGATCCAGACCGTATCCAGGCTAATATCTGTCACAACTGCGACATGTCATCGCCGCCGTCGCATCTGCACAGACCCCGAATATTCGATTTCCGCGAAGAATAATCAATTAAACGGTCACTGTATCGCGACCTATGCTAATTGAAAAGCATGCTGATTTCGAGCGAGACCGTGCATCGCATTACCCGCGGATTTTCCGTTCATTAATCAAGCAAAGTTCCGTCTGATCTCCACGATCGAAGCGTAAATGACGCGAAATTCCGTGAAATACGTACCCCCCCCTCCCCAATTTCGTATCAGGGAATAATCATGGAATATCTAGTGTTCTGTTCCATGATTAGAACTATGGATCAACAACGGCAACATTACGGTTTCGAACAATACCTGACGGAACACGTGTAATTGAACCAATTTCAGTACATTTTCAAGGAACAATCAACGTTTGTTCCAAGGTATTGAATATTAAATACCTTGAAAACTTTCCTTCTTTTAATAACGATTTAGATTTCACAGATTATACTGATTTTGCTCGGCAATGATTTTCGAGAAGCGATAAATGTTTAACGGCGTGTACATATATGTAAAATACATGAAATGTAAAAACTTCAGTTTTTATTTTCTTCACCACGGCGCACCTCGCGGAAAACTCTGAAAAATTCATGAACAATACCTACACCTATAAGCTGACAGGGTGAAAATATAAATGGTGTCGCTTTTGAATTTCAACGCGAAATTTGCATTTTTTTTTGTATTTTTGATTTGTTACGACGAGAATATTCTACTGAAAAATCTGGATTTATTGTGGTGCATGTTGTCCTCGACCTTGATAATGTATTTCGAGGTCATCGAAAGTGTTGAGGAGGACCTGCGTTTATTAGACGTGTACACGTGATATATGGACCTGTAGGTTCCTACGAACTCTATCGTTAACCAGATCGCCGAGATCCAACGGGATAGAAGTTCGATCATTCGTATTCACCGCAGTGCTTAACGACGTCCAAACTTTGTCGCTTTCTATCCACACGCCGCAGCTTCTTCTCGAATCCGTGACTAGCATGTGTTCCCACGTTCACGGGACTTCGAATAAATTACCCTCGCGGCTGACACCTCTTGATATTTCAACGGTGACTATATGAGTGAAATACAGTTGCTGGTGTTCGCAGGTAAATTATTAACGTTTTCACATCCGGTCGTTCCCGTGGTTACCCAAATTCGAGCGATTCTAAAGTCAAGTCTAGTTATTGTCAACCGACAATTGTCACGTCTACAGATTTACCAAATAGAATTCCTACACATCTCGTCTTGTTTGTTATAATATTGTTTCAGATGTCCCTTTGCCATTGCTTGAAATTACGTGGTTACATCTCTGCAAAAATGTAATGCAGAAATGAAGAGAATAAATAAACAAGTGGTTCAATGCACAAGTAAATAATGTGTTAATGTATAAAGATATAAATACGTCTGGCTTATAAATGCACAAACAAAACCGCAAAATTTTTTGATACGATTATAGATTTCGACATTTTGAACAACTTTTTCCTTTTCCAATATAGGGGGTCGCTTTTAGTTTCTGAGATATTTGCAAAAAACTTTACGTTGCCGCGGAGCATGCAGGAATACGAAAAATTCAATACAGTATTAGCGATAGTCTTTTGCAAATATCTCGAAAACTAAAAGCGACCCCCCTATATCGGAAAAGGAAAAAGTTGTTCAAAATGTCGCAATCTATAACATATTAAAATTTCATAAAAATCGGAGTACGTAGACCTATTCTATATAATTACCAAATCTTATGATAAGAAAATCTTCTCTTGATAAGAAAAGTCTACTTGATATTTGAAATTTTAATGGATCACGTGTTTGTCGAGGAAGAAACGGATAAACAAGCGAGTAAATGAATAAACGGGTACGTGAACGTATTACTGAAGAGCTTAATACGTCGTTAGGAGCAGTAAATATAGGACAGAGTCAAAGATCGATGCTGCGGTGTAATTATGATTTCCCCCTCGATTGAAGTCCTTGTCATCCTCGCGGTTCGATCCAGACGATCCAGCTCGAGACGATCGAGAGGCATAATGACAGAGAGCGAGCTAGGTGACTTTGCGAATGTGTGTGCCGGATTCGCGAACAGTTGCCTTGCAGATCCTGTTACCAACTCCTGAGAGTCGTTAGCGAGAGACTTCGCCGGCGGAGTTCGTTCCCAAGCTGTATCCTGCCGAAACACGAGACGTGTACAGTCTCGCAAGCATGTATGCCAGCTTTATTTGGATCCATGCGAGATTAGACGAGTCGGATTGCGTGTTTCGTTGGCTTCGACCCTTCGGCTACGCTCTGAGGATTAACCACTTGCCTCGGGATCACTTCTCCGACCCAATTGCTACTTTCCGCGGGACAAGCATTGTCGAACTTGTCTAACCTTGAAACTAATATACTGGAATGTAGTGCAATATAAGGAGAAATATACTAAAAAGTATTGTTATATATATGTAGTGGAATTTTTTATTATATACAGGAATTAAGTGCAATATGTATATAGGGAGCAATGACTGGAGTAAACCGATCATATGGTCAAGATTTCGTACCCCAGAAAAAACGAGAGCAACAAATTCGGAAGGCCGAGTTTGTTGACAAGACAGGGTGCAAACTAGAGTCTGGCACAAATCAATTAATAATTAAAAATCACTAATAGTCTGATTGATTGTTAGTCATCTCTGTTCATCTTTAGTTCATTTAGTTCATCATTTAGTACATCTTTAATGAAAATTAATATGTTTATATATTCAATCAAAAAAAAATATATATATTGCGACACAGCATATGGTCAACAATGCCGACCCTACAAGTAATTACGAATTATCGAGGAAGGATCTGGAAGGTATTTAATTTCGTTGTTTCCGGCGCTAATGCGAAGTTTTCTCGACGCTGTTTGAAGTTTAACTCCGGGCATCCTTTGATCGAACACGAGAATCAGGACGAGCCCCGGCGAACTTGCCCCGCGGCTATTTCGCCGAACTGAAAGGTTCGCCATCAGCAGTTTCCCCGATCATTTATGCAAATAATTACTGCTGATTCGACAAAAGTGTCCAACCCGTAGCCGATCCCACGAGGCGGTGTACGCGCTGCGACTCGAAATTGCAGAGAACTGCGTCTTCAGGATGTCGCTCGCTCTCGCGTTCTCCCATGAAACGAACCATCTGATCGGTCGTAAAAGCCCCGTCGGGTTCGTTTGAATAATTAGCGAGGTGAGTGTCAAAGTTTGCGGATCATGAACTTCTCAAGGAACGAACTCGCTCTCCGCCCGCGTTCCCGTTTTTACATGAACGACTTTCGAGGCTTGAGTTAAACTTCGATTCTTTAAACGTCGACGAAACTGTCCCCCGCTTTTCATGCTCCTCGACGCTTTTCATCCGGAATAAAGACATTATGGCTATTGTTATTACTTCGCGGCGGATGAGCACGAAACTTTTCCTAATTTACTCCCGGCGAACGTAATCATTGATATTTCGAGTTTTCGATTCAGTGGTAATTACCCTGAATAATTTTCAGAAATAAACATAGCAATGTTTTAACAAACTGATTACTTTAAAATGATTACTTGAAACAATTATACTTAAGGTAAATATATATAAATTACTTTGATATTTTCAAATCGCGTTTTCAACGAGTTGCTCGATGGAAGTTTTGAGCGTTTGAGGTCTCAAATTAGGCAGGAAGTTTTTATTACTTGACTGTGGCTGAACGCGACTGCTTTCCAAGTTCGTTCTCGCGGAGCGAGATCGTTGATATTTCGAGTTTTCAATTCGGCGATAATTAAGGTCCTTCGAAGTTGCCGGTTTCGATAAATCCCGCGAGCTTGAACTCGTTAATGAAACGGAGCCTCAGAAACTGAAGAACCGAGAATTATTCATTAAACCGTGGAATGCTAGAAGAAGGGAGCGAAGCTGAAGCACAATATCCGTCAAGCTGTCCATCGAATTGACGAAGGTTTTTGTCTGTACACGGTGCACAGGTTTAACGTGCCAAAGCTGCTGGCATTAAAATATATAAATCGTCCTGACCTGACATCAATCTTTATTATGAAGTTACTCGCACCAGCTTAATGAGAACTTGGTAATCCCGCGATTTTTCCTCCGCGAACAACGAAGCCTGGCACAATGAAATGTAAACAAAAATGTCGAGAACTAAATTGCCTCGCAACGAAACACGAGCGAACGATTAATTTGTTTACTAATCGCGCAACTTCATCGGGCTTGTGTTTTTTACGACGGGCAATTTATATCGGGTTTTTCCGTTTTCGATTAATAAAGTGTTGTAATTTTAATTATAACGGCTTTCACTGAAATGAATTGCCGGCAGCTATCGCGTTTAATTATTGTATTCGTATCGGTTATGAAATATTTTGTTTTCCACAGTGTAACGTACAGATTCGAAATTGTTGGCGCCGAGAAAGAGAAACAATGAAACGAGAAATCGATTCGGCTAATAAGCCGTGAACGAAAGTTACAGTAAACGAGTTTGCAGAGTTGGGGGCGCAGTTACACGGGCCTGCGGTCGCTATTTATATCGTATCACAATTAATATTCGATTATCATCGTTAATGCGCAAATTAGCTTTGGTGTTAGGAGAGGTCATTTGTAATTATTATCGGCAATCGGCGAGCTAACGAACGGTAGGATTTTGTAGCCGTCTCGCTTTCGGATTCGTTATTAAACGTATCAAATGAACATATATACATATATACATGTATAAACCGTTTTCCTGCGCAATGCACCGTGCAGTTTTATGAAGCCCCTATCTTTAACGGCCCGTGCTGAATACCATTAAATATACCCCACTGCGATTGTTAATTGATTTTAATTCAGATTCGAACGTTCCCCGATACTCCCTTATTTTCTGTTATTAATCGAACCAGTTGTTCGTTTCGATAAATTTGATTGCGTGCGACATGAACGAGAAATTAATGTTACCTGCGCAATCATTCAATCGACTTGTTCCACGATGCTGCGAGGAAAATTATCCCTTGGGATCATTTACGCTTCCTTGAAAATGGTGTTTCTTCGAATCGTTTAAAATAGCTTTCAAGAATGAACAGCATTCTTGGTCACACCCAGTATGTAGTAGAGGACATGGTTTTGAACGTCCAAATGAAATGCATGTATTAATCGCATGTGTTTAAATAACTTTTACTCCATATGCTACATTATTTATTACGCTATATTATTTGATGTGCTATATTATATATCATGTATTTCATATGCTGTGCACTATGTCACATATATTTTGTCACGCATGCATCAATTGTCATTAATAGACTGCGGATCTTTGTGTATTATTAAAGAAATTGATAGTGTGAAATATAAAACAACAAAAAAGTTTTTCATGGAACAAAATCATTAAAGGATGAAATGAATTTTTATTTTACTCCTGATGCCCACAATCAATGCAGAACTATTTTCATTTTACATAAAGATACGCATCTTAGTCATTAATATAAATATTTTGACAATTACACGAATTAGTAAGAATGTCGACCCACTCATTTCTGCTTTTGTGTAGTACGTTAACTGTAAATTTTCAAATTGCTCCAGTGCTGTACATGATCGTCGTCTGAGTAAATTGTTACACCGCACGCGGGCTAAACAAATTTCTACGTAAATGACCGCACAATAAGGAAAACTCATTCCAGTCACGTTTCACGGATGCCGTGGAGGCCGTGTTCTTTCGTCGGTCGCGAGTTTTGGTGGTGCGAAGTGATACAGTCCGCCTCGAGGCAACAGCTAGAATGGACTTCGTGTCCGTTTGAATTTATGGCAAGTTAGCCGAGACGTTTCCGGCAAGTTCCTTCACGTTGTCTCCCGGTTCCCTACCCGCGGACACCGTGCTGTCACGTTAGAGATGGCTAGGTAAATTTAATCTGATCCCCAGACTAAGTCGTAACTACGTGTCCGAAACGCGGAACAGTCCTGACCCTACTGTCCAGCCATTCTCACGAACGCCACGACGTCCGTGGAAGCTTCCCCGGAACGAATAACTCTTGCTACCCTGTATTTCTGCCGCCCGAGACAACAGGGGATTAGGGAACGATTGTTTGTTTGCTCATCGGCTGTCTCCTACAGATAATCGTACGATTCTGTACACGCGACGACCTCCAACTTTTTTATTACGTGGAAGCTTCTCCACATGTCCTGGACTCACGAATAATAAAAAAAACTTTCTTGACGTTAATATAATTATAGTCGATAATGAATTAAAAACAAACTGGTATCATAAATCCAGTTGGTCCGGTAGATACGTAAATTTCCACTCGTTTCATCCGCTGCAATATAAATTAGGCCTCGTCAAAGGTCTACTTGATCGGGCCATCCTACTTGCTAATCCAGAACTTAGAGAGAACAATCTGTTACTAGTTTTGAAACACGATGGATACCCCATCAATCTTATTTCCAATATAATCAAAGAAAGGATATTTGAAATATACCATCCTCTGTTCGTTGAAAAAAGAGAAAAGGTTTAACAGAACACTAGAAAAAAAACAGTAGTCATTCCTTACATTGGAAACATTTCTAATGACATCTGAAGAATTTTTAGACAAGTTCGAATACTCCTATATATGTCAAATTGCAGCCTTTACATGGTATTTCATAAACAATATTACAACATTTTGTTAGAGGTAATCTATCTTTGATAGGGGGAAACCATTTTTTTGTTAAATATAAAGGTATATTGAAAATGGTGTGAATGCCAACCTTCCTGAATATTCTTTGGATGTCAAAAGAGATATTGTTTATAAATGGAATTACTACTGTATTTCTAACTTTTTTTTATTACGTGGAAGCTTCTCCACATGCTCTGGACCCACGAATAATCAAAAAGTTGTATAACATTAACGTATAATGTATATTCTGCAATTGTGAATTCTGCTTATTTTTAATACCTTGAACGTTGTAAGCTACTATGTTAAAGATTAAAATTTGTTTTTTTTATGTAAAAGACCAATTTTTTTACTTGACTCGAGCCACCACTGGTTCTAATCACAGAAACAGTAAAATAAATCGTTCTGTTAAAATACTGATTGGTTTTCAATGACCATATTATCATGGTAGTTACGTAATCATGAGTCATCGTGATTAATGATTCAACTCGTCGAACCGTGCGACTCAGAAGGAACTTCGGAGACAGGTTGTCGTTCGATCTCCTATTGAAATCGAGACGGTCTTATCGTTCTGCAACTCCGTGACGGAAGATGTACACCTGCCATGGAAAGTTCGACGGATCCAACAAAAGTTCCATTACCAGACACTCGGCTCGGCCGCAAGCTAGGCTCGAGTTTAAGAGGAAAGAATGAAATGTCTTCAAGAAAAAAGTCGTCCGAACGCAGAAAGTTGCGAGGTGAGAACGTCGAATGGTTGGGGAATAGTTCGGGACGATCATTCGAGAGATTCGGAAACTTTTTGCCTGAATTATAAATACGATATATCTGCGACCGCGGCGCCTTTGCACGCAGCGTTTCCATCAACGCTTGATGGAGTATACGGTCCGGTCTATTCGTTTCCGTTTCAGCAATTGACAATCGCGCGAATTCGTTTCAAAGATTCACATGATTCTCACGTCCGGTTCCCCGGGCGAATCGGCCGGGAAATAACAGAGTATCGCAAAAACCTCTCCGGGGCCTGCAAGAAACGTATCAGAGCCGAGTGATAATGGCCCGTATCTGGTCAGCCGTAACGCCGAAAGCAATATCTTTCTCGATTCCCATCTGCAATAAAATCGTGGGAACAGATATTGCGACCGACCGTGTCATATCCATTCTCAAAATACTGCCTTCCTCACGGTGGATCGGAGAAGCGTTAGTACCCGTGCTCGGATCATGATCACGTGGTCCGAAGATTGTTTTCTAACGTTTACTTATGGATTCGGTTTCCTGTCTCGCAGTCAACGATTGAAAACTATTTGCTCGTCGCGATCGCCGCTATATTGCACCCAAGTTTTCGCTGTCCGTTCAACCATTCGCTGCTTCCGTTTCCGTATGTCCATTCAGAAACGTTGTTATGTACTCCAAGGCGTTACTAGATCTAGCTATTAGGTCGCTCGGAAAGTCATCTCGTTTTACAATAAGTTTTATGATCCTTTTTTCAGGCAACTTTCATGCTGAATTTACACATTTTCGCTCCTTGTCTCTGACATACTTGAACCATTAGACTGCGAATTTTTACGTGAAATAAAAATTGCCTGAATCGATTTCAAGAAACAGAACCTAAATCGAATGTTATTTCTTTCCTTAATGAATTTAATAGAGGAAAAATTGACATCTTCAGTTTTTAATATTTTCCAACAATTTCGAATGTCATTTACAGATCCGCTAGTTTATTTATCAGAATATCCTGATGACAGAATATACATGGATTTTGATGTTCTGTCATTAGTGCGTCGAACCACAACTTTATCCGTGTGGGTCGTTTTGAATTTCGAAAGAAATGTTTCCTCGATCCGGTCCATTGTTATACGCCTTCGCAATCGGAGACAAAAGCGAGACGCCACCTCGAATTTCTTACTCGTACAAAATCGAAGATCCGGTGACCCCAATTTGGAAACCGATCGGTATGTGTTCGGCAACGTCTGGCGACGAATTAAAAGGGAAATTTTCTGTCGGAGCACGTGCAGCGCGACACTGAATTTCAATTTCTCCGATCCAACGCCATCCGGAATCTGTTTCCGGCCATGGAAAATAACAGAGGCGACGTGTCTGCCGGTGTTTACACGGAATATTACTATCAGTTTCGGAATTACTCGCCCCCTGTTCAATATTCGCACGGTGCTCGCGTCAATTTTGCGCATACGCCCGTGTAATAGCCCCGGAATGGAATCGATATTTCGCTCTCGTGCAAGGAACGTCGCGTCGCGCGGTGTCCTTTCTTCGTCGACGTCGAAAATTCCGAGACAGACGTCGCTGCGACGTTGCTCTCGCGATCTGTAGGAAATCGACGGCATACGTCCTTTGTTTGCCGCGAAACATTTAGCACTGGCGGATACCCGCGTTTTGCCTCCTCGTTGCACCGCGGTTCTGCCGCAATTTTGCAGCAGCTATGTGTCTTACTATGGCAAAATCATTAAAGGATCAAATCAATTTTTATTTTACTCCTGCTGTCCACAATCAATGTAGTTATAGATTTCGACATTTTGGACAACTTTTTCCTTTTCCGATATAGGGGGGTCGCATTAGTTTTCGAGATATTTGCAAAAGACTATCGCTAATACAGTATTGAATTTTTCGTATTCCTGCATGCTCCGCGACAATGTAAACCTGTTCCGGGGCCGCATCTATTTATTTTTTGTTTGTAAACACGTTACAGCGTTAAAATGTAAACAAACGCTGCATCAGGACAGGCTTACGTTGCCGCGGAGCGTGTAGGAATACGAGAAATACAATACAGTTTTCGCGATAGTTTTTTGCAAATATCTCAAAAACTAAAAGCGACCCCCCTATATCGGAAAAGGAAAAAGTTGTTCAGAATGTGTTGCTGCATAACATATTAAAATTTCATCAAAATCTATTTTCATTTTACATAAAGATACGCAGTCTAGTCACTAATATAAACGTTTTGACAATTACACGAATTATTAAGAATGTCGATACACTAATTTCTGCTTCTGCACCGCACGACAACTTTACATATAACGTTGTAAATTTTCAAATTGCTCCAGTGCTATGCATGATCGTCGTCTGAGTAAATTCTCTCGCGATCTGTCGAAAACGACGGCATACGTCCCCTGTTTCCCGCGAAACATTTAGCACTGACGGATACCCGCGTTTTGCCTCCGCGTTGCACCGCGGTTCTACCGCAATTTCGCAGCAGCTTACTATGTGTCCGTGAAATTTCGCGCGTACGCTCGAGTACGCTCCGCTTTCTCGGGCAGACCGTTAAATCGATGAAACGAACTCGCTCGAGATGCTTACCGCACACGTCCGCCACTTTATAAATAGAAACCGTCTGAAAAGTTTACGTCCACGGAGCACGGGATCGTCCTCGTTCAAATAGAATTGAAACACGACGATCGGTTTTTATCTGCGCTCCGGGTATCCGGGAGTTTTCTGTAAATAAATAATTCGATTGAATAACGTCGGTGGCATTTTACTACCTCGCTAGGAAATTTAAGTTTAAGTTAATTAAATAATTGCACAAAGTACATTTTTAAGGTTCAACTCTGTCGGTACCACATTGTTTTATTTGTTGACGCGCTCCATGTCAAATTTAATTATAATTTAATAATAGAGAGAGCTTTCCATCATTTTTATAGTGCGTCACAGTTTGTTTTTAACCAACACGTGTTATTTACATAAAGAAATAATAGAAATAATGACAAAAACAAATACAGAACGTAATAAATACGATCGACGATAAAACGAAAATGTGAGTTCGAATTGGCTAGTGCGCAGACTCTCATGCGGTTTGGGAAAGAGAGAGAGAGAGCACGAAAGCAGAATGCTTTTATTGAGGAACATAACCTCACATCAAGTATATTACAGAACATGGTTAACACAGAGAATCAAGCAAATAACACAGAGAATCAAGCAAATAATCCATCAAGTTCAATGATAAATCATGTGAATGCTAGTAATATTATTCAACCTTATAGTGACTTTCAACGCCATAGACCAGTTCATAATCAATTAAGAAAACATTTATAAATAACAAATTTGGTCAGTCGTGCTCTGTTTGCAGTAAATTATGGTTTACTAATGATTTAAAAAAGTACAATGCAGGATATGAAGAAATTTTTTAAATAATACTACCAAATATTGAAAGGGATAAAATAGCAATCTGTAATACTTGTTATAAAACAGTCGCAAATATGTAGGGGAACTAATTTAAATATTATAGAGAAAGGAATGGTTGAGATGCTGAAGTTGTCGGCAACGAGAAAGCAATCTGTCACAGACGCTGAACCAACTGCATCGTCTTATTCGTGGATAATTAAATAATAGAAAACTTATACTACAACTAGAATTTCTATGGAACGTTTTTAATGAACAAACAACAATGAGAGATATTTCATGAAATTAGTCTGGAGAGTTTAAGTAGGTACAGCTGATGAGAGTTGGACATTTTGAAATTGCATCCTCCCGTATCCTGATAAATGAAGTAGATATTCGATGCGACGCGTGCAACTTTGTAATTGCGACGAGTGATTTGAAGTAAAGCTTTGCTGGATATTTTGCGCATTGTAATCAATTTAACGTGTGATTAAAAAACATATGAAGATGTAATGCCTGATTAAAATCAGTAATATTTTCTGTTTAGTTAATAAAAGCAATTTTCCATTGCCTGAATTTTTCGAGAATTAATTGGGAAAATGTTTCAGGCTGTTACAAACGAATTTGGTTATTTCATGCGACATAAATCTTGATAAAAGAAAACGAGAACTTAAATGGTTTATAAGGAGAAACATGTTCTATTGTACACCTGTCCACGACAGCCTTTGTTTTATTCATGTATGAACGGAAAATCAATGGCGCGTTAAGAAGAACGTACGACAAATGCAGTTGAGATTAATTGCATAAAGTATTCATCGGAATTGATGCGGTAGTTTTCAATATTCATGATTATGAACGCGCTGTTTCAATTAAAACACTTCTCAAATTCTAAGTGCAGTTCGCGCAACTGTGCAATATATGTTTCTTAAGGAATCATTGATAACGGAAATTAAACAGAGCATGCTGGAAACGGTGGTAGAAATAGAAACAATTCCTTGTGCTTCTACACAGAACCGACCACCATTTAGTACGTACGTCTGAACATTAATAGCTCATTTTACTAGTTTCTAAACATGGGCACGGTTATGTTATCAGTAATTTCCTCCCATAATTGCGCGTAACCTTTTAGTCATCAAGATTAACAAAACGGACAGGTTTATTTCATCCAAATTAGTAAAACTAACAGAATAAAGTTAACTATGCAATATTTTTATGTAATTGAAATGATTTAAGAAATAATTCATACAGAAAAAAAATAACTTTTTACTTGCTGTAAATTTTTTTTTAACAATTTTTGATATAAAAACATGTTGGTTTATTTGAAATACTATAATCGATAAAACAAAAATTAATTTGTTCCTTGACCATAAAAATAAATGGTAGTTCATTCGTTTACAACCAGATTCAGTTTATTTATCCCCCATTTCCAATAAAACATTCGCAGCGATCAGTTGAACGACGGAGTTGCAGAGAGTGTCGATTTTTTTTAGAGTAGAAGCACGCAGCGCTTTAATCTTGAAAACTGATCTCCCGTGGCAAGAAGCTGTTCAAGTCGTCAGTGGTATCCTCGTCGGACACAGAAGCTTCCATTAGCCCGGTTAATGGCTTTTTAATGCCGTCTTGGAATTTCAAGGAGCATGGACCAAAGGTGATCGCCCGTGGCTCGATTACTTCGATAATATTCGCAGAATGCCTCCAAGAATTTTTATCCTCATAGTAGAAGCGTCCGAGCGATCATTTTCATTCAGTGGAGGCAGCGAGTTAGGGATGTGGAATATTCGCCGAGAACAGGGCAGTCATTCTGAAACTTTTGCACGTCAAAGTCAGCCGACCCTCCATTAGATGATGCAACTAATTAAGCACATATATTTGAAATTGTTCATTAATGTTCAGTTTAATGACATCGAAAGGTTCGCCTAATTCTTTTTGCCTCCTTTGTCTCGTAATCGAGATCGAGACTTTCTGCCCTGCATAAAGTTCCGCAGCATCGTTGTCACCGTGTCGTAAACTCGAAGATGTGGGGCAACAATTAACGACGTAGAACTCGCGTATCTTCGCAACTGTTCCTCTCGAAGATCTTTTGTTATCCGATATCTAGTGGCACTTTCGTGCAGCGGAATTTCGTTACAGGGTGTCACAAAATTATATGACGCGGAAACCATAGCGCGATTCTACATCTCCGATTTTGTCGAAAATGACATAAGGAACCTCCCGCAAAGTTGACCTTAAACGTGAAAAACAAGGTCAAGAAAAACCAAAATTTTTTTAGAGAGGAACCCTAGGCCGCAGGTCAATCGTTCTCTTAAAAAATGATGTTGAAGTTTACGTCATCTTTGAAATCTCCACAGCGTGTTTAGAAGCAAAATGTAGTGTAGAAATACGAAAAATTCAATACAGTATTAGCAATAGTTTTTTGCAAATATCTCGAAAACTAAAATCGAACGGTGGTAACATGTATAGGAAAAAGTTGTTCAGAATGATGTCCTTGACAACATATTTCAAGGTCATCAAAATCGATGAAGAAGTTCCTAAAGTAAATAATTACCTGACAGAATATTATGAAATCTCCACAGCGTGTTTAGAAGCAAAATGTAGTGCAGAAATACGAAAAATTCAATACAGTATTAGCAATAGTTTTTTGCAAATATCTCGAAAACTAAAATCGAACGGTGGTAACATGTATAGGAAAAAGTTGTTCAGAATGATGTCCTTAAGAACATATTTCAAGGGTAAATAAAGTAAATAATTACCTGACAGAATATTATGAATAGGGGTACACGACAGCCCGACTCGGAGCGCAGTTACCGTAAGATTTTGTTGCCGGTAGCAGCGACGATGAAAAAGAAACAAACTGATGGATAGCGTTTCCCTGTACAAGTTTACAAACTCAATTCGTTAGGAGCCTGCGCGACACAACGGGACAAATTCGTTCGGCAGATAAGAGAAAGATACGAGCAAGGCAACGAGCAATCGCCTAAGCTCTTTGGGAACATCTATACGCCAACGGCGTGGCACGGCAAGAAGTCTAGAAGGCAATTAACCAGCGAGAACCACGATCGAGAAACCGGGACGCAGCCGTTCGACTCTCTTTGATCGATTATCCCTTGCGGCGGGAAGGTCTGGGATTAGGAATGGGTGTAAGTGTGCGAGGAACTTCTCTCGGAAACTTATCGCCGCTCGAAAAGAGGTTAGCAACCATTTATCAAGCGAACCAGGAATTATTTGCAGATTCGTCTATTCGCACTCATCGACTGTCACGTTGGAACCGGATGTTCATTCTCGGAATAACAGAATCGAATAAGCTGAGTACTTAAAATGTTTTTTGGCTATACTTCTTTTTTTTTATTAAGCTGTGAAACCCCACATGGGATTATGAGCAGCATGCACATGGCTGTGCATGCTAACATTACAATGATAACTTATGAACTATAACTAAGGAATATGTTGAACATTTTCGAATACGATATTAACATTAAAGAAATAAACTGTGAGATTTAAGAAATGTATGTATAAAAAACAGGGGACAGAGAGAGGGTCCGTACAGGAAGGAATCATTTTTTTTGGCTACACTTGACTACTGCCTAACTGTATGTGACATTAATTTATGACCCGTTACAGAAATTCATTTTATTCGTTAACTGGGACTTTCCAGTTTCGGTTCGTTTCTAGTATATCATTTTGAAATACATTTCCATCGGGCTCCTATCTCTTGCAATCGGGGAACGCACTCTACAAATTACTTCAATTCTGTCCACATTTTCTGTGTTATTTCACTCGAAACGCTTTATGCAGTAGAAACGGCAAGTGTCCGAGGTTTACTTTGAGCCACTGTATATAGAAATTCGTTGTTCGGCAGTTTGCTTCGCGTCCGTTCGTTGGATTTCACGCCGATCCTGACGGGGAGCGTGAAATAATGGAAAACGTCGTTCCACGTCCCGACGAACATTAATTTCGAGACTCGACCGGAATCCTCGATTTTTAACGAGCCACTCTATTTCATAGGGTCGGAGAGCAGCTGCGAACATTCCTGCTCTACGGTCGTTTTGAAAATGAAGGCCGCACCGTTTTTCCGGGGGGAAAACAGTTCGGTGTTCGCGCTGAATTTAATGACGAGGATCGATACCGGCGTTGATTGGATGTCCCGTTCGACCACGTGTGCGTTAGATTAAAAAAAAATAGGTTTACGATCAGGTATTAATAAATTACCGATATTCGTGGATTAGCGCATGCTTAGACAGGTTCAGTTTCTCGAGAAAATCCCAAACAAATTGATCTTTTTTCTTATTATGTATTAGTATGTATGTTTATTCCTTGATCCCTTACGGGTTACAAGGGAGACCCGTTCTTTGACAAATTCTTAACCTATCTTGTACATATCCTTTAATATCTATATTTATCTCTATATCTATATCTATATTTATATATTTTATCTTATTGTGTATTAGGTCGATTGATTTTACTAATAACTATATGATGAAGCGAAGAAACGATACATTATGAGTCTCCTGAGACAAGCCACCTGAATAACTTCCACATTTTCTCAGGTAGGAAGAAACGTTTCGTCCCGTATGTAGTTTCACGTTGGACAATCCGAGGACACGGAGAATAAACAGAACGATACTGCTCCTGAAATATTATGATTCAGTATTTGAAGTTTAACTTCATTTATCCGGCGAATGAGCACCATTATTCTGCAAAGTGGATCGTAAATTTTGCAGGTCGCTAGTAGATTATACATAAATACTGTTAATTCCGCGCCATATCCAATAAAACACGTTAACGATAGACTGTCCGGTTACGCGAATTTATGCGAGAACGATGACAGCTCGAAACATATAGGTTTCATTAGGAATAAAGTATAAATAAACTGAAAATATCATTCCAGGATGTCTACGAGCACACGCGAATTCATTCGGGCGACACGGCACGGAATTAATTCTCAACTATTAATCCTTTTTTTCAATCACGGATATCATTCAATCTCGAATTCAAAGCGCAGTTAATTCGAACGGCGGATCGGAATTTTGGGGCTGATATGAGAAAAACCGGATAGCGGAATCGCATTGATAAGGCCCGTTGTTACCCCGCCCCGAATGTGTGTAGGATCGGGTGTTGTTAATTGGCGGCGGGAACGATTCGCGAAAGGGAAAATGGATTTTCGGGAATTGGAAAAGCCACGGTCTCTCGGTGGCCGTTCGAAAAGGGGGAAGATGCAGTGGGAATACATAAATGGTTACGCACTGCGGTGCATTCCGCCAACGACCTGTCGGATTCCGTGCAGTTTTCGATCGCCGGATCCGACGAACGAACCTTGAATTACGCATGCAAACTGTTCGTCAAATGCGTTCGTGTTACACGAGTGTATATTAACTTGCTTGCAGTTTCATTTCTGCCGGCCGGCTCTTATTTATCGTGACGTGATTTTCTTCTCGCACCTCTGTTATTCGAAACTTTATTTTTCCTTTCCGTATTCTCGTAAGTATCGCGCGGTGGTTAATACATTTTTATCGGGCAACTAACTTTGAAACGAACGCGCATTTCCAGCTGTTTATTGCAGGCATCTAGAAGAAATAGGAAGTACTAAATATTCAATGAGATCCAAGTGGTTCGAGTTCTTCCACAAGTGGTCTGAACATTCTTTTTTTGCTAACATGATTTCATTATTCACACGGTGTTTTTATTAGATGCCGTGCATAGAAAGGACATTTAAATGTTAGAGGTTTCTTAAATAGCTCGGGAAATGTCTATAACGGTTCTGACCTATTCCGAACGGAATTCAATGTTATTTATATGGCATTCTTATGATTCTGACATTAGGGACAATTTTAAAAACTTGAGTGGGTTTACAGGTTCTCAAATATCAAGTGTACGTCTGAAATCGAGCGAATTCGCGCGGGAGATTTGTAGAAATGCTACCGTGTTTGGCCAGTATTATCTGGTTTTCCTGTTCCGCCTACAGTGTAAAGAAAAAATTGAGTTACGGTGGATAAGCGCGTTTCAATGAAAGCGTCGCGTCGGTATCGAACAATTCACAGCTAAGGGGACCGATTTAATGAAATGGCCCCCGGTATAATGGAAAGTAAACACTCCGCGCAAAGTTTCATGATTAAAGTGCTGTAACAAAGTTACCGGTCCTGTTGCAGTGTCTCCCGAACGCGATTGGTAAAGTTGGAATCTCCATGATTGTGGAGCATTTGTCCTACGACCAGGCAAAAAGTCGATTCGAAGTTTCTCCCCCACGATTCGCTGTATCGTCTTCCTTTTCCGCCCGCGGTTCCAACGAAAATACCCGGCTCTCCACCACCGTTTCCTCTTTCGTATATTTCCGTCGTAACCCCTTTTTCTGGAGCCGTCGCGTCGTTTGAATATCAATTAGGAAAACGGAAAGTTCTTTTGCATATTCAATCCCGCCGAAGAGCAAACCGAAGTCTCGCTTTCAATTTCCTGGACCGTGGCGAACGATTGACGAGCCGAGCGCAGAAATATTTCGGAAATCCCGCCTCGAGACGGATCATGCATAATTCAGGCAATCCCAGTCGCGACAATCGGAGATTAGGCGATCTGTGAGCGTGTTCATTGCTGCGTGCAACGCATGGTCAACACTCGGTAGGCCGTGTATCGTCTTGATACTTGTACCGGCTGTTGCACTTGCAATGGGCGTAGAAAGTATTCGTACACTGACCAATTTCAAACAAAACTTTGTGAAACTGTTTGTTAACTTTTTTCTGTTCACAACGAATATGTACATGCTCTGAGAAATGCATAGAATAGATACAATGAAAAGCAAAATTAATTTCTTGTTTAATTATCGATGTAAAATTTTTGCATAATTTTTGCGTATTGCATTGTATTATATTTCGCGCACATTCATCAAGAAATTAATTTTGTTTCGCATTGTAACTATTCTATAAACAACAATTTCAAAAAGTTTTGATTGAAATTGATCAATGAATATTTTCGGTAATTATATAGGAAAGGTCTGCGTACTCCGACTTTGATGAAATTTTAATATGTTATAGATTTCGACATTTTGGACAACTTTTTTCTTTTGCAATATAGGGGGGTCGCTTTTAGTTTTCGAGATATTTGCAAAAGACTATCGCTAATACTGTATTGAATTTTTCGTATACCTGCATGCTCCGCGGCAACGTAAAGTTTTTTTGCAAATATCTCAAAAACTAAAAGCGATACCCCTATATTGCAAAAGGAAAAAGTTGTTCAGAATGTGTCGCTGCATAACATATAAAAATTTCATCAAAATCGGAGTACGCACTATGTACCTGCGTTATGAAACCTACACAAAAAATGTAATAAGTAAAACTCATCTGTTCAATTGTAAGAAACAGGAGCCGCATATAAATTAGTTTCTACATCTGACTATTCGTACAAGTAGCAAATTGATGTTAGAATTTCTCTTCAACGAGCAAGTATCTGAATCTCTGAATTAGTTTGTAGATCTCGAGTATCTATCGTTGGAAAAGGTGAAGCGTTGACGGTAGAGCCGAACGATCCCGTCGTCACGAAACGGAAAGGAGAACTTAATTAAAGATCGTAGAAATTTCTCTTGGCGTTCGATCCGCGCATCCAGGCTTCGTTTACTCGTCCCATTGATCGCGAGCCGTGCAAACAGAGGTGAACTTTGAACGGGACTCAGCGGAAAATCGGAGAAAAAAATTAATTAAAATCCACGCTTAGAGCCCGGCGGAGCGCAAAGGATCAACCTATGGTCGTAAATTAAACTCTGAAGAAGAGGGCCCAGGACCTTGGGCACAACTATTCCGAGTTGAATCCAATATCTCCGCCGAACTTTCACAACGGTCTTTCGTCCTCTTTCATTCGTCTTTTCGCCCTTTAGTAAACTTTTTTTTCCGCGAGCCACCCATAGCAGCGGCTGTCCTCTAGGGGTGCTAACCCACGCCCTCCGTTCGCTCGAAACTTTCCGACAAAGAGGTCATTAGGACCTCGTTTGAGCAATTATGAACAGCCTGCTTTAAGAGAACAGGTGTATACGCTACGATTTAAGACAGATTTCCGACGCGGTTGTAATTACGGAGGGGTTGAAAGAAAGATGCGAAGCTCAAGTTCTTCTTTAGGAGTTTCGTCCCCCTCGGAAAATCAGTTTCCAGAACTCGAGGAACTGTCAGCAGTTCGCTTGCCTTGGTGTGTCTCCAATTACTTTGCTCTAACTGTACGAAATCCTTGACCTTGAAATATGTTATCAAGGTCAATATTCGGAACAACTTTTCTTTACTGTTGTTTTTGGGTTGTTGATGATGCATCTGATATCAAAATTACAAAACAAAAAAATGTTTGGATTCTCTTGAAAATTAGTATTGCTACACTTCTGGTGCCGTGGAATGTGAATCTAATGTAAAAATTACAAAAAATTATTTGATTTCCAGAAACATTTGGTAATAGAACGGTTTCGAGATACATTAATGGTATAAATTATCATCAGATGTCTTCGGACAGTCAAAAAGTATAAAATTTTAGTGTTACATATTGCATCCGATGTAACAGAAAAAAACATGCTGTATCACGTTATAAATGAAGTACTACTACACAGATTTTTAAACTGCGGCAAAAAGTTCGTTACATTTCACCACGGTTTCGGTCAAACTGACCATTGCGCTGCGGTTTTCCTACGGGATTAAGATCGCTCTGTTCACGATGCAGCTTCATAAATCGCGGTCTTACTATTATAACGTTTAGCAGCGATAAATCTCGGGTGACGGTCGCATGGAACCGTTCTCCATATCGTAGTCGTCGGCGTTGCGGGTACACGTGGAGCTTTACGGCCTGGAGGTGTCACATCGCCGGCGGCTCATTATCAATTCTTTCTTTTTCCGAGGACAGTTTTCTTGCCGACCGCGAGTAATCGGTCTCATTAGAGTTGGTCGACGAGAAGTGGCGGTGGTCACGTAGTAGTTTCAACGGCGAGCGAAGTTTCATTTCCGCGGGGCTAAAAAGCTCCTACAAATTGGAGCCGATGCTGGCCGGCCGGGCCGTTTGACAAAGAATCCCTACGTATAAAAGGCCTCGTAATAATTCCTCGGCGGGGCTAGGTCGCGGGAGAGATTGCTCGGAGCGGATAGATTCAATTGCGCGCCGAGTCGATCCGGCTGGATAAAGAGCTGCAGGTGCATCGATCCGTTTAGATTCGTTGCGCTCTTATTGCCCCGGGCGAACAAGGATTCGCCCGACGCATCTTCCCGTCTGTTCTTCCAGAATCGATAGCAATGTTTGCGCTGCCACTCGACGCCGCGCGCAACACACGCGCATGTTGTTTTTTCACTATTAACTCTCAAACGATTGTGTATCAATACTAGCTGTACCCGCGACTTTATCCTCGTGCCCAAAAGAGGGCGAAAAATTTGTCTTTGATCGCTAATGATGTATAACTTTTGAACGAATGGACTTTTTCGAATGCGGATTTCTCCTAACTCTTCCCGAAGAAACACTGCACGATTTTAATATAAAGGGTGGCCCACATAACTATTAACTGCTCAATATCTCGAATATAGAGATATTTATTATATAGATAGTATATAGAATAGAGATAAAGACATGTTTTACAAACTGAAATTTGAAACACCTAAGGGTACGCACGTACAGGAAAAAGTTGCATAGAATCATGAATTCTACAACACATCTGAGTTTCATAAAAATACCATGAAATTATACGTCTTAATGCAGGTATTTGAAAAGCTGATTTAATTTAATTTGATTGGAAGCTGTTTGACCACCTCAACCGGCTCAGATCTTTAAAGGATTACTACAGACAGGAAACGTCATGAGGAGGAATTAAATAACGTCGTTGAATAAAGAAATCTGGAGGGAGTATGAAGATGCAACTGACTGAAGTCCTACACAAGATCGTAAAATATATGCAACACACTAAAAGGATTAGTATAGACAGTAAACGTCATGGGAAGTAATTAAATAAGGTCGTTGAATAAAGAAATCTGGAGGGAGTATGAAGATGCAACTGACTGAAGTCCTACACAGGATCGTAAAATATATGCAACACACAGGTCTGCGATGAAAGTGAGAAAAAGAGAGAAAATTGAAAGATCGATGATAGAGATGAGGACGTGGTAGAGGGTCGTGGCTGTAACAAGATGATCCAGCTTGCGAGGGGGATTATACAAAGTGCACGGGCCGGAAGCAATTCGTTTGGTCGGTGCTTTAAAACGTTGGTACCTCTCCTCAGGGTCTGTTGGATGGAAACCGATGGACGGCTGATGTGCCGAATACATCTCGGTTATGCACTTTGCATTCTGACCGCTTCATCCATTATCCCCAGGCCAAGAACCGCGGCGTGTAACGCTATTGCAAACAGTAATCTTCCCGTGTAACTTAATAGCAGCGACGGTAATTACTACGATCGAGTTCCGTTAAAACGGAGCGCTTATGCCGCGAACAAACTATTGGATCGTGACCTCGATGGTAACCGGATGCGTGATAGATTGTTCGGGGGAATAATTATTTTCTCCGATTCGTTTCATTCGCAATGGAATTGATATCGATACGAATTATTTACCCGTTCCGCCGTTCCATAACGAACCAGTGGCGACCAATTTCCGTTCTTCATCGTGAAGGAGCTAATTTCATTTTAACTTTTCCATTCGCACCGCATATTTAATTATTAGAATATTTATGGATATGAACGTACAGTAGACTCCCGCATAATTGTGCTGGAAACTTGTTTAACGAATATGCACAGTTACTGCCACAGAAGATATAGATACACAGTAAACGATTGTTTGTTTTTCCCAAATCTACATAGGAAATAGTTTGCATAGGATAAAGGCAAAAATTTAAAGCAACAACAAATACTTGAAAATTGAAGCAATGCCATCCCCACGCGAAAGACGAAATTGCTGTCCGAACGACCTAATATAATATCAAATGAACCGTGATCAGCGTTAATTAGATTGGCAACGGTAACGCCAACAACGCACATTCTCATTGGACCCTCCAATCAATTCCACATACAAACTTACACATGCACAAGCGAGCACAGTTGCGCCCGCCCACCTGCGGGTTCGGCAACCGGATTACAACGCGGGAATGGTACAATTGAACGACACATCAGGCTAATCCACCAGTCATTCTTCGCAGATAATCACGGAACTCTCTGCAACGACGAGGCGGGACTGACAACAGCGGAATTTATGCCGCCTGCCATAGCACAACTCATTTAGGGAAACGTTTAGGGCGATACACCAGCATGTACGTCGAAAAAGAATTGTAATATTTTCCACCGGGTATAATTAAGTTTAACTATACACAAAAATGAATAATAAAAAGTGATCTTCAATTTTCAATGAAATAATATTATTTTTACAATCTTCCGACTGATTGTCGGAGACATTTAAGAAACTGACTTAGCTAACATTTCTGCAGCAGGGAACATAATTAAAAAGAAACCTTTCGGGTCAAGACGACTTAAAGGATGGACGAGGGCTAGTCTAACTGTTTCATGTTGCTAACTTGGAAAGGAATTGCATAACATAAAGTGCAAAATATTCTTTCATTCTGAGCGCCCGCAGTGTTGCGCTTGTCAGTTCCAGAAAAATTGTGAAGAGACTTTTCCTTATTTGTTCAGTTAACGAAACTGCTTCTTCAAGCAGCTCCCATGCAGAGAAAAGAGACCGAGTGAATAAAAAGTGGGTATAATTAGTTAGAAATCTTTATTCCATGTGAACGTTTTAATTTTCACGAAAAATAACAGAGAAGATTGATTCGCAAGACATTTCATATTTTTGCTCGGTTTCGTAATATTATTCTTGGAAGTAGAAGGTTTTCGCTTGTCATGCGAGTATCGTAAAAATCGAAGTGAAACGACGGTGTTCGGAGAAGACAAAAATAAGGAATGCTGTCCGAGTTCCGGCGACGTTCACGAGCAAGCAGATTCTTTCTAGGTTCTCGCGAGGCGTGCTGCTCTGATAATAGCTAATGTTTATCAGTGGAGCACACCTGGGGACCGAGCTTGTCCTGGCGAAGGAACGGAATCAATCAATTCCGCGCACGTAAAACCCCAGAGGATAGAAACCGATATCCGAGCGACGTAGATTGGGACTTTTCAGCGAATTGACCACTCGAGTTGTTCTGGGACTACGTGAGCGGAGATCTTCAGGGCAGCTCCCTGTGTACCGACCACCTACACATGTCGACACGGAAGACGATCGTCGATGATGTCCATGTAGTATCGCACCGACGTGATTGCGTTTCCCTCCACCTTCCAAGACTATTAATCCGACGGACACTACGGAAGTTGCAAATCGAAGTAGACATTTTTCAATTTTTCCTCGCACTGTAAATACCTGCTAACGAATCGCCCGTTCCCCTGGGCATTCGACGTCAGAATTTTCTCGCGACCTCGTTACCACTTCCCTATCGTTTAATCGAAAGCGGCGAATAAATCGTGGATTTTTCGTGACGATTTCAATTCCGATCGTCTTCATTCTGCTCGTTCGGTTTCAATGAGTACGGGAAGATTCACTGGAGAGACCATTGCCAGCGATTTGAGTCGTTTACAACACTGTGAATAATTGGTCAAGCATGAATAAGCGCTTTGTTGACCAAAAAGCTGGCCAACATTTAATTTTGTACAATTTACCATCGGTCTAGTGCCTAACTGGTTTACAAATCAAAATACAACCGTATTTTTGCCACTGAACTTCGTGTCACCTTGCAGCGTGAGTCGAATAGTATTGTTTACTTAAAGTGGTTGTGTTTTCTGCCGTTGCTATTGTAAATTGCTCTAAGAAATACTGAATATATGCAAAAATATCTTCTTGATAAGTATTGTTTGGACAAAGAACAACCAAAAGATTTGAAGCACATTCTATTTATGGTAAAGCAATTCGCATTTGAAAAAAACAATTATGATTGGCTCAATGGATCTATAACTCTACCTATATTTATGAGAGGTTAATGGAATTATAACGTTTAAGTAATAAGTTAATCTGATAGTTATTAAGATGATTTAATTATTTTTACATTTATATTGTAGTGATGAGGGGTTTTAAATAATGTAAATTTATTGTATGTAAATACTGTTTTAATTTAGCAATACACCTGATATGTTCAAACAAAAGGAAAAATGTAATTTTGTAACAAAACAACACCAGTGGACTTGTTTTCTACTATAAAATAATTTTGGCCAGCTTTTTCAAAGCCAAAATTTCAAGATTTTCAAAGTTTTACAGCGAAAGTCCCGTACGATTAATTACGGCCAGTCATCGGTTCGATTAGCGGTCTGCAAGTGTTATAATATTCCGCGGAAATGTGTAACACTGGACAAATAATTTCTCGTGGGATAAGCGACGGGACGCGGAGAGCAAGTAC
Organism: Lasioglossum zephyrum; assembly: GCA_028455615.1. Classification (NCBI taxonomy): domain Eukaryota; kingdom Metazoa; phylum Arthropoda; class Insecta; order Hymenoptera; family Halictidae; genus Lasioglossum; species Lasioglossum zephyrum. Next base: position 11,003,500 of record CM052324.1, on the reverse strand, counting down.
GTCTATCAGCTGAGCCATCGGTCCCCGCGATTATGCTCCCTCGATCCATCTCTGGTTCCCTTCATTTCCGACGTGGGGAAGCGAGACCACTTTTCTTGCTCGAGTAAAATTCCGCGACGAATGAATTATCCGGGACGATTGAGTCCAGGAGTCACGAAGAAGGCACGGCCCTCGGTCTTTTTGCACAGCGGATGCGGGAACGTATTGGTTCATTTTTTAGCTCCGTTTTATTGGTCGCATTTTCTTCATTGTACAGCATTCAATACATTCGTTGGATTTTCTGCCTGGATTAATTTTTCATCGTGTTTTCCACGAGTTGAAAATCTTGTCATTTTTCTAGACACTTCTAAATTTCGTAGGATGACGTCGGACGCGCTCAACCATGTATTATTGTGTAACCTTGATATGACCTTGGGTTGGAAATTTTACGAGTCGTTGATCATGCCTTCCAGCAACCGTACGGTTCAAAGAGCATTTGTTTTACGCCTATATAAATGTATTGAGTTTAATCAACAATATTTTGTGCACGCATCGAGATAATTCATGCGGCTAAGGTGATTATTCTGTTACTAAAGTTCATTCTTCGGCAGCTTCCACTTGACTCATTTACATGGGAACTGTTTAAGATCAATCTAGACCGCAGTCGCCCTCAAAATTCCTATTTTTACGTTCATGGGGCGTGATTTGCATTATTCGGCAGCATGTAGCTCTCGCAGCTTTATGAAAATAGCTACGTGCGAAGAATAATGCAAATTAAGCCTCGTAAACATAAAAAGAACGTGGTAAATAGGACTTTCGAGGGCGACTACGGCCTAGATTGATCTTTTTCGCATTATCGCAAACCTGGAAACGAGTCAACCCTCTTAACGTAACCTGTAGCTTTAGCTGCCTTCCAAAAATGTTTAAAAATGCTGCAACCCTAGAAGTTCTATTTAGCTCCATTATCCAATGGCAAATGTAATTGTATCCGCGATCATAATGCCGTGTCGAGGTAATTGTTTCAATGTTCGAACGATTCTTGACCCGTCCGGTGCAACAGTGCGATTTAACGAATGCACATATGCATGCGTCACGTTTCGAGAAGCTTTGTTTTTCCGCGCGGCGTAGCGTCCCTTTTTGCACTAGATGCAAATCCAGTTGCATATAGTTTCTTTAGAGCAGTTTTTATTGAAAATCGCGGTGAATAGGCAGGTGGGACAACGGACACGCGTTATCACTGACTCACAACACGGGAGTACATGCTCCCGTTGTTTCCAGTTACAAAATGAAATTCTTCTTCTTCACTCATCCCCTGTCGAATCGTTGTCCGGGCTCTCGCGGAACGAAGCCGGGATCTAATCAATTTCCGCGAACAAAGAATTATTACACTTCGTTTATATTTCAAAGCATCATTAGAGAAGTACAATACCATGAGCAAACTTTATCAGCTGCTTCTCCTGGGCTTTACGTTCCCGGGCCGTTGCAACGAGTCTTCTACAAAGACCGATCGTATTGACTTCGCTGTGCTACCTCGCTGCGAAACATACGATCTATTAGGTCGTTCGGGAAGTACGTTTTCTCAGGCGAAAATGAATGCCAATGTTTTGCCATTTGGAATAAATTTTGTGACATTTGTCTCTACGATATTTTTTGGAATTTTTTCCAGGTTTAACTTAGGAGAGATTGAGAACTGAGTCAGGGGAGATGTCCAAGAACGTCCATATTTGGAAATTGTTCAATTTCCAGTTAATTTGTGATACGATCAGAAAATTAATTCTGAAAAAATTACTATAATCGGCGTTCTTCGTGGAACTTTTCAAGGTGACTGCAACGTAATCGTTAGATAGCGGATCTTTATGGAAAATAAACATTTTATACTTGAATTGCAACAAACTGGAATGAAATAGAAATTTATTTTCTTTATTTTTAAATTCTTCGAATAGTTTTACTGTTTTAAATTACACCTGCTCATTCTAGTCATAAACTGCATATAATCTATACATTTTTTATGTGACAGTAAACTCACATATACAAAAGCTGTTCAAGAAGTCTGTACACTTAGTGACACAAGAGATACATACATACATGTATACATCTTCTACAATTAGCAACTTTCAATGTGACTGCAACGTAATCGGTAGATAGCGGATCTTTATGGAAAATAAACATTTTGTACTTGAATTGCAACAAACTGTAATGAAATTTATTTTCTTTATTTTTAAATTCTTCGAATGGTTTTACTGTTTTAAATTACACCTACTCATTCTTGTCATAAACTGCATACAATTCATACATTTTTCATGTGACAGTAAACTCACATATACAAAAGCTGTTCAAGAAGTCTGTACACTTAGTGATACAAGAGATACATACATGCATGTATACATCTTGTACAATTTGCAACTTTCGTCTGGCAGATTTTTTCGTATTAGTCATTCCGACGACATTCGATGACATCCCGTATCCGCTAACGGGGCAGCCATAAATTTGCGATCGCAAGGTCGGCTGGATAGCTAGCCGGAAGTCGAGGTCCGTGCTCGACTGTATTTTCCATCGTTGTGTCGGCTACGTTGGGTATCATGTCGGCCGCTTAAACGGGTAACAGCGTCCCTATTAATTCTCGTATCGAGCGGCTGAAGTACTCGAGAGCGATTCACCCATCGTAATTCAATGACACGCGCGCGCCGGGGGAATCGGGGCCAGCACGAGATGTGCCACCTACCCACGAAGCCACCGTTGGTAAAATTGATTTCGAATTGATATAATCACCAAAGTTAAGCTGACAGAGGGGCAGGAGCTTGGGTCGAGATAGATGCGTTGATAGACAGCCCGATGGAAGAACGATCGCCGAGCAAGGATTGCCGGTTGTAGACGAAGGAGATGGATTGATGGAGCTTGCTGAGGAACGCCCGACAGAGAAAGATAGGCTTTTGCACGCGAAGTTAAACGCGAGAACCGATAAGGAGGTGCGAGAACCTGGAACCACTTCGAGCCTGAATCGTCAGATAGAGATTGCGGAACATAGTCGAGTGGAGTGGCGGAAGCTGCCAAAAGATCCAAGAGAACCGAGCGAGAACGCCGCGCGCCAAGTAGAGATGGAAACGAACAGCGAATCTCTAGATCAACGACAGTGCCGGATTAAGGATGTTCTGGAGGTACAATGGGAGACGAAAGTACAAGAAATTCGAAATCCATCAATGTATTGGCAATAAAAGCCATTCATCAGTATATTTTTCATTAAAAAAATAGATTAATTTAAAAAGCTTTCGTTTAATTAGTGAATTCATGTTATATTTATCTTTAAAATTTTTTTAAAGAAATTGTAAGTGACCTGATTTGAACATCAAGATAATAAATTTGTGATATTCAATATATATAATTACGCAATAAAAAGTTAAAAATAAGTATTTAAATGAATTAAAAATACCTCAGAAAGTAGTAATAATTTATAATTTTTTGCTCCGTAACTGTTTAGTGATTCCTAATAAAGTTTGAACATAATTAACTACATAATTTTTATTGTATATATATATATTCCAAAAATGGAGTTTCCATTTGCGTTTTTTCAAGGTTTCAATAGGGTTTGAAGTGGAATTTTATGAATTCTCCATAAGAAGACGTGTTAAAATGTGCTAACTTTAAGTTGCTATAAATATTAAACGGTGCAGTGAATCGAACCCAACACTTTGGTAATTGCATTAATTTAGTAAGAATCATGAGACACCACGGTACCCTGATAGTATTTGTTTGCTAACTCACACAAACAGCTATAACATACATATCCTTTCTCTACCGTTCGGTTTCCGTTGTTTCGACTTTGCATCGGTTCGACGAGATATTAAATAGTTTCGGGGGTGGAACAATGACAGGATTTCAATGAAATTTAATAGCAGCGTCGTTGATCTCTCGAATTCTCGATATCCACGGCTCGACATTGTAGAGCGTGTTGCCGTGTCCTTGATGTCCCCTGCCACCTGCACCGTGTTCGCCACCGACAGATCTGCATTATGTACGACCGTCGAGTACATTATACTACGGAGTGCATTAAAGGGAGCACGGGCTGAGATGCAAGTTGCACCGAGCGGCAATTCACTTTTGCTCGCGGGCCAGCGAAGTTTCGGAGGAACCTCCCTGGGTCGCCGGTTTTGGTATTCCGGGCTGCATATCGATTCGGTCGAATTAATGGAATCGTCGAAATACCCGAGACAATTACTAATTAATCTCCTGGTATGGATATTCGACTGAAATAACGCTGCCATGTCCTAGACATGCCGGGTATCGGCGACGCTCCCTATTGTCCACTGTGACGGTTGCTCTACCTATTATTCTCTTCCCTGACGAACTCTGACAACCGTGAGATATTCTTGGAAGATCCAACTAGTTTTAGTAGTTTACACTCTCGTCCATAAATCACCGGTTCGCTTACTTATCTCCAATGAAATGGTAATTATACAATTCAAGATTCCAGCTTAACTTTATTCTTGGTAAACCTTACCGTTTAAGGGAGGCAGCTCCTGTTACCTTGACATTAACATATGTTGTCAATGATAACATTCTGAACAAGTTTTGTCGTTACAACTACCTAGTATATTTGCCTGATGACACGTCTGACTATAGGTCAACCTTTTCCACACGTCTGACCTAGGCTAGTCTATTCTACTTGCACGATCGTAATCTGTATACTTCGAGCTGAATGTATTGAAAACAGTGATTCAATTATTTTTGTTTAACAGAAATATTTTATTTGAAATATATAGGTACAAGATGCACGAAGTATTCTATTGAAATATATTAATAGGGTAAATCTTATGTTTAGGGGAGGCAGCTCCCATGACCTTGACCTTCACATATGTTGTCAAGAACAACATTCTGAACAACTTTGTCATTACAACTACCCGGTGCTCGGTTTTAGTTTTCGAGATAATTGCAAAAAACTATTGCTAGTACTAAATTGAATTTTCCGTATTTTAAACTATGGCAGCCTTTTGGCAGTTTTTTTGCAATTATCTCGTGAACTAAGACCGAGCACCGGGTAGTTGTAATGACAAAAGTTGTTCAGAATGTTGTCCTTATTGTTTTATTTTGATCAGATAAAAACAAAGTGAAACACATACGTGTACTATTTGAATAGATGTCGGAAAAAAGAGATTAAGAAATTGTGGGATGATTATGGACAACTTTTATGAAAACTATTATGGAAACTAAGGATTGAATCTCTTAAGTTGGTCTCGTATGTGTAAATGGTTTAAAAAGTTTAGATGGTATCTCGTCGGCAATAAAGTTAGACGCAACAGGAAACGAAATTCCGCTTAATGGAAAGCAGCGGGCGAGCTTAGAGGCATGCGTCTAGGAGTTAGCAGGTTAGCTAATACTCGCCACGGGATATTCATAAAGTAAATATTATCGGACACGGTCGTAACGCGACAAAGTTTTCGTAGTCTTGTTCCGATCTGGTCCTGAATTATCGACACGCACTTGTATGGACGTGATCCATAATTCAGCGGAACAACAACCAGAGAGCGGAAGTGGGTCCGCAGGAGTAGCGAGAAGGATTGATAGCGACGTTGTTCCTTGACTGTTTCCCTTAACACCAGCCGGGCAAGGTCGTTGGAATAATTTAAGGTCGACTTGTCCCGGTCTCCCTCCGCTTCTAATTATAGCTCTCGATACACACCGGCTATAAATGTCTCGATTATGCATATATGTATCTCCAAAGAGGCTCACATCAACGGGAAGTGTCGCTTTACCTTGGCCTTTCCCCAGCTCCCTTCGGGATATCGTTATCCAAAGGTACTTCCAATTTCGGCCAAATGTACGGCTCTGACTCTATTACCCGATGGTCTCTACGATACCGCAAATTCAGATTTCGGTGACGTCTAAACGGTCAACATCCCTTCGTGGAAATGGAATGGTCCTCATCGATAGACTGCGGATCTTTACGTATTTGTGGCTTATACAAATTCTCCAAAAATGCTGGAGTATCAAATTCAAGAGAATTTGGTACGATTTTATTTGTTTTGAGTCTACAAATGTTCTTAGTAATAACTTATTACTAGATTGCGGATCGTTATGCAAATATGTTCAGCAGCGATTGTGTATTTCATCCCCTAACAGTTTTTTACACCTGAAAACGACATAACGCTATTTTTGGATTTTTCTAATTGTCCCTGTTTTATATTTCACTGAGTCAATTTCTTCGTAAATGCATAAAAATCCGCAGTTTATTTATAACCAATGAACACAGGATCTTATTTGGTACCATGTTCCCATAATTTATCTATGAAAATTGAAAATTGCATAAATACCGCAGTTACAGGCCGAGAATCGTAAAATCCACAATTACAAAATTACGATAAAATTACAAACCAAGAAAGTTGGTAGAAATTTATCGAAAAATTTCTTTTCGAACTGTTTCGACAAAGTAAAAAACTGTTATTCAAATTGTACATCTTAAAGTTCGATGCGAGTGATACTGGCGGATGATTTGCAACACCTCTTTAGCAGTGAAGAGGAGCAGCTATAATTTTCAGGATGATGGCGAAGCTGCTCAGGATATAGATTTATGCAGAGTAAGCCATTATTCTGGACTAGGCACTTAAAGCAAGCCACCTGACCTGTCTCTGTTTTTTTTTCGTGGGAGAAACAAATTGTTTAAGACGTTGCTGGTCGGGACACCTTCGAGTCTCTTATTATCATTTCATTAAAATAAAAAAATTGAAGATCATCTTCATTTCCACAAAAAAATAGTGTAAACATAAAAACATTATACACATACGCCATAACGTTACTTGCAAGGAACAGTATTATTTTTTTCTTTTTTCCTGACGGCCTATGTATGCGTTCTAACAAAGAGCAAGCACACGTCGAGCCTAAATCAGAAGAAAGGAGCGCTAACAGGTGCCATATCAACGTTTAATGTGCAGATATACGGTGCAGGAGGAATTCCGCAGAATAATGCGAGGCTCGGCCGGCGCGCAATGTGTTAAGAACGGGTAGGATGGATGCGTTGACCAATTGTCTGGCGAAGAGGGTGGGTCAGCGCATTTGCCGGTGCTTTATGCGGCGCGTGTTGCGAGCATAACCAGTAATATTAATAACGTCGCGTCGTCGGGAGCAAATTGCAAGGAACGCGAGGTAACAACGAGGTGCACGGTCCTAGCGAGGCGCGAAGGATGTCTGCCCTGCATCTTCCAGCCGGTGCCTTATTTTAGCCGTGCCCTCGTATCTGAATCCCTTCAGCCAGCTCCCCAGCAGCATCGGGTTAAATGAGCCATAACTCTGTTGCGCGTTGCTCGGTAACGCGTCTCCCTTGTCAAGAGGGGATTCACATCGACGCGCTTTCGAAATAGACGCTCGCTCGACGAGCTATTTCCTAACGCGCGAACTGCGGATAATTGATCGTGAACAGCGTACGAATAACAATGCGCGCCGGTCTGTTTGCTAGATTTTTAATAGCAGAAATAGGGGAGCAGAAACAAACTAGAAAAAAAAGAAGCAACTCGACCCAACCATCGTCGCGTCATTGTCGTCCAGTGGCTTCGGATTCGATAATCGAGGCCTGTATCGTTTTCAAACGCGCTCCAATTAACCAACGTTGGCTCGTTCGAGGAAATTCTGTTTGAATCCAATCGGGAGTCGATCAACACTGACGCCGTCAGGCGAACCGACCCTCCAAATTTGTCATCACGACCTATTAATCGATTGCCGAAGGTGTACGCGGATTATTCCAGAAGTTGCACAACTCATTTTGCGACATCGATCCGGCCAGCGCTGATCGTTACGCGGGAATTGTATTCAATACTGCGGACCAACGGCCCCTGTTTTAGGATCTGATTATTTTAGAATTCTCGGAAGTCTATGGCCAGGGACTTTTTCATAAATCGTGCAGTCGTAAACCAAGAAATTCATCGAATCTTCTTCTTATTAGTTCTGGTATTAACTGTATTCGAAAGAGCAAGAATCAACGAAGAAGAACAATTAATATTAGTGGACATATAAGTAGATACTTGATAAACATTTTCCCTTATCGTCAGAAACCACAGAAACACTTTGTGTTGAGAATTTGTCAGGCAACGAAAGTCTATGGCCAGGGACTATTTAATAAATCGTGCAGTTATAAACCAAAAATTAATCGAATCTTCTTATTGTTAGTTCTGGTGTCAACTATATTCGAAAGAGCAAGAATCAACGAAGAGGAACAATTGATATTAGTGGACATATAAGTAGATACTTGATAAACATTTTTTCTTATCGTCAGAAACCACAGAAACAAATTGTGTTGAGAATTTGTCAGGCAACGAAAGTCTATGGCCAGGGACTTTTTCATAAATCGTGCAGTCGTAAACCAAGAAATTCATCGAATCTTCTTCTTATTAGTTCTGGTATTAACTATATTCGAAAGAGCAAGAATCAACGAAGAGGACCAATTGATATTAGTGGACATACAAGTAGATACTTGATAAACATTTTCCCTTATCGTCAGAAAACATAGAAACACTTTGTGTTGAGAATTTGTCAGGTAACTCTGGAGACCGGTGAATATTTTTCCGGGATCCATCCCCGGATGGCATCAGCAAAGTTTGATGTCGCCTAACAATGCTAGAACGAATTACCAGTCCTTGCGGAAGGTATTACAGCGTTCCAGCAACGTTGTAGTAATCTACGATTAGCAGCTTAAGCATCGTCGGTCCCCGAGGCTGGAACATGTTGCAACGAATTTTGCATATTTCATTGTCGGAAGCAATAAGGATAACAGCGGGCAGAACTGCTCTTGGCGGACAACGGGGTTGCGCTCGAAGCAAACTGTAACTGGTGCGAGTCCCTCTTAAATTGCTTCGTCCTAAATATCTCATCGGCATTTTGGCCGGCGCTCAACTTACGACAAAGAGGCATTACAACGCTGCTTACCGGTGTCGGGATTTCTGTTTCGAAGTTTAGACTGCAGCAATCTTGTTATTAACGGCGTGTCCTCATAAATCTGTGGGCTAGTACTCGTTTCTCTCGGATTCTACGGGCTTACCGCAGAGTCACCAGATCAGGGGAATTCACTCGAATTCAGGGGAATACAGGTGCCCCTTTCTCTGCCAGTAGAGTATGTTTTTGCATTTCCAATTTTTGTAGGCTTCGAAGGAAGTGAAATGACGAAATCCTATTTTTAATGGGGACAGCCTTTGTAGATCTAGAACAAATAAAAATCGTACAAAATTTTATCGAATATTATATTCTAGCCACTTTAGAAAATTTTTATAAGCCATAAATGCATAGGATTCAAAATGGTGGATAGCGATATAAATGCAAGGTATACTGGCACTATTTCCTCAATGAAATTTTTGTATTAAAGATTTTTTCAAAAACTGCGTTGTTTTCGAGATATTTAAACGGAAAGTTTCCAAACATCCAATTGTCCTACGCGCTCACCCCACGAATCGGAAGACGAAACAAGATGAAAAAAATTCTCCCTAGAATGTTCGCACTTTATTGGATCCAACCGTGTATATCTGCACTACAAGGTTTTCTTTTGAGAGTTTCGGGTGACGGCGTTTCCAACATTTAATGGTATCTCTGGAGGGACCGAGAGAAAATGACGAGGGCAATCCATAGGACAAAAAGAGATATCGCAGTGCCTGATCGAACACAGCCAACGACAAACGCGAAACGTCTCATGAGTCTCTATGAAATGGCGTTTCTTTTGTCGAAGGGATCGCATCTTCCTCTTCTTCTCGGCGAGCTCGAATTCATTGCTTTTCTGTAACACGACGAGGAACCGGGATTTGTACCATTAGGAGGGCAACTCGTCAGAAACTGCCGTAACGTTTTAATAATGGCAGCTGGTGAGCAAGTTACAACGATACGCGACAATAATCGCTCAAGTTCCGTTTCGACGCTAACAGACTAATTAGAAACTTCCTGGTAATTGCTGGCATCGCCCTACCGTTTGAACGTATCGCGTCTTCAAAGGTACTCGCGGCCATCGATTTTCGACGATGCTCAGCTTGGTATGTGACCCGGAAAGACGGGAAAAATAGAATATAGAATAGGGTTTCACCTCAGAGCGTGACGGATCAGAGTTATTCACTGCCCAGCAAAAAGTCAGCGACGCAAACCTGTCTGTTTCTCACTCGCTCGGTTTAATTCGGCTCCGGTCAGTTTGCTCGAACAGCGTTTCACCTCGGAGCGTGATGGATCAGACTTATTCACTGCCCACCAAAAAGTCAGCGACGCACACATGTCTGTTTCTCACTCACTCGATTTAATTCGGCTCCCCCCAGGGTACTCGAACAGCGTTTCACCTCAGAGCGTGACGGATCAGAGTTATTCACTGCCCAGCAAAAAGTCAGAGACGCAAACCTGTCTGTTTTTCACTCGCTCGGTTTAATTCGGCTCCCCCCAGGGTACTCGAATAGCGTTTCACTTCGGAGCGTGACGGATCGGACTCACTCACTGTACAGCAATTATGAATGCGGTATTCCTAAAGAAGCTTTCATTTCAAAAACATTTTATATGTTTTCTAAAACGTAATTTTCACAGTATATGACAGTTTATTGAACCATCTTCTTAGACGGTATCAGAGACACAGCTTTCACGATGCAATGATGCATACTTCATACTTTTTTTCTTCATTATGCGCGGACACGATGTGTCAACGCGGTGACGAGGCGACGGACAAATGTCCCATTTGCAAGGCACTTCGCTGGAGGATATTCCGTGTAACTAGTAATTCGTTCAATCGGGACCGGTATCGATTACGTTCCGCAATATGCACAGCGATTACTAGCACAGCGCATTAGGGAATAGTATTAAGTTGCGTTATCCACGGCTCAACTATCGGCAGGTATCGATCGCTCGCGCCCGCACGGCTATTTCGCGTGGCGGGCTGTATAACACGGCCGGTCTATCGGTACTTTATGACGTCGTAACGTTGCCAAAATATACGACGTGTGCACGATACAATGTTGCTCGCTCTGCCATTTAACATACGGTCCGCGTGATACGGGCCGCGGCACGAATGTGACGGGAATACAAGGTGTCCCTTTTCATTCGATACCCTCGAACATCTCGGAAATTATCAGTCATATAGAAAAATCCACCAAACAAAAGTTCAACGGTGTCGAAAAGGATATGATTCGGTGGTTCTTCAAATGAAAACTTCTTGAGAACGTGTCTGATCCGTCACGCTCCGAGGTGAAACGGTATTCAAAATATTGGTGTGTTTCTATTTTCTTATAAGGAGGAGTAGAGAGAATACGAAGCTCGACTCTTTTAATGGAGTCTTGTATTTTTTAATCCAGCGACCCATGTAGTTCATTATTTCCCACAGAAAATGGCTAACCTTGTTATGAGGAGGTTGGGGAGTAAGAATTGGGAGGTAGGGTCAATACGAATTTTTTTAATTGAGTTTTTTATTGAAAAATTTAAAAAGCAACTACGCAGGATTATAGGATAATACCATGGCGTTTGTACTATTAGTTTTTGTGCATGTCCCTTCTTTGTTATTAGACGAGTAGTCTTTTATTTTTTTTTATTGTAAACACATATGTAAAAGAGCTTCGGTCCATCTATAATAAATAATGATAATAATGAAATAGTTGGTAGTGGGGGAACAAGTACAGGGCAGCGGGGAAGAAGTTAGCTGGCCCTGGTTCAGGTGACAATTAAATTCTTCAAATCGCTTCGCTCGGATCGTTTGAAATAGGACACCCTGTACAAGCGTCGCTTCGTAACGGGCGGTGCTTCTCCTTTCTGGAAAAAAGGGGAAAAGCCTGACAGTCAGATAGGGCGTCCCCGAAAAATGAGAGCAGTATCGCGAGATCCGCAATTCCGGACAGAAATGGCCCGGTGCGAAATGTAACCGTACTGTGTTTCACCTTATAGAAAACTCGAAACTTTTGTCACTCGGCCACGCACGTTTCCGGCCACTTCGTTATTGATGGGATGAATAAATTTCGCGCCAGCTCGTCTTGTTCCCCTTATTATTTACGACGAGCATAAATACAGTCGCCGGCCTGAACTGTAGCCTGATGTTACGCCACCTTGTTTACTCACGCAATGCATTGTTAACTATTGGACATTATTCCAGCCTCGTTTCGTTGTAACACTAGGTTTACGGAGCACTAAAAAGTGGCGTTGCTTTACAAAAATAACAAGAACACGTCCATCAAAATTTTTCGCCATTTTTATTATAATTTGTATAGGGTGAATCTGGGAACTGGGACAAGGACAATGATCTATTTTAACTTTTGTGTTTTCTCCAAATGTAGTCGTATAAAAAGATTTCAGAAAAATTTGGTCAAAGAATATTTAAAAAATTCATATTCTTCTGCAATATTTCATATTTCGAATTCCGCTGTCCGAATACTGTGGTGCCCAAGGTGGTTCGGAACCCACCTTAATTAAGAGTTGAAAGCGACGTAAAGTAAATAAAAAAAATATTTCTTATTCTCGGTTACTACGGAGATAATAATTGACTCAAAGCCCACAGCGTCTACAGTTACAGAACTTTCGCGGGCTAGGGGTTCGAGTAGTGAGCGTGCCGATTGAAAGCGGAGTAGCTGCGGTTTGGGGGATGTTAGGCGTGGGCAAAGAAATCGAAGCTCATCAGTGAACCGGTTGTTGAAACAAGTACGGGGGTAGGAGCAGAGAGGGGTTGTACGTGTTTAGTTTGGTGCTGGGTAGACGCGTTTCAAACCTTAGCCGAATTTCGTACGCCGAGCACGGTTGTTCGGTATAAATCACGGGTTCGCTCGTCTCCCAGCGTTGCTAGCAAAGCGCAGCTCTTCGGGTTCGCGAATAAAGCGGCAGATGAAGATGCGGAGGATTCGTATGACGCGTCGACGTGGGAGGGGTGGCTGCCGGAGAAAAAGAAGAACCGTGCCAGACGGAATGCGAAAGAGGAAAGAGATGAAGCTCGGCTCTTGATTCGGACGGCAGCTCTTTGATTCGTCGAGAAGCCCCTCGAAAGTGCCTTTTTCCACGGCGACAGCACTTCTAGAAAACACTCGGCCTGCGTTTCGGCCTGGCGTTCATGTAAAAAGGAGGGCCTGGGAAACACTGGACGAAATCAAGAGAATCTGCAGGCTAAGAATGTGCTCTCGAAATATTTTCGTTTGCGAGTAGGTCGTCGTAGCTTTGGTTCATCGAGCCTTTATCCGACTGGATACTCTCACTGTTTCGTGCAGATGTTGGAAATACTGCCGAGACGTTCGAATTGTGACAGTGTTTTCTCATTCACTCTATAAGATTTGTATTCTGATTATGCTCTTTAGTAATATTATATGTAAGTTGGTTTATATATATATGGCATTTAGTTTTTGAGATATTTGCAAAAAACTATCGCGAATACTGTATTGAATTTTTCGTATTCCTGCACGCTCCGCCGCAACGTAAGCCTGTCCCGCTGCGGCGTTTGTTTATATTTTGATGTTGTAGAGATGAGAGGAAAAACAGGGGGCGGAAAAGGCCGGCCTGACACCACACACACAACGTGTTTACAAACAAGAAATAAACAGGAACAGGTTTACGTTGCCGCGGAGCATGCAGGAATACGAAAAATTCAATACAGTATTAGCGATAGTCTTTTGCAAATATCTCAAAAAATAAAAGCGACCCCGTATATTGGAAGAGGAAAAAGTTGTTTAAAATGTCGAAATCTATAACATATTAAAATTTCATCAAAATCGGAATACGCAGACCTTTTCTATATAATTACCAAATGTTGGCAAAAGGTGGATCGAAACCCACCGTAATAAACAGTAGGTCACGCTGAAAATTAGGCTGAAATTGGGCGATAGGGAGAGTGGAAAGAAGGGGGAGATTGGTAAATGGATTTGAAATTTGGATTTGAAACCCTGAGGGGACCGAATAATCATATACTATGTAAGTTGGTTTAAAACGTTTGCAGTAAAACGTACACCCACGATAGTAGGTACATTTACCCCGAATGTTCAAATTGTGAGAGTGTCTTTAATGATTCGCTGCATAATATTGGTAGTATGATTTTGTTTTTCAGTAATATTACGTACAAGTTGGTCTGGGTCAGGCAATAAATACATGCTGAACCCCGTTTGACGTTTACATAACCATGTCACGTGCCACGTAAATACGCGATAATTCGTGAAATTAAAATACACGGTCACTTGTCTATTTAATATTATTAAAATTAAGGTTTGATTATTATACGTGTACACGTGAAATAGAGACCTCTAATAATAATCAATGTTTTATAATTTTGTAATTACGACGCAATATCGGTTCGCTCGCATATTTACTCCATCGTTTCAGCCAGCTGTGGCGCCAGCCAATTATCATTTATTATTCCTAATTATCAAAATTTCATTTATCGGAATAATAGTGAAACTAACATTGTAGAATAAATAATTCCTCTGCAACATGTAATTTCTACAATGAATTGATTGGCGTTAAATTGAGGGAAAGCATGGCGTTCGTAGGCAATCAAGGAAGAAACCCTTTCGACCAATAAAAATAAATAATAGGAGAGAATCACGGCGACGTCGACCGTTTTATTTGCCTGTATTTTGTACCGAATATATTTTTTGGAAGAGGAGTCAGAGCTCGATCGCAGTAGTTGTCCACCGCATTCCAATCACTTCTGACTCGTAGAATCCCCGTCCTCGAAACGAAGTGAGCAATCACCGTGATGGACGGCGTGTTGTTTTCTTTTTCTTCTTTCGAAAAATCCGGTCCGCTACAAGGTAATCAATTAGCGTGGTTTAGTGCGGTCTTGCTGTCCATGCAGAATCGAATTAGTCTATATCACCTATAGAAAGAAGAGGGTGGTCCTGGAAAGGTGGTCGAGTCGGATAAATTGCAGCGTCGCCTTCTAATCAGTTCATTCGGTTAAAGCGGAGGCGTATTATGGTACTCGTAGGCCCTGGGCACTTGCCTAATGCCCACATATTAATTCTCTCTGACATACCTTATTCGTCAGCTTGTCTCGAGCTCTTTTTTATAAAAATCCTCGCCGGTAAAAAGGCGAGGAACTTTTCTCCTAACTTTAGCTAAACGAATCAATGGAACTCGCAAGTGCAATTAGCGTATTAGCTCTGATTTTAGAATGTCAACATTATGAAGCGTTTTCATCGAAAAATATCTAATTTTAATTTTCATTTTCATTTGAATGTTCGTCAGTGGTCTGATATGCTTTTTGCATGAGCGGAGAAATAAACACATTGAAGATGTGTAAAAATTGTAAATGGAAAACGTGATCGACCAAGAAAATATAATTTTTAATGGACTACGGTCGAGATACTTGTAACTCATTGATAGAATATGTTTATCACAATAGCCTCGACTAATAAGATTCTGTTTAGAGAGAAGTTACTGACCATTTGTTGTTTAATTTTCCAGGTGAACGGAGCGTGGACTCTGCCCGCGTTTGTCTGCGACTTTTACATCGCTATGGACGTCACCTGCAGCACCAGTTCCATCTTCAACCTCGTAGCAATTTCGATAGACAGGTGAGCCATTCAACTAGATGTTCCCTCTGTCCAAAAATCCATTGTTCGTATAGTTTTTGAATGGTTTCCGATCGAAAATTTTCCTTTGCCTCCAACAACGAATGAATGGGGAAAAACCAGTCCTGACTACAGTCCTGATCCACTTACGAGCATGTCGAACAGAGATACAGTCGTATCGGTTTGGTACTGCGTTCGCAAAGATCTTGTAGTCGAGGACCGTCTGGAAAAAGAGGGAAAAGTCGAAAACTGGAGGAAAAACGGGCTTGCTGATTTAACCGGTTTACGTGACACGAATAACAGAAACGGGCTTAGGTTGCTCCTTCGAGCGACGAAATGAGCTAGTTGAAAGCTGCGGACGCGATTTCTGTAAATCAAATTTTTCCCACGAAAGACGCCTAGAAGCGAAAATAAGTCCAGGCGATTCTCCCTCCCCCATTGCACGCGAAGAACTACAATCGTGTAACCAGGTCGAAGTTCCACCTCTATCGATATACTTTACGAGGATTGTTATAACAAGAATCGAGATGATCGATTCAAACACTCATCACATTTAAACCAGTGGAATCCTAAGATGGAAACTTGGATTTTCGGCATCTTCTCGTCAAAACGTACAAAATTATATAACAAGAAGTTAAAAATTTCTGGCTTCCTCAAGTAAAGTTTAACCAGAATTCTGCTATATTACCTGACTGCTATTTATCGACCAATCATAAATTCCGATCGGTATGGAAGATGGTAAATGAAACTGGTGATATCCTGAACTCGGATCGAGAATGATTAATGCCTCACTTTCGCGAATAACGCAAGTTAAAATATGCACAGCTCGATGCAGAAAGATGGACGCGGTCTATTAAGGACAGTAGCTCCGAGCCCTTAAACTTTAAGGCTTAAACCCACGGATTCCGAACGCTATTATACGTATTCGTGAAATCCCCGGAGCAAGCGTTAATTTAGCGATTTAATTAATCAGAGCTTCTTTCTTCGACCTCACTCCCCCCGGTGAGACTAATCCCTGGCCGCCTCGATTTTTCTCGGTGTTTTACTTTTTCCAGAGCGCTGCCATGAATATTCCCCTCGGTTGTGAACGGGGGAGGGGGCAACAGTAGTTTCGCGTCTTAGACAAGAAACGGATGACATTTCACATTTTTATTCGGAAAAAATGACTCGCGTGATATACCGCGACATTTGTTAGCTCGGATGCGTAGCCAGCGTTTTTCCGCGGACTAGTTTATAATGGTAATTTCGAAGTGACGTCACGAACAGCGTCACGCGGTGTTTGATATTAACGAGATGTCGCACAAAATAGAAACGAATGGCTAACGAGTAACTTTTCCGTTTAAGCGAAGCGAAATTGTTGGCAGCGCGTGTTTAAAAGTTGACGCCCGTTGAAATCAAGAAATGCAAGCGTGAAAGTTAGTTCGCGTCGATCAATCTGGACACTGCACTGTACGAAATGAATTTGAATTGCAGATATATAGCGGTGACCCAGCCGATAAAGTACGCCAAGCACAAGAACAATAGAAGAGTGTGGTTGACGATATTGTTGGTTTGGGCGATATCGGCCGCGATCGGCAGCCCGATTGTTCTTGGCTTGAACAACACACCTGACCGGGTACCGGACCAATGCCTCTTCTATAATGCAGACTTTATCATCTACTCGAGCCTATCTAGTTTCTACATTCCCTGCATCATCATGGTGTTTCTCTACTATAACATATTCAAGGTGAGCATTGTCAGCGTACTCCACGTTTTCTTAACTCTTCCATACGTACTTTCAGGGATCAGGTACAGCATTTTCTCCATAGCGTCGCGTTTCGGTGATTCCCTTAACACTGTTCAAAGCAGCATAATTAATTTTTTTCTTTGCTCTCATTTTGCCTGGACACTTGCTATTCGTTTTAGTTCGTTAAAAAGATTCCTATTAATGGTAAACCTTACGTTTAGGGAAGGCAGCTCCGATGACCTTGACCTTCATATATCTTATCAAGGACAACATTCTGAACAACTTTTGTCATTACAACTACCCGGTGCTCGGTTTTAGTTTTCGAGATAATTGCAAAAAACTATTGCTAGTACTCAATAGAATTTTCCGTATTCGAAAGTATGGCAGCCTTTTGCAATTATCTCGAGAACTAAGACCGAGCACCGGGTAGTTGTAATGACAAAGTTGTTCAGAATGTTGTTCTTGACAACATATGTGAAGGTGATGGGAGCTGCCTCCCCTAAACGTAAGATTTAACCTATTAATATATTTCAATAGAATACTTCGTGCATCTTGTACCTATAAACTTCAAATAAAATATTTCTGTTAAACAAAAATATTTGAATCACTGTTTTCAATACATTCAGCTCGAACTATACAGATTACGATCCTGCAAGTAGAATAGACTAGCCTAGGTCAGACGTGTGGAACAGGTTGACCTGTAGTCAGACGTGCCATCAGGCAAATGTGCTAGGGATAATTTTCGGCCAGACAAGTGGTACGAGGGTCGACTGTATTAGGTTAGGTGAGTCGAATAGGGACAATCTATAATCAGACCAGGTAGTCTGTGGTCGAACAAGTGGAACGAGGCTGTCTTTGGTCGAACAAGTGAAGTAGGGATGTCTTGTGGTCAGACAAGCGGAATAGGAGAGATCTATGACCGGACC
This sequence comes from Lasioglossum zephyrum, assembly GCA_028455615.1. Taxonomy (NCBI): domain Eukaryota; kingdom Metazoa; phylum Arthropoda; class Insecta; order Hymenoptera; family Halictidae; genus Lasioglossum; species Lasioglossum zephyrum. Next base: position 10,985,399 of record CM052324.1, on the reverse strand, counting down.
AGTAGAATAGGATCGACCTGAGGGTAATTACACTTGTTACAACAATCTTTGATATATTGTGAGTTCCTATTTCAAGAAGAAAGCTTTCAAAAATTTTCTTAATCAAATGATTTAGAAAAGATAAAAAATAGATGAATATCATTAATTCTATAAATCGAAATATATAAGATTCCATTCTTCTCTCGTGAAGGTTAAGCTAATTAATAATTGACCAGCAATTGAAGCTTAAGTTAATTAATGAGGACAACAAAATTCTGAGTGAAAGTAATAAATAACAACATGCATATTTAGGGCGATATTTAGCAAGGGATTGAAAACAAATTATTAGACTGCGGATATTTATGCATTTACGGCTTATGAAAATTGTCAAAGTGTGCTAATATAATATAATATTCGATGGAATTTTGTACGATTTAAAAAAATAAGATTTTATTCCATTCCGTTTTCTTAAAATTTCTTTATAAAAATTAAAAATTGCATGAACATCCTCAGTCTGGTGATTATCATCGTACCGGAGGAAAATGTTCGGGAACGTGACGCTGTGGAGGAGATACAGCAGTAGGATAGTATGGAGGGAAACACAGTGGCTAAATAGTAAATGGGTCATGCTAGATGGTAACTAAGGAAGGACGAAGCTAGTGACGAGCCATCTGTAGGGCAAACGCGAGTCGCCAGCCAATAAAACGAAAAAATTGTGACAGCAGCGTCACCTTCGAGCCTGCCACACAGTCCCTGATAATGCGTCTGTGGGGATGTAATGCCGTACACGAGGCGACGGAAACGAGAAAAACAGATTAGTGTCTGCAGCGTGAAGAGCTGGTGGCCTTGGATGCTCGTATGCACTCAGAAACAAAGCCGGAGCATTCTGGCACGGACCTGGTAATATTCCCGCCTGCCAAATTATGCGGGTGTAATTTTAACGCCAGATGGAACGAATACTCTGGCTACACTGCATTCTGCGATTACGTTGCGGTTCACCGTATATTCGTTCCTCGACAACCGGAATTCGCCGTTTTCACTCTTTGTGCCAGTTTAGTTTTTCCGAACGACTAAAAAACAGTTTGAACTTTAGAAAATCGTACGTGGTTCGTTTTACAGTTACATGTTACGGAGAAGGGAAACGATCAAAGACTGGCGTAACGTAAAAATGTATTCTTCTTCCTTTTGTCACCGTCAATCCTGTCTGTCTGTCGCCATTCGACGGAAAGCTATCGAATTAAAGGAGATTCTCATTCGCGCGTCACGCGATAGTGAAAAACGCTGAAATCTGTGGCAAAAGTTCAAATCAAATATGCGGATAATTTATTGATAATTTTCAAGATTATAAGCATTCTGGAAATATCGCAGTTTAGAGTTGATCATATTCCAAAGGATCTTTATGGATAATGTATCGGCTGTTTTAAAAGTTGTCCTGAAGGTATTGCAGTTTAAAATTAATGATTTCGTAGAGCGAAGATTTCCGATAATATTGACACTGGTTTAATGAATACGAATTTTCAGTATTAGGAACTTGATAGTATATTGAGATTGTATATGATAGACGTTTCAGTTGTGTGATCCAATAATTTATGCTAACGACAGTTAATAATCAACCTCAGAATTCGAAACATCTATAGCGACCAGTGTTCTGGCAAATTTTGCCACCGTGTAGCAGGCTGACGTTTATTCCGCGGGAATGATTCGATCGTCACCGGATCGTTGGTAAAACTTGACCATTTTCTTTTCGCTCAGCATTGTCGTAAAAGCATAGTGCCGCGGTTTAACGTCGGGAAGGGTATCCCTGGAAACATCGATGTAAAAATATGAAATATCATGCCTTTATATGCAGCCGTAACATGTCCGTGGGAGAAGAGCATTTCTCATAATGCACCGGTCGCTTGCAGCTGAATTCTCAAATGCATCTTCGATACGCGAAATACCCCCTACCGTAAGCGCCGTGATAAATTCCCCCTACTTTGATATACACGTGTAACGACGAGATTAAGTGAACCGCGTTTGGTATCGACAGTTTCCTTCAAATCTTACCTGAATGTTCCACTGTGTGTCTAGTTCATATTTTCTCGAACATCTTCGAAACTTGGTCACGAACAAATTATCACGTGTCGTGAATTTCCGATTCCGTAGCGTCTCTTATCAAACTTTAAATGCAATCGTCATTTTATGTATACAATTGACGCAATATTGTATTCAAGTTATGCATAACAAGCTCCTGAATATGTTGTAATAAATTACAGGCCTCTGCGACGTACACAAATTCATAGAATAACATGTTACCACAGAAGAAGAATCAGTAGAAACTGTATTTCTCTTACAAGGAATCTTTTATCCGGCGAAAAAAATTTTCTCTAACATCTTCGAAACTTGGTAACGAACAAATTATCACGTGTCATGAATTTCCGATTCCGTAGCGTCTCTTATCAAACTTTAAATGCAATCGTCATTTTATGTATACAATTGACGTAATATTGTATTTAAGTTATGCATAACAAGCTCCTGAATATGTTGTAATAAATTATAACATGTTGCCACAGAAGAAGAATCAGTAGAAACTGTATTTCTCTTACGAGGAATCTTTTACCCGGCGAAAGAAATTTTCTCCTCGTCTTCAGTTTTCTATAAATATTATAGTTTGTACGTCAACGGGTTAACAGTCGAATTATTCATTCCGTATCGGCACCGCGAAATTTCTTCTCGAGACAAACACTCGATCTATCTGTAGCAGTAATGTAGCATACGTTTATGTTAGCGCGTATCGATTCTATGGCATTCACGTATTATCGTACATTACGGTGATCGATACTAGCGGTGTTGAACCGGCTGGCATAGATAGGAAAGTTTCTTTCGCAGGCTTGATTTATCTTGAAGCGACGATTTCAATTTCGCGTTTCCAGGCTCTGCGGAACAGGGCGAAGAAAGCCAGGGCCAACCGGAAGCCGAACATGGGCGACATTAAACCCGGCAGTATAATCGAGAACATCGCGAACACTCGCAGGTGAGCCGACAGTTCCCTCGTGACCGAAAACGCTTCTCGTTTTTCACAGATTCACGAAGAATTTTCCAGGAATACTTCTAGAAACGCCGCCGGATAAGGGAAAGAACGGACGGTTTTCCATCGGGTTTTTCTTTTTACCCTCAAGATTTCTCGAAAAATTATTGCCTCGCGTCTCGCGATGTGTGTTCGCGAAATTTGCGAGTTCATTAACCGAACGGAATAGAAGCGAAAACTTCGTTGAACGCGGAGGGAATTTTGATTGAACCGCTGGCACTGGTTTATTACATCAGGATTGTTGCATACGAGCCGGCATCTATTATTTATTGTTGTGTTGCATTGCGCCTTTGGACACGAACATTTTCAATTACCGCTCGCAATGGAATTCTAGGCTAAATTAATAACACAATGGCTCGATTACGAAACGCGGTTCGCTAGCGGGATCAGATTGTTCGAATATTCATTGCAATTTATTGCAACACGGTCGAATAAAATCTAGTTCGCTGTTGTTATCGTTCAAATTACATTCGAGCTATTCGTATGCAGCAATCGGGTACCTGTTGTCGACAGAATGTTTGGAAGCGGTTGCAAACTTCAAACACATTAGATAAGGATTTTATTTTGTTAGACAGTAATGCCAATAGTGAAGCATTCTAATCAATGTTCCAAAGTTTAATAAACTTCCGCGAAGCGTTAAAAGCGTACGAAGCTTTTGAACATTTACGTTTCACCCTCGATTCCATTCATATCCCGAATGAATATTCGCCCGAGCATTCCGAGGGTGAACGAAAGGGTGGTCGAAGACATCCGAGCAATGTTCTCGCGCAGAATCCGCTGCCAAGCATTCTGTCAGTAGTATTGAAGAAAAACGCACGTCACTTTACTGCATGGTTGTTGCATGAGTTCCCGGAGCATGAATATTGAAGCTGTCTACGTGATCTGTATATTTCGTAATAAATAACAAATTACATCATTTCAACATTAAACATGAACGAACTTTTTTCAATAACAAATAAATGCCATATTGATTGTTTAAATATTGAAATGCATTTATTGTATCATAATGTTATAGATAGCGTCAGGACGAACTCAAGGACATGCTATGTTATAACATAAAGCCTACGAATAATGTTAAAAGCTGTCTACGTGATCTACATATTTCGTAATAAAATAATAAATTCCATCATTTCAACAGTAAACATGAACGAACTTTTTTCGACAAGAAATAAATGTCATATTGATTGTTTAAATATTGAAATGCATTTATTGTATCATAATGGTATAGATAGCGTCAGGACGGACTCAAGGACATGCTATGTTATAACATAAAGCCTACGAATAATGTTAAAAGCTGTCTACGTGATCTACATATTTCGTAATAAAATAATAAATTACATCATTTCAACATTAAACATAAACGAACTTTTTTTCGACAACAAATAAATGACATATTGATTGTTTAAATATTGAAATGCATTTATTGTATCACAATGTTATAGATAACGTAAGGACAAACTCAAGGACATGCTATGTTAAGACATAAAGCTTACGAATAATGTTAAAATAATTTTTTTCTGGTTTTTCGTCCAATAACCCACTGTGCATTGCGAGGACGCGATCCGGCTTGGCAATGTCTCGAGGTGGCAATTTACCATTCTCACGATTTTTTTCTCGCGGAAGATCAAAGTGCTGTTTAAGCGCGAGAAATTTATTCGCGGATCAGACGGGTCGGTCGCCGGCAGCCAAAGAGCTACGGGCTTCATTTCGAATGTGTCGCGTGCCCGAGGAGACCGCCATTTTTTTCAATTTTCGCCCTGTATAACTCTTGCATTCCAACGAGACGATTTCTCACGGAGATTGGCGTAGCCGTCGAGACAGAGGACCTGAGAAAGAGAGAGAGAGAGAGATAGGGGGTGAGAATATGTCGACGAAAGTGGGAAAGACGCGACGAAGAAAAGAAAGTGTAGCAGAATAGAAGGCCGAACGGTGGGAGAAAGGCTAAGACCGGGTTAAGTCCCGAGCATCTACGGATAATACGCTTTTCTCGCGCGCGCAGGGCTTCATTTCCGCTGTCCCGGGGTCGGCGTACTCGCCTTGAATAGCCAACTACTTCGCCTTCGATTTAATTGCCGGCTTTTGTGCCCGGCTGTTCCCGAGTGTCGTACGTTTGTTCATCGACGAGGACTATGGCGCAGACCCCGAGTTTCGACGGGTTTCTCGCCAGCCGAGCTCCGAGGCACGTAGCCTTGTTTGCCGCTGAAGATGATTTAATACCCACTTTCGACCCCCGCATTCTTTCCGCTTCGGAAATAAAGAGTACTCGAGCGGAAGCACCTGCACCAGAGAACGCTACAGCTTAAGTAGATTCTGCTTTCGTTCCTGTTGCGCCACCCAGACACTCCGACGAACGGTATGGTTTCGCGCATTAGAGCGTACGGGAAAGCTTCCAACACTTAAACGAAACACAAACCAATATACTTATGAATTAGTGTTTTCGGCGCAACGGTTTCGATCAATTTTTAAAATAAATAGATAATTTGGTAAATTGCTTCTAAAAAACCAAAGAAAATGTATGTATTGAAAAGTATGTAATGTAAATGGCTTGAAAAAGAAGAAAATATTAAGACATACTTGCTATTAAATTTACTAATGTAAATTTGACACTGGTTGGGAACGTACTGCGGTCAACGTAATCTTTAGAACAAAGCAAACGAACCAAAATCCTAGACACACTAGTCTGAGCATAATGATCGACGTCTATGGAATCAAAATCCGGCGGTGGATTTGAAAAATCAATCAGTTTTGAAACCTATGTTAATTATACCAAAATGGTAAAATTAAAAGTCGAAATTTTAGAAATGGCTTTTCAATATTGTTTGATAGAATGTGGACATGGATTTTTGAAGGAACAATCATTTTATATAAATATAAAAACAATAATCGAGACGTTGCTTATTCTACTTACAACTATGATTTTAAACATGCAATGCACTGCGAAATCATAATTATCCATATCGCATATCCTAGTTTCATTTATAGGTACAAAGTTGCGGTGATCAGATCCAAGCCTTTCATAACTTGTTCGGATTAAGAAGTTTGTAATTCGTATAAGGCCTCTCTCTCTCTCTCCTCTGAGCGACATCGACTGGACTCAGTGATATAAACGATGGCACACTGGTTCCCTAATTATTATTTATAGACCCCTTCCGGGTCTCCGCAGCCTACGTAGTAGGATGTATGTATAAACACCACCAATAAATTAGACTTAGCTGTTCGTAGGAACGGTCACATTTTGGCTGCACGAGTTCCTCTTTTCCCGTGGGTGCGATGTATTCAACATAATCTCGGACCTGCGCCTTCACGAATTCTCCCTTCTATTCTGACCCCTTGAATACTGCTGCCGTCCGTAGTCTGACGATCCAAAAAAAGTCACACATTTCACCTAGTCGGTTTTACGGCAAAAAAGTAATCAACAATCGTATATTTCGTCGAAATAATCGTGATAATTCCTCTGCGCTGTAAAACAATTAATTCTCCTAACAAATAGCGCTTTAAATTGTTTTAACAGTACGACAATATATCTTTAGATTAAAGATATTGTTTAATATGCACAGTTTTAATAATCATAGTTTATAGAACTAAAGTGTGATACGAAAATGTATAAAAGCTAATAAAAATCTTTTCGTACGACAATTAATAAAATATTCTCTTGATTTTTGATTAGAGATTGAAGAAATTATTAAATTTCAAAGTGAAAATAAGAAATCGAAACTCACCATTATTACAAAGCAATGTGCCAGTTCCTGTTCGACAGTTCCAGGGTTGATTGACCAGGAAGTGCATCCAGAGACGCGCACGAATTCGTCGAAAAAGGTGCAGTCGGGTTGCGTGCAAGTCAAATGCAATTTCCAAGATGCAGGGCAACAAATTATCGACTGCACTCTCAGCATCCAATGGTTATCGAGACGAGTTGCATCAATTCGTAGACTAATGGCGTATTCCGCGGTTCAGGAAGCTATCCCGATTTCGTTATACTAATTCGTGCCCTGCCGCGCCTCCGAAATGGAACTCCGTGCGCCGAGGTGTTCGCCTATCCAACCTGTAACGTCACGGGATACTGTAATCCGATTACTGGATCCCGCGCACTGCTGCAAATGTCCATATTATCCGGATAATACGACAATCGAAATTCCTGCATAATATACACACGCATCTTGCGCCGATTTTATGGGCCACGAACCGAATGTCTGCGTTAACGGAACGAGCCCGCGGTTCTATCGCCGGAATTGCCCTGGGGACAACGCGGACGCGAAACCTTGTACTGCTCGACCTCGATAATACTAACGTTGGCCACACCAGTTTCACCTACTCCCTGAAATCTATGTATGATCTCTAGTTCAAAGCACCGTATTCTACGGCGTGGTTGGGGTAACTCCGGAAAGGTCATTGGATAAAGAGAAACAGTTGAAATTCCAGGAAAATGTCTGTATATTCTCTCGCCATTTTGTACAAAAGTATTCTAGAAAGAATGGAATTTTTTACTCGATGTTGCCTCCACTAGCTGGTTGAACAACACTCCACGACTTTTTCGAGCTTATATCTGAACCCGGAGGCTTGCTTCACAATGGTGAACTTCATCCTTAGTGTTGCGATACTTTCTAATGTACCTTTTCCTCGACTACACCCTATGGGGTGTAATATAAATATTTTTAATAATCAAGGGGATTACTGTTGAGGCTACCGCAGGTTTTCGAAAAGCCTGATTCAGTTTATTTATGATACTGCTCAGAAAAAATCCGAATCTATCTCGCCGACACTATAGTCTAATTTTGTTGTTGTTTTCCTGTAATACTGATAATTTATTATCAGAACAGTTTGTCTTAATGTATTTTATAATTAAAGACCTTGGTGCGAAAATACGGAATGTCCATGTTTCTATAGTTGTTGAAGTTCTACGTACTGTTATATGTTGCTGGAGTAATGATTCAATAAATTCAAAATCTGGATCGATTTGGTATTTGCACCATGTTTATTTTAAAGTCTTCTAATTGTTTCTATCTGTTTCAAAAAGTGTCCTTCAGCTATTCAATGTGTGGCTTTAAAACTATCTTATTATATGTTAATATTAATGTACATCTTCTGAAGAATTTCAATGTGTTGTAGTAATGTTTGTTAACAAGTAACTGTAACATTGTATCTTGTCTTTTTCGGACATTTGTAAAATCTAATGCATTTTACTAATACATTTTAAGAATGTGTTTATCTGTCACTTGTTTATAGACAAAATTAGGAATTGAATTTGTTAGAAGTGATTACTTGCATACACGAAAAATAGTATATTGCGAAATTGTCATTTCAATATATTGTAAGGGAAAGCCGTATTTATTATGCACGGATAACTAATCGTTGGTGACAGACGTGTTTGTCACGGGCGCTCGTTCGATCTGTCTTCTTTTTTCAATTTGTTAGCGATCGTAATTTTACAATTCTCCTGTTATTTTAGATTCTCTATTTTTATAAATTTAGCTATATATAGGGTTGTCTGCATCACGCATATATACATACATACATCTTTGAAATCCTACTTTTCAGCGAAACACAGAAGAACGACTATTTATTTAATTTGAACATGTACAGTAGATGTCCCTCACTGAAGTAATATGGACCCTCTCATAACCTTATGAAGATTCATGGTTGCTAAGCACTTTAAATTTTTATTAAAAACACAGCACATGAATTTGAATTTATATTTCAAAATTCTGTAAAAAGATTAACCACAAGACCCCCTTTTACAAACTTCATAGACTCACTCGCCAACGTTCAGTAGAACCATATCACGCTTTAGATCCAAACAAACATTTCTAGCAACATTCACCGAGGCTTTCAGCTCATAGCTTCCCCAACAAATTCACTTCTATGCACTCACTTAAATTTCGTAATACAACAATCAATTCCCCACTTCGTCGGAAAAGTGATTACAAACTTCCGTCCGAAGCTGTAACTTTCCAAATGACGAGTAGAGTGTGTACGGTAACATCTCCGATCCGCACAAACCCTTGGAAGTTTTAAAGCACCGAAAAATCAGTCCTCCACCGTAAAATTGACTTTCCCCCCGAAAACGTAGAGTGTATGTACAAAGTATTCGTAGACCTTTTAAAAACCAATAACTTCTTCAAAATTGAACATAATTTTGAACGTAGTATGACTATTACGACTGCGGAACTAAAAATATTTTTCTCATATTTTTTTATCATGGTATGTAGACTATGTAAACAAATTTTAAAACAATTACATAAATAAATGGTAAAAAACATTTCTTTCAAATAACAACATTTTGAGTGCATACTCTTATGTTTTTACTATAAGCTAGTTACTAGTTTCTAGTCTTACAATTTAATGGGAAAAGGTTGACACGTCTTTTTACACTGTATAATCAACAATTTTTAATATATCGAAAAATCCTTTCAGATTCGTTCATGGGTCACTAAAGATCGTACGACATATTTAAACTTGGTAATTACATAGTCTGCGTATTCCAATTTTGATGAAATTTTAATATGTTATAGATTTTGACATTTTGAATAACTTTTTCCTCTTCCAATATACGGGGTCGCTTTTAGTTTTCGAGATATTTGCAAAAGACTATCGCTAATACTGTATTGAATTTTTCGTATTCCTGCATGTTTATTTTTTGTTTGTAAAGACGTTGTGGAGATGAGAAGCGACTTAACCTCTGACCTAACCACCTTAACGTCTGAAAATGTCCAATTTTGAAAAAGTTATTCGTTTTGGGTGTACGAATACTTTGTATTGAATACTTGTACACCCACTGTATTTACCACACGAACCTGTAGATAACGCACACGCGTGTCAGTGCAATCAGGAGGAGGCTATCTCAACGAAGTGTCAGCTAGGTTTTTTACACTTGAGGCTCGCGGCTAGTAAATCGCTTTGTGCATGACCGTTTTTTAATTCTTTCCCTCTTTCCGCCGGATTATCTCGCCGGGCGGCGTCGATGAATGCTAAAAGCATGCTAAGTGTAGAAGCTTTTTTTAGCGGCTTTTGACTAAGATCACGTAGTGGGTATTCTGTGGCAAGGTTTGCGGAGACCGCGCTCGGGGCGGCAGCTCTTGTGGCTCCAGGGATGGAGGAGCCGACGAACACAGCATCCGGGAGCAACGAGGACGAGGATGAAACGCCGCTCGATCCAGTTGTCGTCATCTCGAACGACAAGAGCACCGAGTTCTTTTTGGCCACGGTCGTCGAGGAAGCAGCGTAAGAGACCAATAAACCCTCCCGATCACTTGCACCGAAACAAACATTCGCAAACCCCTAAAGCTACCGGTGTTTCAATTCCGTTCAGCCAAGTGTGTGTCGCTCCTCAACAGGTAGCTGTAAAACATCCATCTACCCGTCTCCCATTCCTCAGAAAACCATGTCCTATACGGCGTTCATATAAAAATCGACTTCTTTGGATACCAATAAAAAATAACTTGTATCATATTCAAATTTTAATTAGAACAACCATTTCAAAACTAAGGATTTATAATTTTGCAGAGTCTATTTAATATTTCTAAAAAGTTCTTCCTTAACGAAGAGCATTCTTTCAGTTTCAAAGTGCACACCTCAAAATTAGAATTACTTATGCACCAATGTAAGTTGCCAAAACAAAAATTTATAATTATTTCCAATTCGTTCTGCATCGAGTTCTATGGAGAAACGCTCTTCCAAAGCGAGTGTATGTAGGAAAAGTCTTAGTCGTTTGTTTCCATAGTACAGCAATTCAGATTCAAAAGCGGGTGCATCTTTTATTCCGATTCGTGGGTTCATTGGCGCAACGAATTATTCGCGGGCGTGCTCGATAAAAATAGAGGCGGACTGCCGATAAATCAGTCCACTGTGAAATCGATTCGTTTGTTTGTCGACTGTCCACTGGTCCAGCAACTCGGAGTGGTCACTGTATTGATTGAATGCGGAAGATGCGGCCCGGAAGATTCTGCCCTTCGTTTGCGTGATTGGAACATAAGTACAAAAGACAGAAACATGATCTGATAAAGACTGTGGATTATACGCAACACGGTAAAATCATTTAAAAGCTTTTAAAATAATCTTACGTTTCTAGTTAAAACTTTTAAGGAAAGAAATAAATGTTTGTGTAAATTCGGTGTCTTACAATTCATGCAGACAATTTTTATTTTGTATAATAATCCGCAGTCTAACGTTTAATAATATACTAGCTGCATAAAAATATTTACTTTATTTGGAGAAACTGGTGTTCCTCTTCGAGGAGCTCTTACAATGTTCAATATTTTTATTTTAAAGAATGATACAAAAGAGTCGTTTTTGATTTTTTAATAAAAATCTTTAAAAAAAAAAACAAGAAATATAATTTGTAGACAATAGTTGGTTTGATACATTATTATTCACATATGAGAGTACAAGAGAATTGCAAAAGAATTCGATGTTATTAATAATGATGGTGGTCTACACCCTGAGACGAAAGGGTGAGCACGAACGTTCGTCTCGGTGTGCAGATCGGGAGACGCTTTTCTGCTCGCTGATCGGTCGCCGTAGTCTTGTGACCGGATACGCTAAAATTGCTCGCTGGAATGCTACTGATACTCGAATTGCAGATGTCGTTTCAGTGCAGTGGCTCAAGCACAGCTCGGCGGTACACAGAACGCGCGGAAGGACTCCGGTTACGACGGCGCTGCGAGCAGCATGGTGATCAACGAGCCACTGGAAACGAACTCCAGTCCGAGTCCGAATCCACGTGTTACCTCGGCCCCGTCCTCTTCAACGTCCTCCTCGCCACCGCCGAAAGCGCCGACCGCAAGCTCCAGCTCGCAGTCCAAGAAAAACGGCACCGACGCCAACAAACAGGAATTAAAGAGGCTCAAGAGCACCGGTTCGCTGCTGCCTCTTCAGCTTGGACGGACGCCAAGCGTCTTGTCGGGCTCGTCCACTTGTAAAAAAGACAAGAAAGACACCGCCGCTGGGTCCAGGTTCACGATATACAAGGCTAACAAGGCCAGCAAGAAGAAAAGGGAAAAAAGCTCTGCGAAGAAGGAGCGCAAGGCGACGAAGACGTTGGCCATTGTTTTGGGTACGCAATTCAACATCTACCCCCATTATTAGAAATCCCCGTTTAAACACACGTGTATCAGTGTTGGGCAGTAATTAATTACATGGGCAATTACATGTGCTTTTATTTCTGCGATTACAATTGTAATTGGTAGCTGCAATTACTTAACGCCAAAATGGCACTAAAAAATATTAGATACTAATATAATCTTATAATACGAATACAATATAAATATTATATTATAATATAAAATAATATCAGATATTATAATCTTATAATATAAATATAATATAAATAATATTAGATAGTATCTAATATTTGTTTAGTGCCATTTTGTCGTTAATTGGCGTTTTAACGAATCCACATTTTAATTGGTACGAATTTTTAGAATACAGTTATGAGAATTTTCAAAAGCAAAATATGAGAAACAATGTACGAAATAAGGATTCATTTGCCTGTGTATATTGTGTAATATTTGAAAGCAGACCTCGGAGCGAACCGCATGCTGTTAATGCACGGACAACTGCAATCTGTTGATTACAAAGCCATACTTAAATCGAATTAGTGACGGTAGTTTTGGTTAGAAGGCGGTTGTCGAGTTAGCAAATGATTCGAGATGTTCAAGGAGTGTTTCCCGTCGAATTTCCGGAGTGGTGAAAGAGCAACCGCCGCCGATGCATCATCAATTACAATTTCAGGCGTCTTCCTAATCTGTTGGTTGCCGTTCTTCACCTGCAACATCATGGATGCGATTTGCACGAAGCTCGACGCGCCATGTCAGCCGGGTGTCACGGCATTCATCGTGACCTCTTGGCTAGGATACATGAACAGCTTCGTAAATCCCGTAATCTACACTGTGTTCAATCCTGAATTTCGCAAAGCCTTCCACAAGCTCCTCAGCTTTTAAACGAGCGACGCCATCTACGGCCACATTTGTCTTGGGGTAAGAAGGAACAACGAGGCATTGGACAATCGAGCAGCTCAACAATTGTTCCGGCAGAAGGTATCGAATCCTTTTCTACAAACCCTTCACTGGAAACAATACGATTTTTCTTCTTCCGTAGCGGGAGATCGCTTTTTCATTTCATTGTACTCCTCGCATAATATCTTTTCAAAGTAGAATTACACTATACTCTCGTGAAAAGTATTAAAGAAATATACTAGTCTGGAACGTGATATTTTAAGCTGCTTTTACAACTTCTTTATCACAGTACAATGAAAATGTGGAAGCTTCGATTCCATTATTGTTTTAATAAAAAGAAATGGTCTTCAATGTTTCTACAGTTCGTTATTAAACATTCAATTAATTTTTAATATAAATCAACATATTTTTAAACCTCTGTATACACTTTCATTTTAATGTATTTCTTTGTTCTGTATTTTATTATGCATTTTACATTGCATTAGAGAAAAATGCATATATACCATTTTTTCAAGCATCGAACTGAATTGAATGAAACCATTTTTCCAGAATATTTTAATTTTTATTAAGAAACACGTGATGTTACATTCATTTGAAGATTTGAGATTTTGGAACCTTGTCTTAATATCAGATCTTTTACAAAATAAATGGTTTTAGACCTCCTGCTTTAATTGACTTGATTGAATACATTTTTCTATTCCAGATAAAAATAATCAAAATTAAATCTTGTCACTTTTTATAAAGCAACACGTATCAATTACTTTTAGTAGTATCACTTTTTGGTAGGTTTAGTGTTAATAAATACACAAATATTTTTTAAAAATGCTTACATTAAACGTGGTATATTTTTTGATATTGTCCAGCAGAAATCCAGACCAACAGTAACACTTCCTCGCGCGTCACAGTTCACGTCCCCGACGATGTCAAAAACCGGAGGTAGCGTGCATCGATGTTAGTCCTGAAATTACCAGATGAATGTTTTAGACTAATTAGTCCGATAAAGAAGCGTCACGGTGTTAGTCGCGCGACAGAACGGCGAATGAAACGTCAAGCTCGATGGAGTTCCCCGTCGTCGAACACCGGACGACTGACAAAAAGAAAAACGAGAAAAGAGAGACGGGGAGAAGAAAAACGGATAGAAAGAGGCAGACAACGAGAAAGAACGAGAGAGAGGCAAAAAGAATCGACGAAGGTGTCGAGCGAAGAACGTCGAGAGCCGAACGCGTGTGCACGCGCTGTAGATAAACTTCGTTGGTTATTTAATATGCCGTGGCAGTATTACCATAGCTCTTAAGGTATAGCAATATTTTTGGGCTCGGAACAAACGAGCCGAGAGACTCGCTATATATTTATATTGCGTCTGCTCGATACGAAGTCTCCTTCGTGACGCGTACGATTCCACGAAAACCCCCTGTTAGCTTCCACGGAACGAAGATCGACGGACTGGTCTCCGGTATCAAGATCTCTTCGTGAATTTTGCAGAATCGTAAAGGGACTCGAGACTCTGCTCGCCGATCTTCCAGAAACTTTCGCCCGAAGGAGGAACAAGTGAACGAGCCTTTCAAAATATGGTCGATGCTGCGCCGTCACCGTTTCCGCTTTCGAACGGTCGGGTCCGTTTCCATCGTTAAATTCCGGCACGCTCATCGATCACCAAACTTCAAGCCCCTAATTTAACACTAGATTTGCCAGCTATTTACCTATTTCTAACAAAACCAGTCAGAATGATTGGTGTTTAAGAAAAAATGCTTATTGAGGCTTCCAGTCTTTATTCATTCTTCAAAAATAACAAAAAAAGGTGAACAATATTAATTGTTATAGATACATGGATTTATAGACCTTGGCAAATAACAAAACGCTTAAATTGTTTACAGTTTGTCGGTCACAATTTCTACATATGTAGATTTTGCTGTGTGTACACTTTCTGCATACACTTTTTTTTGGATGTATTGCAAATATTTGTAGTCTTATTGTTATTGCAGTATCCTATTTGACTGGTACTGGTATAAGTGTCATTTTGACTGGTAGTGCTGTCAATAACAAGTAATATATTTGTTACGAATATAACAATATATATAACAAAAAATATATATTGTTATATATAATATAACAAAATGACTGATCCGGTAAATCTAGTGTTAACAAACTTAAAGCTGTCGTGATATTTCATGTGCTCGCTATTCACCAAAAATCTTTTCCTCCTTGTTTCGTGGGACTCGAAGCAATTAGGCAACCCTCATGCGCCGCCATTCCTGTCATATGTATCGCACAACTTTTACATTTTCGGCAATTTCTTGTCAAAATCTGCAGGATTATATACAAAAAAAGTTAGAAATTTCTGATTTTCTCAGGTGAAGCTTAGCGAATATCATTATTATTAAAAATAAATCATATTCATAATTTTTCGAAGCAATCTAATTCGTTATTTAACTTAGAAACGAATATAACGTGACAACTTTGGAATTATCATTTCGAATAAAATTGTTTAACTTCTACATACAGTTCAGTGACTAAAAAGGCAATTAATAGGCTGTCGTTAGTTAAAGTGTTAACAGTCTCGTTAAATCGACCCGGTTGCAGGAAAACTCGTGCGGCGCACGTCGGTCGAGAATCATCGACACGGACCACGGTCCAGCAATTCGAGTCGTCCACATTGTCCCGGATTTAGTGTGACGAACATTTTCATTGCCTTGTTGCTCTAGCAATCGGGATCGCGCCGTGTATAGAACCAAAAGCCCGCGGCAAATTGAATAATTTATGCAGTCCCGTTGCTCGGTATATCCAATTAAACCGAATTTTTCCGAGCGTGCGGGAATTCCTAGCTCCCCCAACAATCTGTCAATCATTGGCGTGTTACGCCGTCGTTCCGGCCCCGATCAAAATTGATTCGGTGTGTGTCTATCGTTTGCTAACTGTTCCGAACATTCCCGTCCAATGGCAAGGGAAACGAGAATCGATACGAGAAAGAGGCGTCCGCTCGTTTTCGCCTGTGCTTTGCCAGCCGCAGGAATTTTCTCTCCGCGAAGATAAACACTGTGTGGATGTCCGTATATAAGGGATCAAGAGTATGCGTGGACTCGTGTGTGTGTGTGTATTCAGGGGCTGTTCGACAAAGTAGACAACGAGACGACGACGCATCATGGATACGGGCCGCGTGCATCGTATCGGATAACGTATCAACTATATCGTTCCATCTCGGCGAGCGAGTCTCAAGTCTGCCGCGACCGAATTTTCAAACATATCAGTACGAGTACGAGGCACGATACCTGTCCGTGCATTGGCATCCGAGACGCGTTTACACAGCACGCGAGAATTAGAGGGGTCACGCGAAACCACGCCGCAAACACCACCGAAACAGTTGAATGCGGCGATTCGCACCCGGAATTCATTCGGCGGCCGATCGTCTAGGCCTGACCTACCGCAAAACGAGCACTGGCTTTTCCCTTGTCGTACAACACCGGCTCGGTAAAGGCGAGCTTACAACGGGACTGGAAATCGCTTTCCGAACGAGACCATATAGACTTTGCAGTGTATACCGTTCCCAAATTTTGTAACCCCTTGAAAGAGAATAGTCGCACTAATTACCACAAGCCTATTTCAACAAATTCCACGATTAATTAGAATAATTCTATTTTTCGGTCTACAGTCGTCTCCTATTTATCGGTCCAAGAAAAATGTAGTTTAAAGAATCCTCATTGCTCCACGCTTCAAAAAATGATCGACGTCGAAACAACTGGAGAGGCGTATCACTGTGTTCGAACTGTGGACGAAGAACCGTTTGGCGTGACCCTTGCTAACGCAATAACGTCTACAATCAAAGCTTTTTACTCTATATGGACTCTACGAACACGTTATATCACGTAGCCGTAAGCTTCCAAGTGTATATTTGTAAATAAACTCGTAGGGACTAACGAATTACGAACTCGAGCCGTGCTAGCGACACGCGGTCGAGTCGCGCTAAAGGAATCCTAGGTACACCGCAATTACTATACACTAGACGTAACGATAGTGAGAGTGTATCGCTAAACGCTAGGCAGAACATTAGGGAAACTTCTTCTCGATGAATTGTGATAATGATAGTTTTTATTGAAGCTGCGTGTCGCGTCCGTAGATCGAATAACACGATCCCCTCCAGATAACAGACTCTCCAACCATACATTGTTAACATGCAATTCGTTCCGAAGAGAAATTTAGTCACCGCCTACCAGATTCAAAGAAGCTCCATCGAATTGTCAAAAACGGTTATAATTAATTCGGTCGCTTTATGGTTGGAAAGCTTAGCGGTCCCGCAAGCTTTTAGCCAGAGAACTGCTGCCATTTCGTTCCCGAAAACGGTGTTTCTATTTGCGTATCTTTGTTCTGAAATTTCTCGCCGCCGCGGAAACGCAACGGGAAACTAATTTGCGTTCGGAGGCGGGCCGAATGCGCTTTTTGATTTGCATTAGCCACTTAATTCGCAAATCCTCTTTAGACCGACAACTATGGAAATCCGTTTCGCTGTATGACAAATACCCTGGCCCCGCTGCGAACTTGAACTTTCGCAACGCGCCGCAAGGAACTTTTCGCCCCGTTGTTCCGGACCGGCGACATTTTAAGGAGCATTCTCATGTGGACGGGTAGCTCGGACTTTTACCCGGGTATCTCATAAGACATAAGTCATAAATAATAATAATAACGAAATTAAAAGAACGTTGATATATTAATTTAAATTTATTAAAATCGTTGAAGGGAATATGTAATCGTAATATATCGTCTGCTTTTTTCTATTGATGCAAACGATTTTTATTTTGCATGCAGATCCGCAGTGTATTCATAAGATACCCGGGTCCTCGGGTAATTTTTGTTTACACGAATATCCGGGTATCTGGGTAATGCTGTTTACCCTAGTAATTTTTGTTTACCTGGGTATCTCACGGGTAACTCGGGTATCCGGGTATCTCATAAGTCACAGCTCTAGTATAAAGCAGGGCTTGAATCCAGTTATCATATTGGTTTCGGTTCTGGAAACAATTTTGAAAGACCAACGTCCACTTTAAAAGGTCTGAACATAACGACATTCTTATCTGTAAAAAAAACTGAAAATCGCTCAACTTTAAATACTCATAACTTTTGAACCACTGATGTTCTAGGTACGAAACCAGGATTTCTGACATTTTCTCGCGCAAATCTACTGGGTTACATAGAAAAAAGGCAAACATTTTTGGTTACGCAAGGAACAGCTGAAAGAAATCATTTTTTCAAATTCATAGAAAAAAGCAGCGTTCACATGAGACTGCTCAATTGTTCTCGTTCCGGGCAAGACACAAAAACGTTGTCGGCGATTATTAATCGCCTAAGTTTCCCTCGTTCGCTCCCAAAAATCGTTAACGGGGATGGAGAAGTTCCGAGGGAACGGCACCCCGGAAACACAGAAACAATTCGTCGATTTCTTTTCACTGCGCGTGCGGGAACATTCTCGCAACGAAACGCTATGGACTAATGAGTCCATTAGCCTGCCTTCTTTTTTTTCGCCGATTGTTTTCACCCCAGCGCTGGAAATTAAAGAATAAATGATCCCGGCCAGCAACACGACCGGTTGTACCCGGAGCACATATTTATTTTACTAATTGGCCGATATTTAATTATCCGCCGCCTCAAATCACACAGGCTTGCAGTACCTAAATTGAAACGCCGGCGTACCTTCGTTGTTCAAACGCGCGTGAAAATCGGCTTCAGCGAGTTGGGAAAACGAAATTGGTGAGGAAAAAAGGAAAATTTCAAGGCTTTCGAACAGATTAACTTTGTTTGGCACAATCGGTTGCGAACGCGGAGAATAGTTCGGTTGTGGTCGTCTACGAATCACGCTCTCAAAGTACGCTTCGCTCTGCTGAATGCGAGGAAATCAGCGTTAACAAATACCTTTCTTGTAATTGTACAACGTTTTCTTTTTATGCAAAATAAAAATGTTCCGTCTGAATCGAGCCAAACTGGAGTGAGATAGAAACTTATTTTTTTTCTTAATATGCTTGTTACAACAACATTATTTAATCCTTGTAATGATTTGACTGTTTTAAATTATGCCTCTTAATTTTTTTCAGATGCGCATAAAATTCGCTGTCTACCTATGACTGTTTTAACATTCAGAGAAACCATTTTTAAACGCAGCTGATTATACAATACTTTTTAACACGTTCAGTGCCATGTTCAGTGTCAAAATACTATTTTTATGTTATCGGTATATTTAATCACCCAAGTAAATATACGTGCCCAATGATCTTTGACGAGCGAGAAAAGATTGTTCAAAACGGAAGTAATCTGACGTGCGTGCAACCAAAGAAAAATTGTATATGTAACAATGTATAAAAATGTTTCTATGAATGAACGAGTGAATAAATGAAAGAATTATACAATTGAGTTCAACGTCAATCACTGTGCTGTACGAGAAATTGTTAAAATAATTTTTCCTTTCAATAACAATGCCAAAAAGGAAGTTTTATAAGATCGTTTCGTTGTGGTTGGCGATCGGTTGTGTGTTGATGATTGTAATTGAATGACTGATCAGGAAACTACCGATAAGCAGTGATTGTTTTGTGATTGTTAATGAGATTATACTTGAAGTGGTTAGGTAAAGTGTTAAACTAGCTCACCTGATTGCGGTTAATTTAGCTTAGCGTGTGCTTCCGCGTCGAACGAACACTATCGAAGCCTAGTATTCAGTTCGAGCAACGCGCGTCTGCCGAATGCGTTAGAAAGTTTCTTACGATTCTGCGTAAGATCGGTGTATTTTTCTAACCTGCCACACGTAAAATTCCTTCTCTGTATATACATATATATAAACATATACCATGTGTATGTATCACGGTGCACGTACGCGAGGCAGAAAACGTTATATTGTATAGGACGTTGGTCGGCGTTGTACATCTGTGTAAATAGTATATACTATTTAAGAGGGTAGACTCGTTTCCAGAATTGCAAGGATTCGGAATCCGCCTTCTCATTTCTCGATAATACAGAAATGGACTTTGTCAGTAATAAAAAGCGCTAGATAAAAGATCAATCTACACCGCAATTCCTATTTTTACGTTCGCGAGACGTAATTTGCATTATTCGAAAGCATACAGCTGCGCATGTAGCTATTCTTATGAAGCTGCGACGTCCACGTGCTACCGAATAATGCAAATCCCGTCTCGTAATCGTAAAAATAGGAGTTTTGAAAGCGATCGCGGCTTAGGTTGATCTTTTATCTAGCGCTTTTCACAACTGAGAAACCCTATCTTCGTATTAGTTTGTCCCAAAAGTATCGATAATTATATAAAAAAGGTCTGCGTACTCCGATTTTGATGACATTTTAATATGTTATAGATTTCGACATTTTAAACAACTTTTTCCTTTTCCAATATAGGGGGGTCGCTTTTAGTTTTCTAGATATTTGCAAAAGACTTTACGTTTCCTCGGAGCATGCAGGAATACGAAAAATTCAATACAGTATTAGCGATAATCTTTTGCAAATATCTCGAAAACTAAAAGCAACCCCCTAAATTGGAAAAGGAAAAGGTTGTTTAAAATGTCGAAATCTATAACATATTAAAATGTCATCAAAAACGGAGTACGCAGACCTTTTCTATATAATTACCAAAGTTTCTTTCAGAATGTGTTCCATTAATGTTCTCAAATAAATACAAACAATGCGACAATCTTTATGTTAATGTTTTAGTACTTCCTAATACGAATTTGCATTATGTGCATGAATCGATAACCAACTTTTGGGACAACTTGATATTTATTTAGTAATATTAAAGGAACAAATACCAAAAAAAGAAACTTTTGGAACAGCCTAATATTATCGAGAAATGAGAAGACGCATTCCACACCCTTGCAATCCTGGAAACGCTCTACCCTCTTAATCGACGATGAGAGTGCGTATACGAATGCCTGTGAGTGGCCCGTGGAGCCGCGCGAGGATCCAAAACTGAGCCCGGATCCTCGTCGATCCTCGGGGAATATCGTTGGAGGCCGGTTTCTACCTCCTCTTGGTGCGCTAGTCTCGAGAGAACCAAAATGAAACAAAAATAAAACAGAAACAAAGGAGAGAACAGACGTAAAAGAACAAATGAATTTGAAACGACTAAGACAGTGTCCGTTGGAGAGAGAGCGAGAGAGAGAGAGTGTGTGTGTGTATGTGTGTGTGTGTCGTTACGGCAGAACTACGTTTTTCCTATGAATTTCTTAATTATTACTACGAATGGTCTATACAGGGCATAGATGTAAGCGATCGATCTCTCAATTGCCGAGGCTAATTATAAGCGATAACGCGACATAAGCGACACACGAACGAGAAAAAAACGAAAATGGCTATCTAAAAATGCTGCATGTACTGATGGCAATACCTATACATATTCACACGCGAGACACGGACACGATCATCCAGAGACAGAAACTAAACACACGGACACTTGTTAAAATTAATAAAACATAGTATAAATTAACCGTGTGTGTTCATTCCAACTCCTTGTATAGTATTTGTTAACACCTTTTTAAAGTTTGTCTACAAAAATTGCGTAAACATCCACAGTCTATCGATAACTTATGGAATGTTGTGAATAAAGGCTTTCGTTTGTTATTTTATTCACTTAACTGTTTTGTGGTCACTCACTGGTACATCCACTTTTGTTACAATTTCAGCATTTTATTAATTTCTAACTGACAGAATATGCAACAAGGTAAGTGAAACAATTGTTGTTTATTTAACCATACCCAAAGACGACTAGTTATAAGTAATTGTAGATCCGCAGCTGCTGTACTGCAGCTGCGATAAAGAAATAAAGTTAACCATTCTCGAAAAGTCGTGAAAGCGTTTTCTCGACTTCTTCGCCAACAGCGTTACTTTTCCTTTCTTTAAATTCATTTCACTTCTACAATTACTTCTCGTAAGAATGCGATCCAATTAAGAAACAGCTTGCGCAAAAAGAAATATTAAAAGAGCAACTATGTGCGCCGGCGACTTGATTAAAAGGGAAAGGCATTTCTTTTGCCGCAGATAATTAATTTCCAGATAGCCTATTAGACGAGTTAGCAGCGGGCGTTCACATAATAAGAAATCGATAGGCAAGCAAGTTTGGCTGGAAATCAAGCAGCGTGTCGCGTTAGTTTCCTTCGGTTTTGTGGATGGCAATATAATTAATATATAATATATAATTCATAACTCTTAAACTAAGTCATTTTTTAAATACTCTTTTTAAATAGAATGCAAAGACGAATCGATTGGTAAATAAAAAAATTTTTCATTCAAGTGATTTACAATTTTAACGAAAATTTAGAAAAAAAGTACTGTACTGTATACATTGTTCATTAACATCCTCACAAGGAGTAATTAATACTTTGGAGTCGAGATAAAGTAACGTTCAATCTTTCAACTAAATTTGAGTTTAAATAATTCCTACGGGAACTGTCGATGACAACTGACAATGAGTGCAGCGGATGCAATTCTCGGTGACAATGGTCATGGTCGGCGAGTACAGACGCCGGGCAAATCCAATCTGCAACGAGATCGTTTCGCATGGACTTTTACGAACGGCCAGGAAGCAAAGGGCGCCTCGGGACTCCATAAGAAACCGAGCCCTTGTTCTCCTCGACGTGCCGGCCCATTAACAGATAAAGGAAGAGAGACGCAGTGATAAGAGTCCAAAGACGTAGCTTGAGAAAGGGTGTACGAAAGTCGCTTTCGCGACCTGCATTGGAGAGAGATAGGTCGTTGCATAGGAATTTTAACGTAATAAGAAAACATGCAGCGGGATAATGAGAAGCGGTCTGACTAAGGAAGTGCAGAGATAGTGAAACTAATGCCAGCATTGTGCTGCCATCTAACGGTACATTAGACGATACACGACGCTCACTATATACCATCATGGCGGCGCCCTTAGCTATGAAGAACGGTGAAAATCGCTGAACTTCAAACACACGTAACTTTTGAACCAGTGGACTTCTAAGATTAGAAAATGGACTTTTGGCATTTTCTCGTGAAAATCTACAGGGTTGTATAACAAAACCTTTAAACCGATAGTTATATTATTTCAAAGGGTTAAATGTAACGATGACAAAAGTTTCTTCCTTTAGAGATATCTTTTAGTTATTTATTAAAACTGTTGAATTTGTTATTTTCACGTTCTATAAGAATATCCAAAGAAAAATACAAGGCTGCCTTCTAAAGAAAAAACATTTAGCCGGTCCCGTACAGCTGAGACACCCTGTAGGAATGGTGCGGGAGGTTAGTCGTGCAAAATTGAGAGCAAGGAAGGTAGAATAGAATATTTTCGTAGAGTGCCTCGTCTCGGAGATAATCGAATTCGAAAGTCTGGCCCGCGCCGGTGAATAGGAATCGGGTAAATCATGGCTTACTATTTTTACTTACCGGTGGAAGTTACTTCCAATTTGCTTGAAAGCAAAGCCATGTACGACCAAGCTTTATTATGCAATTAATTTTTTAACGAACCACCTCCGTTCCGATTGTGCCAGAATTTTCTCGACGCTGCGCTATGGGCATAGCTTCAACTGAAACGCTGTAGAATCGCACGGAACGAAGTGCAGAACAATATCGGTAAAGCATAGAGTGTTGCGTTAGGGTCAATATTGAACGGCGAGGGGAAAAAAAAGTCGAAGAGGGTAATGGATAGCGGGTGCAGGAATTGGCAAACAAGGCGGAGAATTATGCGGCGCGGCAGGTCTATGAATATTTCAAGAACGACGCACTTCTTTTACAGTGACAGCACACTTTATTTCTACTCCGTAAGAAATTAAATTATACGCACGCTTATCGTTAATGTACATACATAATAACACTTACGACGAAACTATGAACTCTGCAACATTAACCTACATCCTCGACTTTGGAAGTTTGTTAAACATATTCTGTGGTTTTTGAGGTCGTCTGCGATCATCGTACTACCAGATAGGATGCTCCAGACTCATCTGCAACAGGAAAGTTACAAGAATCTCCTATTAACCTTTATTCTACAGGCAACTGAGATGTATAGATTATTTAAAATATTTTGTATTTAACATATTTGTACAAATTCTCATTTTAAGACCATAGATTAATATATTAGCGAGCATGTAGATTCAGAGAAATTTGGCAATATTTTTAGAGGAACATTAACAAATTGTTGAAAGAAATGTAGTAAATGGGTACCGGTTGACTCCACAAGGGTTAAAGATGCATTCCACTTAGGGTTGTCATCTATAAAATCGCGAACCCAGGACATAAACTATTTTTTAATAATTATCAGTGGATAGGCTAGGTTAGGTTAGGTTACAATAATCTACTATTAATGTATAGGCAACCGAAATGTATGGATTATTTAAAACATTTTGTATTTAACATATTTGCACAAATTCTCATTTCAACACCATAAATTAATATATTAGTAAGCATGTACATTCAGAGAAATTTGGTAATATTTTTAGAGGAACATTAATAAATTGTTGAAAGAAATGTAGTAAATGGGTACCTGGTTGTCATATATAAAATCGCGAACCCAGGACATAAACTACTTTTCAATAATTATCAGTGGATAAGAATCATTTTTTAATGAATTACATTGCAAATTTCATTTCGTTATCTCTTATAACTCAAGAGCACCCAGCCAACAAAATCTGCCTCGAGCAAATGATCACCAAATGTTCGCAATCGTACTTCGGAAGCAAAAGATAGTGGTTTCGGCGCTCGCGAATTTCAGGTCAGGCCTCTTTGTTTCGCGGGAACACGCGAAAAATCGATTAACGAAGTCTCTGATAACGAAACGTTTCTTCGGCGAAGGAACGTCGCAAATAACGCACTCGTTTCGTCGGCGTCAAGTTTTCGCCGACGGTATGCCAACACGAACTACTTACTCGGGACATAATTAATGCAAATAAGAAACTTGCAGGAAGTTGAAGGCGCACCACATCCTTCGGAGTTCACCTTCTTATTCGCGCATCAATACCCTAAGAGTAGAGCAAGCAACCAGGTTTTCCGCGGAACAGCTTATCAACTATGTAGGCAATTTCGTTAGAAAGACAGGATAACGGAAGTCGAAACATCGGTTAATTACACGAGCGTTTGATCGGCGTGTCTCGAGGAAGTTAACAATCCAGCTACCTTTTCTCGTTTCAAATTTCTCGTTTCGGTCTGATTAATTATTCGCGCGGGGCCGTTCGCAAACATCGCGCGATGGAATTGCACGTGAATGCGTACTTTTTGAACATTTGGGCGCGACGAATGGCGACGCGACGATTTTTCCACGGTCCTCGAAATTACAGCAAACATCCGTCCGTCATTGTGTTTGCGCGGAAATTGCCAATGTGTTTTTTTATAGAGTCCGATCGGGAATTTATAATATTGGTGTCGATACGAGTGCGTCAACGATTAACAAGCGCACGACCGACGAAGTCGCGAAACTTCGATATTTCAGGTATTGGTGGAATGCGATCGCGCGCGGCCCGTTGTAACGGAAAAGTTTTGTTACCGGAATAACGAGAGGGGGCCATGAAACTATGGAAATCTTGCGATCGATGTATCGTTTAAAATTCCTGCGGGCCGGGCTCGAACACAACCCCGAACAACAAACTTTCCCCAGCGCGAGTATTTGTGTTTCCCGGGGAGACCGACGCAAGTTTCAGCCGAAAGCCAGCCATTGAACCTGCATGTATGAAACGACATTCTGATACCCGACGAACCGCGTACCCGGCGTTCAAGAACTTTCTCGACTTTCAGACCGCCTCGCCGCGATGCATAAGACAATACAAACCGGGAAGCACGTGCACCTCGGAAGGCCATAAATTTTCGAGGAAATTGGAAAATTTGCTCCCGGCGCTAACCGCGACCGGACGAAAGAGAAAATTTCTTACTTCATTCAACTCCGCAAACACACAAGTGGAATTTCCTGCTTTCGACTGTTCGAGAGTAAATCCGAAGTAAAAATGTATTTGTTGTTTTTAACTAGGTTGCGTGTTGCGATTTGTAAACACAGCGCCATCTTCCTTTAATTAGTTCGATTTACGAATTTTTTCAAGTCTCCACTTTTTCAAATTTCGAAAATCTTCGTACAATTACTGTTCCATTGGAAACAATCCAGACACTAATATGTCTACAAGAATGATCGGTTCTCCACATTTTTTATTTTACAATTATTGAAATCATAAACATGTGATTTTATGAAGACGAACGTGATACACTACTTTCAGCTCTATTCCGATACAAGTACTGTCTTCCAACCTGTATAAGATGCTTCCTATGTGGTACAGATATTAAAGGTCTGCTAATCATTTTCGATTTTATTAAACGTTGTGCACTAAAAATTTAATTTCATTGAATCAATTTTTTTAATAAAAAATTACTATTAAGTTAAGCTAAACTAAGAGGCGCATTAAGCCATTATGTAATACGCTAATGGAATTCATGTATTGAATATGCTATATAAATCACATCTTGTTTAAAGCATTAAATAAATAAATAAATAATAAACATCATTTCATTAATCATCATTATATATAAATATTTTTTATAGAGCACGTATTATAATATGAGCGAAATCTAAATAAAGCTAATCTTCTCATTTTTATAAGCGAACACGAACCAGTTACTTTTGAGGCTTGATAGATTTAATGTTAAAACATTGAGTCTGGTGAGAAAAGGTTAATACTGAAGATTTTAAATCTCGTTGAAAGAATTGTCGGGTTATCGAATCGTTGACAAATCTGACGATAATATTGCGGGAACATTGGGTGCGTTTCTTCCGGGAGGTAATTGCTAAACCCATAAAGCTTAAACAGTAACAGCTGCGTAACAGCGGGCAGGGAAGCATAGAGGCGCAATTACACGTTGAAAATTTACCTTGGAGAACGTGGGAAGCTGGTGTCGCGGTAATTCCGGCAAACTTAAACCCACCTTCGCGATTCCAAGCTCCAGCGGCCGTGAGGCAGGATTACTCGACCGTAAGGCGTAATCTATCCCACCGTAGCCGCCAAGCTGCAGCTGCAATCCTGCACAGAAACCAAGGCGCGTTACACACGGGTTACACGCTCCAGACGAATGCTGAACGATCCTGGACACCCGTTGCCAAGCCAGGCCGCAAACGATGGAAAAACGCGTTACTATCACAGTCAGTTGGCTCGTTTCGAAATTAAACGACACTCGACAAAGAGGGTCTAAAAATATGATGCCATATGGGATGCTTCAGAAAAACATCAAAATAAAGTTACGTCGTGTAAAATTTTAACCCTGTATCTCGATCGAAAATGGGAAAAAATAGTTATTGACTCATTTTTCTTATTTAGTCATATGCGAAAATTCTAGGAAAAAATTGGGTAATTATATAGAAAAGGTCTGTGTACTCTGATTTTGATGACATTTTAATATGTTATGCAGCAACACATTCTGAACAATTTTTTTCCTTTTCCAATATAGTGGGTCGCTTTTAGTTTATGAGATATTTGAAAAAAACTGTCGCGAATAATTTCCGCGGAGCATGCAGGAATACGAAAAATTCAATACAGTATTAGCGATAGTGTTTTGCAAATATGTCGAAATCTAAAAGCGACCCCCCTATATTGAAGAAGAAAAAAGTTGTTCATAATGTGGAAATCTATAACATATTAAAATTTCATCGAAATTGGAATACGCAGACCTTTTCTATATAATTACCAAAAATTGAACAACTATAATTAAATCAGATTTTTAAGTAGAGTATCCTGGGTGTAGAAAATTAAAAAGCTCGAGTAAAAATCGGAAAAATGCAGTTTATATTTTTACAGTATCTGTGTATAGATATAAGTGTCGTTTTTATGAATTTCTTAGATTTGTTGGTAGGGTGTAAAAAAGAAAATAATAATCCCTTTTTCGACTAAGAAGTGAGATTATAATGGTTTCACATTTTGAAGCAAACATAGTCTCTACTGGTTTCTAGAGCCACCATAATTTTGGTCCACACCCTATACAATGTGTATGGAAATGTGTACACTGTGGACGGCGAACGTAACGCGTTTCTACTTTAATTAATCGATATTACCTGTAGAGTAGGAGAACGGCTGACTACTTGCCGCTCCAAATTGACGCAGCTGGCCTACATTTTGGAAATTCTGGCCTAAGTTCAAAGTGGGCATGCTGGCAGGCAGGGCCGCTGACATACTAGCAGGTATGCCCGCAGATATGCCGTTGCTCAGCCCTGCTGGATAACTGTTGAATATACTCGTGGACTGACTTTCCGAGAGACTCGTCCCCAAGTTCGATGGCAACGATGCACCCGTACCGTAAACGCCGAGAGATGAAGCTGCGGTTGAAAAGTTCAGTGTTTTTAATGCTTGAACATTCGTGTGTACCGAGATTTAAAAACTCGACTGCATGAAAATTTCAAGCTCGAGGAAATTGCTGTATTCGAAAATATAAACGTTAAAGTGCTAGGAAGAAACGAAACCCGAAATTTTGAAAATATTGACGTAGAAATTTGTTAAACGAGATGTAAAAATGTACGAGTCGCACAAATAAAAATAACAACAACAATAAAAAACAAACAAATTATAATTCGAGTTTGTTCGTAAAAGAAAAAATTGTAAATGAATTTTCAAGGACAAATGGGTTACTATACTAGTCTCCAGATGATTAAACGCTTTATTAGTAAATTTCGGTGGTTGACACTAAGTTTGCCAACCACTGAAAGTGCTTTATTTTATTAATTGTAGAATGAAAACTATGAAACTGGTCTTTTAGACGTGGTGGGTTTAATGTTGAGCGAGCCATCCTGTATAAAAAGCCAGGGGCGAGGTCGAATCGTGAACGGCATACGTATGTCATTTACGGTCAGCGCACGACGAAGGAAAATCTATCGGAATTGGCGCTGCCCGATGGAATTTTGAAAATTATAACCGACCGGAGCCGGAAGAGCGGGATGGATGAGGCTGCCGATAAACTCGACGGCGATGCGACATGGTTCATGATATGAGCCCGGAAATAAGAGCGGATGAAAGATTAAATTTTTCTCGAGGATCCTCTCAATTCCGGGACAAGCCGGATAATTACAGTTCCAGCCAAAAAGGTAGCACGCGTGTGCTATCTTCAATTTCTCAGTGACGATGTACAATTTTCAGTGTTCGACAAATTAGACGGTGAGATCACGAACTCGAAATATGCAGATCACTCTGTACGTATACAGGAATTCCAAAAATTATTTCGACACTAAATTTGCCATTCTCCAGAAAGTCTTGAAAAAATTTTACAATAATAATGGACTCATTTTAACACTTTATCTTATAAAAAGAACAAGATTGAATTCTTTCTTACTCTTTATGTCTGCTCTACTAAGTATGTGTATTTTATCATTCACCACAAAAGCATCTTTATGGTTTCAATAATTAAGAAATAAAAATTCTGGGCTGGTAATTTGACCGGTAGTGGTAGGTTTAGTGTTAATAGAATCATTTTAACACTTTGTCTTCTAAAAAGTACAAGATTGAATTCTTTCTTACTCTTTATATCTGCTCTACTAAATATGTGTATTTTATCATTCACCACGAAAGCATCTTTATGGTTTCAATAATTGAGAAATAAAAAATCTGGACTGGTCATTTGTGGGTTTAATGCTAAAGCTCGAAGTCTCTACTTCCATAGACATTATCGTCTTTCTTCTAGGATATTTGTGCACAACGTATCAGGCGAAAAATTGAGGATAAGTTCTCGATCAAAAATGGTACAAATGGTACCACTATAGCAAGATCGTCTACGATGAAAAATTGACGATGGGTTGCAGAACTTGAAGTTCAACCTCTAAAATAAGTCAAGTTTTAACGTCGTACCAATAATTTTTAAATGAAATGAGCCATACCTAAGGGGAGAGTGGGCGACGACTGCGAGTCTTGAGCCATGAAGCTGGGGACCCTGGGTATGTTTGCGGGGGCATAGTTTATGGTCTGCAACGGTCGGGAAACCGCTGAAAATGTCGCCAACGGGATGTTGGGTAGCGATAGCTTCGGCCTCTCTAGAGCGTTGGTCACCGGCATGTAATTCACCGTTTCCGGTAGCGAAGACTGCTGAACTGGTAGGTCACGGTTCGACTCCTGTTGCAACAGATAGTTCAGCAGAGAACTCTGCAAGTTGTCCTTTAACGCTGGCTTTGACTCATCCGAGAACACGTAGTTGAACACCGGGCTCTGATTCTTGTTCGAATTACTGTTCAGCGCAAGTGGCAGAGGCCCGTAATTTCCTAGGGAGTTCTCGTTGTTGCTCTTCAACGTAGGCTTCCCCTGTTGCGACAGTAGGTAGCCGATCAGCGATTGCTGCAGCTTGTTCTTCATCCCGCTGGTCACGTAATAGGACCCAGGAATCGTGTACTTGGCCGTTTGATAGTCGGCCGGAGGCGGCGTGCTGCAAGTGGGTTATTGCGATTGATTTAATGGTAATTATTGCGAAACGGTTACTGTACTCTGATTTTGGTCCGCTATGAATTTTCTTTATTGTATATTCCTATTTCTTCAATGATTAGACAGCGGATCTTTATGGAAAATAAAAATTTTCTAACTAAATTTCAACAATCTGGAATGAAATAGAAATTTATCTACTTTCTCGATATGTTCAATAGGTTGGAAATAATATAACAGTATTATTAAATTATTCTTTCTCTCTCTTTCGAACCTACGCAATTCATTTTTCAGCTTCATTCTTGCTGGAAGAGATATCGAACAAATTTTACCTAATATGCATAGGAAAAAGTTCAGAATGATGTTCAGAAGTCCCCTTTTCTAAATACTTAATAATATGTTAAAATATTTCTCTAATCATAAAATAAGTGCAAGAGAATTGCGCATGTCGTGCTAGCATTTACGCCGTTCTAATGTCACGAATGTGACACACGTTTCAATGAATGTTTTACCGTTTTAAAGCGCGGAAATGTCACCGCGAGAACGGCTGCGAATCAGATCTTAAATAACAAATAACAGATAAGAGAAATACATTTTCCGAATAGACAGTCGTGGGTAGAGAAAAGGTCAGGTCCGATCAAGCAGGTAATCAATTCGGACAGTGCCATTACGTACTGTCTGCTAAAGGATATGATTGGAGATTCCGTGGGCACGACAGGTAAGCTGGCTACTGTCGGCGGATGAGCCAAGTTCGAAGATTGCTTCGAGGTGACCGATACGCCTGCTGCCGTGGAGATCGTTGGTGTGGAGGTGGTACTGGTCGTGCCGTCAGCCAGCTGAAAGCAATTATGAACTTTTATTGGACCTTTTAAGATCCGGGGGGTGTCACTACGCCCGAATGGGTCCAGTTCGGAACTTGTAAAGGGATTAAGGCCTAGATTGATCAGAAGTTCCCGAAACCATGCATCGAACCAATTTTCTCCAATTTTGGGGTTCGTCGTCGAAATCAAATTCCGAATTACAAATCTTTGGAATACCGTGTGAGATGCTACAACTACCGAAACAAACGAGGTTCAATATTTGAACCTGGATAATTAATTTTCTGGTTGTTAGACAAGTGGAGAATTTACTGTACTTTTCTTGCATCAGATGCATTAATTTGCTACCGAGAGAAATTGATTAAAATCAATCGAATTGTAAGCCAATAAATTCGTACATCCCCGACAAGTGAAGCAAAGTTCCCTCTTTTTCCGAATATTCGAACACGTAGCTTCTGGCGGAGTACAAAATTAAACAAAGGGCCGAGTAACAATTATCCGCGTAACTGTTCGCGGGTAGGAGTTCCGCGGAGTTGTAACGAAATTTCCGGCAATTCCGGCGAAGAACGATGGTAAAAGCGTGAACATTCGGTCGGATGCACAGACACTGATAAAAAGTACAATATTCCAAGTGTTAAAAAAACTGTTTATCGTGAAACATTATGAATTTTTCAAACGCAAGTTGCACAACAATTGTGTGATAGTAAATTGGTGTTTGAAAAGGTTTCCGTTCAACATATTAGGAGTCTTAGGTTGAAAGTGGATTAGCTTAGGAGTTAATAATGTGTGTGCAGCCTGCTTCCATCAGAATCCGAACATTATGGGTAGGGATGGAATCGAGTAGCTCGCAAACAGGTTTCAATTTTGATTGATTGAATTCAAACTCTCTATAAGTACTTCGAAAATAAATAGTACTCTAAAGTATACTCGAAACTTCGTGTGACTTTTTTTTAAATTGGAAAACCTAAGAAGTAAATGTTAACTCATGAATTTGGCTAAAAAGTATCGAAATTTTTTTTATTCTCTATCACTGTATCAATTTGACACCGACGGACTGATTCAGTTCGTGAAATGAGGGACGGATGAGGGTTAAAACGAATACTTTTCAAATAAAATCATTGAAACATTATTGCTTTTAAGTAGTATTCAAAACCCATGAAATGAAACTTGCTTATTGAAATTGACTCGGATTCGCGAGTACATATTGAACTTGATCCCATCCCTAATTATGGGTCCCCTACAACGAATGGAAAAAGGGCAGAGTGTGTTTCGCTCACCATATCGAATTTCACACTTGACGTTGTCGCGGTGTTCGGAACAATATTCGCCGCGGAAGTTTCAGACGTATGAAGTTGGGTGATAGCCTGAGCATTCCCGGAGACGGTAGACAGTTGCGATGGCTTCTGGTCGGCTGTCGCAGCGGTGGTCGGTGTCATCGTAGTAGATGTTACCTCGTTCAATGGAAGAGCATTCTCATACGGCGAAACCGGTGGAACGGACACGTAACCGAGACCATGGTTTCCTGAACAGCAACGACATTTTCACGTTTATGCTTTTCTCACAGCCAAACGCTGAATTCATTATTCTTAAGAACTTCGATACAGTGGGTCTCCGTTCATGCGAACCGTTCTGCAGACAAGGCGATTCGCCTAACTAGATCGTCCCAATAATTTTCCAATTCACAAGAAACCAATAAAATTCATACCAATCGATTCTCAAATCCACTTAGAAATTACATTTTGTTTTGACATTTCTAGAGTGAAGGTACCAGTTAAAGGTATACTAAAGGTGAAAATGATCAATGATTTAAATCTTGAAAATGATCCACACAAGGATCGAAACGTTGAAAGTTTAAATTAATTTGTAAAATTGCTTTACAATATTTATTTGATCGAACCGTTACGCCGAAATCATTACTACTTTTTCTGTTTTAACAATCCTACGATCGATAACAATAACAACATTTATACTAGAGGTTGCTAATTAGACTGCGGACCTTTATGCAAAATAAAAATAATGTGCACCGATTGCGGGCACTAGGAGTTAAATAAAATTGTCTTTCATCCCTTAAAAGACTTTTTTCTTCGATTTATCTAATCTTATCCTGTTTTATATTTCACCCAGCCAATTTCTTCATAAATGCATAAAAATCCGCAGTCTATTGATAATCAATCGTCCATCACAAGTAATGCAAACTAAATTACGAAATGCCCAGTTGAGAATAATTTCTATCGTTCCAAATTGCAGCCATTCTTGCTGTCTAGGCCGAGGGGTCGCGTCAGTAAAGGTAGCCGCTCGAGTGGGACAGAGTTCGAATTTCATTTCCCAGGTACTTAATAAAGGAAGCGCGCTGCAGTTTTGTTTGTCTGCCCCGACGCGTCTCGTCGAACGGAGTATAGTTATGAGTTTGAATAAGCGTTGTGCCTCGAGCAGTTCGCATAACAGCCAGACAACAAGTTCGATAAATTGAGCCTTCTACCAACGACGGATCCCGCTAAATATAGTCCTGATGAGAACAACAACAGCTGTCCTGACTTACCGTGCTTCAGGTACTCCGAGTCTCTGATGAACGACTGCGGTGATTGATCTTGCTCCTTGTAGAGATCAGAGAACCTAACATCGTTCGCGAAAGGTCCCTGACGATAAGAGTACTGGCTGCTCACAGGTTCGTCCTGCAGCTCGCTTTTAAATTGCGCCTGATCTCGACTGAACTGTTGGCTAGAAAAAGGCGATCCATCCACGAAGAAGGAGGGCTGACTCTTCAAGTCCGAGGCGTCTCTGAAGGACGAGCCTTCTGTGTAAAATGGCCGAGTCTTGGATGGATAATCCCTGAAGGGTACTTGCTCGTGGTAGGATGACGAGTCCTGTCGATAAGGCCGTAGTCGATAGGATTGGTACTGTTGCGACTTGAATGGTGGCTCTCGGAATGGCTGGTGTTGCTCGTGGAAAGGAGGATGCTGACGAATCCCTTGGTAAGGTGGGAAGTCCTCCAATGGTGACAACCTGCCGTCCTTGTAGCCTGCGGCTGCAACCGCTGCCATTAGAGCGATTATCCCCTGAAAGAAGAAATTGTTTCATCATATTAATCGACACTGTAACATCACTGAAGTACTCGGTCACTTTGTATTCGGTCACTGGCACTGATAACGTTCCTCAAGGGTGGCCTAACGACTCACCAGCTTCTTCATTTAAATTCTTCGGAGATTAACAAACGTGTGCTTTGGAATGAGCTTAAGGGTACAAGCGAAGCAGCTGAAACCACTCGTAAAGATCGTCTATTGTCGATCACAGACGTCTACTTTCTTATATAGCTACACGCCAAGAGAAAAAGCCACAACCCTGCCAGTTGGCGCTCACTCTCTATCCCTCGTTATGCGTCTTCCAGTTCAAGTACGCCAAACTGGATCTGGTAAATCACGTCTATCCACACACCTTTCTCCGTCTATGAAACGTTCATTGCCAAGTTCACGACGAACTCGATCGGTTCCTGGTTAGAAACACGGTCTCAACGGGGAATATTTTATACTTATGCGCAATTTTTTCTAGCGGACTTTCTCAGAATTTACTGATTCCGACTATCATGAATCTGTCAGTGACTTTTATATCTGAATCGATGCAAGAACTTATACTTTCCTCTTATCGATGTACAGCTTTGCCTCTTGTCTCTCAAAGATTTGTTTTTTGTGTAAATAATTTTAATGTTTTTACTGTTTTAATAAATGCGTAATATCTGCTGTATATTTATCAATAATGATAGCTGGATAAATGGAAATCTCTGTTGCGAATATATTTACGATATACGAATTTCTGTGTCGCTCCCTTTCCGCTTCTTCATCCCTAATGAAGACGAATAGTAATTACTTGAGTAAACACTCCGGATCCATTTTTAAATGTCGAAATGATTACATGCAACGCGAGTGATTAATGAACGTCCTCGCCGAATGGCGCAAAGCCGGGAGATACGTCAAGAAAGTTAATGAATCGGTGGACGGAACTGTGCAAAAACTTTGATCTTGATTCGGCTAAGCTTGCCGGAATCTGACGTATCTCGTGAATCACAGGCGGTTTGTTTCTTATTTCATTTTAAATCACGACGAGAAATTGAAATGCTATTCATCGTATTCGTGAAACACGGGGCTCTAGCAGTCGTCGATCTATCGAGGATTCGTAGAAGAGGATGTACCTCTCACGAAACACATTGCTGTATTAAAAAAAAATCAAAATAGTCTTTCCCAATTATAACTTTAAGAGATGTTTATGCGGTTTTCAATTTTTTAATACAAATTTTAAGAAAGTGGTGCCAAATGAAATCCTATTTTCATTGGTAATAACATTTGTAGGTGCAAAAGAAATATAAATGATACTAAGTTCTGTTGAATTTCATACTCCAACATTTTTTGAAAATTTTTATAAAACCTAGTTATTATATTTCCAAAGTATTTCCACACTTATTCAACTTCAAAGAGTTTAATATAGTGTCTTCAAGTTCTCTATAATCTGTCTATCGTGACTGGAGACCCTTAGCATATCTCTGGCGACTACTTACGTCCACCATAAGACCTCTACGGCATTCTAGGGACCGCTAAGAGCGACTGGAAACCCTTTGAAGCGTTCTAGGCTCTTGCGGAAGTCACCTGAGACCTTTCGTTAATCTGTAGTAGTTTCTTAGTCAGTGTAGGCTTTCCAAGAGAGTTTATTCGCTCTTTGGGGTTACCGAACGGCCCTGCCACGGATCTACATAATCTATTTGCGGTCAGTGATAACACTCAAAGCGTCTCCGAGATTGTCTAATTATCACCGGGCTTAAGAAAGAATCATAATAAAATGCTAACGAGACTATAGATCTTCGCGAAGCGATGACATCTGCAAGTTTCTATAGTATGAGGAAACTTTCACATTCAGAAACTTCAGAGACGCTTTTTTTTGTCACCGTATTGTATCAAAGTTTCCTACTTTATCGTAGTAATAATGAATTCCTTAACGTATTGACCACCGAGTTAGTAATTTATTTCGTAGAAGAACAACTTAGAAGTTAAGATTTACGATGTTTCATTTCCGATTTACTGACAATTAAATAATGAAAAGGTGTGAAGACGGTAAAAGGATTATTGGGAGGAATCTGAAGGAAGAAGTTTCCGGAGGGAGACTAAAAAATGAATCTTTCTCGACTTGGTATTCGAGTAGAAACTGAAGCTTCGTCGAATGAAATTTTTCAAATTTTTCCCTCGAGGGAATCGATCTTCGATAAACGCATTAGTACGGCAGTGTTCACGACCAGGTGATATAGGAGCGCCTTAAGACTTCCTGCAGGAACCGCGATGGGCGCGCTAGTGCACGCTCGTCGACTTTTAAGGAGGCACTAGGAAGTGTAATAAAAATTGTACGTCGGCTGCGTTACAGACGGTCGACGTTGCATTTCCTGAAGCAAGGCCGATAGGCCGGCTACGTACGTATCCTTTTCCTGTGATTGATAAATGGAATCTTACTATGTCGGGCGAGTTAAAACCGGGGGGCAGAACACAATCGACGAAAAGTTTGACTGTAGAGGCGGGAACTTTGTTCGTCGGAGGACTAATGAATATAATTTGTTTCGGCTTTGGCGCCGACGGTGCAACGTGCTCAATGAAATTACGCCATTTTACTTGATTACTCGTTCAGGCCGTGTTACGAGGCTTTGTCGAAACGCAGATCCACCAAAACGCCAAGCAGTATTAAACCAACAAAACCGTTCCGTTTCGTGTTAATGCGGCATTACCGAAAATAATCTGGAAGTCACGGAAAATGAATTACTCCGGGCCCCGTTGCTCCGGGTTTAAGAGCTTTCATAATCGGTCCGGAGAAGTTTTCAATTCCCCAGGGAATTGCGTTCTACAGTAATTATTGAACGGCGGTGTTCGGCTCATTACAAGTTAAATTGAGGATTTTACAGGTAGAGAGGTCTGCACGCAATCCAATATCAGCTCGATCAACTATGTAGAAACACTTTATATCCCCTTTTCGGTGGAATCGTTTTCTGTTACAATAAGAGGCAATACTTTATTATGACGTAACTGTAATTTTCAAACCGGCGTCGGCTGCGATGCCAAGAATGCCGGCCCAGTTTAAGGGGGTAGTCTCGTTTCCAGGATTGTAAGGGTGTGGGATGCACCTTCTCGTTTCTCGATAATGCATGCGATGGGTTTTTTTCAGTAGTCGAAAGCGTTCGATAAAAGAACAATTCAATTCAATCAATCAATTTAATCGATAAGCACAAAGGTGGGCATGTAGCTATTTTTACAAGACTGCTACATGCTGCTGAATAATGTAAATTACGCCTCGTAAACGTGAAAATAAGACTTTTGATCTCGCATGCGATAGAAGAACAATTTAATTCAATCAATCAATTTAATCCATAAGCACAAAGCTGGGCGTGTAGCCATTTTTATAAGACTGCTACATGCTGCTGAATCATGTAAATTACGCCTCGTAAATGTGAAAATAAGAATTTTGATCTTCTATCTAGATCTTTTGACTACTGAAATCCCGCAACCTCCCAACCCAGGAAACGAGGCTACCTCCTTAAGAAACTTCTCCTCGTGCCAGGATCGTTCCAACTACCCTTCAAATATTTGTCACCCAAGATATCTCGTGCACGAGAACGATTCGTCAAGAGATTATTGCGAATCGGTCGAATACCGTGATACAGAAGGGTCCTTCCCCCCTCCTCCTGAAAAATGCATCTGCAATGTGCATCGTGATTCGCGCAAGATAAATGGCGCAGAATTCGATGCATTCCATGAATGCTAAGTTTCGGGCTCGCTGGATTTATCAACAGTTTAGTCGATACATGAAGCTATATACATATATACATATATATAGTCTCGTAGAAAACAATTTCTCTTATCTTCGACAGCCACGCTTCCGCTTTAATTAGCAAATATTGCTTCAGGCCGTTCGATCGATCTTGCTCTGTCGAAAATCTTCAGGCTATTTCTCCTTGCTCTTTCGGTCGCTTGTGTGTGAGCGCCGATAATATACTCCCTTAGTGTTGCGTATTAATTAATCAGCTGACAGAAGAACATACGCCATCAATCACTCCGCCGGTTTCTTATTTTAACTTACGACCTGATTATTAATCTAAAGTCTTGTTTGAGTGACTGCAAAATTTCCACGGGGGCTGTGGTCTTTTTGCTCGAAGCCCAGCGAAGTTTCTTCATTTTAGTGCTGCAAGTTCTTCGACGATGTATATGAATTTTATTTCACGAGAAGCGAGTCGTTCGTGCGCGGACAGTTGCTAGATTTAAATTGCCTGCTTTACATATCAAATGCGGTAGAGAGTCTTTGAAATTACAGATTATTTTAACAAATATATTTTGCTAACATTAACTGTATATTTTTAATTATCATACTGTGTTGTAGTGAATGAGCAAAATGAGCAAATCAGAAAAATATGTTTAAAAGCAAACTTTTGTGAATTTTATTGTGCGACGTCAAACGTGTGCAAAATTGTATGTACCGAGTAACACGGCATCTGATAAATAAAGAAGCGTGTAATCATCGTGTAGTTGCACGGGCGTAAGCCGGCAAGAGCGTTGTATAACCAATTTAAATGCGAAACTTGGGCTTGCACTATACCGAACGATACACAGCGACTATGTTTGGAATGTAAAATGGGATTCCATATTGTTTGTTTACGAGCTGACAGCTTGTGTATATAATTCTGTAGGTACGCATGAATTATTAGTTTGCGATAGTGATTAAAGCCCTCGTACCTTGAAAATCCTGTTAGAAAACTGAGACAGCGCAGCGCAGTGGTTCAAACAACGGTTTCTCAATGGGAAATACGACGAGAGCGTCGGTGGGTTTCCTTTAGTGATGGGAGTGATACAATTTTTTCTCGCGATATTCAAGTAATTCGGTAATCAAATACTATGGAAGTACCCAAGAGTATTGGAAAGTACTTGGTATCAGGTGGTGATATTTATACTTATCGGAACGAATACAGATACAAACAAAATACAGTAATAAATATATATTATATATTTAATTATAATTTAATATATAAATACATATAAATATATATTTCTGATCGAACCTTTACGCCGAGAGCATCAATACATATTTTGTTTTTAACTATGAGTAGATGTTTACGCAAAATAAAAATTTTCTACCTGAATTGCAACAAACTAGAATGAAATAGACATTTATTTTATCTGTTTTAAATTACATCTTCAAATTACGCCGAATATTCCAGCGGGAATAACGTCTCGAATGATTCGCAATTTTTATTTTTCGCGCACCGATCGATTTAACTCTTTAAACGCGTTAGATATCCGAGAACGATTTCTGGTATCGTGAAAAAAGCGGGTTAATTACAAAAACTGATTGACCAGTCCCCGTACCCGCGGATGGCGGCGAATGAGGCGCATTTTCGCACGCAGCCGTGTTTGTTTAATTAATTTTTCCCAATTCCTATATCCCGGCCTCGAATCCCGTCGAATCTGCGAATTTATTAATTTGAAATTCCAAATGGATCCGATAGTCGGGAGGACACAGGGAGTGTCGTGTTTGTCCGCGGAATATCCCTGAAAATGAACGGAAAAATGGATCGAAACGTTTACACGGCAAAGCTGTGTTACGATCAAAAAGATTCATTAACTTTGTTTGCTGGCGGATTCCGGGCTTTCATAACATTTAACCACGGCATCAATTTCAAATTCGTTTGAGCACATTAATATCTTTGTTAATGCTACACCGCAAAATTAAATGTCATTACATGTTTCTGTGCAGACTCATTTCGAAGTCTCTTGTATCACATTCTAAAATACTATTTTTATTTTATATTGATTTTCGTACATTCTTCCAATTTAAGCGATTATACGGAGTGCAAGGAATTCTTTTCGCAATGATTATCCAATGATTTCATCTTGCCAACCATTCCTCAGAAGTACAATGTTCCGTCGCGATTTTATCGCATTTCGAATAAACAATGTGCCATCACCGTAGGAATAATACGTGGCGACGAATTGCGTGTGAACGAATGCTACTTAATTTTCTCGAAACGATACTATAAAACACAGCACGTCCGAGTTTTTTAACTATAAATGTTTTTATGAAACGTCACACTGCGCAACAATCATAATTCCTGAACGTCCATTGGAAGTTTCACGATTCGTCCGTTATTGCCGGAATTCGGCGATATCGCGAAGCGTCCTATCAGTCTATTTATGAAATTGCAACCGGCCGAGCCTCCGCGAGCAGTACGAAAAATGTGACATTAATTAAACCGTGCCCGGGGCATAAAGTTTAATCGCGATAACTGACGGGGATTCTTCCTCGTTATTCGAAGCGAGCCGGCGTGTATTATTTAAAAACTGTCCAGTTACCGGGGAAAATTGGCCAACGTTACAACAAAAATGTTCATAAGCGACGATTCTGTTTTATTGTAACGTTGGCAAGTACCATCGGAATTCGCTGCAATGTTTACCTCGCCGAGAATACCTAATAAATATATTGTTTTTGGGAATCCTCCACTGCACATTTTCCGTGCGAATTTTTCGAAACCATAGTTGTGAAAGTGGTCTAAGTCAAAATTGAAAAAAAATGAAATTATCTACGAAACGCATATTTTAAATTTTCTTCACAAGTGCAAATAATGAAAATGTTTTGAGAACTGTCTATTTCATTTTCTAAAGTAATTCCTACCAATTGCAATTTTATTAAACTCTATTTGCACATCATTTGTAATAATAAATTCTGATAAAAAATGTCTGTTCGTTTGGTCCAATTTTAAACAAGTTTTGCAATGATAAACACGTCGTCCGGAGAATCCTACCGAGAAAAGCAGTGTCTTTCCTTGGAACCAACGGTGAGCTGTTTGAATCACTTCGACAATTTTACTTTATCCGAGCTCTAATTGCGACTGAGCGCTAATCGAATCAGCCGTGGATGCCGTGGTTAGAATATTTTTTACCGAGTCTGCGGACCCGCGATGGAAAAGAAAGAGGTCGATCTGGTCACCGAAACTTTCACGCCAAATAAGACGCGCACGCGTCCCGAGCGAGGATCAACCAATGGCGAAATAAAGAATGGCAAATTTTATGATCCGATCGACACGCGCAACCACGATTTGTGATCCGCTCGACCGCCTAATTGGAGATTTTCTACGTCGAACGGGATTTGCCCATTGTTGCACAGTGAAAGCGGCCTTTGTTGTCGCAACGCATTGTGCGTTCTAATTAACGACCCGACCCATTACATCCAATGAATAAACCTAACAGCCGAGCACCAAAAATATCGGAAAATAACAAGCACGGCAACTTGCCCACAATTCCACGACCGTCCACCTGTTAATTGCGGTTAATGGTCCGGGATTCTATGAAAGGCGACGATATGTAACGTTATTTCACTGGACGAGGTACCTTTACGAGCGTTTATGAACGTCGGTTACAGTGCCAAACGATAATATATTATTCGAACAACATGTTCGACACTGGACCGACGAAGAACCGTCAAAATGACGGAACCAGATTGTTTAATTTAACACTTTCTCTAGCAATTCCCAGTGAACGGTACATTAAAAATAGAACATTATTAATTTGAGGACTTCTTAAGTCTTCAGACCTGCAAAGGTCACTACCATTGCAAATAAGATTTTATTTGATTCCACCTTCCTAAAAACTGTTTACGAAAATTTCAAATTGCATAAACATCCGCAGTCCACTCATAATTAAATGCAGCTATTTTACACTATTTCATAAAACTAGAAAGAACGTATCCATCAAAGTTTTTCAATCGAACTTTGTGTCCATCATTTCTCCAATATTTTCAAATTGTATTTCATTTCCTGATCTCATGTTTTGAATGAATATTTCAAACTGAGACAAATCAAGTACGATGAATAACGTTCTTTTAGGAGAAAATTCTAATGACTATCAGGAGTGTACAATATGCACTTCTTCCGTAGAACTTCAAGAGCCAAATATCTGGAAACAATTCTTCCAAGCACGTTACCGAACAATCGAGGAAGCAAACCGAAATTCCAATAAAGTTCCCGACGTCTATTATTCGCGGCTGATGGTGGTAGCCGCACAAAAATTCATGATTCAATGGCCCAGCCTCACACAGAAGCAGGCTCGCGTCTATGGGAGCAATTCTTCGCCGAGATCGATCGTTGAATCACTAATGATCTCATCAGACTAGTTCCCGTGGCGAGTAAAAGCGTTGAAGATTAGCAATTTCACGGGCAGTTGTTCCATTGAACAACGGTTGACCGTGGGCGAGCGAGCAAGAAGCCGATTTCAAGAATCAATGATAGTCATTATCATTTCAATTTCAATAACGCGACGTAGTGATGGGAACGTTTCTCTATATTGTACCACATTCGAATATATTTTATTTTATTCTAGATTATTGCATTTAATTCTTGTATATTCAGTTATAATCTAGCTTATTCCAGTATACTTATGAATATTTTATTAAAATCATCCAGTATATCCTCGTTCCTTTTTTTAGTATTATATTTATATTTGTTATATATATTATAGTATTTATTTATTTATATATATATATATAATATTTATTTAGTATTTTTTTAGTTTTACTTTTGGTAGAATATTCAAGTATACTTCAATTTAAACTAGTATAGTCTGATATGTCTTTGCATATTCCAGCTTATTCTAGTATATTCAGGTATATTCTAGTGTATTCTAGTATATTTTTCTATATTCTAGTATATTCATGTATACTTCAATTTGATCTAGTATAGTCTGATATATATATATTTTCATATTCCAGCTTATTCTAGTATATACAGGTATATTCAAATCTATTCTAGTATATTTTTCTATATTCTAGCATATTCAGGTATACTTCAATTTGATCTAGTGTAGTCTGATATATCCTTGCATATTCCAGCTTGTTCTAGTATATTCAGTTATATTCTAGTGTATTCTAATATATTTTAGTACATTATATTATATTCCAGCATATACGAGAATATAGGATGTTCAGATAAATGAGGGTCCAGGGTACCGAATTACTCGAAAATGATGTGAGAGAATTGGATCACTCCCATCACTAGGTTCGTGAACCGCTTCGTCGATGAATTCGACGAGCGTAGAACCGGCCCCAGCTAGTTTGGCGAGTCGACTGAACTTGAACGATAGGAATTCTGTTCGTTGAAAGTCCGGTAGAGCGTCTGGATGAGAAAAACGATAAATATCTCACTCCCGCGAGCAAATTAATTCCTTCCTTATAGTACGTGTCGTTGCTGGTCCTCTCGTGCAGGATCGAGGAGAAAATGTGCTGGAGGAATGCGCTCGGATCCGCGTGCCTTTTAGC
The DNA here is from genome assembly GCA_028455615.1 of Lasioglossum zephyrum. Taxonomy (NCBI): domain Eukaryota; kingdom Metazoa; phylum Arthropoda; class Insecta; order Hymenoptera; family Halictidae; genus Lasioglossum; species Lasioglossum zephyrum. The sequence continues at coordinate 10,941,903 of CM052324.1, read as the reverse complement.
TGGCAACGGCGATGGGATGAATGGCCATCTGACGCCTCCAACATGGAGAAAAATGACAACGACTGGACACTCCTTCTCGCCAATTCGGGAGAACGTTTTTTATTCACACGACCACCGCCTCGCGTACAGGAAGACCGAGACTATCGTTCCTTTAGGTGTTAGAGCATTTCTAATCTACCATTTAATTATCGAGGCTCGAGACCTAGAGCAACCTACTCGGAGGATATTATTCTTAGTCTTCTCAGAAGCAAAGAATTCATGGTAAGGAAGTAGCTATATTTCTCACGTGTTCTATATACCCTCTGAAATCATTTTCAATTTTTCAAATGTAATCCAAGAGACAGTAATTAGATTAATACCTTTTTATTTATTAATTATATCGAAAATAGCTAAACACAATTACTAACGTGTATGTATTTAAACTGACAATCTAAGAGTTCCTGCTAATAGATTTACCAAACTGCTAAAACACTGATTTCTCATTTATTTTTTAAAATTATTTACATGTCCCTCGAGTAAGTTCCTCCGAAACCTGTGAAAATAGTGAAATCTCGATGATACATTTCATATGCAGGAAAATTCTAAATATTCGACTATGCATCTGTATTTTTTAACCTCATTATTGTACGCGTTACGAATATACATAAATATCTAGAATCGAAAAGCTCCAATTTAGGTTTTACTTCGCTGACTGGATGTGCTACTGTTCTACAGGCACATATCCGACGCCAATCGTTATCTATAACAGGTTGACACAGTTGCTGTCAATCTTCTAACTTTCTCCGTTCGCGTGCCACCGGCTCACCTATATTTATCTCGTTAGGCGGAATCCGATTTTAACGAGTCCATCAACCGTTAACGAGACGATTGTCGCAAACAGCGGATCGTTTCATGTAGTCGGCATCGATTTTCTGCTGGGGCGAAAGTGATCGAGAAACACGCGAAAACATAGTGCCCGGTTCCTTCATCGGACATTTTTCACGCAGAGATAGCGCTTAGACATCCGATATGTCTCTTTGTCGCGATAAATAAAACGTCACGCGTGCAGCACGGCTCTAGAATTACTTTGATATCGGTGATGCTTGCCGAGCCGATACGCGAAACGACAACAAAAAATTTATTTACATAGAAATCAAACGAAATAAAAAAGAAAACAAAGAGGCGCAGCAGTGCCGTAAGCCGACATGGCGAAAGACGTATGACGATCTGCAGCAGAGTTATAAATAAAACCGTAAAACTTTTATCGTACTATCGCACAGTGCGGCATGCAATGGCCAAAAATCAAAATAATCATGGTTCGAATCTAATCTGATTATCCAAGAAAATCATCAGTCAGTAAGTAAGGAATGTATATTTAAAAAGTAGCATCCAAGAAAATCAATAAGGGATCAGTAAAGTCAAGAGTTTATTGTTTATTGTTTTTATTAAATACAAAATTTTCAAATAGTACTCAAATATCTAAAAAATTAGATTACTCGTGCCCTAATTGCACATTTAGGATCGTTTTTGTTTTAAACTGTTTGTCACAACTTAGGTATGGAGAATTTGACCAGAAGTATGCATAATTTTAAC
>CM052324.1:10723530-10940231 GCA_028455615.1 Lasioglossum zephyrum | reverse complement strand
GAGTTATAAATAAAACCGTAAAACTTTTATCGTACTATCGCACAGTGCGGCATGCAATGGCCAAAAATCAAAATAATCATGGTTCGAATCTAATCTGATTATCCAAGAAAATCATCAGTCAGTAAGTAAGGAATGTATATTTAAAAAGTAGCATCCAAGAAAATCAATAAGGGATCAGTAAAGTCAAGAGTTTATTGTTTATTGTTTTTATTAAATACAAAATTCTCAAATAGTACTCAAATATCTAAAAAATTAGATTACTCGTGCCCTAATTGCACTTTTAGGTTCGTTTTTGTTTTAAACTGTTTGTTACAACTTAGGTATGGAGAATTTGACCAGAAGTATGCATAATTTTAACTGGCAATTTAGGAATTGCGTTTTTTCTTTAAAATGCAATTTACAAAAACAGTTCAAAACATCCTTTAATTTTGGCTGTTCTGTATCAAAAAGATGTTGTAGTATATCGCTATATAATTTTTCTGCGATAAATTGCAAGACTCGATGTTATTTATTTTTTGCTGGAGAAATGCAATCATAAAATAATTATGCAGTATAGTAGATATAATTAAATTTAACCATATAATTAAAAAATATTTCGAACAAGAGTTGTACAGTGTACCATTGGCAACAAATTGCAATAACAACTAATCATAAAAAAACTCTTCATAAAAAAAAATTAGAATAAACTTTTTCACTAATGGAACCTTATATTTTTGGTTCATTAATCGATGCATCTTTGTATTCCATTTAAAAAATTATTAAGGGACTTGATTTGACTTCCTCAATTTGTGAATGATAAGAATGATTCGAAATAACTTTTTGGCATACACATTCGTTCTCACGTAGCCGAGCCGGGTCGAAATAATATCATTTGCAGCATTACTGGAAAATTTTGGAAGTGTGCGCATATTTTTTATACTTGTTTCGGAATATTGCAGAGTAAGAGGAGTTTATAGTATTTAGGATTATTCCGCATGCAAGCTGCACTAGTCCGCTAAATCTCTGTGGGAAAATATCGCGTAAAAGCAAAGAATTTGGGACGTTCGGTAAAATTTTTTCAGCGGCATCGGTCGTGTGTTGTTTATACGAGTTTATATATATATTATTGAAATAAAATAATATTTCGCAACGATTTCAATAAATCCATTCTCTTTCGTTCGAGTTGTTGACACGTTTGCCGAGCGATGGTAATTTCCAGCGAAATTGCAACAGATTTAATCAACGAAGAATCGGTCGCGAAAAAATGCCAAGACACAACGGGGAATGATAACTTCCACGGAAGAACATTATTTTGCAAATGCAAACGCCGCGGTTGGTCAGGATCTGTATACTTAATGTAAGAATGGCGCGGCGCACAGTCTCCGGCATTATTGCAGCGCTCGGCTGAAGTTAAAAGTGACTATGAAAATAAAAGTGGCGGGTACGGAACTTCCGTAAGCAAGAAGTTTTTCCATTTATACTAGAACGCGAACCCGTGTTGAATATTTCTGGGAAATGGACATCGCTATTTCCGTATTGCGTCGAAAAACGCCATAACGGGGACGGTTAACGCATTGTCCGGCGCATCAGCTGCATATAAATCTCGGAACATTGTGATCTCGAATTAAGCGAGAATAATTTATAATGCATGACAACGAATAAAAATACAGCACCGATAAATCACGATGCGTGTTTCATAAAAAATTTCGAACACGTTCCACCAACAATTTCGATCTCACATTCATCGTGCTATTCTGACAATTTACTTCCGATTGATGATCAATCAATCGCGAAAAGTAACTTATAGTGCTGGAGCACAGACTTTGTGTATTAGTAATTAATACGATTCTGATCTTTATAGCAAATATTGCTAGCAGCGTGTCTATTGTTTTCATTATTATTAACATTAATGGTTATTAATATTATTCATTATTAACAACATAATTTTGCACAGAAGATTCCTTTATGATCTATACAAGGGAAAAGAGGGTGAACTCCTAAGGAGGTGAAAAGGGGTTGCAACGTTTCTATGAGGAATATTTTGTTCGTGGTTAAATTTCTTTSAAACTTGGTCTTAATGCTCTTTGATATAATTAATCAAACACCTATTTTGGAATTTTACAAATTTCAACCCCTAAGGGGATGAAAAKGGGTTGCAACGTTTSTATGAGKAATATTTTGTTCGTGGTTRRATTTCYTTGAAWCTTGGTCTTAATGCTCTTTGATATAATTAATCAAACACCTATTTTGGAATTTTACAAATTTCAACCCCTAAGGGGATGAAAATGGGTTGCAACGTTTGTATGAGTAATATTTTGTTCGTGGTTGGATTTCCTTGAATCTTGGTCTTAATGCTCTTTGATATAATTAATCAAACACCTATTTCGGAATTTTACAGATTTCAATCCGAAAGGGAATGAAAAGGGGTTGAAACTTTTGTATGAGGAATATTTTATCAGTGGTCAAATTTGCTTGAAACTTGGTCTTAATGCTCTTTGATATAATTAATCAAACACCTATTTCGGCATTTTTAAAAATTCTTCCCCTAAGGAGGTGAAAAGGGGTTACAACGTTTGTATGAGGGATATATTGTTCGTAGTCTGATTTAAATCATACTTGGTCTTAATGCTCATTGATACAATCTGAATAGGGTGAATGGGGGCTTAAAACGTTTTATGGAGAAACAATATCAAGTTTCGAAGGTATTAAACAGTTTAAATAGAAATAGAACTGTTGTAAAGTAAACTTTTTCAGAAGTCTATTCAACAATTCGATTCGGATGAATAAAATAATTCGAAACAACCTTTTTCTCGTTTATATGGGAGATGTGCGTCCCTGCATCCGGATGGAGATGCGCTGCGAGAACATTTCAACGGAGCTTCTGTTATCTCGGGGGAGAAAAACGACGGAGCCGGAGAGGATCCGGCAATATTTAGACAATGCACGAGAAAATGTTACGTCTGTTTGCCAAACGACTGGTCGTGGCAGTCACGACACGTGATCCATTCGACAAGAGAATTTGCTCTCGGAGACGTGTCTTTCCGTCACTACGTTAAGCTACGTCTCCGGGGAGCAGAATTCTGCACGCGTTTATGTTCCATTTAAACGGTTACCGGTTACGTAGCCACCACTGTCTTCATGCAATATGTAACGATCTGTTTGATGATAGATTGAATTTCTTGGCGGGTGTTTCCGAGAATGTAAACATCGTGACGTGTCTCAGACAATAAACGAATTTAATCAATCAAACAGAACCTGGAGAGTTCAGATTTGCCAAAAAAATTCTGAGGACTCGGACTGTTTTTACAAACTGATTTTGTAACCGATCTTATCATTGGTTTTATCGAATTTATGATTGACCTGTTATGATGATGAACAATCATGAACAATCTTTATGCAAAACAAAAGCGAAAAAGGGCACATACAAATCGAATTAAATAACCTCCTCCATTTTCGAAGTAAATTAAAAATAAAAATGATCTTCCTTAATCTGCAGCGAACTGAAGTGAAGTAAAAATTTAATTTCTCTGTTAATATGGTTAACAGGTAACAGTGTTTGTAATTTCGTCTTTCAAATTTCACCTAGCCATTTTGGTAATAAATGCATAAAAGCCGCAGGCTACTTATGAATATTGATGTTCCGGACCGTCAGAACGACTGAAAACCAAGCATATCAATTAGTAGAACTATTTGTTCCAACCTAGGACAGCTGTGCCGGTGATGGCACGAATCGTAGAGCTTGAAAAGACGCTGTGAATTCGTAGCGGCGCATAAAACGGTCGATCTAATCTCTTGTTAACATTCGCCGAACACTGCGACAAAATAGTTGGTGCATGGTGAAATCTCTATGGTAATATATACAACAGATTTGTCGTGAAACGTAACCGGGCGTGATATAATGTTCGGCACAATAGAATCGAACGTGTATTGGCTTCGATTCGTTCATTCATATTCGGCGACGAACAATACGCCTTTATCCAAGATCAAATTCGCGACCGACTCTGTGCATATAACAATACGAAAATGCCTATGGCCGGCGCAGACAACAGAGGCGATTGGTCAATTTGCCTTCTAAATGGGCGAAAGTCGCGTTAAAGAAACCCCAGCGAGCCGGCTAATTGAAACGATTCCACACCGAACGGTTAAATTGTCTGGAGACATGATTGAGCAAAATGCTGATGACAATGTCAGCGAAATCGCTGAACACTGGCTCTTTTTATTGCATCGCTGCTGCTGCAACGTTCTCTGCAATCGGTAGAAATTATACGGTTGAAAATGTTAACACAGTACCGACCAGTGATTATTGCATAATTTTTAAAATCTAAGATAGACGACAAAACTAGTGGAACCTTCAATAGCAACAGCATTTTCATTGTGAACTAACAAGGCACCCTAAGTTCATATAAACTATTAAGTTTCATTTAAAATTGTAATGTAAAAGAAAAGGGTCCAGCATACATAATGTCTCTTGCGTTTAAAAAAAAATAATTGATTAAGAAAGGACTTAATCTCCTGATAAGAATTATTAATTAGTGTCGTAAGAAACACGACAGTATATATTGTACTATTATTATATAATAGCGTAATTTCATTTGTTTTTCAATATTTAACTATGTTCCACCACTCCGACCATTTTGCAACTTTTGAATGTATTAGATAGGTAACAGAACATTATCGTTGAATTTTTTGAAAGTGGTCATTCGAAGGATTGTTTGAAATTCCCACCCCTAAAAAATTAAATAATTTGATCACAATCGTGAAAAAAATATATGTTATAAAGGACGTAAGTGCGAGTATTTCCATATTTTTTAATCAGAATATCTTAATTAACAACCGAGAAAAAAAGTAATGTAGTTAAGGGTATTTACCCTCATATCATCCTTATACGAAGGGTTAGAGACTTGAAATTTTGGGGGGTTATCTTCCAATCTAAAACCAATGTTTTCCACACAATTTCAATAAAAATCCAGGGTGGTTTCTTTTGGTACAGCACAATTATTGAAAATTCTATTAACAGGCTTTCCTAATAGGTCGGTGAAGTGTTAATATACGGTTAAAATCATTAAGGAGAGAAATAATATCGACTATTTTTATTTTGCATAGGGATCCACAGTTCAGTTTACTGTTAAGAGAAAACATTAAATGGTGAGCGAATGTATTCGTTCGTCTTGTTCAACAGGAATCTGCAACATTGAATAAGCTTCTAATTAACCCATTCTAGGTATTCGGCGAAATTGTGGCAAACCTGAACGATAATACGCAGAACGGAGTTATTACATGGAAAGATTGAATTGCACAGGAACGCGTTAAGTGGTTAACACGTAGCTCTTTGTACAGCAAGGTAGACGTCGAAGATGCCGTTAATTACACGCAGAGATACGCCGTGGAGGTAGGAAGGAAGGCAATTACGAAACAACCCTGTTAATGCACCAAATCCCGTGATTAAACGAGTACGCGATCACTTGCGCCAGCCTAAGCGCGCCACGCTGTGAAATAATAATTCCACGGCGCACTAATTTCCCGAGTAAATCCTGCGAGCTGAACGCAACGTGTCTTCTTTATCTATTAAGTCGAATTCGAGGGAATTAGGACCGCAACATTTCTTCGTTACTCTTATCTCCATAATATTATGTTATTATACACGTGATGTTCTATCTTAATTTTACTTGTTCTTTTAAACAACATTTTGAATAATATCACTCTTTTCCACATTTTTCCAATTAACTGCTGATCCACAGTCCAGAATAATTTTTATGCGAGAAGCGTGTATACTCTAATTACGAAATATTGATTAAACAGAATTCTGAATTTCGCGTTTCAAATAAAATGAATTTCAATTAATTTTCTGTGAGAGGCATTCATTAAAAAAATATTTTACGTGTATTTTGTTCTATCGGTAACCACCCTCGTTAAAGGGGTGTAAACTACCCTCACAGTTGGGCATCAAAAATCTGTTTTATGGAATATCTCAGAAGTCATTAGAGTTATTATGTAAATTGATCTTTGGAGCCCTGACAATTAAAAATCGATCGATATCCGAAGCATTCGCCAATCGAGCGGTGCGTCCTTGTCGGGCAGGGTCGATCCGCGCGTGAAACACTTCCGACAAAGTATCTGAGGAAATGACCGTGCCGGAAGTTGAGAAGGTTCGCAAGGAATTGCATACATACCGTAAATCAGTGGCTCGTATCGCGGATGGGAGTGAGTTGCTCGGCCCCGCTCGAGGTTAAGCCATCAAGGAAGGAAAGCAATTATGAAATTGCATCGTCCCCTTCCAGGTTACGTTCCGCCGTGAAACGTACGTGGCTACACGCGAAGTCCGATGCAGAACGTGTACAACGCGTGCACACCGCGCCACGACACGTGTCATGGGGTTAACGCCAGGCTACAAATCACAATACACGTCCAAATATATCCCGTAGGAACGGGATTAGATCCTGAATGCGAGATCAAGTGAGTTGATCACGTTCGGGCTGCAAAATATTAGGCTTGCCAAACACACCTGCAACCACCAATATTACATCCAAATATATTAGAATGTAATATCCACATAAAGAATGTTATTCAAAAGACAAGTTCCGATGAGAACAGTTTGAGAGTTCCTTTGAAATACTTACAGCTAATATTTCAATAAAATGTGATTCCAACATTTCTATACCCGAATTGATTAAATTGCTTCAATCCAAAACCAGCAGATTTGTTCATCCCTTGCCACACAGTATAATCATTCAATTTGTAGACTGTCCGTATTACTAGCTCAATAGTGAATGTTACATGAGCAATCTTTGACCTACACCGGATTTATCGCTGAAACTCACGAAAGGTTGAATTTGCAAACCAAGTGTCCTCGATATATCATCCTCTTAATGAAAAAAAACTTCATTACTTACCACTCATACATAGATAATTTTACGTTCAAGTTGAAAGTGCTTTAATGTTGAAGTTGAATAGTGATATTAATTTAGTCCTCTCGACTGTGTAGAACATTCTGTATGGGTATTTCCTCAAGGTATCAGAGGCTCGAAACAATGCGAATAATGTTAATGGAACGCGCCGGACCGGTTCCAAAAAGATAGCTCGTTAAATAAACGATCAATTAGATGGTAGCCAGTCCTTTGGCTTTGCGATAACAGAGGCGTAATGCAATCGTAATAGGAGCTGTGTCCGCGGGAAATATGGTCGAGCTAGATGTCAATTCACATACGGGAGCGCGTGTAATCTACTGTCCAGGAATGGGCTAAGGAATGTATCGTTATCTCTGTAAGCGAGTGCACATATCCAGAATTCGATGCTCATTCGCGCAGCTGCAGCACGAGGACCGACGATCGTCAACCGGAGCACACACGCCCGCCCGTGTCCACACGCACGCACACACGAGAACGGACACATATACTTCGTGCTACATCAAAGGAAACTCGGAATGCGAGTTAATTTCGCAGCGATGCACGAGGGTTAAGAGCAGCAGAGGAAAATCCTGCGAAGCAACCGAAAAAGGGAACTGTCATGCATATTCAAAACGTAGGGTTTACACCCCTGCGGTCTGCCGAGTTAGTTCCTCCTAAAAAATAAAAGGGCAGGTTCCGGAACCGGCAACTCTTCCTTCAGCTATTTCCTTATCCATTCTAATTTTCCTCTTTTCCCCGACGCGTCGCCGAGAAGCAAACGGGACGCTCCCTTTCGGCGAACCTGTGAATTGTTTGCGGCAATGCACGCAAAGGCGAGACCTTATTAGCAGACTAATCGGACCGTGCAACGTCACACGCGACGAGAACCCAGGAACCGCGAGTTTCTCGACCGTGTACATCCTTGTAGTGTGCTTCGTCGACTGGTAGCCCACCTACAACCAGAAATTTCCTCCCTCTGCGCAGCCAATTCAGATTAATCACCCTGGACGCCAGAACTCCTAAGCAGACGACCTAACCGAGTTAGACAGTCGCGTACAGGCTATCTCTCCCGTACCCTGACGCGGCCTCGAGTAACTCGAAAACTGTTCACCGTGAAGAAATATCTGCGGAACAAGCTGCATCGTTTGGGACCGTTTACAATTTTAAATGTTTTTCATGTTTTTAGCAAGATCTGCTAATAATGAAGTACCTAATAATTAATCGTAATCAATATAATAAATGTTACGGCAAGGGGTGAATAATTATCGCACAACTTTGGGATTCTGATCCTGTCGTTAGGGTATAAAGATAAATACAAAAATATAAGAAACATAACTTTTTCGCTCTGGGGCGTTTTTGAAAAAAAAAGAATGTTTTTTCAACCTGATCTACTTTGCGATGATTGTCACTGGCAACCTTGTACAGCGGATACGATCTGAGACAAATGAAAACTAGACGTTTGAAGCGAACCCAATCTAGCAACTTGTGGATCCGAGAAAGTGAAGGTGCTTGTATCGGCTCGGAACGGCCAATAACGTTCTCCGTGGACTGCAGCAGACCTCTATTGGGGTTTCACTATTCCATCGACGACCAGTTGTGACCTTATCTCCAGGCGGGGTTGACGTCGATCCGGTGAACGTCTAAAAGGAAAGATGTATTACGCAGCGAGTACGTGCAAGCAGAAGCAAGCGACTTGACCGGACAATAAATAAAAACATCACTGACCCGTTCCTGTCGTTTAAGCCTCTTTGGGATCGGGAATGCCACACCTGAGAGTACTTTCCGGGAGAGAAAAATCCTTGCCATCGGCAGTGGTTTATCTTTCAAGAACTCCGACCTGCGACTCGTAACCAAGATACCGTCTCCGTGACGGAATTTCTGCGTGATTGAATCGTTTATCACTGACGAATTGTGCTTTCGAATGTACACGAATCGTTCATTTTTCGCTTTTCAAGCATATCTTCGTTCTTGTTAAATTTAATTGGTTCTGCGAGGAAGCTGTGAAAAACGTTCTGATCGCTTCAACTAATTGACATTATTAGTGCTTCTATGCTTGTACAGTTGCACACTTGAACAATTGCACGCTACTACAAATTTAAATAGAAAATAGTGGGTGTACTAAGCATACGAATTCCCATACTCGAAAAAACAATCACATGAGAAAATCGATATTGTACTTTTCGCTCTCCGAAAGTATTTCGCGCAGCATCCGGTAGCACTCTCGATACTATGTACTTATACTGGTGAACTTTACTCTCGAGAGCAACTCACGATCGTTTTACTCTCAGATGGACACGTACCTTTAGATACTCGATTCTCGCTAATATTCCCGTTTCATGAGTTTATGTAGAATCGGTATTTCAGATCGTGCGGCAAGAAACAGCTGTTGTATCCCTACTGTTTACCGACTACGTGTGCGACCGAACTTTTTCACAGAGCGCCTCGGCACCGACGAGGTACTAACAGTATCTTGTCGGTGTCGATACCGTTCGTCGCATGCTCGGCTGATAAACGGCACATTTTCTTGCACCTTCTGTCGTCTGTAGCGCGTCCTGACATATCACGCGCTCCGAAGTTGATGAAATTCGTGGGGAAGTTAACTTGTCCTTCTCTTAGATAACGAAGATTAAGGACAACGTCTTGTGCCAGACTAACTAGGTTTAGCGACGAAGTTTTCGGCTCTGTTAAGGATGTTCTGGAGGTATATAAAGACGCAAGAAAATTTTTTAAAAGATTGGGTTATATTCACGACACCGTTTAATATTTATATAAACTTAAAGTTTGTACATTTTAACATGTCTTCTTATGGAGAATTCATGAAATTCCACTTCAAACTCTATTCAAACCTTGAAAAAACGCAAATGGAAACTCCATTTTTAAATATATATATACAGTAAAAATTATGTAATTAAGTATGTTCAAAATTTATTAGGATTCACTAAACAGTTACAGAGCAAAAAATTATAAACTGTTACAAAACGTCAAAAAATTACAAAACAAGAAAGTCACCATTTTTGTTATTATCAGAACATAATTTTAGGCAAATTTTAAAAATTTTATTTTATTGCGTAATTATATATATTGAATATCACAAATTGATTATCTTGAAATTCAAATCAGGGGGCACAAGTAGACTGCGGATCTTTATTCAAAATAAAAATTGTCCGCATCGATTGCAAGTAATAGAAACTAAATTGATTGTTATTTCTTCATTCAACGATTTTAATAGAGGAGAAATCATGTGTATCGACATCTTGAATTTTTGAAATTTTCCAACAATTTTGAATTTCATAGTACAGCGATTAGGAATTCTTCATCGTTCAGAATTTCATAGAAAAAAATGATAGTTTGCAACTGTTTGTATGCATATACTTTCTCCGAAGGCTATATACAGCACATACACGTGGATCACTCGCTGCGATAGTGGCCGGATAAAAACCGAACGAAGAAGCATCTCACCTTTTGCCCCAGCCGACTCGCTAATATAGTCATGTTCATATTTGATTTTTATTACCGTGTCCGCGGATCAGAGTGGCACGTTTATTTACATACGACCGGGACGCAAGCATAGGAAACCGACTTTACACTATTCGCGCCGAAGGGTATTTATATCGTCTGATTCAGACTTCCATTCTCTATTGAACTGCCATTGGTAATTTCGTTAGAACAACTCGTTTCGGCATGTTGACGTAGACGATTCTTTTTCAATTTCAGTTTACTTACACCTGCGAGATATATTCATTTCACATGAACGATATCGTTATTCTCCGGTGCAGCTGGTAATTCGATAGTTCTGCTCGTGGCGAGCGAGTTATTGTATTCACAAGTGTCTTTGTAATGACTGCAACAATATGTCCGATGACATGGAAGAATATTCGACACGGAAATACACGGCCGCACAGAAGTCTTGATTTTGATTACCCGTGGCCTGGATTCGAACCCACGCGTCCATGAAATAAAACAAAAAGTTTGCTCGACTTCGGGAGCCGATGCTTTTCGCCAAATCGGGAAAGGATATTACGGTATACATTTAAATATTCAACGTCGATGTTATTCGAGTCCTTGGAATTGTTCTGACCTCTAATTACCGTGCACTATAAGAATCTAAATATACTGACGAGAGCACGAAACGAGCTTCCCACTCATCTGGATATAATTTCGGTTCCTCGTCGTAACTTCGAAGAGGAGTGATACTCTAAGTACCCAGACACGGAAGTGTTCGGAAGCTTGTAGCGCAGCTGTATGTTATTTAAATGCGAAATATGAGCAACTGCATGAAACGTTGCATTTTCTTCGTCGACCTTGTCCCGCGGTACATATTCGCATTACATAGAAATTTATGTTACATGTTTTATATAACACATGGCATGTACAAATAAGATAGTCGATGATTATTTATGAAGTCTTTCGTGATCATCGATGCGTTTCGTTTCTTTACTTAGACACGTGTTAATTAAGTAAAACGAAATTGTTATGGATTATCTTACCCGTGAATAAGTACTCGATTCTTGTTCGCGATGTTAGGAAATTCCGCGACGATATTAAACATCGAGAAGCCACGTGAAACTCGGAAAGTAAGTGCAATAATATTGTTGGTATCGTAAAAAATTTATCACCCAGATACTTCAGCTAAAAAAACTATTTCAGTCGTTTCTGGCAGCTCGAATTCTTCGGATCGAATTTTTGCAGCGGTTCGAGTTTTTACGTGGCTAAATCCGAATTAAAATAAATTTGTTATTTGAAGGTTATACATATACACACTCCAGTTCATGCGAAAACATATGTAAATAATAGTACTTCGTGGTTTCCTTTTCGAATCTCCTTCAGATTTACTGTTTCCGATGATGTTCTGTCGAAATTATAATATGCTTTCCAATAGAGAGTCCCTTATTTTACGTATACACGCCTGTACACGTGTGTTATTAACTTTTTCCATAAACTCTTTTAACATATTCCATAAACTCCATGTACAGCTTTCAAATTCTTTACCGAGTAGACTGCGGATCTTTAGTCAAAATAAAAATTGTCCGCATCGATTGCAAGTAATAGAAACTAAATTGATTGTTATTTCGTTTAACGATTTTAATAGAGGAGAAATCATGTGTATCGACATCTTGAATTTTTTGAAATTTTTCAACAATTTTGAATTTCATAGTACAGCGATTAGAAATGCTTCAAGTTTCAGTTTGGGGCGCTTTCTTTTCCTTCCTGTCGTATTCTAAAAAAAACATTTGAATAAATTTATGAAAATATATGATTAATATTAACAATTTTGAATTTCATAGTACAGCAATTAGAAATGCTTCAAGTTTCAAATATTCTAAAATTTCGGCGATACAAAGTTTGAATATTCTAAAAAAAATATTTGAATAAATTTATAAAAATATATGATTAATATTAATCAAAGAATATATATTTTCCATTACTTGTAACAACGTCTTGCCATCTTTCAGATAACCTGTCGATTCCGTTTTCCCAATGACTCGCTATCAACCTGTGTTTTCAATTTACAAGTAAAATCACCACGGTTATTTCAAATATGCCAGAACTTTCCCTCCAACGTAATAAATCGAGATCTGTCAGGAAGCATGGTTGCCGACCGAGCGTCAGTAGAATCGGAACAGCAAGTCTGGATACTGTGAGAGAGTCGGCACATGCGCGTAAGGGGAAAAGGACGGTATCGAGCCAGGCTGGTGGCTTGCCCGTCAACAGACGGTGCCGCACCGTCAGTTTCTTCCGCCGCGCCTGAAAGGCGTTCAGTGTCGCACCGAGGAAACGCGCGCTCCTCGCACAACTGTTCGGTCGGCGGGTTCGTGTTTTTTTTTATTTTTCTTTATTTTCCCCGGACACGGACGGTTGAACAGCTGGCCCTGTGTATGCGTTCCCAGCGTGTAGGCCGGTGCGAGAGGGTACCGTGGAGGAGAATATGATCCGATCGTGGCCCGACCGTCGTCGTCGTTCAGCCGGTCATTTCGCACACGGTAAGGCGAACAACAAACAAACGAGAAACGAAAAAAATTTAAAAAAAACAAATCACACAACAAAAATAGTCGAAGAACAGAATCTTATGCTAAAGTACGCGTGTACGTGCGTGCGCCAGACATTCGTCCATGGTCACTGGACGTCATGGACACGCGTCGCGTCTCGTCCAGAACCTTGACGGGCACGTTAAACGTACAAATTACCTGTGTCTCTATCTCCAGACTAGACTCGCTTGGAACCGATCGTTCAACTGTATACCTTTGCCATTGGAACGTACACCGACGATACCTTTGCTACCAAACTCCGTCGTCGACGCATGCCGATCGAGCATTTACGAATCCCCGTAAAAGGCAGTCCCCGGTTCAATTAACCGATCGCATCAATTAACGCGCCGCGTAATCACGAGCCGCGATGGAAGCTTCCTTCCAGAATGACATTAGCATGGCGCTCTGGGGTACACGCACACTTCTTAACAGCCCAGCCGTTTTACGTGCTATCCCCTTTCCTTCAACTCTCATAGAGTTTCCTTCTCCATCTTATCCCACCTCCCACCCTCCCACCTCTCTCTCTCTGTCTCTCATTCTATTCAGCTGTCCGATTGTCGGTCTCGTTCTCGCTCCCAAGCTCGCTCCTCTTTTTGTTTGTCTTCCCCCGTACGGTAACGTGCCTCGCTCATGCGTGCTGGCTCGCGAGCATCGTGTTTCCGTGGTTTCCGTGCACGCACAGGCCCCAGAAATCGTGCGCACGATCGCGCGCCAGCGTGTCCTCCTAACCTGCTCTTTAATTCGTCCTGGGATATATCCTCGGACGCGATCTCCGGAGGTCGCACGACGATATGGGGTAAGGAAAAGAAGGGCGGAGGAGTTGGAGAGGGTGGGAGGTGAACACGATGGGGATCCATACGACCCTGACTCACACCGGGCCTCCCGAGGGATTTTCGAGGTCAAGGGAATCCGGAACGTGGCCGAGAAACACCGGGGACAAACACACAGCCTCCCGTGGAATGGGCCTCGACGCCAGAGACGTCCTATCCATTACGAGCTATTGGCTCGCGGTCGATCTCGCCGGCCCCCAATATTAACTTGTCATCGGCCGTCAACCACTTTATCAAACGCCTGTCGTCTCCCTATCGTTCTCTCTAACTCTCTCTCTCTCTCTCTCGTAGTCTTACCACCCGTGTGTTTTCCCCTCTGACTTTTGACCTTCGCGTCCGAGGGGAGTCCGCTCTAACGAGCGAAGAAACGAGACGCCTCGGGTGTTACCGTGCTCGTTAGAAGTCGTGTCCATTCTTCGCGAACTCGCACGCGCCCGCTAATTCAAAAACTTCTCCGACGACCATGCTGACTAGCAGCTCTCTTGGTGTCGGAGTTCATGGATTAATTCCGATGAGGAGGTATTGTGTCGCTCGCATACGTCGACTCGCTCGTAAGTTCTCGTGCCACGTTCGTTTTCGTTCTCGTCGCACGGCTACTTCACCTTCTCAATAATTACATTACACCCTTAGCACTTACCCTTAACACTTACGTAGTTGTCACGCGTCGCATAGTGGCTGCACAGTTAATGTATATTCTTGATCGAACATTTGCGCCGAGAACATCAGTACATCTTTTGTTTTTAACGATCCTACGATAATTGGAATAACATTTGCACATATAGGGTGACTGCAACAGTGAATAAATATTTAAGAATTTGTTCAGGAAGATATTTTATTTTATAAAAAATATGCGAATTGAAGGAATATCATGTATGCCAAATGGTTCCCTATACTTCATTTGTCAAAAATAAATGTACACAAATAAAATGAAATTATTATTATTTTTCTTTATTAAACGTTAAATAAAAAATAACAGTCAATGAACACTACATTCTAGTAATTATTATTGCTAGAATATAATTAACTTCCCGATTCTATAGGAAAGTTATTGTAATTATTACTGGAATAGTAATAATTCTTGTTCACTTACCTCCGACAGGTTCTAACGAATACATCTCTGCAAAATTTATTGCGACTACGCGTAAATTCCAGTTGAGTCTTAAAAAGCAAGAAATACAAGGGATTCGGGATAGGATATTGTTTAAAGCGTTGAAATTATTGTTGTCGCTTTCATCTTTTACATACATGCAGCTAAAAGGCTGCTCTTTGACACTACAAAAATAGATGTTTACTATTTCCAATCAATCACAAAATATATTGAGGGCAACTACGCCAATTTCAATTTTCCTCTTGAAAAATGTCCCGCGTAACTTAGAGACACCCACGTGCACGTCAAAACTTCAGACATATAAAAATTCGTTAAAATTTCAACGTCGTCAAAAACACGACTTCAGCTCGCGTTTTCACGGAATTGAAGTGGCAGTTTCTTGCCAGGAATACTTGCGCAGTAATGTCCCGAGTGGCTTGTATTTGTTAGGCCGGCCGCAGAAAATGATAATAAAAACAGTCCCCGGATCATTCGATATTCCCACAAGCACCCATTCACAGGAACTGACTGCTCGAGGCGAGTACCTTCTCGTAAATGACGTAAAACCGCTTAGTAGACAAACAAATGGTGGAACCTGTTCCGCGAAAGTAGCCGCGGCCATAGTTTCCGAAAAACACTTCGAACAGCAGCATCGCGGTGGCTGCGGCGGTGGCAAAACAAACCGTGCCGATTACGGTCACAGGCTGCAGCTGTTTCCGCAAACGTTGACAAGGAAATTACGTTGTTATCAGCCAGATTACAGAAGTCACGGCGAGCTGTACAACACGGTCAGCTAATGCGGGTCGTGGCCCCCTTCGTTCGTTTCCATTCTTCTGTAACGTGACCGTCGCCGAACGTATTAAACGATCGAGCGGTCAATGTCGCGGCGGTTTAACGCGTCCTTCGAAGCCTACGCCGGAAGTTACGTAATTATCGACCGGTCACAGAAAGAGAGATAAACAGTGGCAGTAATTGAACCACTTGTCGATTAATCCGCGAAGAAATTTTGTCCTTCGTTTTCCCCCGTGGTTCGTGATCTCGAGAGAAGCGACGCGGCATTCATCGGCTGTGCAAACATTTTACAAGCGGCGCTCCACTTATGTGTATCAGAGTGTAAATGTTTGCGTTGTATTTAGGGTCATGTGTGCGGAAAGTGTAACCAGCTACTTCGCACATAATGCCTGGTCATATTTTAAAAACCTTCCGAAAGCGGAGCCTCGGCGACCGCAGGCAAGCCGACCGCCTTTTATCGGTCCACTTCATTAGCCGTTCGTGTTCATCAGCCCGGCTATTCAACGACTGTTTCATTCACTTTACTCGCGGCCAAACGATTAAGACGTTACATAACGACGCATAAACACGCTACAACACCGCGCCGAACGACCGGTCGTGATTCGCGATTCAGTAACGACACGCGTGTGCGTGAGCTTCAGGCTGCGTGACGGTCGCGATGCGTTTTTTCTTCGTCTACATACTTATGCATACAGTGATTCCCATTAAGGAGGACTTCCAGTGAAAGGAAGATGAAAACGAGCGATTTTTAACCATTTCTGTCAGAATTCGACGAGCAATTAATTAAAAGCATTCAACTAAGAAATAAACACTTGTGTGCTTCAAAATTATTTGTTTACATCCCAGAAAGTTCTTCTTCGATATATCCAATAAAGTTATTCTAAAACAATTCTTAAAAATTACTTGTTTCCATTGTCGTTACACATATTTATTTATTTATTGATGCCATAAACTATGTTTGGTATATAGCATATACATTAGTACAACACTACAAATAATAATGAACTATACATTGTTATACAATTTATTTAAACGATTGGAATTGTTTTTGTGAAGTTCGAACAGTTATTTACTTACTTATTGATGCCATAAGCTATGTTTGGTTCATATAGCATATACATTAGTATAACACTTTACAAATAATAATGAACTATACATTGTTATATATATATTCTAATCTTACACTTTTCAAGGAAGTTAAAAATAAATATTAGTGTATAAATATAAAATAATTAATAAAGTATATATCAGAACAATTAGTTTATTAGAGAGTTTATAAGATCATGGTAACATTCATATTTGTTAGATTTTGTTTAAAATCTTTATCGCGAATGTAACTCGTTAAAATACGACAAGAGGTTAAACATGGTTGCACACGGTAAGGAGGTGAAAGGTTGAAGTATTTCTTCCTGAAAAGATAGCGTTACAAAAATAATTGATAATTACGATGATTTTCGTTCCAGACGAAATAGCTCGGTGAAACGAGGCAGCACTTGTAGATTATAATGTCACCGTGTTATTCGCGTTACGCGCGGCAACGTCGGCCTCCGGAAGGTCGAAGTCTGTTCCTCTTCAGGAAAGACGATATTCAATAACTTTAATTAGATCTGCCGGCCTATTTAAATGGCGAAGAGTTTTTACCGCAGCCGCGGTTGCCCGGGGTTAATTGAATTCTTGAATTCCATTAGACCCTCGAAAATCAATACACGCTGTCCGCGACGGTACCGTTCACGTCCCCTGAACAACGCGCAGCTGATTTCGATCCAGGATGTCACTTATGCCCTTCACTCGCACGATTTGTCCCACACGGTTTCTCTACTTAATAAAGGAAGTACGCTTTTTCTATAATAAATCCGGCACGCTAGACGATCCTGGATCCTCTCGCACAGCAATACACAAACCTGTGATCATCGTAAGATTATAATTTTTACCACACTAAAATATTTATAATAAACAGACAGCGGATCTTTGTGCAAAATAAAAATTGTCTACATGAATTGTAACAAACTCCGGCGAAATATACATTTATTTTCTTTCTTAATCTGGTCAATAAATTAAAAATAATATAACAGTATTTTAATTTTTGGCGTTAATAATAAAATCCGCTGTCTAATGATAAAATCGAATAGGTGAGATAGTGTCTTCAGAGAATGAAAATTATTGAGGCAAGAAAGACGTTTCTATTCGATTCCTGTTTCTTGCAGTGACCTCAAACAATTTATATTTCACATAAACCCTTATACAGACTATTAATAAATTTTTCCTGTTGTTTTTGTTGAGATAATGTGCTGAGCAGTAGGAATAAATCTTGTACGAGGTCGTCATCATGATTTTATGTGCAATAGTAATCAGAAACAAAGTCGAAGGATAGATACGAAAGAGAAGGAAAAATAACAGAAATATTTCGTACTCGAAGTATTTGTATATGCAAGATTATCAGTTATGATTGGAAGTTGATTAAATGATTAGTGGTCGAACAGCGAACATTCCCCGAGGCGAAGAAAAATTGTCTGCTTATTCCCAGCATGAAAGACCTGCGAGAAGTAAAGTCAATTTATTTTACTCGTTAGACCTTGTCATAATTCATTGCCACGGTGTGTAACCTCACGTCAGTCTGTCATGTGTCAGTTCGTTCGATTATTAGGTGTAATGCCATTGCTAATGTGTCAACCTTGCGACATATACGTTCAACAAAATAAAAATGGAGTGTCAGTCGTTGGCTGTTTATAGAAACAATATCAAGATCGACTCGCGGACATGTCAACGTTGTAATAATTAATTCTTGAATGAACCATGACTAGACTGCGGATGTTTAAGTAATTTTCAAGTTTTGCAGCAAATAGGAAAGTGGGACCAAATAAAATTCTATCTTCATTGGCAATAACTAGACTGCGGGTCTGTATGCATTTATAGCAAAATTATATAAGTAGACGAAATTCAAAATTGTTGAAAATTCATTTCTGTTTTTCGCAATCGATGACAACAATTTTTATTTTGCATAGCAAAGTTCTGTCGAGTTTGATGTTTCCTGACATTTTTTATATGGCATAAATTCATGAAGATCCGCAATATAATCGTGACTTATTATGCGAAGAAATTATATTCAATTCAATGCTTTCACCGAATTATTTCTCCCGTAAATGTATAAAATTCATAGTCTATCCATGAATAACAACGCTACGAATGTTTTTATTTTGCATAAAGATCTGCAGTCTAATAATAGTTTTTGTAGATTGATAATAAATAAAAATCGTACCAAGTTCTGTCGAATTTGATGCTCTAGTGTTTTCCGAAATTTTTTATATGGCATAAATTCATGAAGATCCGCAGTCTAATCGTAAATAATTATGCGTTGAAATTATATTCGATTCAATGCTTTCACCGTTTTCTATTTCACCGAATTATTTCTGCCATAAATGTATAAAATTCGTAGTCTATCCATGAATAACAACGCTGAAAATGTTTGCCAAGTTTTTACAATTTTTGACAAATGTGCTCCATTAAGGAAATCCTCGCTTTTACGGGCAAGTCAGTGGCCGACGCGCAGCCCGCAGATTATCAGCGGTCTTACGACATCCCATGTTCTTCCGCTTTCACGACCGAAATACATACAACTTGTCACACGGCTGCCGTCAGGCAGAAACCGGAGCGTTCTTAACGAGGAAGCGCCGTCAACCGGCAAACTTCCTCGTGGAATCGTTCAGTGTCAAGATGCCAGAAATGCTGTGCACCGTGCCAATGGATCAGCCGTCGGCACGGGCCACGCTCGCCCGCATTATTTTCGTAACGTTCGCCTCTGTTTACATGTCGCCTCGCATCTGTACACCTAACTCGCTCTGTTGTTATACAGTATTTCCGCAATAAAAGCGAAATTGCACAGGAGAAATTACGATGGAAACGTGCAGGGACATTTTCCGAAAAATCAAAATCGGAAAGAATTTAAAATCGTATTGAATTTATCGATGGAGTCGGTCTAAAGGTATAATTTGTTATCCCAGCGACTTTTATACTCCATTCGTAATACTTTATCAGAACTGCGCCTAGACGCGAGCCACAGCGTCCAGACACGCCCATCTACGTCAATAAATAATATCGCATTATCTTTTTGAGGAATATTCTAGAATATTCTTGGCAATCGTGACTTCCCAAATATTGTAATACAGTGGCACACGCGTATCCGCATTCTAGCGAGCGTGTACCGGGTGACGCAAATCCCTTACAATAATAATTTTGGAGTAGAATTGAACAAATCACAAAGGATTTTTCGATATCTTAAAAATTATTGATTTTACAGAGGTGTAAAAAAATAATTCCCATTAAATTGTGAGACTAGAACTGACAAACCAATAGAAATGAGTTTTTACAAAAAACGTGGTAATATTACTTTTAAAAACTGCAAACTAAAAATATATTGTTGTATATAATTAAAGCGCACAAGTTCAAGTATATTATGCAAAAGCGTGCCATAAATAGATAGTTGTGAATTTCCGTGTGAATTTTTCGTAGACCACTGAGACTATCAATCGTCACATTTGAGCAAACCCAAAGAAAACCATTAGCAGATACAAAAAGTGGAAGCGGTAAATCATGAACAGACACGTTGAGCGAGTCCTATTCAACGCTCGTGTCTGACAAATCTACTTCGAATGTTTTCAGCTTAATTTCTCATAATCGTGATCCTAGGTATACGTGACACGGTTACGTGAATTTCCTGCACGAATAAAACAGGTTGCTTCTGTCGATTGTTCTACAGAGCTCGACAGTCTCTAGCTATTATACCAATTATATCCAATTTGTCTTCTGTGAACTCCAAGAATGCACGCTGAACAATGAGGAAACACCCTGTCCAGCATGATTCGATATCCAATGCGCTACAATAGAGTCCCGCCTTCACCGCCTCCACTGTGCAGGACGTTCCTGACAATATTCCTGATAATATTACACTTAAATTGGTAGAATGAACTTCCATTAAAACTAAAACTTTTATAGCCACCTAAAGAAATATTCGAAATTAAACTGGTAGAATGAACTTGCATTTAAACTAAAACTTTTATAGCCACCTAAAGAAATATTCGAAATTAAACTGGTAGAATGAACTTGTATTTAAACTAAAACTTTTAAAGCCACCTAAAGAAATATTCGAACACAAAAAAATGATGAGATATGAAAAACAGAAAGTACATTTTTTGTATTTTTAAAATGTATTTAAAATGTAACTGCACATTACATATAGTTAAATTCTACGACGTGTTACTATACTATACGGATATGCAAGAATTACTAAGAACTGGCATGCAGCAAAGTTTTTATTAATAAATTGTTTTTATAATTATCAAGAAAAGTATTTAGGGACACACAGTTTAGAAACACTTACTTCTCGCTCGACGATTTAAGGCACAACACGAGTTCTCCGTTCGAACCGCTATTTCGAGCCTCCGAATTGCTCCTCAAACAGCGTTAACTTTTTTTCTACGAGATAGTTTAGCAAGGCAAATCCGAGTAATCCGCTGATTAGTATTCAATCTGTGCTGCTTCGAGCTTCCGTGGCAATTCGTTTCGGTAAATTAGGTGGAAAAGTTGGAAGCAGGCGACAGCATTCGGGTTTCATGCCAGAACGTTCGTTTAAGAAGTTTCCAGCAGTTTTTCAGATTCTGGGCAACACGTCCCAAGGTGTTGGGCACTACGAAATAGGCGATGACTCATTAAAATTACACATTTTACTGCACGTTTGCATAAGCTTTATTATCTCTCGAACAATAGTACCCACAGCCACAGATTTTACAATAGTTTTGAAATAACGTGACGTCACCACATTCAAATGAATTCTTGTTGCTTCTGTACAATTTATGTCTTGCTTCCATTGCAAATTTTAATTAATACTTGTAATCCTCAAAAACGTCTTTATAGAATAAAATTTATAAATTCAACTATTGATTACAAACTAACCTTCCATTTCATCTAAACAGAAAGGCCTAACATTCATATTTGTTAGACTTTGTTAAAGTCTTCATCACGAGTCCCACTGATTAAAAGCGACAAGGGGTTAACTAATGAAAAGTGCAGCGCCTAAGCAATTGAGCTGCACGAGTAAATCTTCGAATAAAACGGACCGGGAGGAACGATCAGAAATTATTCAACAGAAATTTCGTTTCGGTCAGTGCACCGGCGCGGCACGGCGACCATTCAGAAAATAGGAACCCTATTCTGCAGGAAGTGACACAGAATTTTCCCCCGAAATCGATCCCGTGCACCGTCAGCTGACTCCGTCCCGAAAAGAACTTGGTTCAGCGTCGACCTTACCCTCGGTGAAGATTTATAGCTGGATCCAGCGCTTTTATTCTGATTGGGGGCAGGCTAGGGTAGCTACCGAAAACTCGACAACTCGGGGATATTCGGGAAATATCGGGTAATTTTTTCGTTCCATTTCCTCACGATCTTATCCCCCAGTCTCTTTCGACGTTGTTTCCCTTTCAACTATATCATAGGATCTATCCGAACTCGTTCCTCATCGTGAAAAATGGGAAACAGATAGAACTGCTCGAAATTTCCATTCTCTATGATTTTTTTAAATTTGGTGGATGTGAAATTAACGTAATACAGTATTTTATCCATATATGAGTCCCTAGCATGGGTCTGTCGAGGGACATTTATGCGCCAGGGATACTATTCTTTGATTTTTGCCGAACGTAGAGAATGTAAACATAGCTGATTCAAATTTCTGACTTCATTATTTTTTTATGGGACTTCGATGACCATATTTGTGGTATTTTTCTAATTAAAATCACACATAATATGATATAATTCCGATGATATTTACTTGTGTAATAGACAATTAAAGTTTCGGGCGCGAGCAAGGATAGCGTATGGGGAAGAAAGAGACCCACAGAGTCTTCCTTACGCTCGAAACTTTAATTGTCTATTACACAAATAAATATCATCATAATTATATCATATTTGGTATAATTTTTATTTTAAAAAATGCCACAAATATGGTCATCGAAGTCCCATAAGAAAGTAAGGGAAAATAGAGAAGTTGTAAATTCTAATTAAGCGGGTTCACCGATAATAATTTGCATTAGTCGATGTAGCTGTCGCAGCTTCATAATTGTTTGCGCGTTTATTGTAAGCGTCGCGGCACCGCAATACTGATCACGAATCCGTCTCTGACTTTCTCGGCTAATGAAGCGCATTTAATTAAATGCTTATCGCCGCTGCAAGGCTAGCTATTATTCAGTAACTGGATTTATCGTCGGCGAACAAGAAAGGTCGAGCACCTATCGACGCCGCTATCGTGCACGGACGTCCCGGGAGTTATCGCGAAGTTATCTTAATTGACACAGAAGGAAGTGCAGAGCTGCCAAAGTCGAGCAACCAAGTGCGATGACTTTGCTTGAATATTACATGGTTGATTATTGTCCGGCTTGGTGCCGGACAAACTTTCTGTTTTCCTGTGAAAATCAAATTTGATTTGTGAAAATCTGTGTTAAACTTGCACAATTTCAAGAAAATTGTGATCCCCCAGTCTAGTTATAAGAAATATGCTTCTCACCACCTTACATTTATGAAATAAATTTCTAATGCGAAACAAGTTCACGTTAACGTAGCCCAACAAATTTCTGTTCGTGCATGTTCATGTTAATTCTTCCGACAATATATTCAGAAATTCATAAGCTACAAGATGTGATAAATTTTAAGTATCTACAGGTCCCGTAGGTCAAAACATTTCACTTTTTGTCGAGATTCGTCTAGCCGTTTCGTAAACATTTAAAAATCGTGACCTTCACGAAATAAAAAAAGAAATTATTTACACGTTAGCTCGTAAACTGATCCTTCGGAGGTCTCAAACGAAACTGAGACCGTCGGGTCGAATTTTGACAAAGGTTATTCGTTTCTGAAAGGTGTACGAGCACTTTGTACACCCACTGTATATGATAATAATTGTGTAAATGTCAGGTTCGACGTTCATGGTACAGAAATACTGATGAAAGATTTACATGATATACTCGCCGAGCTGAACGGCTCGATTGTTTCCGGTGAGACGGAAAGATCAAACGCAGCCGGTCGCGATTTCAAACGAGGCCGAACAACGCGTGTCTGTGACTCGGATTCGCGAACGTTTAGAAAACGGTGTCGAAGATTCGGTAAATCGAGGCTCAGATCAAATGCGTGCGATATATACGGTGGCCGGAAACGGGACGATAGACGCGAGGAAGGGAACGTTGTTTGACAGCCGCGTGAAATATCTGGCGAATATTGGTCATAAAGTTCAGTGAATCGAATTTGTGTATCGAAGACGCTATAGATAGATCCGCGGGGACCTTGACTCACGCCGTCGAACACCGAGACCACGCTTCAAACATTATTCGATCTTTCCTGTCCGCAGGTGCAGCGGGGAACTAAAATGTGCAAGCCAGCCAGGAAGAAACGGTCTTAACGTCGTAAGTGATCTTTACGCTTTGCACCTTCCACCTTGTCAATTTACATTCCCCTCTTACGCGTTCCGCGCGAGCAGAACCGCGCCGAGATCCCACGAAAATATTTTTCACGAGCTGAATCGCGAGATTCGCGAATACCAATTTTTTCAGGATTCCAACTGAAGCGGTACGGAATACAGTGGATCGAAAATGTTTTCGTACCCTCTTCATAATAAAATAACTCGCGAAATACGTGTAAAGTATTTTTACATTGCAGACTCGTTGCATTTAAAAATCGTGAACACCGACGGGTTTGATCTTCTTTGTGATTCTGACTACTCTACAATTCTCTTTTTTTTTTAATTATCGAAACACGGTTTAGTAGAAGAAAATCATGAAGACAGAGAATATGAAACAACAAAGTGAATACAATTAAGGACGTTCTAGAGGTATATAAAAACGCAACAACGCAATATGAAATTATAATATGAAATTCACTAATTAAACGAAAGGTTTTTAAATTAATCTATTTTTTGTATTGCAAAATATACTCATGAATGGCTTTCATTGCCAATATATTGATGGATTTCGAATTTCTTGTACTTTTGTCTCCCATTGTACCTCGACAATATCCTTAATTTGACTATCGTTTTCGTTTCGTGTTGTAACATCAATTTATTCGATTATCCTCAAGATCTTCCTGTAATTTATTAAGACGACAGGCAATTCCGCAGATTAATAATATCGCTGACTATAAATAGATATTACCTAATCACAGTTATCCGTATGTGCGACGAATCACGAGAAAAATGTCTTCGCAGCTCTGTATTTGACCTTTCCGTTTGTACCTAAATAAATCTATAAAATCCACAGTCTATTAATAAATCACACTCTGCAAACCGTCAGATATAATTAGACAGTGTACGTTCAAACATATTCCGTCTTTTATCGACCGATTCGGAAAAACTATAGCCTCCTGAAACTTGAAAATCTTTAGAAGCCAGAAGAACGCGTCCAAATTTTTAAAAGTTGCACGAATACTTTGTACACACACTGTACTCGCCAAAAGGATAGTATTTCCTCGGTGACTCGAATTTCCGCGTTATTGGTTCAGCGGCTATTCCAGCGGGGGATCGAGACATTCGCGGCATTTTAATCAACGGGAAAATACAGGGGCGGTGCCGTAAAATATCACGTAAAGTAAAATTCCATTCATCTTCGTGGCAGAAAAAAAGGAGAAGTTTAACGGTTTATTTTTCGACATGAACGGGGGTGGACGAAGCGAGTGAGCTTGCGAGTGAGAGTGAGAGAGTTCTATCGTGTACTATCGTCGTTCTATTTTCACCTAGCCGCCCCTGTCTATGGTTCGGCCTACTTTGTAGCCAGGGAATAAAGGTCAACCGGTGCAACGATGCCAGCAAATCCTTTGCGCTTCGATACGATATCGATCGAACGAAAAAACCGAAAGCGTGTCGCGATCGGCGGGAAAGCCGTCCGTTTCGAGTGGCCTTTAACGGACTGTCGGCCCCGACAGCTAAATACCGGAGTTTCAATCCTTTGTTATCGTTCCACAGACTTGGGGACGGTAAATCTCGGTTTCGCTCGACCGAAGAAGAAAGTCCGAGTCCGAGATCACTCGATCTTGAGAGAGCCCTCGGTCCTTCAGCCAAGGCGATCCTGCTTCCGAGAAAGAAGTCAATTGTTCAGTCTCAGTCCGAATACTGAACGACTCAAACCAACGCGACTCCCGTCGTCGATAGCTATGCTAATCCCATCGTCGGATTGCGGAGCCAGACGCTTATCTCGCAAGAAGAACGCAAAAACCTTCACTGGTTTTGTTGAAACTTTGCACACTTACAGTCGGGAATAATACCAAATGGACACTCTTAAAAGTCGCATAACTTTTGTGAAATTGATACAAATGAATTTCTTTTAATGTAAAGACATATTCCTTCAGATTGCAATTGGTAGGAATCATAAAGAAATTATTCGCGAGGTTAATATTGTTATTCACGTGAAAAAATTAAATATAAATCAAATTACGTGAAATAGAAAACGTATGTAAAAATATTACTTTCTGTTAAAAAATATGTGGAACCCTTGGTTTTTTATTGATCTATGACCCATCGGATCTAAAACTTTTACTATCTGGCCCTTTCCAGAAAAAGTTTGCTGATCCCTGATAAAAGGGATCGATTGATGTAACAAAAAAATTGGGTTGCATTAAAAAATAAAGTGCAATCGCTGCATCGGTGTATTCACATAAAAATAATAAAAACGTGGTAATAAGGTTATAGGAATTCAGGACGTATTATGACATATGAATATTTCCTGTATCATTTTTTTCTACTTTTAAAAGAGCAGAAAATTGTCCCAGCTCCCAGAATCAGCCTGTATACAGTTATAGGTTATCTGACCCTACTACACATATTCGTAAACAGAGCGAACTCTGGAAGTGTGCAAGGTTTGGACTACATCGGTGACCCCAAAATCGTGCACACTCTTTGTCAGCAGAATTCCGTAGTCTTTCCAGATAATTAATTATCCAAGACTGATATACAGGGTGTAACATCAGAGTCGTATAAAACAATAGTGCACGGTTTTTACACCGATTCGCAAGCCTGTAGTCTAAAATGAATATTTCATATTTTGAATAATGTTATTCATTGCGTATGTATATCAGTTTTATCCAAGACAGGTCAAGTATCTTATCTGATGTAGGACAAGGATCACTATTGTCCTTTTAAATTCATCAGCTTGAGAAACACTGTTTACCAAACTTCTATCTTGTTTGCCTCACTCTTATCCGAGGTCCATTTAATAACAACTCCTTAGTGTATAATTCTAGTTTCCTCAACTTCGCGAAGTTTCACTAATATTTTGCGCGCTCAATTTATCGTCAGCCTGCATCGTCGGTGTAGTTGAAGGTAGTTGATTTAATTTTATAAATTTTCTTGTTCAAAGTCATAATATCCAGTATAACGTTAAGAAACTTCCTGACTTTCTTTCACTAGATTATTCGCTGCATTTAATAAATAAAACATGTTAGCAAGGAAGGTAGACAGCGAAACAAAACAAATACGATACTCGCTGAAACTGACAAGTAGTAAAAGCGTAAAACAATTTTCGATAACAGCATTATGCATTTACAGCATAGAAGAATCTTAAAACACAACAAAAAACATTATTGGATAGGATTAACCTCTTGCCGTACCATTTTCTTTATTCCCAAAAATGTCTTAGAAGGAAAAAAATAATTTAAATATTGATTAAAAACGAATGAAATTTTATTTCACCTAAAAATAAAGACGTAACATTCGTTTTCGTTAGATTTTGTTAACATCATCATCGCGAGTCTGATTCGTTAAAGTACAGCAAGGGGTTACATAATACCATTTCACTGTTTTAATTTATGAAGATTAGCAAAGGATACTTGCACGTCAAGTTGCACGAACTAGCGCAGTCACTCTCGAAAGACGAAACGTTTTCTGGTCACGTATCATTCGACACGTTTGTAAGAACTGCAATATTCAATCTACACCTGTGAACTTTTGATCGTTCTATTTTATGGCAGCGCGGTGTATATACCTAACAGATAATCGAAGTTCGTGACCGGTTTTATTATTTTAAACTCGTCTCACACCAGAAACTGCATTGCGTGGATAATATCGGAAGTAGCAAAATCATCAATCATCACGCGTTTCATCCCCAACGTGTCCAGAAATAATTAATTTTCAATGGAATTTATCTGAAGAAAGAAAACATTGCCACAAAGGTTGCTCTATGCAGTGGGAGAATTTCGTTTGGAAACACATTTAATCCGGTGCTCGAAGAGAACATCCAGATTGAGAAAATACTGTTAAGCACTCGGCGGACCGTGGCACGGCGTCAAAGCCAATAATAACAAAATTGTCTCGATTCCGCTCAAAGGCGCGACCGACGATGGTCGAAAATCCATCGTGAACGTGATGTACCTTGCGAGCATCCCCTTCGACAGCCAGTTAACGCTCTCGTGAACGGTCGGAACCCTCTGTTTAACGTGATCAACGTTTAATGGGATTCTAATGTCATTGAAATGGGTCGAAAGCACCTATTTGCCACAGTCTGCCGGAGGTTAATACTCAATCGGGGCTGCTGGAAAAGACTATTAAAGGGAAGTGTGCGAGCCGATCGAGGCGGAGGAATCGACGTGCAACACTGCTCGTTCCAAATAAACGAACTGCATCAAACGGTAACCGCGCCGCGATCGTTTAGTATTCCTCGTCGCGTCGCCAATTTTCGTAACCTCGAGGAACGACGATGGAATCGCTAATGAACCGGCGCGGCGCGATAATAACTCGCCTGATCCTCCATTTCACCGAGACTCCATTTCCCAATTAATAACACCAATCGAGTTTCCGATTTTCCCGATCACACTCTCTCGCCATTTCCGCCTCTCTTGATTTAACCCTTCTGGGACATCGGCACACTGACGAACATTCAACAATTGATTTTATTATTTATTTCCTCAATTTTCATACTTTCTACATTTATTTAAATGTAAATTTAAATTCTACTTTCAATCATTATATTTAAATCTAAATTTAACTTTCGAAAAATTGATGTTCGTTCCCGACTTTCTTTGAGTAGGGGAAAATTGCGGAAACAAAATGGGTAATTATTTATTTTTGATTAACTTAAAATGTGTTGTCAAGGTCATCAATTTGAACAACTTTTCCCTATACACGTTACCAACGCTCGATTTTAGTTTTCGAGATATTCGCAAAAAACTATTGCTAATACTGTATTGAATTTTCTCTCTTGGATTTTCGTATAACGGCGTTTCTAACCAAACACAAAATGAATAACGCAGGTATACAATATACAACATATATATGAAAAGATTTTCGTATGTGTGGTCTGCCCTCTCCACCCCTCCAACTCATTGTGTGCGTGCAGGAATATGAAAAATTCAATACAGTATTAGCAATAGTTTTTTGCGAATACCTCGAAAACTAAAATCGAGCGGCGGTAACTTGTATAGGAAAAAGTTGTTAAAATGATGACCTTGACAACATATTCCAAGGTCATCAAAACCCTAATGTAAATAATTACCACAAAATGGATAGAAAATAGACTTGCACAGTTGTTGCGCCAACGTTTAAAGAATTTGAAGAAATTGCTTCTTCCACTAGAAACCCGACGAAACCAGACGCGTCTAACGATTGACACGTTCCACCCGGTGCAAGGAAGATGACGAAAAGATTCGAATTCAACTGGCAGATCGAGGTACCTCTTCCTCTCCGTCGCGGATGCGTGTTTGACCGATGGTCAGAGGAAAAGGACAACACGGAACTGGAGGTCGACTGCATGTTCAAGGTCGACGAGTATGGCTTCTTCATCTACTGGCAGAGTGCAGGAAGGGTGAGTGAAATTTCCTATTATCTTCCGGTTCTCTAAAGAGGTCACTCGACTAGCACGTTTTATCTTGAATCCCTGGCATCGGGGTCGCGAATAAGTGGGCCAAACTTCATTCTGAAAAACGAATAAGAAATAATAAATTAACTTGAAAGATTCTTCGCTTAAACTTTCCTCTCCGAGAACATTCCTTTGTGAGAACTTGTTCGGAACTTATCTGTCGCATCGACGCTGAAAAAGGAATGAATAAAAAGGATTTTCAGGAAACTTTCGAAACTCTCGTACTAATATTAAGTAATATCATTTGGCAATGTGATATCGAATTGCAGTGAATTATTAAACAAACATAAATACCGTGTGAACGTTATAAAAATTGTTTTTAAAAAAATCGTGTTGTCGTATGATCACTTTTTATGATTCCACGCGGTTTAAATATACGACATTTTTAAAGAATCAAATATTTACAGTGAACCATAACTTTTTTATTATCAGATAAGACATTTAGATTACTACAAGACGTTAAAAAATTTTTTTGATAAAATTGCAATTGGTCGGAATTACAGGTTGTCGTTTACAAGTATTTTATGGGGGTACTTAAAACGAAAATTTAAAAAATACATTCACGTACAATAAGCTTAGAGTAATGTATTAGATTAGAAATTCATTTGACTCGAGCAGAGTTTCACTTACTCTATCTACGATTTCTGTTTCATGTAAAGGATGGCGACGTGATAGAGCTGTGTCAAGTGAGCGACATACGTGCCGGTGGCTTGCCGAAGGTAAGAAATCCCTTGTTTGCCAACAACTGGAACGAACCGGCAGCGTCGTTTAAAATATTCACCGGGCAAGTTCGAAACTGTGTGACGCGATGGAAGAGCAGTGTGCTTTGGCACAGCACTCGAGCCGAGAAGTGTTTGTCTCCCGTCCGTTCGAGATGTTAACGAGTTCTCTGACGGAATCCGTATTCTAACCACATTTAGCTAATTCTTTTATTCTGTTCGCGCGTGTGACGACGTTAATTTTACGAATTCAAAGGAATTCATTTGCATACGAACATTCGGCATTTTTAGAAACGAAAAACCAGAGTGCTCCCTCGAGTGTCGCAGATTCGGATGCAACTCACGACACTTATCCGGACACAATGAGACTAATTTCCAGTTTATCAATAGTCAAAAGCCCATTTTTCAATCCTGGAAAAACGAGACTACCCCCATAACACTGTCCAACAAATTTCAACTTTTTTAATGTTTCATATAATAAATATATATATAATAAATATAAAATAAATAAATATATATAAAATAAAAATATAATAAATATAAAAACTCTATAAGATCCACCCATCAGTTGTATATAAACATTTTTGTTGTTGGAC
This sequence comes from Lasioglossum zephyrum, assembly GCA_028455615.1. Classification (NCBI taxonomy): domain Eukaryota; kingdom Metazoa; phylum Arthropoda; class Insecta; order Hymenoptera; family Halictidae; genus Lasioglossum; species Lasioglossum zephyrum. The sequence continues at coordinate 10,909,447 of CM052324.1, read as the reverse complement.
AGTGCAAGCGGGCAATGCTGTACTTAATTGATAAAAAAGCGAGTCGTGTTTAATTATTTCGGATGGAGGAGTGCTCATCGAAGGTCAGAGTGCACGCTTTGAACGGAATTTTCTAATTTCATTCAGGATCCGAAGCTGCTCGACAAGCTACTAACGAAGCATGGCGAGCAACTGGACGAGAAAAGTTTAACCATCTGCTCTGGCGCAGATTACACCAATATTAATTACCAGCACGTCGTCTGTCCGGATCCAGCGACGGCAAAGGCAAGTTCACCTGTTATGTAATCGTCACCGTCATTTGATGTATCGCTCGGAAAATTGATAAACGAAACGACATGGCCCCGTGGATTATTAGAAGCACTTTAAGTCAAAACGTTTCTCTGTTCGTCCGTCATTTGTAGATGTAGAAACCGCGTCGATTAGACATAGAGAAATGCTCCAGTTCATTGGCTAAGCGATTAATAAGATAATCAATAAAGTCTACGTGTTTGCTGTGTCCCATGACAGATATGGCTGGATGGCACACGATCGATTACGCACAACGTGAAAGCCAACAACGTTTGCCCGCTCACGTGCTTGAAGAAACAGTAAGTTTACTGATGCAATTACCCGCACACATACATAAGCACACGACCGCCTACGCTGACATAATGTTTGCGTGAAATAATTAGAGAGAAACGTCGTCCGACCGGCGCGCACCGTTTCTGCCGCGACGGCAGACGTCAAATCGTTCGACGCAGCGTGCGGTCCATAATCCTCAACAAAGGCGTTCAACGCCACCATGTTTGTCCTTTGATAACGATCTGATCTTCGTTGCGTAGCTAACTGTCCATAGAAACTTCCCGCAATGCTCTAAATCCTCGTAAGAGTTGCACAATAGTTTTATCTTACATTCGGAAATTCGTGAATTAAAAGTTTCGTAAATATTTACAAAAGTTCAATGGTGACCTTAACATCATATGTGTAAAGGTCATCGAAAGGGGTTCTCTTCTGTCAATATTTATCAATTTTATTAATATCGACGTTTGCGGTATTGCTGAATATATAGAAAGTAATTTAAATGCATTACATACTGGTTAAGTGCATTTCACACACCCCAGTGGGCGTGGCTAGTTCTACCACTAGTTAAAATTTTTTAATTTTGTTGTGATGTTCAAAACAATTGGGTCTTAAAAATAAATATCCGTGAATGGATTTATACGGTCGTTATAAGTTTTTATAATACTGTGGAAGGTTTTTCGCCACATTCCGGTGCTAAACTCACCGAAGAACGTAAACAAGACCATGAAACTTTTATTAGTGGTTGTTTTGAGTATCGTGTCTCGGTGATCTCGTCGATCGGACGACCGTTTCGTAGCTTCAATGGGAAAGTTTCTCGGATTATCGTTTTATTGGTGAAAAATATGCACGCTTTTTTCCTGTGTTTCAGTTGGATGCGGCTGAGAATGCTGGTCGATCCCAATGCAAAAGTTCCAGTGAAAGTGGTCGCAAGAACTTTTGCGTCTGGGAAAACAGAAAAGCTCGTCTATCAGTGCCTCGCCGAATTGGGCCTGCCCAGTGGGAAGGTGCGTAAAGATTCGTTGAAGCAATTTTATACAGGATGTTCCAGAAAAAGGTAGCACACCTTCTGCGGAATTAAAAATGTTTTTATTATAATCATTCACTTGAGAATACTCTTCCGGATTTTGTTCAAATTTGGATATCATGTAGTGATATGTGAACATATCTCAAAGGATTTTTCAAAAGGGCAATCTGCAAACTTTAAATTTAGTATTTTAAGCACTAACAAAATTTTATTGAATAAAGATTTATTTATGTCGGAGTCATATAAAGTTCCATGTAACCAGTTACGTAGAAAATGAAGGTAGAGTAACTGAAGATTAAATTAGAACGGGTCAACTAACAAATTGAGGAAAAGGAATTGTCTTGATTTTCGCGGATCGCTTGACGGGTGAAATTTCATCTCCTCGTTTCGCTCGTGAGTTCATAAGATTCGTTTACGCGTAAGTTTTGATTCTACAATCGTCGCGATCACTTTATACGGGTTCTTTGTTCTTTCCATTCTTTCCCCAATAAATCGACGTTCCGACATTTGCAGAACGACGTAATCGAGCCGAACGACTTCACCTTCGACGTGTTCTACGCGCTTTACCATAAAATCTGTCCGCGGAACGACATAGAGGAACTGTTCCAGTCCATGTGAGTAGAAAGATCGCGTGGATAATGGGTGGATCGGTGGTACGTTGATAACGATCATTCGTTTTCTTGGTGGGGTTCCAGCACCCAAGGCAAAGCAGACACAATCAATCTGGAGCAACTGGTCACGTTCCTGAATGAGAAGCAACGGGATCCGACGTTGAACGAGATCCTCTATCCGCTGTACGACGAGAAGAGGGCTGTGGAGATCATAAAGGACTACGAGCAGAACGAGACGGCGTGCAATCAAAGTAAGAATTCCATTGGCAGTGTTTCCGAAACGCTTTCCAGAGCTGCAGGGAGAACGACCCGTTGCCAACGACGAATATTCCGGGGAATACAGGGTGATCCACGAATCCTGACCAGTAGAGATTACTCTGTTATTAGTACACTGCGGATCTTTATACATTTATAGCAAAATTGTTGAAAAATTTTTAAAATTAAAGATATCAATATACGATTTCTCCTCTATGAAAATCGTTAAGGGAAAAAATTACGGTAATTATATTGAAAAGGTCTCCAATTTTGATGAAATTTTAATATGTTATAGATTTCGACATTTTGAACAACTTTTTCCTTTTTCAATATAGGGGGATCGCTTTTAGTTTTCGAGATATTTGCAAAAGACTATCGCTAATACAGTATTGAGTTTTTCGTATTCCTGCATGCTCCGCGGTAACGTAAACCTGTTTGTAAACCCTTTGTAGAGATGAGAAGCGACAAAACCACACACACCTACCCAGTGTTTCTAAAAAGAAGGTTTCCGTTATGAAATTAACATTTGCGCACCGGGACAGGCTTACGTTGCCGCGGAGCGTGCAGGAATACGAAAAATTCAACACAGTATTCGCGATAGTTTTTTTTAAATATCTCAAAAACTAAAAGCGAACCCCCTACATTGGAAAAGGAAAAAGTTGTTCAGAATGTGTTGCTGCATATAATTACCGAAATTACATTGAATATAGTTTCTATTTCTTACAATCGATACAGACAATTTTTATTTTGCCATAAAGATATGCAGTATATTTATTATCTGTCCGATGCTTTCAGGGATGCTTTCACGCGATTAAAAATGTAAACGAATCAATTTTCAAGAGCCTTACGCTCGCAGGAAAGGTCCATCTCCATCATCCTCGATGTTTGATTCAGTTAGTACCTGCGAAACGTACTTTCAGAAGCAATCACGTCCTTTCAGAAACGATGACGAAGGACGGTTTCATAAGGTATCTGATGTCCGACGAGAACGCGCCGGTTTTCTTGGACAGACTGGACGTCTACATGGACATGGACCAACCGTTGGCACACTATTACATCAACTCGAGCCATAACACGTACTTGAGCGGCCGGCAATTTGGCGGCAGGAGCAGCGTAGAGATGTACCGACAGGTGTTGCTAGCTGGTTGTAGGTGCGTGGGTGTCAGCTATCCGTCAGTGAATCAGTCAATCCGAAAATACAGCTATCAGGGAGCTGCTGTGTATTTTCAACAGCGCAAAGAGTGCTAGCATGTTGATTCGATTTCATAACTGACCAGTTTACAGTGGGATATTTCATCCAAAAAGCAGTATAATTTTAGCATTTCAATGTATACGAGCTACTCTATGTACAAAATTTCTAAAGAATTTTTTTTTTCTAAAAGATGAAGATCATATTTTTTGAGCTTTCGAATGACAATAGTTTGGAGTTCGTAAAATTGTAGCTGTGCCAAGACGAGTCCAACGACCTACTGTACTATTGTTCTCACTATTTGTGCTATTGTTATCACTCTCAGACGAACTGGCTCCTGATCCTTTGTTTTTGTGGTTACAATTTAAAAACAAAAATTCACCCATTTGCAAATCAAATACACCCTTTTCACCGATTTTACCCATTAAGAAAATTGAAAATGTAATATTTCTTTATTAATAAAATTTTAAAATTAAATTAATAAAATTAATTAATAAAATTTTGAATTTTGATTTGCAAAAACGTGAAATTTATGTATATTCGGTTGAATTTGACTGGCAAAAGGGTGAATTTGGAGTGCAACACGTACAATAATATTTTCACCGAAAGATGCGTGGAGTTGGACTGCTGGGACGGCAAAGGGGAAGATGAGGAGCCTATAATCACCCACGGAAAGGCCATGTGCACGGACATCTTATTCAAGGACGTGATATACGCGGTGAGGGACACCGCGTTCGTCACTTCTGAGTACCCGGTGATCCTCAGCTTTGAGAACCACTGCACCAAGAAGCAACAGTACAAATTAGCCAAATACTGCGACGAGATTCTCGGTGACTTGTTGCTGAAGGAGTCCCTCAAAGAATATCCCGTGAGTAACCCATTTGTTATCGGCACTTATCATCGTTCACCTCGCACGGAGACACAGAAAGTTCCACGGACAATGCTTGTTCCACAATATTTTGACGTCCGCCGATGAGAGAGTCCGATAACACGGGGAGCACCTACGTCAATCGGAGTCTAGATTCCGATCGGTAAACACGCCGCTACATTGATATCAGATCGATGTTATCTTCGTCGAACATACGGTGCACTATATTCGTCGCGATTAGATTAAACGCGTACAAAACGCGCGATAGACTCGCCTATAAGCGAGTTATATATTTTAATAACGCCTTAGTTATATTATTAAAGCGTTAACCTTGTGGTACCATTCCGTGAACAATCCGTACTTTCCATGATATTTATGGAAAATAAAAAATGTTCGCATTGATTGCAGGACACAGGTGCCAAATAAAAATTGTATTTTTATTTTAATAATCAAGCTGAAAAAATATTAAATATTTTTAACATGTCCGCTGCTTTAAATTCGCCATTTTTGTCATAAATGCATAAAATCCGCAGTATAGTGATCGGTAATCTGTGGATCTTTATGGAAAATAAAAATTGTATGCATATATTGCAAGATACAGGAGTCAAATAGAAACTTCTTACTTTTTTAAATTATCTTATTATGCTGAAAAAATATTAAATATTTTTAACATGTCCGCTGCTTTAAATTGGCCATTTAAATGCAAAATAAAAATTGTATGCATATATTGCAAGACACGGGAGTCAAATAGAAACTTCTTACGTTTTTTAATTACCTTATTAAGCTAAAATCAATACACCGATGTCCTTAAATCATTTTAAAATGCATACTGCTTTATATTGTACTTACCCATTTTTGTCATAAATGTATCGAATCCGTAGTCTAGTCATCACGAATAAAGTACAACAATTATCTGCATTAACTAATAATTTTACAACAATTTTCGACTTCTAAAATAATTTTATGTCGCGCCGCGACGACGACAGCTGGAGCCGGGCGTGTCGCTACCACCTCCGAGTATGCTGAAGCGGAAGATTCTGATCAAGAACAAACGCCTGAAACCTGAAGTGGAGAAGCAGGAGCTTGAGCTGTTCTGGCAGGGCCAGTTCGTTATCGAGGACGAGGTGAAAGAAGACGCCAGTGCTCTGTCAGTGGTCGCCGCGGTAGTCGAGGGACAATCGGTAAAGGTAACCCTCATAACCAAGCATGATCACCCTGATCTCCTTCCTCAAGAATCCAACAAGATAATTCCATGTTTTTTCACGAACCTTGTTGTGTTTCTAGGAAGAAGTTGTTGTGCCCGAAACTATCATTGCCGCAGCCACCACCGCTATCCAACCGCAGGCTGGCAATGCGCCGGTGTTAGGAGCCGACAGTTTAGAGATGACAGTGTCTCCACCGTACACTGGCAGCACCACCAACGTCCATCCGTGGCTCTCGTCCATGGTTAACTACGCCCAACCCATCAAGTTCCCTGGTTTCGACGTTGCAGAACGTAACAAAACTTTCTTGACACATTTAAAAAAATTTTGAAACATTGGAAATATTTTTCACGGATAACTAAAAGTGTACGCTGATCGGTTTTTTATTGCAAATAATTCGGTCGATCGCAACTTGTATAATTAAACACATGGGCCACAGTCTTTCTAAATGTAACGAGCTAAATATCACCTTCGCAACGATTGGACTGCGGATTTTTATTGAATTTTCCATTTTTATAGGCGCTTTTTAAGAAAGTGGAAAAAATTGAATCTCATTTCCAGTGATAGTAGCATTAGCAGATCTAAAAAAAAATGTACAAAATTCTGTCGAATTGTGTATTGTACCCTTTTTATTTTGGAAATTATCAGAAGCCATAAATGTATAAAGATGCACAGTCCAGTGATGACATAACAAATGTTTTTAGTGCAATGTAAGAGGACACTTAAGTCGACCACCCTGTATGTTTTCTCGAGTCATTAGTACTTTCACGTTAATTGTTTGAAACCATTAAGCGAACGTCGTTCACTAGCCACATACTGAAACTGTAGTACGAGATAACTGTTATTAATAATATTTATTCGTTCCACAAATGAAACAATCGACATTCACGTGAAAACAAAATGGATACGACACTTGTCGCGTCGGCGCGACAATACATCAATGTCGAATCGCGTCGTATTAAAACGATCGATTTGATTCGCAGAGAAGAACATTCATCACAATATGTCTTCCTTCGCGGAAACCGCTGGCCTGAATTACCTGAAAACGCAAGCCATCGAGTTCGTCAATTACAACAAACGGCAAATGAGTCGGATTTATCCGAAAGGTACCCGGGCGGACTCATCGAATTACATGCCGCAGGTAATTCTGGGTACACCGAGACCGAAGGAAAGACCGCGCCGGAATGGTTTCGTTTAACGATCGATAATTGGAAACAGGTCTTCTGGAACGCTGGCTGTCAAATGGTGTCATTGAATTTCCAAACCGCGGATCTGCCGATGCAACTGAATCAGGGCAAATTCGAATACAACGGATCGTCGGGTTACCTTCTGAAGCCGGACTTCATGAGAAGGGCCGATCGAAGCTTTGATCCTTTCGCTGAGAGTCCTGTGGATGGTGTAATCGCAACGCAATGCAGCGTGCAGGTATTTTGCACAATCCTCTTTTAGAGACCATTCAGACACGCTGGAAAATCGCGTGTTTTCGATCACGCTATTTTTGTTTTCGATTGTTTGATCGCGCGAACACGTGAGAACGAATACGAAGACGCTATTGTAAATAAGATTCGCGCGGTTTCCAAAAATCTTATACCTCCTTGAAATTCCTGGGGTCACTTGAAATAACTTTTTCCTTTGCGAAAATGAACTGCATCGATCGAGGACACTTGTTAGAACTGCTCCTCAATCTTAAATACTACCCTCCCTACACTATTAATATTTTTAAAATATAATATTTACCGTTCGTATTAATTTAACTTTATATAACGATATATACTTCATTATTAACTGTAAAGTGTTATATTAATTTATGCTATATGAACCAAACATGGTTTACGCCATTAATAAATAAATAAAAATAAATATTCTACATGGAACACATAATATTTTTAGTGGAACAATGAAACAAATATTTTATAATATCTTAATCTTTTGGAAAGAATATATTCTGCAGTGTTGAACTTGTTATAAAATATATGTTTTTAGTTAATTAAATAAATATTTCGGGATTTTCGTTGGTATCAGGTAATAGCGGGCCAATTCTTATCAGACAAGAAGGTGGGCACATACGTGGAGGTAGAGATGTATGGTCTACCTACAGACACTATCCGCAAAGAGTTCCGAACAAGAGTGGTACCAGCGAACGGCCTGAACCCAGTATACAATGAAGAACCTTTCCTATTCCGAAAAGTCGTCCTGCCAGATTTGGCAGCCTTGCGATTCGCAGTTTACGATGAGTCCAATGGCAAGCTTTTGGGTCAGAGAATCGTTCCTTTAGACGGTCTACAGTCAGGCTATCGTCACATAGCACTGAGAACGGAAGCGAACTTCCCCATGTCGCTGCCTATGCTGTTCTGTAACATCGAGATCAAGATCTACGTGCCCGATGGATACGAAGGTCAGTGATCTATATGTAGACGGACTGTATGCGTTTGTAAAAATCATTTTGTAAAAAATAAGAAGACTTTCAACATTTATGCTCCGAGCTACCTGGAAGTATCAGGTAGCTAATAAGTAGACTGCCGATTTTATGCAATTATGACAAAAATAAGTAGGTTAAAATAGAATAAAGATTAAGAGAGTTTAGAAACATGAAGTTATTATTTTTAACGTGTTACAATTATTAAAGGATGAAAGAATTATTTCACATAGCTCCTTCTACATAAAATTAATGGACAGCATTTTTATTTTGCATAAAGATCCGCAGTCTACTGATAAGTTTTATCTAGAGAATTTTTATATATCTGTTTTTAGTGGAACTTACAATGTGAGAACTTTTTTAAAAATAAAGTATCAAACGCAATAAATTTTGGAACTGTTTTTTAAACAAATTTTCAGGACTCATGGACGCGCTGACAGCACCACGGTCCTACAAGAAACCGGAGGGCGTGTCGCAGAACAAGATGAAGGGTCTTGGGATAGAGAAGAGCGACAGCAAAGGTAATGACTCCGCACCTGCTCATCATCGTGAGCCACCTAAACCCAGAGGTGAGCTTCCGTATACCGTTTTTCTTTCTCGTGTAGGAGAATGTAGCCTGATATACAACCTGTAGTACTTTATAACACCAATGCGAATATTTGTCTGTTTGAAGACACACAGCTAGATCGCATAGTTTATGATGTACAGCTAATTTACACTACCAGTAATACAGCAAATATTTATTTTTTTTGTTAAGATACAAGGTGGTTCGGTCCAAATTCGGCTACTCTTCCCCGTATTGCTAACATTCGAATTATTGTGGACATAATTCGCTGTCGGTTCTGTAGTGAATTTAGAGAGAGAGGGGGTGTCAGAAGTGGACTGCAGATTTTATACGTTCGCGATAAAAATTAGTAGCTGCAATTTAAAACGGTTAAAAGTTTGAAAATATTTGAAGAAAGAAATTTCAAGACGGCTCTTGTTTGTTTCTTGGCACAAAATTCGTACAGAACATTTTTATTTCACGTAAAGATCTGCAGTCTAGTTCCAAGCAACGAACTGTTACAAACTATACAATTTATATGTGATAGAGGAGATGAAATTCGACCCGATCACGGTAGAAGTATTACGGCAAGAGAAAGGCTACATGAAGGTGCTGACGAAGCAGCAGAAGGAGCTGGAGTCTCTGAAGAAGAGGCATCAGAAAGACAAATTAACCGTCCAGAAGCAGCACTGCGTTGCGATAGAGAAGATTATTAAAGGGAAAAAGTACGTAAAACCCTGGCTCCTCTTTTTCTTGCATAACCAGATATTTTTGCCTTCCTCCTATAAATTTTACCCTTACCTATACATTTGCTATCTCTGTTATTCAATATATTTCAACGAGAAAATGCGAGAAATCCAAGTTTCAATCCTGTAGGATCAGTGGTTCAAAAGTTACAAGTATTTAAAGTTGAACGATTTACAGCACTCTGTCAAAAGCACTGAAAATCGCTAAACTTTGAACACTTATAACTTTTGAACCATTGATCCTTCAGGATTAAAACTTGGATTTCTCACATTTTCTCGGATAGCATAGGAAAAGGTAAGAAATTCTGGTCACGCACAGAAAAGTTTATTCAAGACCCTTCTGGTACGATAAAGATCCTATAAAAATCGATGTCCCTGGTTACAGCAAAGCACAACTATCAAGAGATCCTGTTGTTCGTCGAGCAGTTGCCGACCAGACGGATCAATGGTCTCGATTAGCGAGTAAGCAGCGCTGCGAGGAACGAGAGCTGATCCGTAATCACCTAGAGGAACGGCGACACACCTTGTGCAAATTGTGCATGGCTGCACAAGTGACTCAGCAGAAGCAACTCGGTGCGCGTCACGAGCGTGAGATCAAAGAGCTGAACGCCAGACAAGCAAGACTGTCGGTGGAGAGCATGAAAGAGGTGATGAACGATAAAACTTTGAAGACCCGCGGGATTAAAGAGGGTAGACTCAGGGAGAAACAGCAGAACAACACTAAAAAGTTCATGGAGGAGCGGAGGATCGCGCAGAGTATCCAGAACAGGGAGAAGGAGAAGCTGAAAGTTATTCACGAGAAGCAACTGGAGGAATTGCAAAAGGACATGAACGCGGTATGAATTAATTTCGTCTCTCTTACTCCGATCTTGATAAAATTTTACTGTGTTATTAACTTTTTCCTTTTTCAATATAGGGGGGTCGCTTTTAGTTTTCGAGATATTTGCAAAAGACTATCGCTATTACTGTATTGAATTTTTCGTATTCCTGCATGCTCCGCGGCAAGTATTCGCTATAGTTTTTGGCAAATATCTCAAAAACTGAAAGCGACCCCCTATATTGGAAAAGGAAAAAGTTATTCAGAATGTGTTGCTGCACAACATATTAAATTTTCATCAAAATCGGAGTACGCAGACCTTTTCTATATAATTACCGTCTTCAGTTTCGCAGTCGCTGTATCATGCAAAAATATTTTACACAAAAATGATTGATGGATGGAACACGTAGAAAATTCCAGCTTTAAAATAAGTTCAAGTTTGTTGTTGTATTGTTTGTTGTTCAAATGCCGCAATTTTTCTAAAAAAGTAACACTATCTGTACAGACGAAAGTGACACTATGCGAGGGAAGTGTATAACGAAGTGATTGCATTTCCAGATAATGGACATGTACAAAAACGAGGATATGGAGTACGAGCTGGCCCCGAAAACCGAATTCTACGTGTGATGTCCGCCGCGTTCCGTCGTATTCCTCTGTGACTGATCGGTTGCAGAGAAGTCTCGAGGTGCTGCGTTCAGAGTATCCGCATACAAACGTTAATTACAATTGGAATTGGGATCAAGCCTCGTTGGCCGACGTTCTCGGACTCGTCGATGTGACCGCGTGAAAAGAAAGAAACGGAAAGAAGATGACAAACGCGGCGAAACGTCAACGTCCCGAGAACCGGAAGCGAACGGAGAACCTCCGCGTTAATCGTAAACTCTAGTTCATTCTCCTGGATATTTTTTTATAAGAAGAAGCATCTTGTAACTCTCCATACTCTCCGTCGTCGCACGAGCAAGTACCTAGATTAAATAAGGGAGTCAATAAAAACTAAAGTGATCTAGTCAAGTTCTTATATTAATGATAAGTATATATATTTATTATACGTACGGTGTGCTCGGTTGAAACGCACACGGTGTACCCGGGAATAGGGACACTGGCCTACGATTCAGTAGAGAATGCAGTTCCGAGAAGAAGGAACCCGTTTAAACGTTTATCGCTAACTATTATTATTAAGTGTGACCTCGCCGTGTATCTTTAGGTTTGACTGAGAAACGGTAGTTTTTATTTTATCGAACGAGGTAAGAAGTAGCTACGATCAAGTTACTCTCTAAATGTCTGTAATACCGATACTAACAAGATCAATGTCCACGAGATCCATTAATCCGAACATCGTACATGCTTTCGCAAAGATAACAGCTTTCGGTAAAAGTGTCTCATTCCATTCGTCGTAACCAGACTGCGGATCTTTATGTAAAATAAACAGTTATCTTTATCGATCGTAACAAAGAAAGGCTGGACAGAGATGTGTTTCTTCTTTTATCCCTTGCGAGGCGGATACTTTTCACGATTTCATGACAGTCATGGTTGCGTCCATTCAAATCCTTATGCATTCATATTTTTAAGTCTGCTTCTCTGAGATCAGCGTTGATCTTTCAACAGCTAACGATCTGGCTTCCAAAAGATTAGGATTTCGACGGAACGTTTACAACTCCGGGTCAACATGGATCCAAGTCCCGTCATCCGAGGGGTAATAATTTTAGTTAGTTGAAGAAAGTATACAGTAGAACCTCGCTAGTTGAAACCTCGATTGCGAACTCGTGGTGGGGATTGCGAGGGCTACGCAGGATGTTTTGTGCAACGAGCGAGGGTCTACTGTATAGGCTGTTACTGTGTGAAATGTCACCTACAGTTTCTTACCATGGACGCATAGAATCCGCAGTCTACGTCCGTTTCGCTCAGATCTGCGTTCGCTGCTAAATCCCGGACCCATATATTTTTAGGGGTGGGCGGGTACCCTGAATTTTTCGGGTCGAAATTTCCGGGTACCCGCCTTCCCCTAATATTTTTTAGGGAGCCCGTATACTTACAATCATTCCTCGAGTCATTCCTCCGTCGACGGGCAGAGATCGACGCCGTCGGATTCCGGGCAGATCAGCGGTTTCCAAACCTTTATGCTACCTCCTTTTATTTTTTTCATAGATATAATCATATGGACACGTTTCAAATACTAAAAACTTGATTAGATGAAAGTGAAAACTACAAATTAATTTTTTGTTAAAACTTTTTGACGCCTCCCATGTTGGAAACCGCTGAGGCAGATTGAAGAATAATTGCGCGTATAGGTTTGAACCGATCACGCCGTGTACACAATGAACCCGGGTCGCGTGGAGCTAGCGTGCCGCACGACTCGGCGATTTCAATATTTTTCGATTGTTAACGCTATTATCGAATTCTATCGTACGATGTGAATGTGCCGGAACGACTGTGCGTGCGTGTGTGTTACGTTTCCATTGCCTAACGCCGAGGGGAATTCTTTTTTCGTCGCTCCGACGATTCCTTCGCTGTCATCACCATGACGTTCGCGCAACTATAATCGAAGGAGCATGCTTTCACCGGACCGATAACAAAAAAGAATTAAGTATTAACCGATCTCCGCGATCTTCGGTCACGATCGAGCAGGTACTCATTTCGAGAATCCTTTTTTTCCTCCCGCCTCGAATGGGTACTGTCGCACGAATAGTCCAATACGAAAATCTGGCTGAACAGCATTGTACATAAATTAAGAGCGAAGGGAGAGCCTAGCATAATGATTATCACGTCGTTGTTTTCATTCTAATAATGTTATTTACATAAATGATTATATTAACCTATGTTATATATATTATATATACTATATATATATTATGTTATATATATTATATATGTATATATATTGGATATAAAAGAATAAGGAAAAATAAAGAGATCGCTAGCTCACTACCACATTGTCATGTCTTCGGTCGATCATTTATTTTCTGCGGTGTATTCGTACATCGATCAATCGAAGAACTTTCGATTGAAACGAGATATAGCGATATATTTCGTTTTTTTTTAAATTAAAGCTGAAATATTGCAGAATAAGGGAAACATAGAGAGATTATAAAAAATTATGATTTCATTAATTCTTTTGACAATTTTCTTGTAATTCTGCTAGTTTAACACAGATTTTCAAAGTTAAAGAACGTTTGTACCATAATCTCACTATGTTCCCATATTCTGAAATCTTTCAGCTTTTTTTACTTCCTTCCTTCTTTGATTTTCATACAGAATTCATGAGTTTGGCCCACAGTGCGCCGCGGGCGATGTTAATTGCAATTAAAACGATTGAGTCGGTTCCAGCCTGCGGCAGCCATGATTAATTGATACTCGTGCAATGTTAATAGAATCTCTGTCCTGGGAAATTATAATCGTTGCCCAGACGGCCGTCATTGTCAGCTCTGAGGTTCGCGTGGCCTCCACCGACGTCACCGAAAAGAACTAAAAATTCAAAGTTACCGATAGCAACGTTTGTGTTCTTGATGATTTTATTGAATATTACCTCCAGCCCCCTGATGTAGGTCCTGTCTGCCGCCGAGGAAACCTTGATGTTGGAAGAACTCGTTTCCCAGACCCAAGTTCCCTTCGTGACCCCTGTACTCTCCGAAAAACGCACCTCCAACGCCATTGCCTATGCCATGTTGGTAACCAGAGGCGTCATTGTAGGGAAAACCACCTTGGTAATGCCCGTGATCAATTATACCGGATACTCTTCCCGCCTCGCAGGCGATGGCAACCACAAGACAGAACTGCAATATGGAATAACAAAATTTTTATTGATTTTTCTTGTGAGTTCGCAACGACAGAATTTTTCACAATGTTTCGTTTAATTAAATAGAGAAAAAAATGCAATATTTATGTTCAGGAGGAAGATACACAAATTTTCTTCGATATTATCCCTAAACAAGGATTCGATCCCAAGACTGTCTACCTCTTCTGTTTTTTTTTATTGTTCATTTTATACATATATCTTTTGTCTATAATTCTTTTTAGATAAAGTGGAATTCTTCTGAATCGAAATTGTAATTTTCAATAAATTTTGTGTTTTCAGCGCACGGTTCGATCATTTCACAGCATGTCTCTCTTGAAAATGATCCATATAGTGATCGAAACGTTGAGACAAATTAAATTGCAAATTTGGAATTAAATTTAAAACACAAAATTTATTATATATTCTCTCTAGAAACTGACAAAGAATGCAATGCTAATTGTTCTAGTTGTAACAGTTTCAGTAGCTGCAATGGACACGAAAAAGAAACAAATTGGAAAATGTAATCTGAGAAACATTGATCGTGTTTTATAATGTGACAGCTACACCTCCATAGCATCGTCAAAAGTGTTTCGAATATATTGAGAAGCCAACTCGGAGTGAGACGTTTGAAATGCTTCGTTGTTGTATAACATAATAAATAAAGCAACGGAAAAGTACTCACGAGGTATTTCATAGTGAACACTGAAACTGCACAGGATATCCTCTTCGACGTGAACTGAACGAGATCGACCCGTGTGCATACGTTTTATACGCATTGCAAAGCATGTCGAAAGTCTATGTAAAAATCTGGCTAGATGTTTACGCCCGTGGATTGTCATAGAGAGAAGAAAATCGGTGGTTTTAAAATCGCGAAGCGTTTCGTCCCGCCAGCCCCGCCTTATGCAATTCCCATGCGTTGCGACTGCATGGCGAAACGACGATTCGTTGAAATAATCGGGCAATCAGTTGGAAAGCTTGCCACAAAAGGACGACCCGTAATTAATTCCCTACTATTCCCGTCCTGGCGTCGACTTGACGCAATCAAACTGTTCGATGGAAGGCGAAAAATGTCGATAGTTGTATCGATTGATGACAAGACGGCCGAAAACTTCGAAAATCGATTCCTGTATTAGGAGAATGTAATAGCGAAAAAGATAACACGAAAATTCAGTAGTAAAATAAACGACGAGCTAGACGGACGAAAATTTATATTTTCCGATGTTTTATTATTTCTGCAATTCCAAAACAGAAGGCGAAAAAATGTCGATAATTGTATCGATTGATGACAAGCTAGACGGCCGAAAATTTTTCGAAAACTTCGAAAATCGATTCCTGTATTAAGAGAATGTAATAGCGAAAAAGATAACACGAAAATTCAGTAGTAAAACAAACGACGAGCTAGACGGACGAAAATTTTTATTTTCTGATGTTTCACTATTTCTGCAATTCCAAATCAGTAGTGACACTCATCGACGAGTTAGACGAGCGTACATTCCTGCGGAAATCAGTAGTGTAACTCTACGACAAGTCGGACATTCATATACATTTTTTATTACATTGTCGATTCATACATAAAATGTTTGTGTCGAACTAATATTATGAAACTAACATAACCGAAGAGATGCTTTCAAAGTATGCCAGGTGTCGCGACGTTCAAGTCTCTGTTGATAACTATTCGATTAATTAGTTAACAGTTTCAGCGTTCCACCATTGCATGAATTGGCGCTGTATGGGGATTGAGAAAATTTTTTTTTTAATTTTATAAGCAGTTTGTTCGTGTTTAAATACTGTTTAACATTTATTAGAGACATTTCCTCCTCTGATTACCTGAAACCCTTGAAAAATCATGAAAACGAAGTACTTCCACCGAAAAGCTTATAATACTACGTACAATATGTAAAGAGAGAGATCACGTAACTATTCAATAAGTAACATATCCACTGTAAGAAAATTAAAAATTCTTAATATTCATTTTCTTACACCTAGATACTTTAGAAATCGACTTTTCCTTAATTTTTCAAAAGTCCAAAAAGAAACTAACTTTCCGCGGCGTGGCTCACGCTAGCTGCGCCAGACATGGCTATCTTATTATGAGATTAAAACCTCATAGATCGGGGAAAGTTACACGGAACGAGTGGAAGGGCGGTGTGAGAGTTCTAGAGGAAGATCAACAGTTACTTCCGTTTTGTTTCTTGTTTTATTGTACAATCTTCGAAACGAGTGCCTCGCTAAAACATACGCATGACTGATTCATTATGGCTGATGAATGCGACATGGTTGATTCCAACGAGGCAAATGTCACGGAAGAACCTCGGTTCGTTGCCGTTTTTCAAGATCGTTCGAAGCTCGACGATCGATCCGTTGGATCTCTGTGCTCGCACCGTGACGTGTCCGATCCACGGACTCTATGGGCACCATGGTTTCACCGCAGATTGGTACACGGGTTGGGGATGAACGATTGGCTGCGATATTTTCACGTAGTTGGGCTGAGGAGCCGGCACGTGAATCAGTTTCGGTTGATGATATTGAACCGGGTAGCTGATCTGGGGCTTCTGGATCACCTGGGTGACAGGGACCTCGTACTTCTTCAGCAAAACCTTCGGCTGCTCGTACATCACCTTCTGCACCATGGGCGCGTAGTAGACGGGCTTCTGATAAACCGGCGTGTACGAGATCATCGGTTTTTGATAAACCGGTAGCACCACCTTCGGTTGAACTATCGGTTTCACCACCACCGGTGGCGGAGCTGGCTTCACGTATGTGATCACAGGCTTCTGGACCACCTGGATCGGCTGATGATACACCGGCATCGGTGGTGGGTGCACCACCGGTTTCACGTAAATCTGCGGTTGCGGTATATACGAGATCGGATGAGAATAAGGTGGACACGGGTTATGGTACGACTCCCGTTTTGGCTTCAACATCATGGCGTCCATCATGGCCGCATGATCCTCCATCATGCCGTCCGCCATGTGCATCGACATCTCCGACCGCACGCTCGACAGCCATATCAGGCATGGGATCTGCAAGTTGCGAAAATGCTCGTTACATCTTGCGATACATAGATCCATAATCGGAAGACACATTTTGGGTCAACGACTTCGTATTAGATCGGTGCATACGAAATGTCAAATTTTCGGTTTTGCTCGACGATTAAGCAAACTTTTATGTTTTGTTGTATACTGCATTTTTTGTAATGCGTCATTCTTTTGTGGAAATATATTCTATGGTCTTAAATCTGTTATGGAATATATGTTTGTAGTGCATTGAATAAATATGTCAGCGTGTATCACCGGTAAAAGAATTTACTGAGATCTTCAGCTATAAGCAAAACATAACCGCGTATAACTTTTAAAAAGCGTGGGGATTTAAGGAAATAAAAACGAAGAAGAATTGAGAACGACAAAGAACCTTCAGGGGGAACCTTAATGGGTACGCAGTAATTGGTACATGACTCTTTTTCATCCGCAGTAATACATGCAAAATGTTACCCATTTTATTTTTCAATATTCTCTTGAGTTGCATTGGGTTTTTAAGGCCACCAATCTCTTTATCTTCAGAACACATCATCTTTCTATAAAATGCTTACACATAATATTATCTCATGATAAATTAGGAATAATATTAAACAAAGGCAGCGTGGACATAGCCCAACATTCTGCCAATGAATATTAATTGTGCCTATAATTATGAAAGTGGTCTAAATCAAAATTATTTCCAATCCCTTTATTGCAAACTAAATTAATCAATGTAGTTTTTACAATGTTCTCAAAAATGAACTGTTAGATAGATCCTTGCTAATTTAACATTACATTGAATTCATTTAACGTTGATATCCTTTTCCTTCAACACTTTGCTGCATAGTGTATCATATCTGATACAGTTAACAAATCTGGTGTAACAGTAAACTAATAATGTATTTTCTTACTATCCTAAATTATGTTTATTTTTCTGAAAATGCTGTTTCAATGTTTTAAAATATTTCTCCCTTAAATAAAACACAAAAACTGAGCTCCTCTCGATTTTTTAATCGCAATTAAAATCATGCAGTGAAGAATTAAAGCAAAAAATAAATGAATTATATGACTTAGACCATTTTCATAATTATGGGCAGAATAAACAACGATTCTTTTTCGTTTTTGCTTACCAGTAGCCTGAACATGATTCGCGAAGATGGCTGAACTGATGGGTCCCGGATAAACGGCGGATCTACAGTCCCGGACGAAACTAGGAGCGCCTCGTGCGTGGCCCTCGGTTTTATAAACTTTTGCCCGACTTTAACGGGGCAAGTTCCATGTTGGTTGTAGTCGAATGTGATTCCCTTAAGCGGCTGTAAAAAGCGGTCGTCGGTCAGTACTGTGACGCAACTGGTCGCACCCCGGTATTTCCTGAATAAATTCTGCACCTCGGGCATCGGCCACGGGTTATATGCGTTGTCGTCGTTAGGTGATCGTCATTAGCAACACCGTCAATCGGACACACCGTCATTGGCCGGTTACTGGATCGACAAAACCGGAGGGCAGCTTCGTAACGCGGCCGATCGCCTCCAGGTGTTGCCTTCAGAAATTCGCCGGACTTAGGAAAAAACTGTGTCCCGTTTGAAATAGCTCCGTGATCGCCACCGTGCTGTTTCGAGCCGGAGCACGATAAATCAACCCGTGATCGATCGATCGACATTCGGTAATCATTTGTACACGTTTCGATGGAAATTATAGTCGAGAATTTGTGGAAATGTACGTTGGAAAACATTCAATCACCGTTTGCTGTCGGAATTATTTTAACCAAAAACTTAAGCATTCCTTCCTACCTAGAATTTTAATTGACAATGAATAATGAATAATGGTATAGGAATTTTTAATGGTAACACTGAGTCGCCGCTTGAGTGCTAAGGGTTAAAGAGATTAAAGAGATCACCCTTTGCTGTCGGAATTATTTTAACCAAAAACTTAAGCATTCCTTCCGACCTAGAATTTTAATTGACAATGAATAATGAATAATGGTATAGGAATTTTTAATGGTAACACTGAGTCGCCGCTTGAGTGCTAAGGGTTAAAGAGATTAAAGAGATCACCCTTTGCTGTCGGAATTATTTTAACCAAAAACTTAAGCATTCCTTCCTACCTAGAATTTTAATTGACAATGAATAATGAATAATGGTATAGAAATTTTTAATGGTAACACTGAGTCGCCGCTCGAGTGCCAAGGGTTAAAGAGATTCGTCAAATTATAATCTACCAACGAAGAAATTAAATACTTTCGAACAGGAATCAGAAAATAGAAATTGAATAATTACGCAGTCCCGAGATAACCATCGCCTCAGTTCATTCATATGCTTAGCCAGTTTTCGGAGTTATCAGCGGCAATAAATTCTGGTTCGATATGTTCGATTTGTAAGATCGTCTACTTCTCCTTCGCCGGTGAGTAGATAATTTTATCACATTCTCGGATGGAGAAACCGAGCGGCGCGCCGGGTTGCAGGGCCTCTGGATCAGTAGAATCATGTACGGCGTGACTGACCTAATTAAGAAATAGTGTAGTACAAAGAAAAAGTGACTTTTATAGCCAGTTGCTCCGTCGAACCCGCAGTCGTGCGACGCACTTTCGAAATCGTTCAATCATCCGAGCCCCGCTCCGGACTGTGCCGTACATTCGTTTGGAAAGGGAACACGCTGCGCAGTGATTGACCACAGTCAGGTAAACAGAAACGATTTATTTAAACAACAATACATTAAGTATAAAACAACGGGCTATGTACAACGCAAAGGAACGGCCGTTTCTCTCTAAGTAGATTTTTTGGCTTCTTCGTGTTTTGGTGTTGCGGGCTGATCAGTGCTTCCAGCCGTGGCCCTTGCTCTGGTGATGGAATACGTGCTTGTAGACGGGTACGTGGACTGGGTACGGTTTCGGGATGGGTATCGGATAGTGCTTTTCAACTGTCACCGCGTACGGTTTCTCTACAACGTACGGCACCTGCAAAACAATCGTCAATTTCAACGTTGCACTCGAATTTTCATAATGCCGCGTAACAAGGCTGTGTAATGTGATCCGAAATTACATGCGAACAGAGTTGCACGAGTGTACCATTTCATGGGAATGCGATACACCTGCGAGCGCCACGTAGAATACTGTTAACACCATGCTAAAAACTCTGTCGTTCGAGTACCCATTGGAAAGTGCGTCACAATGTTCGTCATGTCAACCCATTTGCATCATAAGCGTGTATTTTCCTGGCCATTATCACCAAAGCACAGATATGTGCACTAATTTTTTTATGCATAAACACAAAACACTGCGCGCATAGCCACAGCATTCATGCACACAGTTAGTGGAAAATGATGATTACAAACTTCATAAAATTTTGGTGATATGGTCAATTTTACACAATTTTAAAATAATGCAAATGGGTTAACTGTCACTCTTGTTTGTATCAGAGAAATAAATCTCGTTTTCTCTGTTTTTGTATTATGACATAAGTTCCAAGATAAAAAATATTTAATACTTATGAAATAATGTCTAGGTATGTGTTTTGGTTCGTTTACTGTGTTCTAAAGATTACGATAACCGTAGTATGTTTCCAACCAGTGTTTCGCACGATTCAAATTAAATCAGTGCAATGTTTGAATTACATTAGTAAATTTAATAGTAAGTATGTATTAAGATTTTCTTCTTTCTCAATCCATTTACATTACATACCTTTCAATATGTACATTTTCTTTGGTTTTTTAGACGCAATTTAAATGTCAGGCATATTTGCATAACAGCTGTTTATTTAAAAATTGATCGAAACTGTTGTCCCGAAAACATTAATTCATAAATATAAGTTACGAGTCTGTGAATCTTTTATAGGCAGTGTGCCAATCAATATGTTAAAGTGTACCCCCTAATTTGTCTGTGAAATGCACACCAGTTTCTTTTTCGAAGTGTTTGCATCATTTGTGGATTTTTTGTTGCACTTTTCGACACTCCAGACAAATCTTGAAAAAGTTTTAAAATTTCTGTACTCGTTGGAATGTGACAGAACTACTGATAGAATTTTCTGCAAATCTTTATGCAATCGTTTCATCTGTTCATAATAATTAGACAGCGAATTATAAATGCATAAAATCCGCTGTTTAATAATCATGTTTGTCAAAACAGTATCATGCAGCACGATTTAAATTCGACTAGCATACATGTGTATTGTCGGCCTGATATAAAAACTGCCTAAGTCTATTTTTTTATGAAAATTGTATTGTCAGTCTCGCCTTGTCAGGTACTTCAATTTCTACAGTTTGAGGATAATTGTTTTTGTTAACTGCTTTAATTAGTGTCTAAATGTAAACGTAGCTTGCAAAAATGTCCGTGTCAAGCAAAATAGTTTCGCTTTAAATCGTTTCTTCCGCCTCCCGTAAAATTTAAGTATTATAATAAAAAGTATTATAACGACAGGTACCTTTTTTTCAACCACATAGGGTTCTGGCTTCTCCACAGGGATCTCCACATGTTTGATAACCTCCACGGGTACGGGATGCGGCACTGGCACTTCAACTTGGTAGGGTTGAGGTATAGGGACCTTGATCTGCTGAGGTACTGGCACCGGTACAGGATGTGGAATCGGTATGGCGTATTTTTTGTAAATCGGTATTTCGACTGGTTTGGACGTCTCGTGGTAAGTGGAGCCGCCATGTTCTTCTTCGTAGGAAGCAGACACGACTGCCACCAGAGCTGCCAAGATCTGTAACGAGAAAGAGGATTCAGATCACTGTTGTCGAAGAATCGAACTTGACATTGAAATTATTCCTTTCCCAAGTAAGCTAACTTTACGTAATCAAATTTAGCAAGTCGAAGGCAGTAAGATGCTTATCGAGAACTCACGATGATCCTCATGATTTTTTTATTGAACCCAACGATCACGCTCGAACGAATCCAGTCGGCGGAACCCGCAGTGTTAACTCGCCACGATCTGTTTGATGCTTTCAAAGTCACGGCCAAGTGTTTATATACCAACGTCACTTTCTCCCCTTCTCTTCATTAGGTTGACTCTTTCTGCTCGTCGTGTTAATCTGCACACGTACACGATCGCCCCGGCGATCCTCTGCTTCGATAATAACGAGCCCGGCTACGCACACAGCGAAGCCACACCTTTCTCAAAACGCATCTACATAATCCGCCGAAGATCAACGAACCGAAATGTTTTTACACCTCGCGGTTTCCACGAGACGGAACGCTGGATCCTCGGCAGTTTTTCCGAATAAATTGCAATCGAGTTGGCCAAGAATAATTAGCTGGAGACCGACGTAATATCGGTAAGATATTTGAGAAATTCGCGAGCGCCGCTCCCACGGACGCCAAATGCAGCGGTTACTTTCGATTTTCACCATAAACGAAGGAGCGAAACATTGTTCCATAAACAACCGCGCGCGGAAGTCTGCGACAGTTTGTTTCAATTATCCTTTCATTGAGCGATTACGCGACTCGTTAGCCGTGTTAACACCTCTAACCCTGAGAGTGTGACAAATATTTTCGGTGATCGACTACGCGGAATGATCCACGGTGCACAGGATCAGTCGACCGGAGCGAATGCTGCTTCGTTGTGGTCTACTTCGTTGGTTTAGCAATTTGTAAATTACTGTCAGCCTGTTTGACTACAAGTCAAGGCGTTCCCATCTCCATTCGACACGCGAACCTCAAGAAGTCCAGCTTTCCAGCGCTGAACCTGTCTGAATCATGAAAGTATAATTCTCTTCTGAAATATCATAGATTAATTTGAATGACCATTGAAATATTCAGTTTGCTATGTTTCGTTCGATGTTCTGTGTAAAGATTAAATTTGTGATTTAAAAACAACAGCAAGTTTGCAAATTAATTTAACTCAACGTTTCGATCTCTATGTGAATTTTTTTTCAAAAGCTATATTTCTGCGTCTGAAAAAATTAATACTTAATAAAACTAGAAACAAAAAGAAGATTTGCAACACAGCTGTGGAAAAACATATAAGAACCAAAAATAAAAAACACTTACTTACTGTGGCAAAATAATTAGAAAAAGAATATAATATAGTGAGTTACTCTCTATTATATAGAATATTGTTTATCATTTTATTAAGGCGTTTAGTAGTTGTAGAATACATGAGGCGGATTACGTAAATTATAAAATAAAGGAGGAAAAAGGATGGGTAATAGTAATGGATAAAAATAATTTGTTATCAGCCGTTCGTTGTAGTGTTTCTTACAGCGTCGTTTTGTTAACCACTCATCCATTTCTGCATTCCAAAATGAGCAGAGAGAATGTAACATTACAATGTTAGAGTGATTCTGCTGATTGAAGTAATCATTAACGAGCACGATAACCTACGTTTCACAAATTCGCGAGATTGCTTTTTCCATAGATGCTATCAGCGGTAATAACAGGAGAAATTAGAGTTATAACGCCTTTTTTTCTTGGAAAATATGTGAGTCTCCTTTCGTTTTCAGTAATTACAGCTACACTTGGATAATATGACGAATCGTGCTTCAATAACTTATATTTCACTTAATTTTGTTAAACATTTTATTCTACTGTCTCTATAAATTTTTCACAAATTATGAATTAATTAAGATGAAGAGGCTATAATATATAAAACTATAAAATAACATTGGTAACACACAAAGGTAACAAATTCTACTAAACTCATTGTATGACTACTTTCGTTGATCTTCCACAACCGCATAAAATCGTAATAATTTATTTTCCTTATTTAATGTCTCCGTAGATCCTCCACGAACGTCGAGACACCACCAGAGTCTAGAATTTCCAAGGCACACCGAATCTGCATCGATCATCTTGCCACGAATCGAACTTTCGAACACCCGTTCTCCCGGACGGACACGTGGAAACGCATTCTATCCCTTGGTCTTTCGAATACATTGCCGGAGGCCGTGAAGTGCACGAACAACAACAACCGTACATGTATACAGGATGTCCCATTTAAAGTGAACCACTCGAACAAATGTTACGAATAATTTAATGATGTTTTAACGATGTTATCGTAGATGGTGGTCCACCTAAATAATAGTCACCTAAGTACCTCCTTCATTTGTAATAACTAGACTGCGGATTGATTATATGCATTGGTAATTATATAGAAAAGGTATGCGAAACTCCGATTTGGATGAAATTTTAATATGTTATAGATTTCGACATTTTGAACAACTTTTTTCCGTTCCACTTTAGGGGGATCGATTTTAATTTTCGAGATATTTGCAAAAGACTGTCGCTAATACTGTATTGAATTTTTCGTATTCCTGCATACTCGGCAGCAAGTATTCGCGATAGTTTTTTGCAAATATCTCGAACACTAAAAGCAACCCCCTATATTGGTAAAGGAAAAAGTTGTTCAGAATATGTTGCTGTATAACATATTAAAATTTCATCAAAAACGAAGTACGCAGATGTTTTCTATATAATTACCATATTATTTTCTAACCTATTAAATATATTAAACAAGTTAAATTTTTATTTTACCCCAGTTTCCTACGATTCAGATGGAAAGTTCTGATGTTACATAAAGATCCGCAGTCTATCGATAACATAACGAAGGTTTCTAATGCAATGTCAACTAGAATATGCAAGGAAACAACCTTGAAAACTGCGGAGAAAAGAAATAACATTTGCAAAGCATTCATCTTGCGATATCATTTACATTGTATTAAAAACATTTGTTACGTCATCAAAAATGAAGGAAATATTTAGATGAACCATCCTGTTTACTCCATATGAATTAACGAAATGCGTTTCTTAAATTTTCGTAACAATCTCGAATCAAAAATTTGCATTACACATCATCCAATATTCTCGTACAACTTGAAGTGGTTCGGTCCATGAGAATAAAACGTTTAATTCTCCAAGTGTGGGCCATCGATTGTGGCACAGACAGTAGCTTCAGCTTATAAATTTTTTCGACGTCGCTTCGAAAGGGACACCGTGTACACAGAGATTTCTGCAATTGTGTTCGCGTTAGAACGTCACCGTGGAGGAAGGTGCAGCGAGACGTAGAGAGGGGTGTGGTCGTAGGAGAGAAGTTCTCTCGGAAGATTTGAATCGTGTACGACGCGGCGCACGTATCGGCGAGCGGAACAGTGAAAGTGTATCCCGAGTAAAAGTGGTTTCGATGCAGGAACGCTGTCTCGGCCGTCTCGTGCTCATTATGGCGAGCCAAGATCGGGATCGGAATGGTTAGTCCGGTAGCTGGTTTCTGTCCAGCTCGGTCCGGTAACACGGCCGGATGACGAGGAAGCGGAGAGGAAAAGGTTACGCGCTTCCCTATTGTCCCGATAACGAGCAGGAAAAGGATCTCTACCCGGTTCTTCCTATCGGGATTACCTTCCGCGATCCTCTAATTGAATTATTCTCGCGCGCGTCGCACGCACGCGAGCGCGTTTATCCGCTCGCAACGATCGGTGATTCATTAAACAACCGGTCCCGCAGTTCTCTTCCTGTTTCACTTGTTTTTCTTTCTCTTTTGCAAACCATTTATTAACAAAACAAACAGAACGCGATCATCTAGGTACGTAAAAACTTAACGATTGTATAAAAATTACAATATTAACAACAGCATTGGCAACGATCGACAATGATCGTTAAATAATTAAATAATTCTCGTTCCTCGGTGAAGGAACGGTTCCCGGATGTCCAAACGCGTTCTCGTCGCTGATGAGAGTTTAATGCCATCCTTTGCCCTTCGAGGTGTAATGGAATACGTGTTTGTAGATCGGTACGTGAACTGGATATGGCTTCGCGACCGGTATGGGGAACTTCTTCTCAACGTAGACCGGGTACGGCTTCTCCACGACGAACGGCACCTGCGTGAAACGTAATCGTCGCTCGTTAGAACAATCGTTTACGATCATAAATGACCGTGGAATCCGAGTGATTCTACGGCTGAAATTGTACACAGAGTAAGGGTACTTACGTGTTTCTCGACGACGACAGGTTCGGGTTTTTCCACGGGGATCTCGACGTGTTTGATCACCTCGACCGGATACGGCTGAGGAATCTCGATGGGGACATTCTGCGGTTGAGGAATCGGAATCTCGATTTTCTGAGGCACCTGGACCGGCACCGGATGGGGTATCGGTATCGCTGAAAATGTCAGATCACAGGTGAAGGTCAGTATTCGTAATTCACGAGGATCGTGCAGATGGATGATTGAAAATGTTCACCATATTTCTTATAGATCGGTATCTCCACAGGCTGCGATTTTTCCTCGTAGGTCGAGTGTCCGTGGTCCTCGTCCAGATGGCTCGCGGAAGCCACGCCTACGAGCATCGCGAGACCAACAAAAGCAATCTGCAAACATTCGATCGTTAATCATCCGCTCGACTGATAAATGGTTACCCGTAAATCACTATCCTTCGTTTCTCTATCAAGCCTTTCAGTCGTTCGCGAAACAGAGGAGCGAGAAAAAAATACAAACAGGAGGGGGACAGAGGCGTCGAGAGCGCCACTGTCCGAGCGTTTAGATTCAATTTTCTGATAAATTGACACTAGATCCCGGAACACACCGACCGGTTCGGCAGCCGACTTTTCCTGCGACATGCGACTGTTTGGACGCGGTTCTTACGATTTGGTTCATGGCTGCAGGTTTATCGGGTTGTGGGTGTGTCTCTGAATTGTATGCGCAGAAAGGATCGAGCGTTGAATGTCTGCGGTTGTGGAACAGGGAGCTTATATACTAACATCGATTCCACCACCTTTCACTGATTCCTTCCGCTAGACTGTCGACCCTTTCCTGGATATAGTGAATCGGGTCTCGCCACCCGCCAACCTACGGCCGAACTCTATGCGACGCCGATGAATATGAAAGGTTCCCGTTTCATTTTTCACGCGGTTCGTTGAACCAACCGCCGCCGGTACCCGGCACACCGGAAATCAGGATTACGCGCGATCGTGGACACGGGAAGCACACGACGTATGGAAGTGTCCCGTCGTTAGAGTAACGCGTTCCGATCCACCGAACGCTTTCTGATGGACGCCACGGAAAGAATAGCCTGACGCGATCGGGTCAAGAGTGTTACATGATTATGCTTGATTATAGGTAACTAGACGCGGAAAAAAAATCGTCCTTGCGAGCCACTTCCGACCAGTTCACGGCGGGCTGGAAACCTGTTTTTCGTATATCTCGTATTTTCGTATGTTTCGTTAAACTACTTTCATAATTATGTCAACACTTGAGTGCTTAAGGTTGATACAGGCAATGTTTATTTTGTATACAAAGTTGCGGTCTAGCAATTATTCCAGTGATCATTGCTTCAAAGAATCCGAAAGAGAAT
Source organism: Lasioglossum zephyrum (assembly GCA_028455615.1). Classification (NCBI taxonomy): domain Eukaryota; kingdom Metazoa; phylum Arthropoda; class Insecta; order Hymenoptera; family Halictidae; genus Lasioglossum; species Lasioglossum zephyrum. The sequence goes on along the minus strand of CM052324.1, from coordinate 10,882,153 downwards.
ATAAGATATCATATGTGCCTCGTGCAATACTTAAATGTCTAGTAATTGATAATAATAATTGACTGCGGATGGTTATGAATTTATGGCTTCTGAATATTTTCAAAGAATGGTGGAATATAAAATTCCACAGAATAACATTTGACATGATTCCATTTTCTTAACTCTTAAATGCACGATATTTTGTGTGCATGCAGTGCATTTGCAAACTTACATTTGTTAAACTACTTTCATAATTATATCAACACTTGAGTGCTTAGAGTTGATACAGGCAATGGTTATTTTCTATACAAAATCTACCAATTATTCCAATGATTATTGCTTCAAAGAATCCGAAAGAGAATATAAGATATAATACGTGTCTCATACAATACTTAAATGTCTAGTAATTGATAATAATAATTGACTGCGGATATTTATGCATTTATGGCTTCTGAAAATTTTCAAAGAATGGTGGAATATAAAATTCCACAGAATTTAGTACCGTTTGTATTCATTTCTGCACTATAAAGTCTACTGCCACTGAAAATAACATTTGACATGGTTCCACTTTCTGAACCCTTAAATGCACGATATTTTGCATATTTGCGATTCCTCCCAGACGAACAAAAATACATCGAAATCGTTTATCAATTTTTACCGTGGAAAGTAGACACAATTAAATTCAACTCAACTGTTGTTAAAGGGTTAAGATTTGTCTACGAAAAATAAAAATTGGATGAACATCCGCAGTCTAATGATTAGATAGCAACATATTTAACAACGTAAACAATATCTTGAATAACGAAACATACTGAACAGACAATAATCAGTTTGCATAAAAATTCGCAGTCCTAATTGTACAATTGACAACGAAACAATTTTTCTATTAATCACTTCGAAAGCATCTGATAAAGACCACTGAGCGATAATATTGTTTCCAGGTGCGGCAACCAATGGACATGAGTTCTCTGGCTCGCCGACGAATCCGGGAAAGTGTTCGCAGTTTATTAATCACGTTGATTCAAAGCGCACCGACCTTGCGGCCACGAGAATGAAGCACGTGCAACGCGAAGTCACCGGCAAAGCGGAAGATCAAAACCACCACAAGTTGCAACCGCAGATTTACATTGCTGCTACATTTACCGGAAGTGAATGTCTGGGCGCAGTTATGAGCGTCCAGACTTTTCTAATCGGCCACGCAAAATATAGATCGTCGATCTCTACTCGATCGTGACCAAGAACGCATTACGAAATTCGATCGGAAGATTCGGTTCTATGAAACGAGAAATACCGATCACGAAGTCGATATCTTTTTCGAGCGAGGGCGTAGAAAACCGACACCTAAGCGCGTTCGCGCGTGTGTGTGCAAATCTTGGGCTTACCGGAAGTGAAGGTGAAGAACGCTCTCGGTAAAGACACTCAAAGCGGATCAAATTTTTCGGAGCGATGGAATGAAAGTCCGAACGCGTTCGCTTCGTGAAAGGACTTCTCGCGAAAAAGCGATCGGTTACGGCGATCTTTGTTCCTGTAAAAGCGGATTTCGGGCTGCTCTAGCCCGGCAACGGAGAATCCGTAGACAAGATCAGAAAGCGTACGTTCTCCGCTGTACACCGTCAACTTTTTTCGGCATTGATTGGGCGTGTCCCCGATAAAATCGTTTCTTCGAGATTTCCCGGCGAGATTTTTTAATTAACGGGAAGTATAAACGGCTGCGGCTTCTTCGCGAGCCGCCAGACTATCCGAAGAGAGCGTACTCGTAGCACTTACTCCAACTTCGTTTTAATATTCATGAGAGGTTGGTTCGAAGAGCCGAGGAAGACGGTGGTTCAAGCACAAATGAAATCTCCAATTCCACGCGATTCCACGCGGCAACTGTCCATCAACGCAAATAGATTCCTTCTGTTCGCTTAGCAGATCTTCCGTCTTTTCTGTTTTCCAAGTACCACGAAATTCGCGTGGATATTGCGAGAAAATAGTTCTGCCTTAAGTTTAATGTATGCAACATTTCACATGGATTTATTCCGTCGCTTTTACACGCGATATGATTCGGCAATTGACTTCTTCGATGCAAGAGTTGCGTAGCGCTGATTCTCTGTAATCATTTTATTCCTTTGCGCATGACGATTTATAAAAACCCGGAATCCAATTGTTTGTTTGCAAGGGTAAGAATTAAATCCATGGAACCGGCGTCGTTAATGTGCATTTCATGGAAATGTAATTACAGAAGTTAGAGCACTGAACACAACTAAATTGTAAGTTAGAGGAACTATAATTCCACACTTTAAAGCCGTTCAATTTTGGTTGAGTTTATCGTCGTTCATAAATCGACACTGACAAAGAATTCCTGTCAAGGTCGATCCGTATCGCGCTATGAAAAATCACTATCCCGTTGCACGATAGCACGTTACATGATCGGTGGATCTTACATTAATATTGCATCACACGATGAAAACCGTTTAAAATAATACAGCAGTTCCTATTAATAATCAGCTATAAAGACACGAGTTGAAGCAAGTTTTAATTATTGTTTCTTTATCAACTATATATTAGATTAATTATTAATTAATTGGTTATCGATCGTAATTTATCTTCAGGATAGTACAAATTTTTATTCGCGGCGCAAAGGTTCGATCATTTACAACAACAATTAGCTATTTTTGTGAATTCAGGTTCGAGAACCACGTTAGCTATTAAAATGTTTTAATACGAGGAAAAGAAAGGAGGGGTGTTTCGTCCTAGACCCGCTATATTAGACCCTATATATTAAATAAACGGAACAAAACCCTTAATCTCTAGGGGATTGCGGAGCCTAAATGGAACTAGGAACGAATTCAATGAATAAACAAGAAATAACACTAATTCTAATTCGAGGCTGGTCCGCTATATCCTCGAGTTTAATTATTCGGCCGCGCATCTCCGGGCGCGACGGTGGTGTGGCGTCGCGACGCAATTTGGTTGTCCGCTGGCGTATATATTAATCCCAGATGCCCGGAGATGAGGGAGATCAGAAGTTAATGGCAACTGCGAACGCGGATAGTATGTAATATGGTAATATCTCCGGATGGGAGACCGTGGAACCGTGGGCTATCATTTCACGGTGGAAAGTTTGTCTCGGATTTCGGTACGGTTTGCGAGGGCGAGCGGTCTCTCTGCGCGGACTTCCGCTGCTCGATATACACGGACAACATTTCCATCAAACGGAAATACAGACAGTTCGCGACCCACCTTATTAAACTCGCTCAACCGGACCAACGGCGGCGAATAAACCCTCGCGACGACGTCGACGACGACGCAAACGGTGGGGAGGCTGCTCGATCGGCCTCATTAACCTAACGTCCCGGTTTATTTGCCTGTTTATTGTAACTTCCCAGCCGCCTCTCTACCGGCACGCGACTCGTGGCACGCTAACTTGTCAGGTGATTATTCGGCCCCGATGCAACGTAGACCCTCCACGATACCCCTAACAAATTGGACGAATAAGACTTTTATGGCTGCGCAGATCCACTGGCGATCAGGGTTCAATTGGACACCCACGACTCCCATTGTTCCCGATTCGGAGAGGACTGAATGCTGCTGGGTCACAACCCGCCACCTTTGATCAGGTGAAAGCGGGTCTTCATTCTTTATGCACGTTCGCTTTAAAAGGCTATACTCTGCCGGCAGGGTCAAAAACAGTTTTCGGGAATTTCTCTTGCGATGACCTGGCCGCTTTCAGCGAAAATGTTTCTGGGTTTAAACCTTCGGTGCACCAGTTTTATGAAACCAAAGTTTTGGTCTGTTGGTATTCTGTTTTAAAGAGACCAGTGATTAAAGTAGTTTGTTGTAGAAAATAATTTGTAATTCGTTTTATTCAGAAATATTTGTCGATTAAAAAGTTTTGCTCTGTTGGTATTCTGTTTTAAAGAGACCAGTGATTAAAGTAGTTTGTTGTAAAGATTAACTTGTAATTCTTTTTATACACAAATATTTGTCGATTGCAAAGTTGTGGATTGTTGATGTTCTGTTTTAAAAAGCCAGTGATTAAAGTAGTTTGTTGTGGAGAATAACTTGCAATTCCTTTTATACACAAATATTTGTCGATTGCAAAGTTGTGGATTGTTGGTGTTCTGTTTTAAAGAGGCCAGTGATTAAAGTAGTTTGTTGTAGAGAATAATTTGTAATTCGTTTTATTCAGAAATATTTGTCGATTACAAAGTTGTGGATCGTTTTCCAAGTTTCTAATCAAGAGATACGTTAATAATGTTGTTCTAAGTTCGACATCGATGGTTTTGAAAAGGTCATTCACTTTTTGAGAAAAGTTCGAAAAATCATTTTATTTTAGCCTCCTATCCGATCAGCATCTGTTAAGGAATTTAATCCTTCCAAGGAATCTAATCTATAAACATCTTTCACCGTAATTTCGAAAGTAACTGTATCTTTAAGCTTTGTTCGGAGATTTTGGTCGGTGAGAGGTGGTATGAAAGGAATATGTTTTATTATCGAAATAAAATAGCTAAATGACTGAAGGACCTTTCTAATTCTGATTGGTAACAGGATTAGTTGTTTATTTACAGTAGTAGACAGTAATGATCAGTTTTTCTTCACATGAACGTATTTTATTAATGTTTGTTGGAAATGTGTATTTTCATTGCACCATAAATCGTATTAAAATAACGACTAGTTTGATCATTATCACTTTTCTGGAACATTGAAATGATACTATTTAAAGCAAGATTAGTTTTCCTGTAGAAGATTTACTTTCATCCCACACTATCCTACATCATCATAAATCTGTAACTATAAACGTGTGTAGTGTCTAATCCAAGATCAAAGAACAGCAATAAGCTTTGATTCAACCTTGAGGAACAGAATTCCATATAATTTCGATCACCGACAAATGGATTCCGTATTGTACTTGATAAGGTGAAACAGATTGGCCAGATCGTACGTGAATTACTACTCGATTACTTTCACCGTTTCGTTCGCTGTTCATAATACCCACGAACGTCCAATTATTAAGAAACCTCGGCACCGCTAAATGTCATCAATTATCATGTTCTATTATACAACGATTAAATTCGTAGAAATTTAACTGGTCGTCTTGTGAGAGATTTAACCATCGGAATTCGCCAAAAAACGTGTATGTAACGTTCATTAGTAGACGGTGGATTTTATGCGTTATGAGAGAAATGAGTAGTGTAATTTAAAACGGTGAAAACATTAGATGAGCAAAAATACTGTTACTTTATTTTTAATGTATTGAACGTATTAAGAAAGTAAATCAATTTGCATGTCACTCCAGTTTGTTGTAATTGCAGTCGAAAAATTTTATTTTGTCTTCTCTTATACACATTTTATAATAACAATCACAGAAAATCTATATAAATTCTATCATGTTGTTTTTCATTAAACAGAAAATAAAATTTTATTTTATTCCAGTATCTTGCAATTCGGTTAAAAAATTTTCTATTTTCCATAAAGTTATTCTTTAGACTCTGACTATATGAAACGATCAGAAACCAAGAAATTGCAGAAATGGCCAGATGAAACCAAGGATCCAGATTTTAATTAAAAGCACGGGACAACGATGAAAACGCATCGAACATATTTCAAAGTACACGATATTACTGGTAGCCAGTATAATCATTCGTTCACCTCGGGAAACTCTCTGGAGAAACATTCGGATATTTCCCAGAGGCGAAGAAACAGCCTCGCGAACGTTGCCCCGTCAGGTTTTTACTGTACCATGCTAACCTGGCAAAGAACCCCCCGTTAGCTCTCGGCATCGATCCGGCGACTCGGTTAAAAGTTTTCACGGTAATACTAAAACCGATCGATTAGGGTTAAAACAGAAATGTGTCGTTAAGAGGCCAAAGTGATTTGATTGTTTAATGCGGAATCGAGACGTATCGTCTCGCTTCGGAACGCCTTGGCACGAAGAGACAGCCGAGCTCCACTTTGGATTTTACTTTCACCGGGAACTTTTTTTCTGAGGCGAACCGATTTCTTTCGCCTGAGTTTTCGTCCCAGTACAAGCACGCATGCACACTGCCCAGCCGACGCTGAATTATGTTCGTTATCGCAAAGAACCGATGCTAAACACAGCCGCACGCGAAACCAACCGTTAGGATAGTCCTCGCAACTTGTTTTCATGGCTAATTAAATTTACATAGACCGAGAGCATCTCTTTAAGGGCAATTTCACGGATTTAACGTAAGATCTTACGTTCTCGAAGAAATTCCTATTGTTCGGGTCAAATTCACTGATTACGAAGTCAATGTGATACGTAACCTTTTATTTGTAACCCTCAGCACTCGAATGGTGACTGAGAGGCGCTACTAAAAATTGTTGTGCCATTATTCAAAAATTTTCTTTACACTATTAAATATGTTAATATGTAAGCAATTAATTTCATGGTAATTATTTACATTAGTAAATTAGGTAATTATTATCATTCTGAACAACTTTTTCCTATACATGTTACCGCCGCTCGATTTTAGTTTTCGAGATATTCGCAAAAAACTATTGCTAATACTATATCGAATTTTTCGTATTCCTGCACGCACAGAATCAGTTGTGGTTAGGTTGTGGAGGGTTGGAGAGTGCCGACCACGCATACGAAAATCCTTTTATATATATGTTGTATATTGTATACCTGTTTTATTCATTTTTTATTAGAATCGCCGAAAATTCAATGCAGTATTAGCAATAGTTTTTTGCAAATATCTCGAAAACTAAAACCGAACGGCGGTAACATGTATCGGGAAAAGTTGTTCAGAATGTTGACTTTGACAACATATTTCAAGCTCATCAAAATCGGTGAGGAAGCCCCTAATGTAAATAATTAGCAATTTCATATTCGTAAAATTCAAAATAATCATAGGGAATGGAAATATCTAGGTTGGAAAGAATCTTCCATTTTGTAGTTAACATAGCTCCGAGCGCAAAGGGTTAATCTTTTATCGGTATCAAGGCCTTCCTCATTTCCCTCGGGATCGAACCGTGAAGGAATGAGAAAAGGATGAAGTTCACAATGCGGAAAAACCGGCGGCGAAAGTGATGCGCGAAGATGATCCTCAGTTCCGTTGATTCCAGTAATCGCAGGATTGTAAAAGGAGGAAGAAGCAACGGCGGATCGGGACAATGCCAGCTAATGCAGCAACATATCTCTCGGCGGGAAATAATTATCGTACACGCCCGGCTGTTTCCGTGTTTTTCGTTCGCATCTCATTAACGTGGAACTATGTTATCCGCGCGTTCGTATCTAGAATCGGAGCAAGTTCTTAATAAGAATGCTATCGTACGATCTGGCAGGAAATGTCATTTCGACGGAGATAATTAGGCGAACAATACAAATAATAACATTAGAGTTACGTATTATAAGGAACAAAAATACGTAATAGATACGTAAAGATATGTAATTAATTCTTAACTGGAGATTATCATTACTGCTCGCAACGCTCGGTCATGATACGTAACCTGCGGAACTTATAGGCTACACGAATTAAATAAAAATTGTAGGTCATTAGGTTTAATAAAATTGCATTCGTTTTATTCGGAATCATCAAGTGCATTGATGAGACTGTGTTTCTTTTTGTTTCTTTCTTTGAGATCTGTACATGAGACACTTAGTTGTGCTCATAATTATGAGATATTTAACACTGACTGAGTTCCATATAATGTTGAAAAAATAAGCACTATCTAGCGGTTCATTTTTGGAAATATCGTGAAAATTAAATTGAATTAATTTAGTTTCAAATAATGATATATGAAGTAACTGATAAGCTATTTTTTATAAACTTTGACTCAGATCACCTTCATAATTATGAGCAGTCAAGTATTATCTCTCAATTCTGAGAAAGTTCATCCGACGTTATGAGTATTTGTTTTTTATTTTTTTAAACTCGATAAATACAACTTGCACAGCTGTCTCAAGCAGAAAGGAAAGTTGGGATCAGATAAAGAGTTTTAAATAATGGTGATTGGTAGGTGGGTACCAGAGGTGCCTGATATTGATCACGAAACAGCGTGAAATTTTTCGGTTATGAGCAAGAGGGTTAACGATGCGCCCGCGTTTGTCTCGATCGAACGCCGCTGGTGCGTTACTTTCCGGTTTCGGGACCACTGATCGGAAAACCGCAAGTGAAAGTCGACTTTGAACTTCGATTTCATCATTCCGGCTTCCTGTTGGTTCTTTTACGTAGGGAACACCGACAATCCTTCAGGCTATTTTACCTTCTACCCGTAAAAAAGTTTCGCAAACGACAGCGACATTCTCCCTTTCCAACGTTAATACACTGTTTTACAGCCACCGCCGTCAGCACATGTCCTGGGAGCCGAATTCTTACGGGTCAACGACACAGGAAAGCAGTCCCGATTGATTGCTTTCGCCACTGGGACGTTCTCTTTTCTCCAGGCCGTCATTACGGTGATAGGATGTCCCGAAAATAGTCACGTCAACGCGTTATCAGAACTGGAGGTTCCCTTCGATCCCCTATTCGAGAACGCGATCGAAAGGAACGTCTAAATACTTTCACGGAAGTAATATCATTAACCTCTTGTCGAGATGAAGTTTTTAAACAAAGTTTAACAAATACGAATGTTACGCCTTAATCAATATTCAAGCATCAACATAAATGTAGCCCTACAAAAAGTATAAATATTCTTTTCTACAAAAAAATAAACATTCTTCGTAAAACTTACTTGAACTAACCTCAGAAATCATTCCTTTCAAAAATGTAGATGTTTGGGACACCCTGTATAATTAATAGGCTCGTTTCAGCTGGTTGTAATATAGTATACAATACTTTCAGACTAATTAGTAACGTTCTTTCTATTCAAGGAAGAAATGGGTAGCAAGCAGAGCCTTTCTTTTAAAAAATCAATAACCAGATTTATTAACAAACAACTAGGAACTCACGGAATTGACGCGTAACAATTTCTCAAGAACAGATAATGATCAACGAAACGTCGACACGTTTAATGTTTCTTGTGGCTGTGAACTATGGTTTTGTACACGGGGATCTTGATCGGGATGTGCTTCACTACCGGAACAGGAATGTGTTTCACCACTTGGAACGGAACTGGCTTCTCGACCTTCACCGGGATGATCTTCTCGACCGGCGTGGGCACCTTCTTCTCCACCTTCGTGAATACTTGTTTCTCCACCTACGGTAAATAGAAATCGTTGTATATATATAATAAAGTAATAAATATATATAATAAAGTAATTAATGTGTCACGATAAAGTAATTAAGCTTGAATTATGCACCGTGTACGGGACCGGCTTCTGCACGATCTGTGGAACAGGGTAGCTCTGCGGGACTTGCTGAATCTGTAGACTCGGAATGGCCAACGCGTACTTCTTCAGCACTGGCACTCCTGTTTCAACGTGACGACATCGTATAAAATTTGTAAACGTCCTTTGTAAAAGAGTTGCAAAAATGCTATACAGTGTAAAACTATAAATGAAGTAGTAAACGATTTGAGAAGAGACTTCTACCAGATTTTATGCATATTTCTAGAAGGAAACGGTATGTTTGTCGGTTAAAGTTACACACCAATGGATTTGACAACGGGTATGAAATGTCCGCCTCCACCTCCATGGCCGTAACCACCTCCATGGCCGTAGCCACCTCCACCGCCGTAACCACCTCCATGACCTAACTCAATCCCAGAGTGGTAATCTCCTCCTGACAATGCAAAGTACTATAGTTACTAGAGATTCGTGCATGCGATCATAATAACTCAAGAATTTTAAACTGGCCAGACCGATTTCGCCCAAGTCGAAGCCACCGTGGCCACCGTGATCCACGTCAATTTCGCCTAACGTCAGACCTCCATGACCTCCAAACTCTAGTTCACCAGCCAAACAGCAACCGGCCACCATCAGAACTAGGATCTTGCAAGCAGAACGGTCGGTTTAAGAAAGTGTTTATCGTCGACCAAATGTGGTGATCAAAAATGGAAGACTGTAATTCGATGTCTGACTCAACGTGAGCTGAAACACTCTGATTAAAATTGCTGTCCTGAAACCGATCACCGGAAGTCCTACTGTTGAGAGAACTTCTTAATTTCGCTACACTATTTTGAAAGAAAAATACTTATTTATTGAATTCCTCTTTTCCTACTGGACTGAATTTTGTTACACTGTTTTCAAAAGAAAAATCCATTTTTATTGAATCCCTGTTTTGGACCAATTTTTCGTGAAGGCTCACAGTCTACTGGTCTCAGTTTTGTTACACTGTTTTCAAAAGAAAAATGCATTTTTATAGAAGTCCTGTTTTGGACCGATTTTGAGTGAAGGCTCACAGTCTACTGATAGCACACGACAAAGTTGCTAATCTGTGATCTTCCTACCCACTAAGAATACTCCCTGACTAAACATTTCTTTACGAACGTTAGGACTCGTATGGTTCAACCCTTCCGTTTCGATCAGCTTCACGACGACACGACTCACGTACGAGGTTCTCCATTGTCCCCCTGATAGGTGCATATGAGTCCTTCGTGACTAAAAGATCAACTCGAGACGAATTGTTCGCGTGGCGAGTTTATATACTAGGAACGTGGGACACGCAACCCCACTATCCTATGAAAACCTTTTCAGCACCTTCACTGTACGGGTTACATTTCTCCGTTTCTTCAAACGGCGCGTGGGCTCGCAATGATGGTTGCATAACTGGTAGCACTTCCCTGTTCCCTGAACTGCACGCCGCGCGCAACCTTGTTCGATTTGGCCCGTTCATTTTCTTTTCATTGACCAGAGCGATTGCTCTGCTTTCCATTATACGGTTATCGCTAATGGAGGTTCTTGCAACGTATTAGATGAATCTTGTGGTGGGAGTACCGCGGCGATTACTTCCTTCTTCCTCGTGCGGGTTAATGCACCCGAAGGCCTTGATGATGTTTTAATTGGGGGAAGATGGGAATCTTGCTGTGCGACTTTGCTTTGCAACTTTTTCTAGTCGTCGCATTCCTCGTGATACTCATCCCAGGTCTAAGAAGCTTTGAAGCGATTAGAGAAGCTGATTAGAATTTAATAATATCGTTGGGGTAAGGAAACACCGCATATCTTTCCGTTTGGCGAGTCGCGCATGCAACGAAATAGAAAATTTTTTATTATCAATGCAGTGAAAGATTCTGTGAAAGTCGTTTGTCTTGAAACTATCGGAGGCAATAGTTTATTCTTTTATATTAACATTAATATAATATTTTATATAAATTTTATTGTATCTTTAATGAAGTCGATATATGCAATGGAATAATTTTATGCATTCAGAGCAGTCGAACAGAACATTTCATCTCGACATACTTATTGTAAATCAATGCAATTCTTTAACATAAAGGCATTTAATAATTTATTTGCTCACGCCACAAACAATTTCAGTCTTACATTAAAAACGTCAAAACTGTTAGAAAGGTGTATAAATCAATTAAATATAAATTTACGGACAGTCCATTTACAAAGCACGTTTAAAATCAATTAAAACATTGTTAAATCTTCAGCTGAAAAGCTTTGAAACCGTTGAAACTGTAAAGCATAAATCCGAGTAACTTGGGCGAATATTGAAGGGGTGGAGCATCTACTTTCACTTTTCCAAGTTGTTCTTGTAGAATATTATTGCATTAGAAAACACGCGGAAAAGTGAACGTAAAGTTTTCTTTGAAATAATGTTACTACTTTGTACGTCTCTATCGGATTCTCTACTTAACAGAAACTCTTGGAAACCTTCAATCTCCAATAATTTATATTTCTCAAACGAAATTTCGCTTGAAGAAATGATAAAGAACTTTTTAATCTGCATGGTCGTCAGAAGTGCTTTTCATCAGCTTTCATCAATTGTTAAAAATTTGTTAGAGAACTAATTTCTCACTTGGTCTCAGTACGACACAATTAATGCAGAAAAGCTTCGCATAAAGATTAACACTAATCCTACCATCACCGGTTAAAATGACTGATTCCAGATTTTTTATTTTACGATTACTGATATAATAAAAATAATAATCGTAAGAAATGATTGTACAGATATCTTTAATGGAACACATGTTACAACAGGTTCTGCAGAAAATCTAAATAAAATGAATCTTGTGATTTTTATAAGGGAACATGTAGTTTTAAGACTTGGTAGGTTTAGCGTTACTCGTACCATACATTTATTATACATAATATACAATGAATTCATTTAGAAAAAATTTGATTTTATATTGTATATAAAATTTATTGATTTAATATTGTATATGAAATTTACCTTTGTGCAGCAGAAATAGATTTCAGTTGAGATCTGCAATGCTTAATAAAAAAAAAGAACTTCTGCAACCAGCCAAGCTATAAAAATGGAGATTCTCCAAATTATCAAGGAATGATATGCAAACACCAAGCGGTCACACTGCACGGTAACAAGTAGCAACATTGTACGAGTCCGCGGAGAAACTAATTTCCGTTCTCCTGAATATTCATGTAACATCTAGTTTTGCTCTCGTTTGCGCGATTGCTTTCCTAACATGTTCGACGCGAAGAAAACTGCCTAACTGGCAACACCTTATAGATTGAACTATTGCGTATGATCCGTTGTCCGTCTTTGGGGTCGCGGTCTCAAACTTCCCCCGTGCTCACGACTCATTAGCGCGGCTGATCGTGACAATCATCCTATCCGCACTCTTGAACTAGTCTGTCTACAACATTCACTTTCCACGGGATTTGTACTGGATATATCGAAAATGCGAGTGAAAGTTTTGATTATGATCTTGGGCGCATTAGCTTGGCTACATTGCCGGAATCCGATTTACACGGAGCAACAGGAAAAACCGTTCGGTCTTTCGAGTCCAGCGTGGAAAGTTCCTATAGCATTTCTCCGGAAGATATACATTCGATCGTTCTCAACCCGTCTCTCGTTTATACAAAATTTAATATCCGCACAAACCAACGAAACCCATGTAGATCTAGATAGTTGCTACACCGAAATCGACTTCGATCGGAGCAAGGAACAATACTATTTTCGAGAACGCTAATTGCTCGTGCTGCTCGGATAGAAATTTACGGCAACAGGATTCTTGATAACGAGGAGGAAAACAACTGTTAGGACTCGCGCGGCTTTCACCGCGGAGGAAGACGCGGTTATGCGTTTTTTTTCTTCGAAGCATTTTATTGTAAAACAAGAACAGTAACAGGTATAAAAATTATTAATAAAAAAGAGAACATAGAATAACAGTAACAACGATGCTTAAATTATACACGGCGAGAAGAATTGAACGCCGTCGTTTCGCGGAGATAATAGGACCCAAGAGACAGGACCCTTTTTCGTGGACTTTCTCCGCTCTTCCGGACTGTTCCAGAACCACGAGCAAAAACGGTGAACGTGGTTTCAGCATCAGTCGGATGGATCGTTGTCTAATCAGTCACCGGATGTTAATGTTTCTTCGCGTGGTGATAAATCGTCTTGTAAACGGGGATCTTGACGGCGTACGGCTTATAGACTGGTACCGGCACGTGTTTCTCGATATGGATCGGGACAGGCTTCTCCACCGGGACGGGAATGTGCTTCTCCACTGTGAACGGAACCTTCTTCTCCACTGGCACAGCTACTGTCTTTATCACTTGTATAGGCACTGGTTTTGGTACAGGCTGCGCCACTGGGTAGTTCTGAGGAACGCCCACTGCCACCGGATGAGGCACAGCTATCTTGAAAATCTGAGGAACCGGTACTCCTGAAACATCAATACAGAATTAAAGAGGAAACGTCCACAGACTTACTTGCATTTGTCGAATTTTCGTTTGCAATTCTGCAGTTATCTTTTTCGAATCGATTGACTTGGTGTCCACCTCAAGCACAGCTGTGTTGATGTATAACTGGTACTCGTCGAATATAAATACGAACGTTAAAGAAGTATAAAATATTAATATATAATATAAATATAAACACAAAAATTTAGAATTGTAGCTGACAGATCAAGCTTCTAGACTTGGTTCCATTTACTTCAGTTCTTTATGCAAAATAAAAATTGTCTACCTGACATCGCAGCAAACTCGAGTGAAATAGAAAATTTCTGTCATTCATAATATTTTTAATGGATTGAAAATAATATAAGAACACATGTTTGAATTCTTCTATGACAGATAGACAGCCGATCTTTATGTAAAATAAAAATTGCAATCATAATATGTTTAATAAATTGAAAATAATATAAGAACACACATGTTTAAATTCTTCTAATGTTGTTATTGTTTTAAATTACACTTACTCAGTTTTGTCATAAATGCATAAGATTCGTTGTCTTTTTCGCAGAAAAGTACAGAAAATGTTAAGATCATGCTGAAGAACCCGGGTGAATTGGCACGCGATTTTTCGAATCAGCTTCCAGGCAAATTTGCTTTCCGAGCTAGCAATTTCGTAAGATCTGCGAGCCCTGCCGAGGGCTACTTCCGAGGCCAACAATACCCAGTTAACGGCTTTGATTCACCGTTGAGTCAACTTTCTGTGAAATTTTCGCTTTCAAACTTTCTCAAAGTTGAACGATTGCTTGGAGTAATTAGCCGCTTTGCAGCTGTAACGTGTCATTACGGCGTGTTGTCCAACGGTGGACGTAAAACTTCAGCCACCGTGAATGTTCGGACTTGTAGTACTAAACTGTAACTTTGTGCTGCTTTTTGCAAAATTAATCCCCGGAATGATTATTAAAATGACTTTGAAACTGTAAAATCCACATAATGTGAAAATAAATTATGATGCTATCCGTTTAACGTGTTCGCGACCAGCGTCCCATATGCGTGACGATCACGATTCCACATGCCGCACGAAGAGAATGAAATTAATTTGCTCTTGTTATTTATAACTCTAACAACAATCTCTTTTCTTGTATTATACAAGGTGGCACATATTATCATCAACGATTGCAACGAACTTTAACCAAAAATTCCGAACGAGAATAAACGAAATAAAATTCTATTTTGGTTTTGTTAATGTACAGCTATTGAAGAACATATAAGCGTACAATAGATATTTCCGCCTTTCAAGGTAATTAAGAATTTTAAAAGCAGTTTTAATCACCGAAATCGTAAAATAAATTGTAGGACAAAGGTTTAACAGAATAAAGTACAGAGCTTTGACCATTACCAATGGACCAGCTGAACAATGTAACAGAGCGTGCGTCGCGGTTGAGTTTCTATTAAATTTCTGTGAGAAAATTTAAAAGTGTGTAATAGAATATTGTAACAAAGAATGGTGAAATAAATGCCGGTGGTGTCAAATAATGTTCGCGTGTACGTTGGGAAGAATCGGGCAAGCGGAGATGGCATTAGCCGAGCAATTAGAAACTTACCGATGTGCTTAATCACTTTAACGGGCACAGGCTTGGTAACTTCCACGTGCTCGGATACGGGAACGCTCTGGACCACGCTGTGGCCACCATCTAGGGAAACACCCTCATCTCCGCCTTCGTGTCCACCCCCGAGGGACGAGTAATCCGAGCCTAAGTGGTCGCCGGATACCTCTAAGTGTCCTCCAACAGATCCCTCGAAACCACCGCCATGGCCACCACCGAAATCGCCCCCGTAGCTACTGCCCCCGTAGCTGCTGCCCCCATAACTACCGCCGCCGTAATCGCCGCCGCCGTAATCACCGCCGCTGTACTCGCTGCCGTAGCTTCCGCTGGATATAGAACCATGAGACTCCTGGTCGGACCTTTCTATCGGCTGGAAACCACCGTACAGCTGCGGATGGTATTGGTTCTGGTTCTGATACACGATCACCGGCGTGGCCGCCGCCAAGGACGCCAGAGAAAGCAGCAGCTGCAAGGTAGAGTTCAAGTATCAAGGAAAATCACCGTCTCGCTGAGCCTAGATCACTTTCATGATCGCCCAGGATATCAATTAATCCTTTGCACTCGAACCTCGCACGACTCATCTTTCGATACCACCAATCATCCGAACCGATTAAGATTATATACAATCAGCCACTAATTCGATACTAATGCACAGAGCTCCGATGCAAACCAACTTTTAGGCACAGACCACTTTTCCGAAATCGTTTTTCTTCAACTTCCTACGGAAACGGTGAAAGTACTCCTGCTGAATTTCTTGGCTTTTCCATTCTCTGTAAAGCGATTCTAAATTTTTGTGCGCGAACAGCTTCCTATAGAAATGCCCGAATACTACGCTATTTTAGTTTGGAAGTTTTTGAAGTTAAAAGGTGATGTCGCGTTCGCATAAAGCTCTGAAAATGTGCGGTGAAAGGTGGCAAGTATCGAAAGCGGTGATTTTGATTGAAATTTTGTGGTTTAGGTGGTGTCAGATTGACGTATCGGTTCTATTCGGATTTCGCTACTCACGATTCCGTTCATGGTTACACGCATATAGCTGTTTACGCCGGCCTGCTAGACGTAGAAGTGTTCCTTCGGCAACTGATACATCTTTGCTCATTGCTCGTCTTAATATACCGTCGAGCCTTTCACTGTCGACGATGTAGTTTCGTCCTGGCGTCCGGTTAGCCACGCCGCGCACTGTCGGCGCAATTGTTTCACCGCTGTCCTTTCAACGGCCACACCATCGTATGTATTGACTACTTTTGTGAGCTGAACGGCGCCCAGCGAATTAGACAATTTCTGATCCATCCATGGACGAGTCTGCCCACGTTCCCCAGTCAATTTTCATTTACGGTTTTCCGTTACCAACGGCCGCTCCTACCACCAATCCCTTTTTCGATCGCTCAGAAGTGGTTGCCAGGATCGTTCCTCGACGGTTCGTTCGCATATCAGGTGACTTGGTGCTTGTTTTAACGCGCCAGCGCGATGAGAAAACGCTAGACGCGCCGTAATTAACTACTGACTACGGTCACTTTCGTTTGCAATTACGTTGAAAATCGAGCAGGAGAAATTAATGACACCGTACTAACTCGGACGCGTGAAAATCGTTCCCGTTGAACGGCATAAACAATCAATTTTCCCGGTTCCCACCGTACGCTGGGAATTAGACATTTTCACGCTGCATTGGTCGCATTAGTCACTGTGTAAACGCGTTTCGTGTAAATTAAAATAGTCCTTGGACTCAGGGTATTAATTACTTCGTCGAATTACTGAATTTTTATCGAATCAGTCTATGAGAAATGTCTTGCTAATATCTTCGTAAAATTGCTAAGTAAAGCTGTGGAGAGGGAATGGTTTTTGTCAGAAGGATCGGTAGGCATTCATGGAAGTCAAGAGATCCCTAGTTGAGAAGATTACTATGAATATATTTTTGTATCAATTCTACCCTCAGAAATATAAATGAAATATAAAAGGCTGGTACACACTTGATTGTATTTGCTATGTTTTTATTTAAGTAACACACTTTGAATTGCTTTGTCTGTGTTAGAACTAAAATTCCAGAACAACTGGTATCTTTGTCTCCATTTCATTATGAAAAACATTAATTTCTATTTCACTCGAGTTTTTAGCGATTCAGGTAGAAAATGTTCATTTTGCATAACGATTCGCTGTCTAGTTATAATATATTAACAACGTCAGAAAAATTGAAGGATCTACGAGAAATATTTTCAAAAATCTCCGTTTAAACAACGGATAAATACAGCTGTGAATGATCTAGAGCAACATGAATTTTATAGGAAACCGAGAATATGAATTGTATAAAAACGTGTCAAATTTTTTTCATTAAATTATAATATAATATATTTTCTCACTATCTATTTTGCAATTATTTCAAACAAATGCCCTGCTTCCATAGTGAGTCATTTTTCCAAAAATTGAAAAATGGGGATACAGCCCCAAGTGTCCCCTTTGCGGACCTCTGTTTAAAAAGATGGACATTTGAAAATTGACGAAATTAATAATCCTTCGACGCCCGAAGAACACAGTGAGCTGGATCGTAACACATTATACCATAACTTTTCAACCATAAGAGATATCGGGATTAAATTTCCACTAAAAATCATTAAAAAATTAATCCAATCTACTTTACATGTGTTTTCTTTAACTTGCAGAACTTATATCTTTTCAATTGTAGATTATTTTGCAGGATATTTAATATGTGCTTTTTTAAACGTCTTCAAAATTTTTTGGGGGGGGGGGGGATCCACTTTCTCCAGGGATAAGGTCTCACAAAGAGAACTGCTGCCAGTCGGGTATGTGTTAATTGAACCACCAGTTAAATTCGATTACACAACCGAATCAACGAAACCGTATCATCTTCAATGTCTGTTTAAACGAATTCGAACATTAAACACATGTGTGAAATATTTTTCCTTAACGAGTGAAGCATATCGTTACACAATGACACGCTCGCCGAGGCACGATGATTGACAGGCGTATCATCAGTGTCTACAGAAGCGGTGCTCGAACGAATTGGTAGCTTGGTTCGAACAACTTCATTCAAAATCCAACTTAGCGGAGCGAACGTGGACGTCCGGATTCTTTCTTCGAGGATTACTCTATTAAAAATATGCGAGGATCGTTCATTTCGGAGTCAACCTGATGAGGCAATTTCATTAAGGAAATAATGACTGGCGGGACCGAGTTACCGTCCAAGTTTTTGCAGCGTAATGAAAGCATCGAGCCCGGTTCAGGGGGGGGGGGTCGAACATCTATCATTCTGTAATTAACGGACTTAAATGTCGCCGTGATTCTGCCTCTTCCACATTTGTTAGGCAACTCCGCTCGACACTGTCTGAGAATCTGTTCGCCCCGCGTCCAGGAAACTTTCCCGAAGCTGCTGGCCTGCGTCTCGGTAATTAAGTTACCTATTCTAAAGTCATGGAAAACGTTCGCGCAAAGCGACAAATAAGATCGCGTGCACCGATACATTCTCGGACATAGACGAAGCCCCCGTGTATCTCTCGATTTAGCCATGTGAAGAGAGCATAACGGAAGGATCGTAGCGCTATCTAGTCGCGAAGAACAACTCGCCGGTAACTTCCCAGAAAATAATGATAATTAGAACGCGGTCGCACGAATTCGTGACTCGGCCGCGATTTTCAAAGAGATCTACGCGGAACGAACAGCTCTATTATCCCCGGAGCATGCAGTTTCTGTGCTAACGCTAATACGATCGTTCAATTCCCCCCTTTCGATTCTTTCAATCTTACGCTTCGAGTAATCGCGGTATATATTACTCAACGGGTTTCTATGATAATCGTTTAAATTATATACACGTAATAGCATAGGATGAGCGCACGAAATCTCGGTGTAATATGGCGTATCAAATCCTAAATGTCGACATGCTTATAGGGGGATCTATAGTAAGCTGTAAGCTATTCATTTAAATAATATATCACTTGTATCCTGTACTTGTAACAAGATTACTCTTTCTTCTTTTTTTTTAGCATCGTGACTACAAATAGAAAAAGAAATACACCTATTTAAGGGGGTAGACTTATTTTCATTATTAAAAGGGTGCTGTTTCTCGTTTCTCGATAATGTAATCATGAGTTTTTTCAGTAGCAACATCCTATTTGCATTATGAATAATACAAATTATTTATTATTAGTTTTTCACTACTAGAAAGCCCCATCTTTGCATCATCGAAGAATGAGAACGCGCATCCGGCACCATTACAATCCTAGAAAAAACGAGTCTACTCCCTTAAATAAATACCAACCCAATAACAGTTACGGTTCGACCTGTTCGATCTAACATCGGCGGAGAAACAAGGTAGACGTTGTATAACTAAAAACTCGAGTCCTTTATTTGGCAACAAAGTAACAAAACAAACATAAATACTGTATATAATACTATGCTAGGGACACGTCGGCGTTCCATTGAGAAATGGCGTGAACTCGTCCGGACTATTCGCCTCGCTGTCTTTCTTGCGCGTAATCGCAGAATGTACAAAGCAGAAATCTGAACGTTGCGGTGTGTCTTCTGCGGAGTCTTCAGCGTCTGTGACTATGGATCCTCGGCGGGTTCGGTGATGCAACTAATGGCTCCATCCGTGGCCATGAGACTTGACCCGATGGAACACGTGCTTGTAGACCGGAATGTGAATCGCGTACGGTTTTTCCACAGGGACGGGTATATGCTTCTCCACGGTTATGGGCACAGGCTTCTCGACAGGGACCGGTATTATCTTCTCCACCGGATACGGAACCCTCTTCTCCACCGGGATCGCGACGGTCTTTACCACCGGGATCGGTACTGGCTTTGCGACCGGTACGTGCACTGGATACGGCTGCGGTACGCCCACCGCCACCGGATGCGGCACTGGAATCGCTACTGGTTGCGCGATTGGCACTCCTGCTCGGGAGAAAAATCAATTAGTTGTGCGAGAAAGTGCTATGTAATTACGAATCTTTATGGCGTAGGGTTGAGATTTAACTGATAGTTCAGTGAGATTCATGCTGGGTTTCACGCGCTTACAGGAAGCAGTGGTTTTCTGTTATGGATGTTGTCAAGTTTCTTGTTCTTCTAGTTGCGTTGTGGTTTGATGCGTTTGTTTAAACCAGTCATTCTTAACGGGTGTTCCGCGAAATTCCGCGAAATATATTAGATATATTTAATAATATATTTAATAATATATTTAATAATATATTTAATAATGTATTTAATAATATATTTATTTCTATGCGGGATGTTTCTGTTTGTTTTTCGGATTGAATTTTGGTGTTCCGCAAATTTTTTTTCATATAATCAAAAGTGTTCCCCGACGTCAAAAAGATTCAGAACCACTGGTTTAATCCATCAATCGTATTCGGCTGATAATCTCGAATTTTCAAGAACTCGTGAAAACTGATTGAGCTTTGCTAATCATACGAGCAAATTACAATTGATGGATTTCTGTAAAAGCTACTGGAAATCGAGTTGGATTTATTCGCCCCGTGAAAGTGTTAATTAGCGGACCTTAATCTGCAGAGATTGGTTGATTCGAGATTTTAATGGTATTACGTTGTTACATGTGGAATGTCTGATTGGATTGGATTAGAATGTTTGACTATAAGCAACATTGTTCGTTACATTCGTGAAAGTGGTAATCAGTGACAAAGTTGATCAATTTGCTCGACATTTTAATTGCAACCTTGTGGTAGTTTAGTGAAAATGAGGCTTGTTTCCAAGACTTCAGCGAAAGTGTAACTTCACCTCAACCCTCTTAACCTATTTGAGTGTGCATTTACATTGTTTAACTATTGTGGAGTTGCAACCATGAGATTATGAATAAAATCGATGTAAGTCTCGAACGGAAATAAATTCGTATTAACGGATAATCTATTTTTCAAGTGCACGCGAGGGTTAAACAGAGTCTACTGAAAATCAATTGAGCTGTACTCGGCTCGAGAAAGTGCTAATTAGAGGTTTTTACGACCCAGATTCGACTGGTAGACTCGAGATTTTAACTGGTAGTAGTTTAGTGAAACTGACACCTGGTTACAAGATTTTAATGATACTGTAAGGTTAGTTTAACACGTTCGTTACTACTGTTTGTCCAGATAATAGTCTTCGTAGTTAGAACTTTCTACAGCACGTCACGTATCAGCTTATTAAAATATGAAAATATGCTCGCAAAAGTTATACCTTCCGGAATATTTAATGCGTTTACGAAAAAAAACTGAATATGGGCAATTTAAGACAGTTAAAACGTTAAAAGAATTTATTATTTTTTAACCTAAAATAAGTAAGTGCTCGGTGATTTATGGACGAAAGTGTATGAAGTCCTTCCCTTAAGATTTATTAATTTCCGTTCATTCAGAGTACGTAATAATTAATTAATTGGCTATCGATCGTAATTTATCTTCAGGATATTACAAATTTTTATTCGCGGCGCAAAGGTTCGATCATTTACAACAACAATTAGCTATTTTTGTGAATACTAATATTCATTAATATTCACAAAAATAGGTCGCGAATAAAAATTTGTAACATTCAGAGTACGATCCATCATCCCCGGTTTTTAAACTCCACAAACACTAATTCCGAATGATAAACTTCAAAGTCAGAATAAAACTTACCGATATTTTTGACAACAGGTATGGGAACAGGCTTCGTGATCTCAACGTGCTCGCTCACAGGAACAGCAGGTGCGTAATGGTGTTGTGCATGTCCGTGCAATCCGTGCAGTCCGTGCAGTCCGTGCAGTCCGTGCAGTCCGTGATCGTAACCACCCCCATAGGACCCGTATCCGGATACGCCATCGTGAAGTCCTTCGGATATATGTCCGCCCAAATCCACGCCGTGTCCTGTACCGTAGTTGCTCTCGCTAGATATCCTGACAGAGACACCCGCCTAATTAATCGATACCCCTTGACGATTAAAATCCTCGAATAGTCGATCCCTTACCCTTGCCATCCACCTGAGTCACCGATGTCGATGCTAGCGAGCACGGCTTCGGCGATTAGGCACACCACGAAAACCTGGAATATTCGATCGAATTAGTTCAACTCCTCGGAAGCAACGTTCCAAAACGAAAGAACCGAAATAAGGGATCGCGGATCACCCCTGATGGGGGGTAGTGGAATCAACGCGCTCGCAAAATATTTTTGGCACAGCGGCACACGCCGAGAACTCGGTCGACGAACTACTAAAAATCACATATCCGTGATGAAGTGTCCACAATGGCGGCCGTAACTCCGCGTGAATATAAAACTCGGTTATGAATGGGGATCGAGGGTTTTACGGAGCCATCACGTCTACGCATGTACGGAAGAAAGCACGATGGGGAAGGTGATCGACACACTGTTCGCCGGCATTGTTCGCGGTACAACCGGTAATTTCTAGTCACGGTTCACCGGAGCTTCCCTCGGGGAAACGGCAATTTCCCCCGGTTCGCTTTATCTCCCGGATCGACTTCCCTGTTTTCTGCTCTTACGCTTCTTTCCTTTTTTTTCCTTCTCCACTCTCATAGTCTTTTTTCTCCTGTTGGTTACTTACGGAGGGCCAAGAGAACATACTTCAACCACTTAGACGGGGACAGTGGATCAAGAAATGGATACTGCGGATAGTTGCCGATGGACCGCTCCTTTTTATACGCTTTCTCCCTCTCCCCGGCTGATGATCTCTCTCCTGAAAACCGGACTTGCATGCTCGCGTTCGGATCATACGCGCGCGCGTGTAGGAAATACGACGAAACTCGACACTCGTGCTTCCACGACATCCGAGACGCTAACTTTCAGTGTCACGGTGCCGGGACTTCGAAGGGTGCTCCACCTGCTCATTCAACCTGCCCGGACCACCGTGATTCTCTCTTTTCTGGAAAATCATTTACTTACCTGATAAAATTCCTGAATCGATCGCCAGTCTTGCGGAACAGATTCGATAATATGTACACGCAGAGCAAACAGCTCCGGCGAGCATCAATTCGGAACGGAATTTCTGCTGGCCGATTGAAATTCACGCGAGGACGAACCAACTCGCCGTTGGTCCTCCTCGAGAAACGCTGACGGAATGCACCGTCAGATTCGCTAACTATCGTGGTCTAGGTGAACGTGGTGAACGCCCATGCAGACCGACCGTGATCTCTCGCGATTGAGCAAGCGATGAAAGCGATTTCCTTTTCTACGCGAACCCTCTTTCTTCCGTTTTGCCCTATTTTGCGATGTCACCGTCATGAAATTCCCGTTCGGAAGTCGACCGTGGCCGTTCTCTGCGATCGGAGGAAAAAGCTCTGCCGCGTTCAACGCTGCCGCGCACCTAATCGCCTAAAAACCGAAAACGAAGCTTCCTTTAGGGAGTATCGTTTGCCTTATTGGGTGCTCGGATAATGATTCTCTGGGAAAAACCAAAGGAAGGCGATCTCAACATTACAAATGTGCCCGAAAAAGGAATTTGGATTCGTTTTTCTATTCAATTTAGGAGGACCAAGAAGAATTATATTATCAGATACCTCAACTGATATTATACTTCATGATCAGACAGCGGATCTTTATGCAAAATCAAAATTTTGTACCTGAATTGCACCGACAATCAGCAGTGACTAATGTGTATGTTATTATAAAAAAAACACGATTAAAGTTATTTATATTTGCATGCGATTTTTACTATAATTATTATGTATTTTTAATATTGAAGAAGGGAATAAATATTGGAAAAAAGAGGAAGAGAAAATATGCATGGTATGCGAGACACATCTGGGAAAGCTTTAGCATCTAGCAAAGGACTGTGAAGGTGTAGAGAGAATCAATATAAGTATAGTAAAGATAGTATAAGATAAAAGACTATGAGAAATAAAATGAAATGAAAACACATTTACAATCTCAATAATTGTTAAATAAAAAATCTAAATTGGATCAATTGACCTCTCGTGGTAGGTTTAGTGTTAATATGGTTAACAGGTTGGAAATAATATAATACTATTCTAAAATTCTTCTGTTTTCACCATTTCAAATGGCACCTACTAATTTTTTATCAATTACTACAACTGTTCATTTTTATCAAAAGTATGAACTTCTAATTAAATTGTAATATTCATTCCCACAGAGCGTCGTTCGGGTGATTGGTTGCGCAATGACCGGCAGTCATGCAAAATGGTTAACGTTGCTAATTGAGTAGCTAATTGTACATTCTACCCAACATTCCTCGCAACCTGGTTGTTGTCATGGGAATGGACACTTTCGTCGCGCATCGTTCTCCGATAGTTTTTAATCGGCCCAGTGAGAGTGGCGGCGTCTTTCACGCAATAAGAAAGCAAAGCAAATAAAACTGGGTGAAGTAAAAGGCAAAACGCGAGTAGATCCAAAAAAGCAGCATCGATGAAAGTACGAGTATTGGCCGGTTCGGTGTGAAAGGAGCATCGCTGCTCGACCGTTATAATACCCGAGGCAAGCAGTTACTTTGATTCTACTGGAACGGGTTCGACCGTTTCCCTTCTTTTAAAATCGCTGTTGCACGGTATCGATGGCCGTGGCTATGGCTAA
Source organism: Lasioglossum zephyrum (assembly GCA_028455615.1). Taxonomy (NCBI): domain Eukaryota; kingdom Metazoa; phylum Arthropoda; class Insecta; order Hymenoptera; family Halictidae; genus Lasioglossum; species Lasioglossum zephyrum. The sequence continues at coordinate 10,857,371 of CM052324.1, read as the reverse complement.
GGTCGGCACAAATGCAAGGCTATGTTACCGGAACGGATATCGATTGCGGGTCGGCTGTGTCGGTTCACTGACCGATATAACTTATAATCGCGTCGCCAGATCAGATTCTACGACGTCGACCTCTTCTACCGGATTTTCCGGGACCTCGTAATGCTTCGTTCTCAATGGACTTTTCTACCCAAGAAAAACGCGTTTCAATGAAAAAAGCGTCGAAAGACCGAGCCAAGAAAGCCGCAATTGAACAATGTAACGTATTCTCTATCAGCATTAAACGCACCCCATTCCTTTATGAAATGTGCTCGTAAAATTGAAAAGAAATGTCACAAACGTAGTATATTATATTGGATCATCGCTTGAATTAAGTTAGTAGTAAAAAGGACTAAATAAAAAAAAATTTCAATGAGTTCCCGAACCAAGGAAGCCGTAATTGAACTATATTAACGCATTCTCTACCAGCATTTAACCGCACCCCATCTCCTTTATGAAATATACCCATAAAATTGAAATTAAATGTCACAAACGTAGTATATTATATTGGATCATCGCTCAAGTTAAGTTAGTAGTAAAAAGCACTAAATAAAAACAAATGCTGGCGAATAATGCAAATAAAAATAGTACGTTAAAGGGAGACAGCGGTCTAGATTAGTTGACTACGTAAAAACCCAATCTTTGCATTATCGAGAAATGAGGATCGCGCACCCTTCCAATCCTGGAAACGAGATTCCGGTTAAGGTGGTGGAGGTGTCCTCGAAGACTGATTATTTTCGGGCGAGCGAATCCAGCGGCGAATCAGTGGCTCGATTAAACTGGTCGAGGAAGTACTCCGGCAATTCGACGGGATGTGGGTGCATCGGTCAGGGCTGTTGGTGGGATGGGTGTTCTTTCTTTGGGTGGACGCGACGGCCGGAACGGTGACAGAAAGGGCCATTGTCCAGGTGAATGATCGGGGACCTCGGATGGAAGTCACCGGGCCAAGAAAGAGTGACTTTGATCGAGCGACTTTCTTCCCTCGGTAATTGTTCCTGATTCGTGGAGCCGCAGCAGCCCGAAAGGACCGGCTGGGTCCGACCGGCGTACCGCGGAGAAAGGGGGAATTACGGATGGCCAGGAAAGAGGCGAGTGAAAGGATTCCGTGCAGTACACGTTCGTAGATCCAACGAGGAGAGTTTATCCAACCCGGTCGTTCTCCCGGTTGCCGGGCCGGACCGTTCTGTTGCACGTAACTGGACACTGATCTTGCATTCTTCTCCCGCTGCACCCGTTACACTGTCTTCCCGCGTCACTTTCACTGCGACTTCCCCTAGATCGTCTAACCGGCCAGGTAAATCGCGATACCATTGTCTCATGATCGATCCAGGAAACACGGGTGGCCCTCGCAGGAAGCCCCGAGAGCTTGACCCCTCCCGGCGAGATCGCACGAAAAAGGAAGCGACACAGTTCCTAGCTAAACGATCCATTTGTCGCGATGATCGACCGGCAACTGTGTCACGATGTTAGGTAATCAAGTCGCAAACGATACGCGATTAGTCGAAGAGACTTCCTTTCGCGGCTAACACGAGAGATTAAGCCTGATGTAGAATCGTTGAACGGTTCATGGCTTTAATAATACCCTACTGGTATCATTGTCTTTTTCGCGGTGAAAGTGATTGGGTACTTTCTACGTGTTCGGATAAATAATTGATCGAGTTTGTGAAACAATGTTTATTCATAACAAGTATAAAAAAAGGATAGGGTACCGACACCGTGAATGGAACGATATAGTGCAGGAGCTTTACGACGAGGAACGACGGTTTTTATCGACGCCAAGGAGGATGCACCGGTTTCTGCAGCGCTGCAAGCTGCACTGCGTTCGCCACGGCGTTCTCCTTCGCTGCTATGATGTCTTTTTCCTGGAAACGTATGAATATTATAGCAGCCACCTCGTGGATGAGAATGCTTGTAGAAACTACTTCGAGAGCTTGATTTTCTTGGTTTAAGTAAAATCGTCTTTTTCGTCCTCGTTACCCAGAAAGTGCACGCGAGTAAATTACCAAATGCTAATAGAAGAGTAGAAAGGAGAATAAAATTATTGAGGTAGCATGAAGAACAGACTATCGATGGAAATGGAGGTTTGTCGTAATAATTCCTTACATATCGATCTATCCAGATATTGAAACACAGTAGACTGAAGGTAAATGAGAGTTATGCTAAGTTAATGTTGATTCGATATATACGGCCATACCTTTGCCTCCTGTTCGCTTTGAGTGATCTGCTTATCCACATCTTGCTTCTGCAACTCAGCAGCAGTTTCCGCAGCATTCCTCTGAATCGCGGCTGCAGCGGCTGCCTCCCTGGCGGCTGCCACCCGTTGAGCAGCTGCGACTGCATCCTTCAGAGACGCTAATCTCTGCTGAAGAGCCACTAGCTGCTTGGCACTTGATCTTGCTTCCGCTTCGGCTGTCGACGAGATCTCTTGCGACCTTAGAAACCGAGTAATTTGCTTTACGAATGCCATATTCAAAAATTAGTCCTAAGGTTTGCTCTTGTTCGAGACAATCAAAAAATGAATCCATGAATGTTTGTACATGCATCTTCAAAAGGATGAAAGCCAAAAAATGAATCCAAGCATGTTTGTACATACATCTTCAAAACGATGAAAACCAAAAAATGAATCCCTAAATGTTTGGACATACATCTCCAACAGGATTAAAGCCAAAAAATGAATGCATAAATGTTTGTACATACATCTTCAAAAGGATGAAAGCCAAAAAATGAATCCAAGCATGTTTGTACATACATCTTCAAAAGGATGAAAGCCAAAAAATAAATCCCTAAATGTTTGGACCTACATCTCCAAAAGGATGAAAACCAAAAAATGAATCCAAGCATGTTTGTACATACATCTTCAAAAGGATGAAAGCCAAAAAATGAATCCAAGCATGTTTGTACATTCTTTTAATGGTTCTGAATTATTCTTCCAAAGTGCAGCCTACCTTGCAGTAGCCTCCCGCGCAGCAGCTTCCTTCGCCAAAGCAACCTTCTGTTGAATAACAGCAGCTTGCTTAGCCTCTGCCACCCGATTGTAAGCCATGTTTACGTTCTGATTTGCTTCCTTAGCCTGTTGAATCGCTCTGAGAACATCTGGTGGATAGGCGATGCTGGGAGTTCCGGGAGCTGGATCCCTCAATGCCTATCATCGATAGAAAAATAAAAAAATTCCTTTATCGAACAGCCCCAACAATTACAATGACCAAAAAGGTTTACCTGAATAGCAACATCGTGTGTAGCCTGAACTTGCACCTGCGTCAAGGGTATGTCAGGAACACCTGAAGGGCTCCACGAAGAAGATCCAAAGCTGCTTGGTGCCCATGATGGCGAGGAGAAAATAGGTGCCACGCCAAAGAAATCGTAGCCGGATGGTCCGAACAAACCCACCCCTCTTTTCTCTTTCTTCGATGTCGGTTCCGACTCCGCCATATTGGCCAGAGCGAAGGTAACAAAGATCTGTAAAGTATATTATACAAGATTTTCATTGCTGACGAAGAAAGAAAATGAAATTCGAGGTTTTTGTTACCGTGAAGAAGGCGTTCATCTTGGTAGACTTGTGGATGACTGTATCGATGATACTGAATCCTCCAACTCGAGGACGCGTATATATACAGATTCTGATTCGCAGGGGAATGGCCCTATCGGCTTCGGTGTAATGACAAAATTAATTAGGACCATTAAGAGAATGGGAAAAATTCGACATACCGCGGCTGAATTACAGGCCTGCATTGTTTAATGACGATTCGCCGCGTTCGCGTTCCTATACAATCACCAATCAGAAGCCGGTTGTTCGACTTGAAATTGATGGACACCGATAACTTTTATCTCCCGGCCCAGGAAATCATTGAAGAGTGACTGTAGTCTGCGTACTTCCGGTTAGACTTGCTAGACCAAAAGTGCTTGCCATTGTGGAATGACACTGGAAGAATAATACTGGCCAAGACTTCGATTGAAACAGGTAATTAGATTAAAAACTTTCTTATAATAAAAAACTGGTCCTTCGTACAAAAATTAAATATTTATCGTTCGTTAACTTTCATTCACACCCGTTAGTGCCGAGTCATAAAAAATGTCTATTTTCGTCAATACTGATAATTGTTTTCTATTTTAAACTATTTTTATGTCGTCTGAATTTCTTTTTTAAATTAATAAAATATACGTATGTGTGAAGTTGGAAACTAGTTTCATGTGTTTTTTTTACAAAACGAAAATGTCATATACAGTAGTAGGATTTAATACAAGGAATAGAATTGTGTCAACGAAGCAACAAAAGTTGACTGTTTAACATAGTTGTATTTATAACAGAACAGAAACAATATATACACATAGATATAACAATAGTTACATAAATTATAGTTTCAATAATTAAATTATAAATACTGGGCGTAACATTTATATATTTATTTATTGTCTAACATTTATTGTCTACAAACTGCATGAATTTATTAGTTAACCATTCTATTTTTAAAGCTTCTCACATTTTTGGGCAATTTGTATCCAAAACCACCCTCGTACGCTACTTGTGTTAAAATATCAGAGCCTTGCCCCACGTTATCCTTATGACCTCGAGGATTTTTATAATAAGTAAAACTATGTCGACTTCCTTCTCCGGTAGTATCGTCGGAGTCGTGATGATCTGTGTTCCTGTATGACGATTTAGGAACATACTCATCTTCTGATTCTTCTTTCACGTACTCTGAAACCATAGAAAAATGTTTACGTTTCATATTCTTCTACGTTTTACATCGCTAATAATTTTAATCATTGTTATAAGTACACAGCGGGTTCTTATACAAAATAAAAATGTTCAACCTTAATATGTGTTACATCACATCTATTTACTAATTTTTGTCATAATTGCATGAAACCCGCTGTCTAATTACAAACTTTCGATAACACTTTCCACAAAAAATTATACATACTCTGTTTAGGCGACTCGTTTCTATAAGATCCCCCAAAGTCATCGTTAAAATTTTTCTCAAAATATTTCGATCTATAACCATTATCCTCCGCCTTCTCTCTATCGTAATCGTAACTATTTCCATCGTCTTCGTTTTCCTGTTTACCAGAATGATATTTTCCCGAAGAACTGTCATCTTCGTCATCGTCATTCTCATCGTCACTCGACGATGAATAGTCACTATATTTGGTATACGGCTTCTCGTCAGCTTCGTCTTCGTGGTTCTGTTTCGAATACTTGCCAAACTTCTCATCGTATTGTTTGAACGGGAAATAAGTAGAAGGCTTGAAATTGCCTTCCATTTGAGATGGTTTAAATGACTTGTCTGGTTTTGGTTCGTAGTCGTCGTCATCGTTGTTACCTGGCCCATAATCCTTCCCAGAATCTAAAAAAAAAATACGTTTCCAAGATAGATCTTCCATTAGGATGGCTCTTATTTACTCTTAACGAAAATGTTTTCCAAAACTTCTTTTACGCCACCCCCCAGAATTGTTTCAATTATAGACATAATGGCTGAAAGTCCAGTTTCTATCAATACAATTTGAGAATAATATGAATTAAGAATTCTGTGTCAAAATCAAAGAACTTTCTGTTAATTATAATAAACTCTGTTAATCCTAATAAATTGTCCGTTTATTGTTTGTGTAGTGGAGTTAATTTGTCTTGTCCAAAATGAATGCAAATCCATCCGCGTTGACGACCAGATCCTACATTATTCAAATTATTTAGATGATTAAATACGTTGTTATCTAATCAATTACTAAACACTGAAGTATTGTACGAGAAAAACGTTAATATAGAATGGAATTATCCTAGGTCGGAATAGATGTTTAACTTTCGAATTAACCCGGACCTAACTCAAACTACAAAAATATGTTTTCGAATATCCATAAACTTAAAAGAGACCGCGTATTATATACACAGGATAGAGTTTAGAATTATGATCTTGACAACACATTTCAACTTCACCAAAATCCGAGAGGAAGCAACGTTTTCGACAAGTATCCCAAATCAATTACAAACCATCAACTCCCTCGCCATCGTCGTCATCGTTCGGTGGAGGGGTCGTAGGTTTCTTCTTATCGATAACCTCCACATCAGTTCTAATCTGCTGCAAAGGACCAAGGTTACGATATGCGCCAGCAGCATGAACGTTGCCTTTACCGAAGTGTAACTGCGGTTGCGTTTGAAGGGGCTCGTAGCCTATGGCAGGAAGCCCGCTAACAGTCGGACGAACCTGCACAGCAGCACCCTTGTACTGTGGGAATTGCGGGTTGCTGTTGGTGATCGAAATAGGGATCACTTGACCTTGGAAACTGGAATAGGGAGACAAGAAGGGCGCGCTTAGTTGAGCGTTGTTCAATTTTGGCGTTCTCTCCGGGTAACTGAACTGATCGGCTGGGCTTAGGATTAGAGGTTGACTTTGGTAATGATTGAAATAGCTGGGATAATTGTGTGCTTGCAGAATAGACGATGCCTTTTTGTTGAACTGATTTTGCATTGCCGTTGAAAATAGTTGCGGGCCTGAGGCTTTTGGTAGAGAGTAACCAATCCTGTACGTGGGGACTTGCAGATTTTGTGAACCGGGCCCGTAAACTCCTGCAAATTTATGCAAATGCAAAATAAACATTTTGTGGTTCGGTCAATACAGAAGCTAAATGGAAATGACTTCCTTGCTTTAATCTTGGAAACTACAATTAGGGTAACTGCACCAGTAAACGAACGCTTATGTATATTTCAACAAATTTTAATAATAATAATTATTATCAATAATTACTAGAATGTAGTGTTCATTGACTGGTATTTTTTATATTTTTTATTTGACGTTTAATAGAGAAAAATAATAATAATTTCATTTATTTTTGACAAATGAAGTATAGGGAGCCATTTGGCATATATGAGATCCTTTAATTCACATATTTTTTTTTAAATAAAATATCTTTTTCAACAATTTCTTAAATGTTTATTCACTGGTGCAGTCACCCTATAAAGCATTGTTGCACCGTACCTGCGTTCTGATTGCGCGTCACCTGTTTCACCGGTGGACCCTCATTCCCGACTTTGTACCCAGCAGACATTGTGAACAAGTTGGGGAAGTATGGTGGCGATTGGTCCGTGATTAGCGAAGTTGCGTATGGTGCGGGTGATTTGAATCCGCCATCGTAAGCTCGAGGACCAGGCTTGTCCTTGTAATAACTTAATTTAGCATTGTTGTTTTGGATGCTGCGAGAACTCTGAGGCTTCGGCTGGCGATACACATAGTCCCGTTGACCATCGTGGCCTGCGTCGATGATTCCTTGCTTCGATTTCACAAAACTCGAGGGCAAGGGCTGGTCCTCCGCTGCCAACGCCGTGCGCAACGCCGTTATAAGTAAAGTGGCGTGAATGATCTGGAATTAATTTGAATTTCAGGGAATATGTTTGAAAAATTGTTTGAGAGGATTGCGACGAACCGTACCAGCATGGCACTGAATTAACGAGCACAGGCGACCGCTAAAGTTTCTTCTTAACTGGCTGCGACCGAGACTCCGTGATCTTTTATATTCAGTGATTAGCGATGCGAGACAGCCGAATGGGTTTGGCTTTTCTACGATTGACAAAAAGCGTGTCGAGAAAAGCCACGTTAAATCCCCGCGGCTCTCCAATGATCAACGACGCTCAAATACCGTGTCAACGACCTTCCTGCTTGTTGGTGTACAGGGTGTACAAAAATAGAGAACACGTTCCTACAGTCGTCGGTAATCTACTTTATCCTCGACAACACAATTTTTCCAAGTTGCACCAAGCTGTACAGTACTATGCCTAAATAGTACACGACGTGTCTTTTTTATGTCCATTTTGAAAGGTTGAATTTAATTTGCAGAAGGATGAAAGTGATTTGTAAAGGATGAGATTGATTTACAAAAACTTGAAATTAATGTGCATACGAATTTTACTTGGAGAATTATGGGAAAATTTGTTTGCATATTTTGAAACGTTCTGTAGCCATAGAGATTGTTACACTGGGCTTTCTTATCTGCATTACTTTTACTTTCAGCGTTCACATATGATCGATTTTATCGCGAAAAAGTTATGAGAATAATTCGTAGCAAACCGTCTGAATCATTCTGTTATGAATATTAATAAACAATGCTGATCTGTTTATATTTACCTTTCCCTTTACAGTCAATTGGTTGTGCATATAAATAATTCGTCTCTTAATATTTATAACAATAATTCGGAGCAAACAGTCTGAATCATTCTGTTATGAATATTAAGAAACAATGCTGATCTGTTTATATTTACCTTTCCCTTTACAGTCAATTGATTGTGCATACAAATAATTCGTCTCTTAATATTTATTTGAATTCGTAACACGTTTCGTATTACAGAATTGAATAGTAATTCGATCTGGCTACAACACGCGTGCAAACCTCAGCTGCGATCATCATAACCATAATTAAAAGAGAATAACGGCACCTTAAGGTACACCGCAGCGATTAAAAGAGCGGAAGTACAATTAACCGGCCAGTATTCATTGGCCACTGCCCCAAGAAAATGACTGGGGACTTATTGTTCCCATTCCGGTCGTAAAAAAATTTGTTTCTAATTGCTCCCGGCTTCCATTTCTGGTGAAAGTTTCAGCCGTGTCTCACGATACGTTAGAGACGCGTCTAATCTATTGCAAATCGAATTCTTCATGGTTCGCGATTGGGAGACGCGGATACACTCGTCGAACAAAAAATGTTCACATCGAATGAATAGAAACTATTTTCTAATTAAAAGCAGAAGCAATCGACTTAATCGATTATACTGATGCATCTGATGCAGCAAACGATTCGTAAACGTTTTTTTTTCACCGTGCAGCTATGATTATTAAATTAGTTATCCAATTAAAAACAAATAAACTACTTTCTCCAACGATACCTGTCAGACTTTCCTGTGCTCCGTTATCTTGATTAACGATCGGGATGGCGATTTAATTTGACGCTTAGTCCATTAAAACACCATTTGAAAAGTAATCCTCTTCGCCGTCGGTGTAATACAGCATCACATTCTGAATACGGTTAATACGAAAGTTTATTATGCAGCTCGCGTCTCCAATAATTAATGCTCGAATTAAATTGGTAAACAAATTTCAAGCGGCATCCACATGTCCCTGTTACGACCGAATAACGACGACGTAACGTTGATTGCCACTGTGCTTTTTCATAGCTTGTATTATGCCTCGGCCACCAAGCAGAAAATTATGATAGAGATCCGGGGACTTTTGGGAGCTGTGACTGTTCCAAGGGAGAGAAAAAATCTTCACACTTTCCTGCGCACCCCATAAAGTAAGTGAAAATAACCCAAGGTCGGTGTCAAATCAATCTAGAGAACACTTTCACCGTAACAATACGGCAGAAAATCACATTTGCAAACGTAACGTATACAATTTATTGCACTCTCTGTTTTCTTTACACACATATTTATAAGGTACGACGACAGCGATCGTTCGTCGGTGAACACTCTTGAAAAACGTTAGAAAGGTGAGAGTAATGAATAATTAGCGAATCCTCGCCAGATATTAGATACGAGCGAAAGAAAAAATCGTGGATCATAACGAAACTAATTTGTGTTGTTACTTCTTCAGCGAAAGTATCACATAAATGCATTCATACGGCTTGTTAATCGTGTAACACGGCTTGATTTCCTTTCGTAAACGATTCGCTCCGGTGTCGAAAGAGCAAACAACGAACGCAATAAATTGCCGGACCAAAGAAGAGATCTTTTGGTTTACAATTAGTATATACAATCGATAGTAAGCAATCAAGACTTTCTCCTTCAGTCTCGGCCGATCGAGAGAAAAATATCGTCGAATTCAACTCGGTAAAATTCATAAGCAAGCGGCTAGATCGAACAAAGTACAATACACTTAATAACTATTCCTCATTCCTAGACTCCGGATTTTATGCATTTCTCGAAAGATTACAATAACTCAAGTACAATCTCAATTGTCCAAACTGAACATCCTAATTAAATTTCCAGCTTCAATCTTCATGCACATAGACTTCATATATCATCGGTTCGGATAATCGAGATTCTACTCTACATCGATATTAAAGCGAGAAAGAAATCGCTGTTCGATTTCTGCAATTGTCAAGAACGATTTTCGCTTTGCATAAAAATCCGCAGTCCACTTATTACGCTAGATGATCAATTCTTCACAATGCTACGACAACTCAAAATAAATTTTCCACTCTTTTGATTAGACAAATCTCCCTTTCGCGCGATAGAATGCATTCGATTATAATAAATGTACAATTAGATCAGAAGCATCGATCGCCTGCCTTACGCCAATCGTGTCTCAGACCTTCCCCTTCTCTGTCAAAGATCTCCGAGCACCGGAGCTGGCGATGTTAGCGTACGAGTTGCTCTCGGAGAGTTTGTAAAGGTAATCCCTCATGGTCTCGTCGTACAATTGTTGCGACCGTAGTTTCTCGTCCTCGAAGAACTGATTTAGTTGGTCCTTGTCTCGAAAATAATTCGGTGTGGTGCCGCTGGAAGGCAGCTGTTTATTCTTCATCAATAACCCGAAGAAGTTGTGAGTCTTCGGGTGGTTGATCCCACGATCCTTGCCGCCTTTGTGATTGCTGCTGACTTTCGCGAAACCGTTTCGATCCGGTGGAGATCCGGCGAACGAGGCGTACGAGTCGAAAGGTGCTTTCTTCGGCTCCGAATGCTCGTAGAAATTCTCGAATTGAGGTCTCTCGATGAAACCGGATTCGATGTTGGTCGCTGAAGTCTCGAGTCCACCTGATTTAGGGGATAGATTATGTCTGGAGTGACTTCTTGGTCCATGGAAATGATTGTTGTACCTAGACGGTCCGGAATTAGGCCTCTTCTTCCCTGGCTTATCATGAAAGTGTCCTTTCCCACGGGAGCCCGAATGGGGAGGGCCCATGAAGTCCCTGATGTGCTTGTTGTCTCTAAAATCATGACTCCCAAAGGAATACTTATCCGAATCACCTGGTCTGCGATGTCTATGTGGCCGGCCATTGCCATAGTAGCTAGGCAACGACTCGCCTGGTTGAGACTTAAGCATCTGCTCCAAAGCAGCCAGCAGCTCGTCAGGCTTCTTGCTCGGGAACTCTGTCGTGTGCAGCTTCGTTTCGCTATGATGTGCCTCGTGATCCTTGTTTCGCTTGGACTCCGACAACGAAGCCTTCAACCTCTGCAGCTCGTGCTTCAGCTTCGCGATATCGGACTCGGTCGCGTTAGGCCGATGATTGCCTGGCTTTCTATCATTGTTCCACTTCTGGGAGTTGTAGATGGTCTTCAGAGACTCCTTGAACATCTGCTCGGCGTACGTCTCCAAGTCTGTGTTCAGCTTCGGCTTGATCAGAAGATCGGTCTGGGAGTTGTAGGACGGTTTGAAGAAGTTCCCTCCGGGTATCAGCGGGACCAGGTTCAGATTTTGCTGGAGCGGTTCGCTGGCGTGGAGCTTGCTGTTCAAGGCGTTCTGGTTCTTCACGACGTCCATGTTGGGCACGAAGTTGATGGGATTGAACATCGGCCTTTCTTGAGATTGGTAGGCTTTCAGATCGGCCATGTTGTTCTGGTGAACGTTGTTGGGATCCGAAGAACTGGACAATACCGCCGGTCTCGAAGTGACCACGCTGGTCGTGGTGAACATTGGGAACGGTGTTGTGAACACTGCTGCAGGATAATGCATCGCCTCGTACGTATTTATAATCGCGCCGTCGATGGGAGTGGGTTTCATGTTTGGATTCAGGATTTCGACATTCCTGGTGCCTACGTAGGGTAGCTGGGCATTGTCAGCAGTCCCTGAAACACCTGACAACGCATTCATGGTATTAACATTGCTCGTACTATGACTACCAACGTTATCAATCATTTGATAGGCGAACGATGGCAGTTTCCTCAGCGTCGATGCGCCGTTACCATTAACGAACTGCTGAGCCTGATCTCGAGATGGCTGAAGCATGTAGTTGGTACTTTGGACCGTATTCTGGCCAGGCATCACTTGCTGTCCGTTAGCTGTTATGGTAGTGACCGTTGGCAGTGGTTGCAACACCGCTGGCACCAGGTGCGTCGTCTGGATGTAGGTCTTCGTTTTCGGGGATATGTTAACGTTCTTCATCTGGTAGACGCCCGCCTGTGGCTTGACAACCTGATGGGCGTTCGAACTCTGCAAATAGTAAGGGTCACCGTTTAGAGATTGCTTCTGCTCGTTCTGGCCGAAAGATAAGCTAGCGGTAGCTAAGAAGTTCGCGGTCGAGCCAGAATAAAATGGCTTCTTGCTCTGGGACTCGGCAGTCACCAAGTTAATCTTCGTGACGGGGACTGTCTGAGGTGTCGATGTGGACATTGTTGGAATATTCTGTACCTGCATGTTCTCATGGTTGACTAGGTTCTGTCCGTGCATGCCGTGAGGATTCACCTGGATGTTGAAGTCCGTCGGCGAGTGCACCGATGTCTGCACCAATGTTGGCACGGTCTGAAGAGTTGGTTGAGGAACTATCAGCTGCGGTATGCTTCCTGGACTCGTAGCCACCTGTTGCATTTGGTAGGCTGGCCTAGGCGAGACGGTTCCCTGGACGTCTTGAATGGGGAAACTCTGTAGGTTCGGGTTCATGCTCGGCGTAACAGCGAAGACAGGAGCAACCGTGCTCGACACGTATTGATGCTTCACGTTCGTCGAGTACTTCTCCTGATCGTTCATCTGCGGCAGCACCGCTTGCATCGAGCCTTGGTAATTGTTCTGACCGACCACGATGTCCGGCACAGCTGTGGAGACTCTGTATTTAGGACCTCCGTCCAGGACACTCTGAGTGCTCATCACTGAAGTAGGCGAACTGACAGGGTTCACCGGGGTAGCTGACACTAGGTTCTGCAGGACCGCGTTCGACATGTCGAAACCCTGGCTATTTCCAAGAGCTGTTGCATGATCGAAATTACCTAGAGGTACCAGCTTCACCGGCACGAGGAACTTGGACTTCTCCAGTTGACCAATCTCCACGCCGCTTGAATGCGAGATCTCTATGTTAGGAGAGATCTGGTTCCAACTATTGCTGGACTTGAACTTGGCGCTTGGCTGTTGTTTTTGGTTATGTTTGCTCTCGGAAAATTTACCATCGTACCTAGTCTCCTCGTAGCTGTCGTCTTGGTCACGATGGCGGTCGTCGTCGGACCAAGAATTTCCTCTAACTCTCTGTCTGTGAGACTTCGTTCGCGTCGAATGATGTCTTTTCCCCTGGTGTTCGTACTCCATGCTGTCGTCTATGGTTCCTCGGTGCTCCTTCGGCAGTCTCTTCGCGGTATCAGCGGTGGTAGGTCTCCTTCTACTCTTCTGCACCCTCCTAGGTTTCTCCGAGTAGTCTGGATAGTCTCTGTCGTCGGACACGTCCCTGGAATCCTCGTCGCTTCGAAACCTGCCGTCTCTGTTGTTGATGGTGAATTGTTGAGCCACTTCGGAGCTAGCAGAGTCGATGAACCTAGACATCTGGTAATCGTCGATGCTAGAATCAGGTAGTCTCGTCTGCTCGAAACTATACTCCGCGACCACGACGGGTCTGGAGAGTCTTTGGTGACTGTTCGTAGTCTGAGAAGGAGCTGCCATGCTATCATAAACGCCATTGTAATTGTTCAGGCTCTTCACAGGGTTGTTCAACTCTTGAGTCGTCCTCGGCAAGGACGACGATGCCTGTCCATTCTGCCTGGTAGCGCTCTGCCCGTGACCGTCGTAGCTGATGGCGTCTTGCTGGTGATAATTGCTTGGAACTTTCTCCTGACTCAACTTTTCTTTATCCCTCGCTGAATAACGATGATTATAAGCGGCCTCCCCGTTGCTGTTCGACGCCTCTCCGTAATTGCCCATATAATCGTCCAGTTTGTGTCCCCTCGCTTTGCTCCTGTACCTCGAAGAGGCCCGCGTTTTCTCGCTCTCGGTTTCAACGGAACTTGGATCCTCGTAGAAGTCTGGGTAATTGGCAACGACGGGCGTGTCGTTCTGGACCTTTAGCAGCTCGAAATCATTCTGCCTGTTGTTGTACTCGAAGGACCTACGGTTGTTGGTACCGAGGCGAGGGAAGTTTAAGAAGATTCTAGCTTCCGTGGAATAAGCTGGATCGTTCTCGATCTCGCCAGCTTCTTCAGCATCCGATCTACCTTCGTCGTCGATGACCTCGATGCTGTCCTCGACGCTGTCATCCAAGGTGGAGTTATTTTGCTCGGTCAAGGAGTTCGTCCAAGTGACGTTGTTGCTCGATGCTTCTTGAAGATCGATGAGATCCGTCGTCTTCAAGGTGGAGGTGCCCACCATCGGCACGAACCCGTTCGAATTCTCGTAGTGCACGGTCGTGTCGATTATTGATGTTATCAGCTGATCGCGAAACTTCTCCTGGTTTCGTTCCAGCTTCTCCGCCTTCGCCACGTTCTCCGACGCAGTCGCGATCTGATCGAGAGCCGCTGCATCGTCGCTCGTCGCTATTACGTGCTGCCAGCTCAACGATAACAGAAAAACCTGCACCGAATACGAAATCATTAGTCCCGACTTCGGCCCAGGGCCGCCCGTTCTCCCAGCCAATTTACCGGGGACCGGTCAAGAGGGACAATGTGGAACTTCGATGGAAGCTCAAGCACCCTCCGCGTTTTACTGACCACCTATGTTTACAGATGCTCGAGACCATCAGCTAAATTGAATTCTCGCGAGTGTCGCCCTTTCGAACCGCCTATACGACAATGCTGGGAAATTTTAGGCCTAACCTTTTTAAAGCACAAACTGAAGAATATCATTTCTCAAGCGAATATTCGAGAACCAGTCTAAATCCTCTGGTCTATCGCAGAACTTGCTACAACGTGGTTTAACAAGATAGGTTACACAATCGTAACACAACGATTTTATATGATATAGAACCCGAAAAAATATTTGACACGTATTTTTTTATACCCACCGACATTCATGTTAACCCCTTGCATTGCAATATCGTGTCTGACACGTGATAAAGATTTTGAACACATTCTGATAAAAATTTATGGTAATAATTTCCTTTAAACCGAAACAAAATTATATTTTGGTTTTGTTAATATAGAGCAATTGGAGAACATGAAGGCATACAATTTGTATCAATATTCTCGATTTTTAGGAAATTATGATCTACAAAAAAAGCTTTAGTCACACTGGAACCGTAAAATAAATCGTAAGGCAAGGGGTTAAGAGGGTGGGAAAATCCATTTTATTGAATATCTCCGAAACTATTAGGCCTACACGAAAATTTAAAAATCTAATCTGTTCATCATAGAATGGCGTATTTTTTATGAACTGTAAAAAAATAATTTCTAATATTTTCTAACTCACAATTTTTGGGCTTGAAGACGAACAAGTAAACGAAATAAACTAGAAACTAAACTCTTAAAGCAATTTACTTAGAAAGTTCCAGTCTCTTTCACCATTATCTTTGATAAGTAGAAATTGACAGATCGTTGGCAAACAAACAATTGCACAAAAGCCAGCGGATTACAAGCCATTGTGCTTGAATTGAAATTGAAAAAGAGAAAAACTTTAGGAGCCGATAGAATTTCTTCTAGCATTTCATTGCTATGGTGTCTTTTCATGATTTTCAAACTTTCGGGAACGCGTCGTAAATGACAATGGGGCTGGAAGAAAGCCACCGAAGAAGAAAGCGCACCACCGATTATTGGGAACTTAAGATAATGCCACAGCTAAACGGATTCATCGGCGAAAATAAGTGGCAGTCAAGGAGCTGACCTAGAAAAGAAAAGCAGAACAGAAAAGTAAAATGCGAGTCGGCGTGCGTGTACACTACGACGGCCAAGGACTGAATGTGCACGGAAGCAAAACCTCCAGTACTTTCTCACTGATTCAACGCAGCCAATTTCTGATTGACAGTCTTGTGTAACTGATTGAATGATTAAGCGACAGCTGTCACCACGTCCAAAAGAAACGCTGAAATCGACGCGCGAGTAGCCATGACACCCATTTTCAAATTTATTCACAGCTTCGTGAATCGCGACTCGCTGGCAACGATGTTTAAACGCGAGAGCCTAATAATTATCTCACAGTTTAAAATTATTATTGATTGAAGATTAGTCTCATACATTTTGATATTTAAATGGCAGAGTCTAATAATAATCTCACAGTTTAATATTATCATTGTGTGACTGAATATTAGTCTCATAAATTTTGATATTTAAACGCAAGAACCTAATAATTATCTAACAATTTAATATTATTATTGCTTGAAAATTAGTCTCATACTATTTGATATTTAAACGCGAGAGTCAAATAATTATTTCACACTTTAATATTCTTATTGCTTGAAGATCAGTCTCATACATTTTGATATTTAAACGCGAGAGCCTAATAATTATCCAACAATTTAATATTATCATTGCTTGAAGATTAGTCTCATAAATTTTAATATTTAAACACGAGAGTAAAATAATTATATATTTTCTCTCATACGTTTTGATTCTCCAATAGAACGAAACACGACGTCCTCCAAGATGTTTCATTTTCGCGAAGTGGGAGAATCGAATTCTCCCGACGTCGTAAAAGTGGAAAAAACAATTGGCGCAAAATGTAAAAGTATAAATAAGGAACGAGCACGATCGAATTCCCGTCACGCGTCCGCCATTGTCGAGGGGTTAAAGAGAAATCTCGAACACGCCGCGGTTCGTGTGTTTCACAGATAATTGTGGATATAAGAGGAAAATAATCATGGTTAATAGCTGTGACTGGCGAGGAACCACACGGCGAGAGATCCCCGATAGAAGAATTTCAATCTACTTTCGACGGGATCAAACTAGAGCGACGCAAAAGATTTCATCGGGCAGCGAGCGCGAGGAAAGTAACGTGTTTCTGTTAATTGGCCATCTCGGCAAATTAGGGAAAACACTGACGTCGAAATATTAAGAAAGAAAGTGCTCCAGTTGCGCTGATCCGTGTTGCGCCTAGAGACACAGTCTAACAAATTTTTTTCCAAAAAATTCCTGATCGAGATCAATCCAATTTCGGAATTCTACGTTCTTCCAGATTTCCGTTAGCCACCTCTGTTTCACACTGTTTCAACTTTTACACAAATTTCGAAAAGAGAGTCGCAGCGAAAGGGCGAGATAAATAATTTCGATGGGTGGTTTTCACTGAAGTACGGAATTATCGGGAATCGCCACACGAAGGGTACGCGCACGGGGATGATCGGCGTCGCGTCTACTTACTAGATGGAACAACATTGTCTCGAACGGCCGGGTTTCCCGTCGAAAAACGTCACAGAATAATTAGGAAGGGCCGAGTGTCACGGAGTTTCGCGTAGAACACATTGGTTGCGGGCTCCGTGGCTTTTAGTCCCCGAGCTTCTGTAATCCGTAAGACCCTGCGAGTCGAACCTCCACGCGAGAACTGAGCCACATAGTAGACACGCGATTTTCTTTATACACTCCGGTGGTCAAGTGAAAAATATCGTTCTAAATATTATCCTACAGTCCACCAACGGGAGGATACTTTCATTCGCGACACGCGACCGCCGCTGGGGAATTCTTGTCCGCGTTAGACGCAAGATGCACCCGTCCGTCATTAAATGGAAGCGTCCACGGATTCGCTGGAAATGTCAAACGAATTTCTTCGCTGATATCGAACGGAAGGATCTGAAAATGCGGGGTACAATTAAGTATAATTATCTTTAATTACATGTTTTTTATTCTGCTTCTTAGCTGGAGATCTTAGATGTCTCCGAAGGGACATTAGGGGGCAGAATATTTTTTAGATAATTTTTGGTTAATGTTGAATAATTCAGGGATAAAGGGAATTGTGGTCAGACGCAGTTTGGAGTATAGAGGATTCACCTGTGCGGTCAGTAGTTTCCCGTTAGGCATTTTATGCGCTCTAAAACGCACGCATTATGCACACCGCGCTCGCTCCTCCCGATGCAACCAGCCTCACAAGATAGAAACGATGGCCGCTACGGCGTCGGTAGGCTACGACGTTACCATGCTCGTGGATCCTTCGCTGTGTAAGAGAACTGGCAATCGCCACAGTTTAATGCCTTGTGTCTAATTGCCGTGCTCCGCAGATATGCGGAGATATCATCGTTGCCTCTCGTTGTGAAAACATGAAATTAACTGCGCCCTACGACTATCGCCCCGTTGTTTGACCATCTCCACCTAACCAGACAATTAACGCTAATTGCACCCAGACTAGCAACCGTGTCACGTTCACTTGCTCTTCTTTCTGAATCCGCTCCTTTCGGACTTCGGTTTTCGCGTCGGGATCGTTGCATAATAAATGTCATTGTCTCTCCCTTGAAACATTCGAAAAATATTTTTTTAACGGCCCTGCACTTTCATTTCACGTTCCAAAATACATTATTGTAGGGAGAAGTCGTCTTTGTTATTATGATTATCGATTATGTTCTTCAGATTTGTAATATGTGATTTTTGATTATTCTAGTATGACGTTTAAAAAAGTAAAGACGTGCTTGATCACAGACAGAGATTTAAACGAGACAATTTTATTAATTGTATCTGTTATATTTAAAATTAAATGTTAAATTGTTTGTATATACGCGGACGTGTTATCCTATTGACGACTTAAATCCTACATTATTGTAACATCCAATGTGGACATTAAAGGACTCATAATTTTTACAATAAAAAATTGTTAAAAAAGTACAAAACAGTGATCAGTCCCAAAATAAATTACAATACCCAATGTGGACATTAAAGGAATCTAATAATTGTTTCGATAAAAAATTGTTCGAGCGTATTGATAAAAAAAAAGTAGATACAGTGACTCGTCACTAAATAAATTCTAGTATGCCACTCGGACATTGAAGGAATGTAATAATTGTGTCGATAAGAAATTGTTCAAAAATCTAGTTCGAGGAACACAAAAATTGTAGAAAAAGTACAAAACAGTAACCAGTCCAAAAATAAATTACAATATCCAATGTGGACATTGAAGGAATCTAATAATTGTTTCGATAAAAAATTATTCGAGCGTATCAATAAAAAAAAAGTACAGTGATACGTCACTAAATAAATTCTAGTAAGCCACTCGGTCATTGAAGGAATGTAATAATTGTATCGATAAGAAACTGTTCAAAGATCTAGTCCGAGGAACACAAATCCAGTTGCAATTCGAATCCGAAGAAAGCTACTAATTGTTGCAGAAGGAAAGTGTTGTATCCACGATACAAGACTTAAGAAAGTTTAATGTAAGCACAGTGATGGAATTGATGGTTCCCACCCTATTGCAAAACTTTCAATAGAACCGACACCCATGGTGAATGTATCAAGTGTTGTGCGCATCGTAGCCAAGCTACTTTTTGTATTTGCATTATACAGTTCGGCAGTTTCGCAAAACGAAAGAAAGGTTTCCATTAGAAAATGTATGGTTAATTTTCCCTTTTTCTTTTACAAATTTCTTTCCGCGCCGAGTTAATTACTCGATAATACGATCTTTCGAACGTTCGCGAGATCGATATCTTCCTTACAATATCTATGAATGTCTACGAAGCGAAGAAACGAGGTAATCGCTCATTGTTAGCAGCGGGAGGATCAAAAGGCAGGGCGTTTAATTAGATTATTTATTCGAGTAGATAGGAATGTTTACAACATCTCCATTGTCTCATTAAAAAGTATTAATCTTATAAGGTACCTTCTTGAAGTGAACAATAGTCCATAATAGTGTACAGACCGGAAGCGTCGCATCGTGCTAGCCTCGAACGCAAGTACAGCGTGTCTTACTAGAAATTTATTGCACAAACCCGTATTAAATACTAAGAAAACAACTAACAAACGATCGATCGTGAATCGAAGTATCAATGGCACGCGGAGTCTCGTGTGCCGGTTCGAGAATAGCCGTATTAATTTTCCGATCGCAAACAACAATGTCCTTAATCTACCGTAGATACCGAACAACAATAAACCACACTTTAACTCCTCGCTTTATAGCTGGTGAATCTAGGATCATCCACAATCTGCACGCTCTTCGTTTTCTGCCGGATGGGCGTGCGTTCGCCGTACTGGCTGTCAGCCAAAGATTTCGCAAACTCAAGATTGCTAGACTCGTAACTCGATCTTCCGATATAATCCATGGGGTCGTACGAGGGTGGAGCATTACGGGCATCATCCTGTGTCAGCCGAATCAAATCCAGGATCGGGCTGTTTCTTGCGGCTTGGCTTTGACCAATAGACTCGGTTCCAAGATCGTAGGTAGAAGGACGGGCCAAATCCTGAATGCTATTAGCGTATTGTATGAGATACTGTTGCAGCAGAGCCTTCAAATTGATATTCTGCGAGGACTTGGTTTGAACAGGCGAGACACCATCTACTCTAAGAATGATCACAGGAATCAGTGAGTTGCCAGCTTGGACAAATGTTGGCCTAACGTTTAAAATCGACGAGGGATTCCTGATGTACTCGGAGATGGACGGATTGTAGTTCAACAAATCTGAGTATTGCAAATTAGAGTAGTTGTTGAGATCGTTGTTTACAGGACTGTGCTTCGAGTAGCTCTGAGTCTTCGGGGTGTACCTGGACCCATACTGAGAGTCAGCAGACGAGGCGTAGAAGTTAGAGATCGGCGTGGTAGCGTTCAATGTAGACTGGGTCGTGTAACCATCGGTGTATTCCGCGTCAGGGCTGTTCACCATGTACCTGGAAGTGACCGGCTGGTATAGCGATTCATAACTGAGCTTGTGACCAGTAGCGCTCGACTGTAGACCGGGTTTCCGTGGTTGGTTCGCATTCTGACCCACTAAATTCTGATAACCGAGACGGAACACTTGTTGCTGCGGCGAGTTGGCCGTCAACGATTCCGGGGGAACGAATAGGTTTGGCTCCTGTCCGTTCTGCTCGGCAACTGCTGGAAACTGCACCGGCCCCTGGGAGTATACGCTATTTTCCGTGGTGCTGGTCTCATAAAACGAATGAGAACCGTGGGATTTGGTTGGCGGTTGGTGTTGCCCGGTGTTGCCGTCCGGGTATTCCGAGTAAGTTTCCACGTAAGTAGCCGGGGGAACGTCTGACACACGGCCATCGGGGTATTTCCAGAAGATTTTATTCTCGTAACGAACCCCGTTCTCCGTCGTGTACCTGGGACCGTTGGCCAGCTTCGTCTGTTGGCCGGTGCCTTGGTAATGAGGATTATAGTTGACCGGTGCGACCGTCGAGCTCTCGACGCTCTGTGACATCGTACCAAAGCCATGGGAATTGATATTGGATTGCGTGCGCTGCCTTTGACCAGCGTAGCTCGCCGCGTTCATCGAGAAAGGACCCTGTCGTGCATAGTGGAACGTGGCGCTCAGCGGATTCGCCAAGTTGCCCGGACTCGGAGTTACATATCTGACGGGCTCTGTGGGGCTGAAAGCCAAAGGCGATTGCGTGGTGGTCTGCACATCGCTACCCCTATGTCCTGAATTCTGAACACCGTACGAGCTGGCCAATGGTTTCTGTGTCGACAGCACTTTCTGGTAGCCGAAGCTAGCCGCTGGTGTGTGCGGCTTTGTTCGCAGGCCGAACGTCGACTGTCCCTTCTGTGCGTTGAAAAATTGCAGATTCGACGCGGATAGACTCTGAGCTTGTGGAGCAGCGGATTGAGAAGGGAAGCTATTCTGTCGTGTACCGAAATAGTAGCCTTTCTGACTGCCAGCAGGCTCTACCTTCTCTATGATGGTCTTTGGTAGAAATGGACTGATCGATTCCTCTATGCTCACAGTGGTTCCTGATTTTCCAGCTGGGAAATAATAGTTGTATTTCCTCGGTTGTAGGTTGTTCGTGTCCAAACCGTAGCCGAGACCATTGTTCACTGTTCGTTTCGACTTCTCCTCGGATGTGGCGTTGTCCTCGTCCGTGCCGTTGCCGAAATCTAATAGAATGATAGGTGGCAGGATTGGTAGTTGATCGTTCTCCTTAGTGTCCTCTTGTTTCACATTTTTTTCTGGTTGTTCCTCGGGTTCGATCTCGATGTTGGAAGCCTCGGTGACGAAGCTGTCCACTCGTGAACCACTCGCTTTGGATAGGTCTCTACCGGAAGTTCTCGCTTGACTGAGACCGATCGCAAGAAGAATCGCGCCAATCTGAAAGCAACGGACACGCGTAAGAAAACGAGCTCGATTTGTCGGGGCGTTGAACGTAATAACAATAAGCCGGTTATCGATCTTACAGCTCGATGCTCCAGCCACGATAATATCTCACTTTCACTTCCCTTCCTACCGAATGGTACGCGTGTGCCTCTGTTCGCGAGCGTCTACTTTGGCATCGGTCGAAACGGACCCGATAATTATCGTTCCAAGGGAAATCTTCGGTTTGCTCGCCGGGGATTATTACCGGGGGGGCTCGACCTTGTCGTGGAAAGAGTTGAAATTTCTACAAGGTTACGGTCGGAGTGAACTGGTCGAGGCTGGAGAACCAGTTCCACGCGAACTTGCGATTTTCACCGCTTTCTTCCGAGCCGTGTTGCCTCGAGGGGTATACGCTACTCCCGGATCCTATCGCCGTTCATCTTTAACGCGGTACGAAACCTGTTTCCTCCGGGCCCTTTCGAATAACTGGCAATTTCGATTTTGTTCGAGAATCAGCGCTAATAAATCTCGGTATGAAATGGAAACATTAAGAACGTCGAAATTCCTCGCTCGGTGAATGGGATCGCGAAGAACCGACCCAGTTACTTTTAGAGAGGTCCTGAAATTCGTTGTCTAATCCGTAGGGGAGAGGGGATTAATAGAGTTGAGCGCGAACGGCTATCTCGATCGAGTAGAAAATCAGTTATCTAATAGGCAATCGACGGAAACAGATTTTACGACGGTGTTCCCCGAATACCTTCGGAGGACTTTCACTGACGTACTCAAGAGCATCTGCCGCGGCTGCTGCGCGGCCGTGGATGAAAGAAAATAAGAAACACTTTCTCCGTAATCACCGTTTCGGATTGTGTCGTCGGCCGAACGGAATTCGGCGCTGTCTGCGCCGAGGATAATCGGAGGAGTTACTCAACACGGTCGCTGCTGGTCCTTTGCCAAAATTAATGTCGCTAGAGCTGCGGTTTCCGTTGATTTAGCGCGACGGAAGCTAAATAGACATGTGTTAAAGACATCTGGCTATAAATGCATATACGTGGTGTATGTATATGTAACTTTCGATTTTATCCCTCACAGTTTTATTCGATTGAAAAATACAGTGTAACAAAGGAACATAATATTAGCAGAATTTCCCTAATTATTATTTAACTTATTAGATTTTAGTAATTCAAATCATTGTTGATTTGTGTATGTAATTTCTTTCGATTTTGTCCTTAACAGTTTTATTAGATTGAAAAAGGCAATGTAATAAAGGAAGATAATATTAGCAGAATTCCCCAATGATTATATAACTTATTATAATTTATTATTAGATTATTTCTCGTGAGCACAAATACTATATTATTGCCGAGATATTTTTATAAAAATGCATCATTCAAATAAGAAGAATGAAGCTCGAATGAAGAACAAACGAAAAATAAATCTTTGGTCGGTAAATATATAATAATCTTCAGGTTATTTGCAACCACCCTTTCAACACGTGTAACTCTAGCAATCCTCCCGACAAAATAACGCGGAAATCGGAGTCGTAACACGTAACACGGTAATCCGTATCTGTCTTAGAGAATCTTCCGGGAATGCTCGATTTCGAGCCGGGAAATTATCAACGCGACTCGTAATTTTATTCGTGAAATCCGACCGGCAATCATGCAAGCAGAATTACAGTCCATAAAACCGGTACTAGATGTTAACACGAAACGCTCTACAACTATAAATTGTAGAACGATGGAAAGAATTAGTTCGACTAGTCAAAGACGAAGAGAAGATGCAGATTTAATCAATATATTAATTCGATAGCTCGAGAAATGACCGACGTTTGTTCGATGAATTTCTACAGCACCAGACCGAAGATCGTTTCTCATACATTTATGGTTTATAAGAATGTTCAAACAATTTGGTACAACTTGTACCACTTTCTTTAAACGTGTTTACAAAAATTGAAAATCTGATGTACTTCGCAGTCTACTGATAACACAGGAAACGGTTTTCGTTTCGGCAAATCACTGCATAAAATGATAAATTTGCATAATCGTCTGCGGTCTAGTTGGAGCTCATTAAGAGAAACAGGATGGCTCTACTGAATATACAATGAGTAACGAAAGTCCCCGAACTGCAACGTTCTGTGTACAGTTGTTGTTGTTTTTTCTCGATAATTAGCATTCCATTATTCCATTAAAATATAGTTAGCGATTCGGTGAAATTTTAGTATGTACATAATTCGTATCGTTGAACAGCACTGCCTACGATATTATCCAATAACGAGAGTTTAACGGGGAACGGCGTTCGCGAAGCATCCGGATCAATTAAAAATTATATTAGTCGCACACGATCATTTTATAGAGACTGTTGTTCCGTCAACGAGTTCTACGCGTCTGCGTATAAAAGGCGCGCACACCGATGCACTTCCGGTACCACCGAATTCCCAGGGATCAAGGGAGAGAAGGGACACGGAGATCTGGTACTTACGTGGATCGCGAGAGGCCTCATGACGACGCTCGACCTTAAACCTGCTCGCTTGGCGGTCTCGTCGTGTGTATTTGGGACTGATGAAGCTGAGCCCGCAACATCCCACCTTATATGCCTTCGCTTGAACAGCGAGAGGGACAACGCGATTATAGTTTCACCGCCGTAACACGACGGCATTTCTCATTCGATACGTATGGGACGACAGCCGCCAGTAGCGTAGTGAGATACGTTCAACGATTGCGTGCTAGTCCTAGGACTATTTCGTCACTAAACCAACACCATTCGATTCATCCGTCATCTGGTTCCTTGTCGCAAAACGAAATTAACCTATCAATCCCCACTCACCGTCTCGAAAGCACCTTCTCCTCTCGAGACCTTTAACCATCGTGCAAATCATCTCGAAAAATTCGAAGCAAATTCTTCGCTGTATACTTTCTTCGATTTACATCGAGGAGTTTGATCGTGTTGTATTTACTCGAGCGATATTCCCAGGTGTAATATTTTGATTGAAAGGTTCCGCTCCGGCTGGCAAACGCTGTAATGATAATACCGACTGAACTAGACCTCGTTAACCGCTGCCATTGAGTAAAAGCGTGTAATTTTAACCTTTTATCCGATGGATTGTGCTGTATTATTTGAAAAGCCTACACCATTGGCTCCTGCCTACAGCATCCACTTTCTCATTTCGGCACGCTGGCACAAACGCCAGCGGCGATGTATCGGTGCGCGCACACACACGAGTGTCAACGGGTCTTCGTTAGTGACACGGTGGCTCTATCGGGGATACATTAGCGCCGTGGTCATAGGATTTGACAAATGTATTAGACGATCGGCCTAGCCCGGAATCGCTGATTTCGAACCTCATCGATCTTCGGTCGATTTACATAAAAGCCACCGCAACGCAGATGCTCGGTGAATCGAATTTTCCATCACCTAATTTCTATAGTGTTGCAGACGAAAGAGATTCGAGGAAAGGTAAGATTTTTGTCGAGGCAACACTGTTTTCTCTGGCTAGGGGAACGGTGAATTTCGAGATTAGCTGGAAATGTTGTTTCAGTTACACGGTTATAGATGAAAAGAAATTCACGCTTCTATTCAGGCCAAGGATCAGATTTCTCCTCCACTAATTGCCCAAGGAATCTCAACCGCGATCGAACCAATTACTCGGCGTAACGCGATACGAGTCAAGGAAGAACCATTGGACTTTCGTAGTGTTTCATTTTATTTAATAAAAAGAGTCGTCTCTGCGGCTACTACATATATATAATATTTATAAAAAATAAAAGAAAAGAAGAACTGGAGAGAACAACGAAGTTAGGCGAGACACATGTCGTTCACGCTTGTCGTTCGACGGTCCTCGATGAAAGACTAGATACGATCGCGCGCGCGTCCTCCTCCTCCTCCTCGTCAGTCAGGTGTCCTCCGTGTGTCCACCAGCAGCCATTTTCGATGCCGAGAATTCGTGAAAAACGCGACACCCTCTACTGACCATTTCTGCTCGACGTTTTGTATCGTTTGGTTCGTCGTGCGACGAATAATCAACTTGACTCGGTCTTCAGATTTTTGTACAAAAAATTCTGGAAAAAATGATTTTTAGTTTTTCCATCGAGTTGTTCACATGCAATCTGTCTTGATATTGTAACGCATCGGATGCATCAATGAGTAATTTAGCCTCCATTGAACGAACGGTTGAACTAAAAATTATGTTAATATTGTATTATATAAATTTCTGCTCGATGTTTTGCATCGTTTGGTTCGTCGTGCGACGAAGAATTAACTCGACTCGGTCTTCAGATTTTTGTACAAAAAATTCTGGAAAAAATGATTTTCAGTTTTTCCATCGAGTTGTTCACATGCAATCTGTCTTGATATTGCAACGCATCGGATGCATCAATGAGTAATTTAGCCTCCATTGAACGAACGGTTAAACTAAAAATTATGTTAATATTGTATTATATAAATTTCTGCTCGACGTTTTGCATCGTTTGGTTCGTCGTGCGACGAAGAATTAACTCGACTCGGTCTTCAAATTTTTGTACAGAAAATTCTCTTTCGACGGAAGGAAGCCGCTCTCCAATTTGATCGGCCTCTCCTCGTATCTGTAACAAATGGTCTGCGTTAGGTAGGTGAAAGAAGCGGCCGTTCCACTTTTACGTGGTAATCGCTCACCTAGCTGAATCCTGGGCCGCAATTAATTTGCTCGGAACGTACGAATCGAGCAGAGATCTCGGTTCTTGAGAGGGACCTACGTGATTTTGGACCGGAACGGACTCGTCCTCCTGCGAGGGAACAGGCTGCAACGACGTCACGCCGAATTTGAATTCCTGCGCGGGTAATTGGGGTGGCACCAAGTTATCACTCGGTTCCTCCGGGTCCTGGTAAATGATCGTACGGGATTGCAGTTGGAAATTGCACATCACAAGGAGCGTATCGTTGTTGCGTTAAGCAGCTTCCTATTTTACATCGTATTACGTTGTTGCATGCGGAATGTCCGATTTTAGAATGCTAATGTTGCGAAGCGTTTTCACCCAGAAATAATATTACGATCTAAAGGTTTACATGTTATACTTCATTTTAAAGTATTTTTTACTAGAATAATTCCATTCTATTTTGATTATAAAAATGATTTTGATTGATTAATATTCGCTCGACATTTGAAGCACAAAAAATAGTGTCCCTCTACAACCTACAAAAACGGACCTCTTTGAGGTCTGTCCATCGAATATTTTTTGAAGTGTTATATATTATTTTTATTTGGTTAATTTAACTCATTAATACTTCAGTCTATTGCAATTCAGACAGAAAATTTTTATTTGATTTTATCTATTGGTAAAAAATACTGAACTTCCAATTTGACTCGACGTTAGACTATATATGGAAAATTTAATATTATTGAGGTTAATATTGAATTTTTATATAAAAAATTTTTATATATGAAATTTATATTATTGAGGTTAATATTGAATTTTCATATAAAAAAATTTTAGTTGCAAGCAATAATAGTATCAGAACAAATGTTGTATCTGAACAATGTCATACAATATTTTCAGTTTCAATAAATTGTAGTCATCGGAAGCCTCGATCACAGTCGAATTAGGAACTAAATCTATCTAAGCTACTTTACAACCCGATAAAGATTTCTAACGATGAAGCTAAATATACCTTTTCGGATGGTCGCTCAACAGAAATATAAATTCTTTATGAAGCAACCGGTTAACCAGAGTTGCAAACTTTAGAAATAGTTTATTATCCGTGGCTAATGCAACGTGACCTTCGATTCGACGATATACCAACCTTGACGTAATTCTGAGAGACACTCTGGCTAGTTTGCTGGACCAAAACCTGATTGGGCTGTTCGTCCGGTAGCGGTGCTTCGGGTTCCGATTGTTCAGGTGCTGCGTTGTATTTAATGTTGCTTTGCAGTGTGTTGTCTTGCACATAGGTAGGTGCGCGAGTGTACATGTCGCTGTACACAGGTGTAGCATGCATATAAACGGTTGTCGGTTGTGCGTAGACCAATTGGGAAACATATTGCGGTTGGGCTGGAGTAAGGTATGCTTGCGTGTACAAGAATTGCCTTCCCTGGGCGTATGATTGGTCTGGTTGCTCGTACGCTGCCACGTTTACTAACGGGGCACTGGTGTACTTCTTCGGAGTAACGGAAGATGTGTAAACGGTGCTCTTTTGGGGCTGAAAAAATGATTTTCAGTTTTTGTATCGAGTAGTTCAAATGCAATCTATCATAATGTTGGAACGCATCGGATGCATCAATGAGTAATTTAGCCTTCAATGAATTTAATTATTTAATATTGTATTATATAAATTTCTGCTCAACGTTTTGCATCGTTTGGTTCGTCGTGCGACGAATAATTAACTTGACTCGACTTTTAGATTTTTGTAAAAAAAATGCTGAATAAATGATTTTCAGTTTTTGTATCGAGTAGTTCAAATGCAATCTGTCTTAATATTGGAACGCGTCGGATGCATCAATGAGTAATTTAGCCTTCAATGAATTTAATTATTTAATATTGTATTATATAAATTTCTGCTCAAAGTTTTGCATCGTTTGGTTCGTCGTGCGACGAATAATTAACTTGACTCGACTTTTAGATTTTTGTAAAAAAAATGCTGAATAAATGATTTTCAGTTTTTGTATCGAGTAGTTCAAATGCAATCTGTCTTAATGTTGGAACGCGTCGGATGCATCAATGAGTAATTTAGCGTTCATTGAACGAACGGTTGAACTAAAAATTACGTTTTATATTATATTATATTTATATAATAAAAATTATATATTATATAAAATGAAGTAGTAGGTTACGTATGAATGTGCATCGATAATCAAAGGAAAAAGTCGAAACACATCTGTTAAACTTGAAATATTTAATGCAAACGAACGACAGCTTGAATATTTAATAAACGCTCGTTCATTAGTTGAAACGAAGCTGATTTCAATATTTGATGGGAACGAACAAAGCTTTGAATATTTTACTGATTTATCAGTGAAACCGAAGCAGAAAAATATAACTTTCAGATTTGTACAGAAGAGAATATTAACATTATTAAAATTAATGAAACTCGATGTAATTATATCGTAACGAAGAATGCAAAATATTCGTGTAACAGCAAGTTTATGCATATTCAAAAGTGGAGTGAGTTAATCTTGTTTAATGAACTGTACCGTGTATGACGAAACAGGTTAAAGATCTAAAATTTAACAAGTGTATTCTGACGGGGCTTCTTTCTGTGTGAATTGGGTCAACGCGGAACACGTTCCGGAAGACGCGATATACTATTTCGAGTTTAAAGCATTGTAGTAAAACAGATCATTAGTTTTTACGCTAACCTTGGTAGTGAAAGTGGTCGGAGCGCCAGCATTGTGTTTCGTAGTATACTGGATCTGATAAGTTGGCTTCACTGGAACAATCGGTTTCTGGCTTAGCGTCGTGGTATAAAGAGGAATAGATATCTGCTCCGACCCAGCCGTAGTCAATTGGGGCAGCAGCAGACCTCTGGTTTTACCAGGATTTGCCTCCAAGTTCGGGTAATAGGTCAGCAAGTGCATCATGGGAATGTCGACGTACAGTGTTTCTGAAATCATATAACAGAGATATAGCACAGTTCCGTCGGCTAAAGGAAACCATTCTCGTGAAACTAGGTTTCCCTACTCTGAAAATACTTCTCTGTCTTTCACTGTTACTAACTTTTCTTATTCCGAGCTTACTATTAACTATTTTTCTTTTTCAGACTGTCTAAATAATGCTACTTCAGTAACGTCCGTTTTATCGAAACTATTATAACTAGACTGCGGATGTTTATGCAATTTTTAATTTTTACATTTTCATTGGCAATAGCATTTGTAGATCCGGAATAAATAAAAATCATACTAAATTCTCCAGAATTTTTTGAAAATTTCCTCAGTCTAATTATAACGGTGTCCTTAACTTTTTAAATTTAGTATTTCAAGCATAAACAAAGGTGTCAGATTTAAATAATTATTTTATCGAATACTTTTACATAACCAGTTACGCAGAAAGTGGAGTGCGAGTAATTCAAAGTTAAATTCATCGAATATTTTTCTGTCGCATAAAATTCGCTGTCTACTGACAACAAACGTTTAGATTACCTTTGTTCCCAGTTTTCGCGTACTTCGCTGTAGCTGCCTTCTGCTGTACGGTCTGCATCTGATTACCAACTACCACTTCCGGTTGGTAGGTGAGCTGTTGCGACTCGTAGTAGTTCGGCGCGACTTCTCTCGGAGGTGGAGGTTGTTGAAAATCGTTGTAATATTGAGGAGGTTGTTCCGACAAGACGGTGTTCTGTTGTTGGTAGACCTGCTCCTTGGGAACATATTTGCTAGGTTGAACATAGGTCTCCTGGATCTGTGGAAAGATGCGCGCTCGATGATAGAGTTTGAGGTACCCTGAGGGAATATTGTAAATCGTATCGCTTTACATTTTGACCTGCCGGAGGCGTGACGTACGCAACAGGTGCATTAGGTGGCCTGTTGTATTGGCTCGTTAGTTGGTACTGTTGCTGACTAATCTCGGGCTTCGTCAAGTAGTTCGTTCCATCCGGCCGAGCAACTCCTGTCTTCGATATCCCTTCCGCCCTTAAATTGTCCCTTTCTATGTCCTCCAAATTGATCTTCTTCTCCGCGTTCACGCAGACGTACAGCAGGCCCAGTATCAGATACAGCCTCTACAAAAATAAAGATCGTCACGAATCGTGCATCAACAACGCCGCTCTATATATATATTATATGTATATATTATATCGTGCAATCGCGATTATTATTTCGTTATGCTCGATCGATCGTATGCTTGTTCCTTAACCATTGCGACAACTGGGAAAAAATGAACTTGCATCGGGATACACTTTCACTGCTCGTGAAGTTCTGGGTCAAACATCCGGCATGGACCAGTCTTTTATACACTGCGCCACGCATCGCCCCCTCTCCCTCCCCCCTGTGCTGACCAAGTGTATCGCATCATCGATGCAAAAGTAAAAGTTTCTCTTCCTCATCCCCGGCGAATTTTCGGTGCAACGTGTCCGAAATATAGGGTGCTCGAAAAGACCAAGCTCGACCTTAAGTGGAACTTGTTACAAAATTTGAGCTTCCCCTTTTTCTACAATCGACTGTCGTTTCTTGCTACCTTTTACGGCAATTTTATCGCAGATTACGGGAGATGTTACGGCAATGTTATGGCGGATACCGTGAATTTCATTCCGTCCATCTTATGAAATATTGCTTGATTTTATACGGGGCACATTATTTCGATCGTAACCAACGGCAAGAACAAACTTTTATTTATTAGATTAATATCCGAGAGAAAACAGTTCGAGGAATAAAATAAATTGACCGTAAGCGAATTAATAAGAATAATATTTCTTGTTTCGAGATATTTCAAGGAAAAGTATACTAACACTAAATGAATTTCACTTTTACAATGTGAATTCCATTTTTTTTTAAATCGTAAAAATTACATTATATAATAAACTCATTTCTTTTTTAATTTTGACTTGGACCACTTTCATAATTATGGGCATCAATAACGGTGACTCTAATGTGTCCAAATTAGCCGTTGAATTTCACTTTTACAATGTGAATTCCATTTTCAAAAAAATCGTAAAAATAGCATGAATTTAATAAACTCATTTTTTTAATTTCTACTTGGACCACTTAAATAATTATGGGCATCAATAACGGTGACTCGAATGTGTCCAAATTAGCCGTTGAATTTCACTGAGAGAAGTCAGAGAGGCATTTTTGCATATTTAACGTTCTCGAGGTAGAAGCTTTTAAGGCGACGTAAAATCTAAAGGAGATTTAATATTGAGCGTCTGCTATTTGATTCATCCGTGTGCTCGTCTACCGACTATTTTTATGGATATTGACCGGGCACTCGAAGCGTGAAATAGGATTTCCGTGTGATATTCGAGAAAGCATACGTACCATATCGTTCTACTGTGAAAAAGTACGATCGCGACGGAAAGATCCTAGCTCTACTACAAAACCAAAGTAGATTCACCTTCTCTTATATAGCTTTTGCCCCTACCAGTAGCATCCCCTGACGAGGCGCACACTTCACCTGTGGATCACGGCGCGTAATATGGGTCTCGTGGACCATGCACTAAAGAAACCGACTGACCAATAATGTTAAAAGTGAAGGGACCACGCGTCTCATCCCTTTCTTGTTCTGAAAAACGTCTAGCTCTCCATGTTTTCACATTAGCTTCAAACAGTTTAGACTATCTCCGCGAGAGGCGTGTTCTCGCTGACGCGAACAATGCCGTTTCATCAGACTGTAACGCGTTACCTAAGTTCACGATCGAATCACGGTACACGCGGAATCAATTTCTCGCGTCGGGTCTCCTAATTGCTAATCTCCCTACCTAGCCGTGATAAGCATTTCTCACGATCGCCAGCATGAAAACCGGACGATCGGTTCGGACGAGAAAAACGAGCTGCTAGCTCGCCCGTGAGAACCGGTGAAGAAAAGTCGATGGAAACGCGGATATGCTAGCCGGTTGCTCGGAAACGAATCATTAACTAAGCATTTTCAGATTGCAGCGCGGAGTGATGCATGGCAAATGCATTTCCAATGGAGGAGGACGCGTTAAATAGCTGTCGCAGCCCACCGGCAGCCGATAATCTCCGTCTAAATCGCTCCAAGTTTTCCAGTACAAAGTCGTTCTAATTATTCGGTCGGTTAATCGGTTCATTAGTCTGCTAATGAAGTGAATTCGTTGCCGGCCTGCGCCCGACAGCTTCCGTCGGGACTTCGATGCAAAGGCCGACTCGTCGAATCGTTCAGCGATTTCGATCCAAGCAATGATTATACTTAGAACACGTTTTTAGCGTGGGAAATCATCTGTGTTATCTGCAATGTTCTGGATAAAAAAAACGAACTTGTAGTTGTTCGATTTTGATCTAATTATTCGGTGATGAATATGTATAATTTTAAATGTTGTATAAATAAAATTATAAACTATAAAAAGTATAAATACTATAAAGCAATTTTACAAATTAATTTCAATTTCCAACGTCGTAGTAATAATATGTATTACAAATTTCAATCTCTATGTTAAGATTTTTATGAAGCATGTAGTATTAAAATACAGAACCTTGATAATGTAGTACAATCTGATTTTATTATAACGTCTTTCACTGTTAGAATTTCAGACACAGTTTTTCTCCTTTCTTGAAAATGATCCACACAAGGATCGAAACGTTGAAAGTTCAAATTAATTTGTAAAATTGCTTTATAGTGTTGATCAGACCGTTGCGCCGAAATCATTAATATTTTTCATATAGAATTTTAGTTTATAATTTCAAAATTTCTTTAGGAGATAATTCAAAAGAAAACGGTTTGAAGCACTCTGTGGTTTTGCTTGATTTCTATCAAGAAATCGTTGTAGTACATTTCAGCTGCAAAACCAAAAATGTATATTTTTTTTATTGAATTTAAGCACATTATTTAAACGTCAGCGTGTGCGGTTGGACACTGAAATAAGCGTTGGAGATATTTGAAGTAACCATTGATATTTTTCGAATTTTGTTCGGAATCCCCATGTAAATCCGGCATTGTGGCGTCGCCTCGTTATTGCATCTCTACTGTTCGAGAAAATCCTCGAAACCCCTGTAATTCAAACGGAATGTACACTTTCGAGTACATTGAATAAGGTTACCGTTAAGCAGGGATTTTTAATGAAACAGCAGCGGAGAATCAGTCGATGAGAAGTGCCTCATCCTGTAACGCGGAACATGCTTCCGTGAAGGTATATAAGCCAGCTTTATTTCTTTCTCTGTAGGTACATGGCTGGGTCAAAGCTCAATAGGGTCTTATAAGCCGTATGCACTTCTAGGCGGAACCCAGTTACTAGGTCATTCGGAACAGTTGAACGCGACACAGTCCTTTGGCCTGTGTCTGTATGCGCTTCTTTCGATTGCGCTTCGAATTTGCCAAGTTTTATTGCTGCTCAGCTACGAAAAGCTCGGCTACTTTGCCTCCATTTCTATTGAACCGTATAAACATTGCTATCACTTAAACAAATTGAATTGCTGTACCTTCTAACTGGGCATATTGAGTTAATTCGTTTGCATTTTCTTCGTAATTAATTCTTTGGACTTGCGTTAATTGCAGCAAAATTTTTGTTAATGTTGTTCCAGGTACCAATTTTGCTAGTTTGATTAAATTTTCAACGTTTCGATCCTAATATGTATCTTTCTCAAGAAAGAAGAAAACTGCGTCTGTAAATTTTAATAGAAAATTCAGTATTATTGTAATAACAACGGATTTAAATACAAGGACAAAATTCAGTAATAAATTACTAACTTGCTTTATGTAAATTTTAAAAACGAATACCTAAGCCATTTGAAAATTCTAAAGTACACTCGAAAGACCCTATCCAACATAAACAATTATGCGAATTGTCTGATCTATGAAAACACGAATAAATAAATTGTTTCGCTAGCACCGATTTCCAGAAGCTTTTACGGAGTCTATCAATGTTCGAATCAGAATAACAGACTCTCTGTCTCGGGGAGGAATAAAAAAGGGAGAACGGGCTACGAGGACACTTCTTCCAAACAAGTGAAAAGAGGGATTAATATATTCAAGGATAGAGACGAAGAGAGAGCACGCGAAAGACTTAATAATCACAGCTATAATGAATCTCAAGTTTTCATTCCGCGTATTATTCGATTCAATATCGCTGAGCCGAATAAAATTGGCATACTTCGCCGGAGTACCAAGTAAACTTCTTAACTTACGATTCCATTATTGGATCGCTGCACATAAAGTTACATTTTCCCATCGCATTTTTATCGAATCTAAGAGGGAGGAAGGTTTGCCCAATGAAATATTTAAGTGAGCTAATAATGGATAGAATGATCTTATTTTACTTCTCAACTTGCACCGCTTAATAGTAATCGCATTTTAATAGAGACAACGGCTAGGAATAACTTATGATGTAGAGAGTTGTCTGAAGTAGTTATCTATAGAACATTGCTACATACTGAAAAAAATCCGTAGTTTAATATTATCCTCTCGCAGCAAGTAGGTAAGGCAAAGTATAGGAGACTTTCGCGCGAAATTCCAAGTCGGGAAAAACGAAGGATAACTTTTCACTCGGGCAAAAAATTCGACTGCGGCTAGTAAAGCGGAAGTAAAGGGGATTTCGCGGTGTCCATCAATCTCTTTGTAGACTCCCTTCTCCCGATGGCGTCGATCGGACTCGCTATTGAATCGCACGTTTCCGCGAACCCTTTCTTCTAACACACACACGAGCGCGTTCTGGAACGGATGGGAAGAAAAAAAGAAACACTTTCTATCCGCATCCCGGGCGTGGACAGGACGGATTTATAAAACGATGATCGCGTCGCCGTTACCCACGGGTCGAATTGCCTTCAATTAACTCGAGAAAGTGACTCGGCCGTGCAACGGCGGCAATATTCGCGAGGGGAAAAAAAGCGGCGGACCCTAGGCGGGCCTTTGGGTCCGTCTCGAACGGGATTTCGTCAGAGCTGTCAAGAACGAAGGCACACGGGCTGATCCCCGCCTTTCTTCCTATCGCTTTCTCGGCTGTTCCGGTTCGTCGACCGAGTTAGAAGGTCGTCTTGGTGTTTGTAAAACAAAACCAAATCGTATAAGAAAACACGGGTATTCGAAACGGCCCGACAACGGCTTCTCGTCGTAGGACCCAAGAAGGGAAAGCGACGAGAACAATCGAGGGTGACATCAATTAACCCCTTGCCGTAATTTAAAAAGTCATACTCGTCATGAAGATTTTAAACGAAGTCGAACAAGTATAAACGTTGCACTTTTCTTTTTAAATGAAATCAAATTTCATTCGTTTGTAATCAATATTTAAGCATTGAAATAATTATAGCCATACAAAAAATATAGATTGTCTCTCCTACGACATTTTTCATTGTGACTGTAAAGAAAATGTATTATTTAAAAGCTTTCTGTGCTTAATATATTTACAGACATTCTCATTATAAGACTATACATTAATATATTAGCGAGTAAAGAATAGACGTATTTTTCAAAGGAACATTAACAAATTGTTGGTTGACTACGCAAGAGTTAATTTCTTCCGACCTAGAACAATTTCATTCTATATGATTAATTGCCTCTTTATAGATATGAAATTGATATAGCACCTCGCACAACACTTAAATGTTTGATGGATACCAACATATTTACTAATGTAAATAACATTTTGAATAATGGTACAGCCATTTTTAGCGTCGACTCTCTGGGTCAGCAGTCGAGCGCTAAGGGTTAAGGCGCAGTGATTCTCTAAAACCGTGCGAGAACTTTTTATTAAACTGGTTATAACGGGTTCGGTGGTGTTGTATTTTCTGACAGCAGCGGAGCGACCACCGTCCGAAGGTGCGGCCGACATGGAAAATTCCTTCGACCAGATGAAAAGAGCCATAGCGACGGAAAGAGAAATCAAATTTCCCTCGAGAAAGGAAGCCGATGCGGAGCAGATCGGCGACGATCGGAGGTATAGAAAGTATCGAAAACGGAATCTCAAAGCGTTCCCCTGAAAGCGAGATAAGAGTGGACGATCGGTCTTCGAGTTTGCGGAAGTTCGTGGAAGCCCGGCTTGAGCGATGCGTTGAACCGGAATGTAACGAAGCTTTCAGGTCACCGTGTACGTCCGCAGATCGAAATCGTGCCCGGTTGCGAGAAAGTAAGAGGCTCGGTTCAGCTGATTTTATTTTCGAGCATCGGCAACAGCGACCGGGGGCAACACGAAAAATAAAACGAACACTCCACTCTCTCTCTCACCTGATGCCGATCCACGGGATCGCACTTCCCCTTTCCTTCACCGCGCCCAAACGATCGGCGACCGGACGTTGCCTTGATCCGGATCCACGTTGCTTTCGTTCCGCGATCGTTGCTCTCGTCTTTCCGCCTTCCGCCCGGGGGCACAACCGTCGCACTTCTCTCCCCACTCTGCCGAGGGTTCTTCGATTTTTCCCGATCAAGATCTCGATCCCCGTCGAATCATGCCAGCCCGACGATCGTCTCTCGCGAATCCCCCACCTTGCCGGGACGATTTCGAATTGCATGCAAATCGTGGAAAAGGAGAAAGGAATCCAGGCATCACGAAAAGAACCAACAACGATCGTTTATTAGCTAGGTGATTGCAAACCGAGTACAATATTTGCATGCGGAAGCCTCGTACATATATCGGTGTCACCTTGGGTCGTAGGTGAGAAAGTCAGGTGGATTTTTTCCGCTCTTTCGGAGAAAACAAAAACAGAAGAAAAAAACAGTCGACAGGAGCGAAAGTATTATTAGTATCCGGCTTAACCTAAGGAGTTCACGTTTCTCGCAGTTTCGCTGAAACCGTCCTCGAACCAGTTCCCCCTTCTAGACGGGCGGCGTGCAATCGTAACAAAAAAGGAGTAGAAACTACAGGAAACAATTATAAATCTAATTAGAGATCCGGCCCTTCGACTATGATCGGAAACCGCGGCACCACCGTGTGAAAGTTGATTTTCTTTTGTAAGTGTCTCTGGATACGTGTCCTCGCGTGTGGATTCCGTATCAGCGTCGAAGGAGCAACACATCTCCATAACAACGAAGGAGAGTTCTCCTCTTATTTACTATGTTTAACCTTTCTTCGTTTTGCTCCCGAAGTTCACGTCGTCCAAGTTGTTTTTATACTGCGACTGTTGTTGACTCGACGTCTGCGTAGGGTAGCTACCTGTGTATTGGTAGCCGTATCCTTGAGGCGTTTGCACCGTCACGAAGTTCTGATTCTGATAAGACTGCTCGCCCTCGTAATTCTGCTGCTTCTCGTTCTGGCTCGCGGAGCTGTCGTAATCCTGCGATCCTTGGGACGACGAGCTCTCGTAGTTCTCGTATTCGTTCGAATCCGCTTGATCCTTCGCTGGCTTCTCGGCCGCGGTGTAAACCCCGGCGATGGCTGGCGGATAAAGGATGTTCTTCAGATGGGTAGTCGGCGTTTGGCTAATTTGACTGGCTGCGTTGGCGATGTTCAACTTGCCGAGGATGTTTGGGTTCACTACATAAGCCAGGCCAGCCTTGGCGATGACGTTCGGGACTGACACGTGGCGCAGCGAATCCTTGATCTGATCGTTCTGGTTCGTTTTCTGCCCTCTCTCGTTGCTCTTACTCCCGTCGTTCGAATATTGTCCGACCGCTTGCAAGTTCTGGACCAACACTTTCGCCCAGTTCTGATTCATCAAATCCTCCAGCTGTTGCGCTTTGACGTAAGGAGCAGGCAGAGGATAATCTGGGCCTACCGGTTGTCCTGCGACGCTGATCACCCTGTAGGTCGTCTTAGGTGGAGGTAGCTGAATACCTTTGATGTGAATGTCAGTCACCTGTTCCAATTGATTCTGAGGACTGCTAGACTTGTAGGTGCTAGGTTGACTATCCAGATCCTTTGAATTTGTTGAAATATAGTTTGCTCCGTCGACGTATTGACTGTTCGTAGATTCTTGCTCCTCGTTGTTGGTCTTGTACCTCTTCTCGCTGCTTGGCTTCTTCCTGCTGCTCTTTTCACTATCCTGATCAGTATTCGAGTCACTTGAATACTCTGATCCATGCGGTGGCAGCGGTGGTGGTGCGTA
This sequence comes from Lasioglossum zephyrum, assembly GCA_028455615.1. NCBI lineage: Eukaryota > Metazoa > Arthropoda > Insecta > Hymenoptera > Halictidae > Lasioglossum > Lasioglossum zephyrum. Next base: position 10,818,718 of record CM052324.1, on the reverse strand, counting down.
CATAGGTTGGGTATAGTAGTTCGGATAATAGTAAGGCGGTTGATAGTAGTAATTAGGATAGGATCCTGAGTAAGGCATCCCTGAGTAAGAAGGAGGCATGGGATACGGTGTCGAGTACGAATTGTACCCACTGTACGCTGGGCTTGGGTACGCGTACGGAAGAGAACCGTAATACGAGTAACCCGATGAAGTTGAAGCTTTCGGGTAAGGATTGTAGCTAGGATAGTAAGGATCTCGTGGATAATTCGTGTTGTAACTGGAGCTGTACGAGTCCTTAGCGTCTAGCTTCGGAGCGTAGAGCTCCGGAGACAATTGCGTGATGGTATCCCTATCGGTTCCTCTTTTGATCAGCTTGGGGTTGTACGGATACACAGGGAATATAGGAAGGAAGGGTTCGTCGTTCGGATCGCTACCTTTCCCATTTCCTTGGGCAAGAATCGTGGGTAGTAAAAGGATCAGCGCCTGCAACAATGAAAACAAATTAAAAAATATATATACACTATCACCGAAAAGTATCCGGACACTTCTTTTTTCTCTACAAAATGTAGTAGGAGATATATTTAGAACAAAGTTGTGTCACTTGTAATTACTATTTATTAGAATTTATTTTTATGTGCAAATTGTATAATGGAAATGTATTAAAATAATAACTATCTACAATCGATGCTTGGAAGTAAATTCAAAGAAAAAATTGATACAAATACTGATAATAAAATACTAATAGAATCTAAAACTAATAGATTAGTGCAACCGGGAATATCTAATCGCGTATCTTAGTCTAATATTGGTGGGTTTCCACATAGAGGTGGTTTTAAACTTAGAACGTTAGATATTCCATGAGAAAATAATTAATTAATTAATTAATCCATAAGAAAGTATTAGAACGCTAATAGTGACTAAAATCACTATTTAAGACGCTTAACTAATTTTTATGGAATTTTGCGGATACTATTGAATATGTATCCAGTGAATTAATTGTTTTGATAAAAAAATAGCAAAGTGAAGCACCGGCGAACGACTCTAATGTTGTATCGAGGCGGAACGCTGTCAGACGCGAAGCTTATCAGTTGTATGAAATAAATACCAACCAGCATCGCCATATCAATCAGCCGCGGCGTTAGCGTCGCTCAGCTTTGTCTCTAAATACTTGTCCACGGATCTACGAGTCCGTTTCTCTTTACTGTCTCATTCGCGACTCTTGTCCACCGTTCACCGTTGATCGAGCAGATCGAACCGACACGCCGGCGCGACGTCTAATGATGTATCAGCCGACATTGAATTTCTCCTTTATACCCGGCCGGCTGAAAAATCGCGGAAACTAGTTTAACATTTCTCTGCTCTTATATGTAGATACCTGGCCGTAGGCCGGCGCACCGGTTCGTTGGAAGTAGCTTGTAAAACGCCTAGATCTGGTCGGCTAGCGTTCTCCTCGCCGCGAGACAAACAGGTCCGCGGTGCCGCGGGTGGGATCATAGATCCACCCATAGTCACGTGCCGGTCGGATGGATCACGAAAGGGAAACGGAGCAGGGATCGAGCATAGGTACTCACGGAAGTCCAAAACAACAGTTGTTTCTTAACTGTTCTTGAAAATAGTCGTTCGATGAAAACGAATGAGTGAGATATGATTATTAAAGATAACTCATAATATAAGGTCTCTTAATGTGGGATGTATTCAATACTGTCTTTTTCTATATTTTTTACTTTTTTTCTTCTTCGATATCCATCTTCGTACTGATGAGCTAAAACTTCGCCCCTCTTCTTCTTGAACGACTATTAATTTTGACACGGTTCAAATCGCGCGATTTAGTGTATGACTCGTAATGAAAATTCTGAACAGATCCTAATAAAAATGTATATCGGTGGTTCGGATCCCACCTTAATAAACTGTAAGTCCCGCCGCGAAGTAACCTTAGCGAAGGGTCGAGAGCGACGTAAAATAAATAATATAAAAACAATGTATGTAATAATTTCCTGTAACCGAAATAAAACTCTATTTTGATTTTATTAATGTACAGCGATTGGAGAGCACATAGGCATATAATAGATATAAGTTTTCTCCTTTTTTCCTTAATTGTGATCTACAGACAATTTCTAATCATTGAAACTGTAAAATAAATCTAAAATAAATATTTAGGTAGACCATTGTGTATATGTATCGTATTGTGTAGTAAATGTACGGTATAAACACAGTAATTTCAAACAATTATTTCGTATCGGTAAGAATGCGAAATAATCAATGCGAGAGAGAAAAAGAGACTAAAATAAATTGACTCGTATCAAAGCGGCCCTCGATTCAGACACCTTTAACCAGGTCCTACAACAAGATTTCCAGTCCCTGAAACAGAGACAGATCCAGACGCCACGGATCCCTAAACGAGAAAGCGAGCAGTTATCGTCGCGACGCTCGTGGCTACGAGTCTCTCTGGCCCGGCACGCGATCTCGAAAGAAGATCGAAAACGATCTCGATTCCAGCCCCGTGGAAAAAGCGACTCCGTTCGGGACGATCATCCGTCACGGAAGTGAGCAGAAGAGGACCAATTCTGTTTCCGCCCGCGGACACCCCGCTCGATTCGTCTCCGATTCGATGGACTTTCACTCGCATCCCGCATCCGCCGCGTATCTACGGAGCCACGCCTTCGATAACCACGCGATCGATACAGTCCAACCCGATAAATATAATAGAAGGCGGAATCGGGGAGCAAGTATTGGACCGCGAGCCGCCGACTTGACTCGCCCCGAGACATCAGACTCTTCGTCGCGCCGCACAGTAGGCTGGATCGAAGATTTAGTGATATTACTTACCAGCTGACCCGACAGACGTTTCCTGTACAAATTTCAATAACTTTAAAATCCTATGGAAAAAAGCACTTTCATTTTTTTCGGAATTTTTCATTTTTCCGGACAACTTTTCCAATTCTTCTTTCTCCAAAAACCTTACTTGAACTATTACGAACAGTTTTTTTTTAAATTAGCCAAATCTGTCCAGCCAGTAAATAATTTATAATTAAAAGAATTAGGTAAATATTATTAATGTTATTATTAAATTTTAAGGGGAGATATTTTTATTATAGATAATAAAAATAATAAAAGGTATAATTAATTTAAAAAATTTTAATATAATTTCATGAGAACTATTCATTTTTATCAAGAAATAATTTATAAAAATATGTATTAATTTTGGGGATTAATGATTCTATCGAACTTTTAAAGTAAACCATTCTAGGATCTACGTTTGACCCCCGATAATTGTCCTCTCTTTTCCGCAATGTTTTGATGATCCCGTTTAATCCTTAATGCCCATTTTTCTTCTATATTAAGCAGCATACATAATTACAAAGAAAATGTTTTTTCCAATCCGGTCTATGGTTTCGCTCGAGAAAGTGCCCCATGAATGCGAGAGGAACGATTTTATCAGGAATCTGAAATCGCTTTGATATCCGGCACATCACTGTTTCCTTCGCGCGGAATTAGCATGCGAGATTACAGTACACGCCGCTTGTTATCTGCGATCGAGAACAACGCGACGAGTCCCCGCAACAATGAACATCGTTGATTGCCTTCACGCCAGCTCTGGCGCCGCCGGAGGCGTTACCGCAACACCGATCGCAGCCAATTAAAAATTTCCCGCGGTAGAGACGCGCCGTGTGTCGCGAAAGTTGCGGTCGGAGAGCCAGCTAAATTGTTTCAGATATGTACGCACGTGTTCCACTTGTACGAATGAATGTTCGGAGAGGTACATCAAAGATGCACCTTTTAGGGTCAACGCACGGTACACCATTTCATTTCGCCTGGCGATCATTCGTACAGATTGTACTTAGTAGACTACAAATCTTTATGCATTTATAAATGAATTGAATAGACGAAATTAAAAATTGTTGAAATTTTTTTTAATTCAACATGTCAATTCATGATTTCTCCTGTACTAATCACCCGCAGTTTAGTAATTAAACAAGACTCAAACTTATCAAGTACAAAAAGGGAACTCGATGTCAAACATCGTATTTTTTAACCGACTTCGAAAAAGAAGAATGTTACTCATCCATGATCGTCTCAGCTGTGTGCATCGGTACGACTGTGGAATAGAATGTACTTTATGTTTAACTAAAAATTTTGAGCACGTCGCCGGCAGAACTTGTTTCGTTTGATGAAAAAATTGTGTATACAAAATTTGAGACCAATTGGGAGAAAACCAATAAAGAGAACATTCCTTAGATACATTCGAGCACAAAACTATTGTATACTATGTAATGTTTGTAATGTATATTATATGTAAACAGCTTACATGGTTGAAACGAATAAATAACAGTAACAACTGATAAGAGTGATTCGACAAAGAAAAATGTAAGAATTAGACAAACATACGAGTGTCATTGACGTTTCTGTAAAAGTGGGGCGTATCGGTTAGTTGTACTCTAGCGATCATTAATTTCTTGACGCGCGGTACATGTCCGATCCGTGGATCTCGATCACGGTCGCTCGGTGGAACGTGCAAAGAGTAAGAGCGGACAGTTTTCCCTGTTTTCGCTGAAGGCACGTCTGCCAGGACGGGCGTGAGAGTGAAGCGCAAGTATGTCGCCCGACCGCAGAACCAGTCGGGAAATAGTGAAACGCGGCTTTTCTATGACAAAGACGATGCACCGGTTCCGGCGCGACAATGTGGCTGCCGAACTGCCTCATAAGAAGATTGACTTCAACATAATAATACAATTCAATATAACAACGATAACCACGAAAAGTATTTACAGAATGAGAATACACAAAATACAAAAACATTAATATCAATAAATGTATACAGATAAATATAAAAATATTATATTTCTATATAATATAAATATATTAATTATATTATTTATTTTTATATTGTGCATAAATATATTTTGTACACAGTGTGTAGACGTTCCAACCACTCATACTTATATGAGAACCCTTATGTACTCAAACCGCAGATCTTGAAGAATGACAACACGAGACACGCGGCTTCTTACGGTTATCTTTAACGATAACTCAAAAAATATTTACAGGATGAGAGTACACAAAATACAAAAACATTGATATCAATAAATGTATACAGATAAATATAAAAATATTATATTTCTATATAATATAAATGTATTAATTATATTATTTATTTTTATATTGTGTATAAATATATTTTGTACACAGTGTGTAGACGTTCCAACCACTCATACTTATATGAGAACCCTTATATACTCAAACCGCAGATCTTGAAGAATGACAACACGAGACACGCGGCTTCTTCGACAAACGAGCTTCTTTGAAATCCACTGCGTCGAGTCAGCAAATGCACGCGTGCGTTTACTCGCGAATGCGCACGTGCAATTGAAAAGTGGGTCACAGACCGGTGTGTACGAGAACGGCACACGGAATACTGCCCCCGCGCGTCTGTGCGCTTTCTTCGGTGTGTGGGTGTCGTTCGATACCCTTTCCTTCCTGATACAGGTATCACCGTCTCGGATGCGAGTAATGATTTTCGAGGATTTCTCTGGAAGGTATTTTGATTCGTTACACGGCCCCCGCTGCTTGCTTGTATTCGCACTTTCCTCGCGGCAACGAAGATTCCTTTTCCATCAGACGTTCATTTATTTCACCCAGCGAACTTAATCCCTCTTCTTAACCGAAGTCGAAAGCTGCTTGAATTTGAATTGTTTTTATCCATTCACGCGATACGAATCTCTTTCGTCGTGTTCCTCGGAGAAAGTCGCGAATTCGAAAATAATACAGTAAATCGTATATTCGGTGGATTAAACACGTTAAGGTCTTACTTCTATTTATTCTGGCGGGTAAACAAGCTCCACGGTTTTCCAAGATAGAGGCACAACCGTGGATAGTATAATTCGCTGATCAGAATTTATCGGTCGATGGTTTTATACGTTGTCGTCGTTTATTGTCACGAACCGTAATTTATACCGCAGATGTACGCAGCGAACACATTTTTCGTCCTTACGAATGTCTCCGTGCCAACAATGGAACAAGAAATGATAGATAGCGCGAACCCACGCTGTGTTTCAAATACTTAATTCGTTCCAGCGCTTTCCGCGTTCGTCGGAAAAGCTTCATCGCTGGAAGGTTATTAAAAAATGAATTTCACAGTTCGAAATTGGTTTTTCTGATTCGCTTCGAACAATCTGCGTAAGTCGAGGACTACTGCATACATGACCCTAAATAATGAATAAATTAATCCAAATCCTACCCGCTTGTAAATCTGTGTTCATCAACTCCGTTGTACAGCATTATTCCTGAGACAACTTTCAGATTTCATATCTGAAATTATGGAGCCACAGCCGATTTTATCAAAATTAATTTCAAGGAGCGATAATATTTATTATTTTTTAAACGGTGGCTTACCGTACCGAGAGAAAATCTGAGTTTTCGACTGCCGATTTAAAATAATCCTGACCCAGTTTCTACGAGATGGAGTTCAGCGTTAGATGATAATACCGAGTTTCCTTGCCGTCGGTTACTCGACTCTTTTCGGTCCCGGCGGCCGATGTAAAGTTTTAAATATTTGCGTCCCCGGAAAAGCTTGACGAGTAAACGGCGCCTTCGAGCTCCGCCCGGGTCTACAGTGGCCCCGATGGAGCTCTTCAGTTACTCGAAAACTTCGATACTCGTCCCTGCTCGGAGAGTTCTAGATCAACATGGTGAAGCCGGAGCCCCCGTCGACTACCTTTTCGCGAAGACAGTAAAATTACAGGAGTTTTAGAACTAATTTAACCCCCCGGAACTTTTAATCCCGACCGTTGCGCCCGCCGCACCCCCTGGCGCCATTAATAAAGAAAGGAATGCAACAAATTACGCCACTAAGGAGCTCCGTAATTCAAAGGAGCCGTTTGTCAGGCCAAATGAAACGAGAGCAATTAGCTGCCTCGCGCCGACGTGTCGGGAGAACCTTGAAATATCGTGTTACAAAAAGTGGCCAAAAACGAAATAGAAGGTTAACGTAAGGAAAATGTACAATCAAGTTCAGGTCGTTTACAAAAACGTTTTTACTGTTACGTGCGACCCTCACGGACCACAGTCGGCTAATACCAATTCATCAGTCTTGCGTGAATGACCGATAAGATCACCGTCAGATAGTGCCAATTCACGACTCATTAAATTCGGACAGTGCTGGGACAATTCAAATAAAAAGCCAATACAATACTTTTATCCAAATAAAGTAGTATTTCAGTATTTATTTTATTACTTAATTCTACATAGAAAAATAGTTGAAATATCTATTTATTACTCGTGTATTGAAGCTATTAATTTAAGTAATATTTGCTGTGCGATATTTTAGAAATAATAGTTTTCGTATAATATTGTTTTTGTGTGGAAACGGTTCTGCTGTGGATTTCAACCGCTTAAGCTTACTTACTCTATAATGTATAAGAATAGTTATGAATGTCATGAAAGGTACTGCTGAAGTTTCATTCCATTCATAATGGCAGAAATATTTATTTCAAGTAACTATTTTAAATTCGTCTTGAGAGACACATAATTGAAATACACATTTCATATACTCTTGAGAGATTAAATACATGTTTCAAATAGTATTTCCACTAATACAAAAATAAATAAATATTTCAAATTATGTCAAAATAATATAGTTTTAGAAATAATCTTTGCAAATATTATTATTTTTTATTTCAAATACTATTTTACCCAGTAATTCAGCCTTATAAAACCAACAACGCCAGCAGGACTCACCACTTTCGGTTTCCGTCGTCTGTCCTTTAAACTTGTAACGAAATACACGTGTTTGTACCAGCGAAAAAAATATATTTGCAAAAGAATAAAAATTGATTTACAAAAAGGATTGAAATTGATTTGTATAAAGTTGAATTTGACTTGCGAACGGGTGAATTTGGAAAGCAAATCCTATAAGAAACCTAACTAAACATGCGATTTAGAATTTGTACAGTTAGACTCGTCTTCCTGCTGGCTACAACAGTATTTCTAGACACTTGATAGTTCCATTTGAATATCGGCCATTTGATATGCAGTAACCTATTCAAATGTTAAATTTCGGCTACTTTGTGTCAGTCCCTGGCGCTCTGCGCACTGTGTGTACCGTTAGTATTGTGTGAAGAAGGGCAGTTGTGAAAAAGGAACAGTTCCTTTATGAATCATGTTAAACCGGTCCGCGGACGAGTGCCGGTATCCCTCCGCGTGCTGGCGCGGTGGATACTTTCCCAAAAAGAAGAAAACTTTCGAAAGGAATCCGCCTGTTTCGTCGTCGCTGGCCACGGGGTAAAAGTGATCCTCTTTTTACGCGCTCGGACCGCTTCTTGCGGCCGTCATTATTATTACACGTGTGTAGAGAGGGGAGGGGGCTACCGTTCCCGTTTACTTTTACCCACGGCCAATAACTTTCACGACGAAATCAGTATCGATAATGAAAAACCGGTGAGGCGACAGACCGGGCGCGTCCACGAACGTTAATCGCGCCGTTCGTCGTGTCTTCTATCGCGATGTAGATCGACAGTCTCGGGAAATAAAAATAATCAATCGGCCCATCCGATAAAATAGTAAACGTATTTATCTCTCTAGATGGTGGTCCAACTTCCAGGTGTTTAATGAAAAGGAAGAAGGATTTATTCACCTTCGGGTTGCTATTTCACTGTATCCTTTACGATCCCTGTCGATCCTAGATAATTAACGGCGCGAACACGGTCGAGTGAAAGCTGCCGCTATCACTATGCTCTCATTATAATCTCGACGAGCGAGGAGTATCGGACGGAAGATCAATCGGTTACAAAAAAGAATCACTTTATTACAAAAAAAACATTATAAAGCTATGTAACGCACATCACAATGTCGATGCTACGGAGCATATACAACGGAACTGCGAAGCGAGTAACAGGAATATAAATATGAAAACGATGTCTTAAATACATAATAATTATGCTAATAACATTATTATAAATTAGTACGCTGTCCAACGAGTCTGTGGACCATTCGCTGCTAAGTCGATCGTCGCGGAGAACTTGTCTAGAAAAAGAGTGGTGTGTCCGAGACGAGTCTGATGGTCGATACAGAATCGATACCTCTGGCAAGAATGCGTTCTCGTCGTCGTTTCGGGGAATTTAATATTTCCCGCTGTGACTCGAGTAGGAGATCGTGTCGTATTTGTTGCCGGAAGAGCTCGGCCCGTCGTAGCTTTTCGCGGCGGAGTATGCGACGTATCTGGGGCTGAGGTTCGAGTAGGATCCTTGAGACTCGCCGGCGGAGCTGTACGCGGCGGACGGGGAAGAATAGCCGGCGGAATAACCACCGGATGACCCAGAATAACTTGAACTAGGACTGGAGTAAACAGAACCTGAACTGGAGGAACCGGCGCCGGAATAACTGGAAATAGGACTGGAATAACTAGATGCAGGACCAGAATAGGATACCGAAGGACCGGAATAGCCTCCGCTGGATCCACCAGTGGCGTAGGTAACAGTTTGACTTGGGTAGCTCGAAGAAGACCCACTATAAGGACTCGAGTAGCTGGAGCTAGGAGCAGAATAGGTGATGCTGGGAGAAGAATAACTGGAGCTACCTCCAGAGGAGTATGAAGACGAACCAGAAGACGAAGGCAGGGAATAACTAGCCCCATCGGAGCTGCCGGAGAGGCTCAAGTGAGCCCCAGAAGACCCGGAAGATACTGGCAGGGTATAGCCGGCTGAGACACCGTGAGATCCAGAAGACACCGGGATGGTATAGCTACTGGATCCACCACTGGATCCAGAAGAACTCTTACCGAGGGAGCTCGAGTCTACTACTAAACCTCCGCTGACAGTTTGGGACGAGCTTGGAGAATAGGACTGCAGAGATAGTCCGTGTCCTGAGGAGCCTCCCAACGAGGCCAAAGACGCTGGCAAGCTGTACGAGCCTCCGTGCGAAGATCCCAACATCGACTGCAAACTGATACCACCCGATGATCCACCGCCATAAGCTGATAATCCTTGAACTCCCGTCGCATACGACGGAGATGAATAGCTACTGGCACCTCCGCTGCCGCCTGCAATTCCACCAGCTCCAAAGGTAACTGGTCCGTTCTTCGACGAAGGGGTGAACACCGCGATGCTTCCACCGCCTCCGCTGCCTCCAGCAGAGTAACTAGGTGCGGAGAACGACGCTTGTCCTCCCAAAGACAGTCCCTGGAGGCCGTGACCGAGGCCAGAGCTCAAGCCAAGTCCTCCGGATGATCCCAGAGAGTATCCATGTCCCAGAGAACCTCCCAATCCTTGTAAACCCTGGATTCCTCCGGATTGACCCAACGAATAGCCTCCGAACGATCCACCGCCGGAATATCCCGAGCTTATGATAGGCGAATTATAAGAGGATCCACCTCCCGACGAGTAACCTCCCGAATAGGCGTCATTGGCACCTCGTTTGCCCTTCAACTGCAGCCTAAACTGCCGTTTCTCTCCTCGAGTTTCTCTGCAGGAGACTGCTGAAACGGTGAGGACTACTAGTCCCAATAGTATCTGCAACAAATAAAGTCTTGTTAGGTACTCGTGTTTGACGCGGACACTTCGTTCACAGGCGGTAAACGATGGTTAGAATGTAACTGGAACAAATCGAACACTTACTAATGAACGCATGTCGCCTCGAAACGTGACTATGGTGCTCGCTATTTCTCGTGGTCAAGCGACAACCGGGTGTGCAAGTGAAATTGTGGTTTCTGATGGCATTGCTACTCAGAAGAGACCTTTTATATACAGATCCCCTCTTGCACGGCGAAAGAAAGGTCTAGGTGAAGGTGAGTCTCCCCGCACTGGTACATAGCTCACCACCACCTTCGCAGTGGCGCGCGCGCACCGCTCCGCTCGTAGCTTTTAATGTATGGAAAGATGAGAAGCTTACGAACGAGAGTGTGTCCCACTGGGGTAAAAGTGACTAGATCGATATTTATCGTGTATTGTTCTTTGCCGGTAGCAACCGGAAATTTCCTTTCGGGGAAGGCTGGCCAGATGCGACGACGTGCGACGGGACGCTCACTTACGAAAGGATATAGAAGGGGCCAAAGTTTCCTCTCGTCGGATAATGCCGATGGACGGAGATACCGGGGCTAATTAGATCGTGTATCGCGGAACTCTTCATTCATGTCGGGATCGCGAAATCGAGCTCTGACGACGGTTCACCGTGAAAAGCGGCCGAGAAGATACGTTTTCCAAAGCCGCATTCTCATTCAGGAAGTACCTAATTACCAAAGGGGTTAAATCTCGCGGAAAGTTCGAACGACACACAGGCCGTCACGTTTCACGCTGAAATGTCCCTAAAAGCCTGCCTCATTTCCGTGAAACGTGTATCAATTCGAGTCTTTCAACGTTATGCATTTCAGTCTCCCGAAGAAAGTGTCTCGGTATCATGAAAACACACGCCGTTGGTCCTCGTTAATTAGTTTCGAAATACCGCTGCATCCACTCTGCCTATGGTAATTAAATCTTCTTCCTGGATTATAATTGGCCCGGCGTTTCCCAGACGCGAGCGTCGCAACGTTGCCGTACGCTCCACCAAATCGTCTGGTAAAAGGCTTATTTTCTTCGGGCGATTCAGTTTCTTTCCCGGAAAAGGAATCTCGGCCGACCCACCGTCGCAACAATTTCGTTGCAAATTGTTTTACTATTTGCCGTTCGAAAACCTCCAGAATTCCTTCGCCTCGACGAATGCATCACGGCTAAGATTGCCGGAATAAAAATTGTTGGAAACTATGTGATATAACTGGAGAATGCAATTAGTATTGATTCTGTGGAATCCGAGCATTAATATTCACTGTTTCTGACGCAGTTGGCGAAGGCCTTCGAGCCCTGGTCTCAGCTGAACGAACACGATAGCCAGAGTTGTGCTAATTTATATACATTCTAATTGAACTACGTAATTGAACTACAATGTATTTTATATGCAAAGTATTCGAATTACAATTTTAGTACAGTGTAAATTACTCAATGTAACCATTGCTCGGTTAACGTGAAAAATATCTTTCATTTTTTATCTTTGTTCATAAGTAATTAGCGCCACTTGGAGAATATTCTTTTTTTTTGTCTTTCCTATTAAATAGTGTTGCTTTTTTCTGTAGTAATTTGGTTCTAAGTCTTTCTCCAGTTTATTTATTTTTCATCACACAACATGAATTTATGAATAATGCTCATCATTGATGCTAATCTTTTTTTCAACATTTTATTCACCATTACAATGTACTTTGTAATTGTACTTAAATTGTTAAATCATATTGTAATTTCATTGAATGAAGAGAGTACATCGAATGTAATTCAACGCAATTCTGACGACAGCCCTAGAAGAAGTGATGTAGAACTTCGGAATGTACATGGCCAGATAGTACTCTAGATTTCCGCGAGTGGTAAACGCTTTTTCTTATTTTAGGTCTGATCGAGTGCGAAGCGTGCGACTTTATCAACGAAATTCTATTCTCGGCGTGGCATCTGTCGCGAACGAAACCAGTAATTTTCCGGCCTGATTGTCAATCAAGCCCGCGATGTGCCTCGATATGAAAGGCATTGCGGAGAAGGCGTTGCGTCCGATCTGGATACGCTCCACCGTCACAATCCACTGAAAGTAGTTTCGATCCTGGAAAGTGAAATGCGCGAGCAACCAGGCAAAAACCGGCGAAGATTTAGGCGTTCTTGCGCTCTTATTTCCGTACAATATAATCCCTGTCGCGGGGAACTGGTCGGGAGACGCCTGCAGGAATCTGTGGTGTACCAGACGTCGAACAACGCCTTCCATCTGACGTGTCAACGATCTGCAACGGCTGAAAATGCCGAATGATTTCGTTTTACTTTCACTCGTGGGTCGCAGGGAACTCATTGTGTCCCCCACAACCCCTCCTCCAACCGTGCCTTTTAGGCGGCGGCGCACGTCGACGTGGACCGAATGAAAGTCCGAAACCTCACCTGTCACGCAACTATTTTTCTTGCACTCGAGAGAAGCAATTTATAATCGACCCTCTCTCCTCGGAACTTATTTATCGATGGAATAGATTGAAAATAAGACTATAGTAAAACTAATCTTTCAATATAAATCTGATGAGACTATCTTTTTTTATTCAAACTTATTAATCCTTTGCAGGCGAAGCTGTTTTCACTCGAAAATTAAACATTTCTTCCGAGCTAAAGCAATTCCATTTTATATATTATTTTTTTCATTTTATAGATATGAAATTGATGTAAAACCTCGTAAAATACTTAAATATTTAGTGACTTTGTCTGCTAAGGGTTATTATACTAAATTTTGTGACCTCAGCGCACGGTTCGATCATTTATAGACTAACAGCAAGTTTGCAAATTAATTTAACTCGACGTTTAAATGAACTCAACGTTGAACTCGAAAAATAATACGTTTTCAGTGAATTTAAAAACCTATATTGCGGCACAGCTGTGTGAAATTAACGCAGAAAAAAGCTGTTAGTCTATAAATGACATTTAGTATTACTACAATTTCGATCGAGAAGAATTTTAATTTAAGGGTTATTATGAAGGTAGGTGCATCCGAAAAAGGTGTTGGAAAGAAAGAAATTGAAGAGTGAAATTTCGCTCGAGGCATAAACGAGCCAGGTTGCCCATGAAGGGCTAAAATATATGTCGTAACGGGTCTTCAGTTTTTATGTCCGCTGTCGGATGACGTTCCCAACGATGAAAGCCGCGTACAGTGGCTCCAAAAAATATTGGCACACGAAATATCAGACAACAATAAACCTGAACAGATTTTAGAGCCTGATATCTTCATCTTCGCAATCCATCGTTCATTGTGTTCTGAGATATTGTTGCATGATTTTAGATGGTGGGAAAATGAAGACATGTTACGATTCTTATTGAAACGGCTCATGAAAACATTGGAAAAATTTTTATGGCAAAATTATATCTTTACCGGTCTGTTTCCATATACGGTATGCATATTGACTTTTCGCTGCGAAACCGAGTTTGAATTTGTAGCTACTTGAAACGAACTTTTTTCATTGCATTTCCTCTGTGCCAATACTTTTTTAGGTCACTGTATTCGCAGTTTTCTTTCAGGCTTCTCTAGATTTTCGAAATTCCAAGAGGATATAAAATTTCATGGAGACGTGACTGTGTGAAATTTGTGGAAAACGAAGAGAAAGTGACGAAATTGTGCATCATTTATCCTCACGAAGCCTTCTTTCGACTGCGAGCGCTAAATTATCCTTTGCTTACAGGAGATCATCCTTCGTTAAATTTCCTAATCCATCTTCTTACCGTTCATTCATTTATGGCAATTTCTCTATGCATCTCACGAAACTGACAAAAATATTTACCGGTTTCTCATTCATACTAATAAATACAATGTATTATGAAAACGCCATAAAAAGAAATTTTAATAGATTAATTAATGATTGTATGTGTGACTTGGAAATATAATATTTGTAAATCTGAGAAATTTCGAAGCGACTCTGAAAGAAATCTGAGATATTAATTACCAACAATTAGACACTTGTGAAATGGCCAGATAGTTGCTCGGTAAAAGTAGAATCGCTACTGTTCTAATGAAGACTTAATTACACGCGGAATCGATGACATAAAACAGGGGGGAACACGTCGTGGATCGTTTAAATAGTAAAAGTAATAATTACGAACGCTGTAATCCCCATTCTTTGTTAAACGCTTCCGCAGGGAAACATGTTACGCCGCCTCGAACAATGACCGTGAGATCCCGTTCAAAATTAGAAGCTGTTCCGAATGAATCGCGCCATTTGCATACAGAGCAGGTGTAATCCAGTTATTTACGTTCCTCGTCGACGCGCTACCCGGCTCGGCTTATTAAGTAAAAGAAACTGAAACTGGAAAGAAACTGGAAAGAAACTGAAAATAAATAATGATTGGTCCTCTGCTACAAAGATGCATCGTACAACCGTATAATCAATTTACTGCCCAAAATTGATCAGCTTGCGATTATCATTTAGAGCTCATCTTTTATTATAGATTTATTATAGAGATTACCATTTTATCATCTAGAGCGTTGAAACAGACTTTACAGTAACAAAGAGTGACAAAATTAGAAAAATGGTCCGGGTGCCATTCGAAAAATTTGGCCGGCTGACAAATGGAAGATCGGAGTTATTTATTTCCAGCTTATCCGGCGATCTAAACGGTACCCCGAAGAAGAAATCCCGGCCGAGCGGGTACGAGGCAATACGGTAAAAGTGCACGAGCCGCGTTAAAACGAAAACAAGGATGGGATTCGGGTCAGTCGCGGAAAGTGAGTTGACAGTCTGGTTTCCTGCGCGAGGAACACACAACACTGATGTGTCTGTCGTTCGAAGTCGTTTTTTCATAAAGTATCGCCCCTTTTTTCATTCTGTTCGAGCCACACGACTCTTTACGCTCGCCTTCGAGGGCAATTATACCAGTTTAGTGAGCATCCTCAGGTATCTAGTACGTTTAGCGGTATAATCGTGCAAGCTGGTTCGCCGCTTTAGTTTCTTAACTCGGTCGACACGAGGCTTCGGCTGTGTTTCGTGGTTGCATCGCAGCACGGTGTCTAGTCTCATCGACGAACAGGTCGGCAAACTGGCCCGAGTTGTGCGGGGGATGAAAACGGAGCCGTTAATCGCGACTAATTCGCGGCGGAATCGCTGACGGTGCAGCTGCCGCGTCTTTCAGCCTCCGCGAGCCCCGGATCGAGACGGCCGGGTCTAACAGGCGGTTATCGACTACACCCGACCGACTGTGAAACTCGCAAAATTTCCACCGACACGATAGGACCGACGCCAGAGGTTGCGAAGTCGACGGAAACCTGCCGAAGACAGCCGTGTAACCTACCCCTCCGCGGTATCCGAGTAATCTGGATGCATTAGGGTTCCTCTAATTCTCTGTGAACCGGGAGGGGTTCAACTTACCCCAGCGGCTTTAAAACTGCTATTTAGAAATATGTTATAGGATAACTGCAACAGTGAATGAACATTTAAGAAATTGTTTAGGAAGATATTTTATCTAAAAAGAAATATATGAATTAAAGGAATCTCATATATGGCAAATGGCTCCCTATACTTCATTTGTTAAAAATAAATAAACACAAATAAAATGAAATTATTATTATTTTTCTATATTAAACGTTAAATAAGAAATATAAAAAGTACCAGTCAATGAACACTACATTCCAGTAATTATTGGTAATAATTATTATTATTACCAATAATATATATACTGAAAATTTATAGTAAAACTAGAAACAAAAAAGAAAAATTGCGACACAGCTGTGTAAACATATCTTAAAGGAAAAAATTATAAAAGCACATATTTGCTGCGGCATAATAATTAAATAAATAAAAAATAGTGAGACACAGTAAAACTGGGCTATCGTCCATGGTGCATCCGTTCTAGTTATCGATCGTAGGATTGTTAAAAACAAAAGATGTATTGATGCTCTCGGTGCAAATATTCTGACACGTTAACTGTTGTATATTTAATAAATATTTGCTATTGTTTGCAATAATGTGTTCATCGGCAAGACAGCGTCGAAGCATCATTCAACGAACAATATGTTAATTGTGATTACAACTTGACAATCCGATAAAAGATCGAGAAAACACAATTTTCGTACGACTTTCGAAGTCACGATCGCGATCGATTGACAAATCGGTCAACTACCTACCGCCGATTCGGTGAGAGTTCCCCGGCGTTGATTTGGTCACCGGAAACGGAGACAGTCGATTTTCATGTATGATGAACTTTCTATGACGTGCGAGCAGACACGCCCACCACGAATTACCAGGAAGTATTCCGATGAAAAGTGAAATGCAACAGGTTCAGACAGTAAAAAAATATTTATTTAACATAATAAATAGTATCGACGTTATATATATATACACGACTCAATAAAATCACAACGACCCACATCGATAAAAAGTATACAAACATCGAGAAACATAGTTTACTAGTTATCCAACATCATACGATTAAACCATAATTATCCGAACAAAAACAATTGGAAACACCATTTACCAATTACGCTAAGTCAATCATTCAGAATATATATATAAAGCAAAAAACAAACAATAAAACAAGGTAACCATCGAGGACCGGAATAAAACGCGTTCACACGGAGACGCACGGTGTCGCATACGCGAGCTACGTGTATGAGATACTCGATCGGGAAATCGCATATCGTGTTACCTACGTACGCGACACGTGTGAATTGAAATTCGTGTAAAAAGACTGTAAAAAGCCGCGTTTACAATAAGCAACTTTGGGCGTTTGAGTCGATCAATCTCAAATCGTTCAATTAAAAAGTGTACATTATTACATCGTCGTCATACATTTTCTTAAAATGACTTGCTGGGAGTTGAATTTCAATTTAGATTTAAACATATAATAAATACATTATATATTAAAATATATATAAACTATATATATTATATATATAAAATATATAAAATATATATAATAAATATAATGATTGAAAGTAGAATTTCGATAGAAATTGGGTTGTTGAGATTTGAATTTCAATTTAAATGTGCATAAAATTCGCATAATTATAAAACTGGTCTAAATCGTGTATGTCTTGTTTCGAGATTTGTCGATCAACTTTTGTTGGCCGAAAAGTTGGCTAACGTAAACTGGGTTTAACCGTTGGCAACGCGTAGAGCGACCGTTATCGGCAAGATAACGCGTGGATCGTCCGAACGGTCTCATTGTGACGTTTGTGCGATGGGCTGCGCTAATTGCACGACCAGCGTTGCTTATTAAGTAGTATCCGTGGCACCGATACCGTCAGGTCTGGTCTATCGAGAACTGTGTCATCGTGACCGCGACATTGATCCGATGGCGCCGATTACTTTCTTCTCGTTCCGTTTCTCTGCGTCCGCACTTTTCCGCGCGGGTAAACAGTCAGTCTCGATAAAGGGAGATTCCGAGATAGGGGAGTGACTCGGTCGCGAACGAAACAGGATCCCGCGGGTCACTTCCATATTTGAGCCGGTTTCGCTTGCGTGGCGTAGGTCGGCGCGTAGCTCCACGGGTACGTCGGTAACGCGGGTTTATGAAGTTGGTAGGCAACGTTCGGGTAATAATAAAGCGGATAGACGGGTTTGACGGGTTTGTACAGAAACGGATTGATCACCGGTGTCGCCGGTTGCACGCCGTACGTCGGATAATGTACCGTCGACGGTGTTTGAACCGGATGCACGTGGCCCACCGGCTGCAAAGATGCTACCGGATGCAGCGGCGTCACCACCGGATGCAACGGTGTCGCGACAGGATGAACGGGAAGACCCAACGTATTAACCGGCGGAGATGAAGGAGGAGCTGTTGGACGGCTGGTCGATGGAGTCGACGGTGTCGACGGTGTCGACGAGGGTGTGGACGAGGGTGTAGATGACCCTGTAACCGGTCTCTGATTCGGAGAAGTGGGTAGGGGTATGCCGAAATGCGTCGGCGAGGAACCGGATGATTGGACGGATGTGACGGTGCCAGGTGCGAAGAAGCTGGGGCCGTAGGTCGGGACGTTCGACACGAAGCTTGTACCGGAGATCAGGGTTGTTGGTACGAAGCCAGCGTAAACTGGAACCGTTGCGGTGGGTGATAAAGTGGTGGCAGGCACGATCGGTGTGGTCCCGTCCTCTTTGGAAGCCTGAGGAGGCTGCGTGTTTGTCGTTGTGCCAGTGGTCGTTGGGGGCTGAATAGTGGTCGATACTCCGTAGCTAAGCGGTAGCCCCGGACTGATCGTTGTTCCTGGCAAAAAAGGTGATTGATTGAAAGCTGTATTTCCGGACCCGACCGTTACGGTACTTGGTTGCGCGTTTAAACCGTCGATCTTCATTCGCTGTCCAAGGGAAGCCAGAAGATCTTGACTCTGAACGAAGCTCTGCTGATTTTCAGCGTACCTTCCGGCTGCGTCTGCGTTCTCGCCCTGAGACTGGCTGGCAAGGGCTCGTTGCAACTGGACGATCAACCGATCCTTTTCGAGCGACTGAATCTGCTCCAGGGTTTCCTGAGCGCTCAGGGTACCGGACGCGTAAGCCGGTAGGGAACTGGGGAAGCCTAAGGGGTTCTGGGAGCTGCTCTCCAAGTTTTCGAACTGACCGAGCGGAGGCGGCACTTGGTTGGTTTGCCCTGGGAACGGGGCGTCGTTCGGCGCGAAGCCTTGATCGTTCGCTGGAGCGCCGTAAAGTTGCTGTATAGCCTGCGCGTTTTGAGTTAGGAAAATAGCCGCGTCCGAGAGCTGTGGCTGCTGCTGCACGAGACTCTGACTCTGTCCGAAATTCACCTGTTGTTGCACCTGACTGTTATCCACAGGATTTCGTAACGGCGAGAACGGTTGTTGCTGCGTGTAACCGGGTAGTTTCTGATTCTGAGGCGGCAGGTAGTTCGCCGCATGGGACGCGAAGGGTTCGTTGTTCTGACTGGCTATAGGGCTCGACTCCACGAAGTCGACCTGTCTAATTGGACTAGGAACCCCCTGCGCCTGCAAACCGCTCGGCCGGTTATCAAAGTTGTGCGATTGTTGTTGCCCGAAATGACCAGCGTGGAATTGTAATTTATCTCGGTGCTGTTGACTCGGAGAAGCTGGCCTCGACGGAGATGAATTCTGATAGCCAGGCGGCCCGTACTTCGTGACAGGTCGGTTTATTTGGGCAGGATGTCTGTGCACGATACGTCCTCTGTGGCCGGGTTGTCCAACTTGGAAGCGAACTCTCGCAGACGCCGGGAGCCCGCCAGGCCTCTTATAGGAATAACCCGAGTCCCTCTTTCTTTGAACTTCCGAGTCTTTCCCATCGATATCGCTTTCTCCCTCGCCGAGATCCACCAGCTCCAGCTTTGTAATCTCCGGCTTCTCTCCGGCGTCCTCGACTCCGGTCCCAGCTTTGACAGTTAATAAGCCCATAACCAGCAGGCAACTCACCTAAACAGGAAATAACGGGTGCATGTATTTAGTGTGGAGGAAATCGTAAAATCTTCTCTCTGCCAGGTCGCGTCACGACCGCGCTCCGCCGAGTTTAATTTGTATAGTTTCGATCGTGTCCTGTAACTATCTATGCATGTACTTACCAGAAGAAACTTCATGGTCTTAATCCGATTCGCACACTCGTGTCACTGCACCGACGATACGCTTCCTGTCCCGAGCACTAGATTAACCGCAGGAATCCTTAGACATTTAACCAGAGCACCGGAGCGGAAAACAACTAATTCGTTCAAGGATGGACAGGCCGACTAAGACCACGGCCATACCTGCACATGTATAAATACAGTCGGGTCGCGACCATCCACGAATTACAATAGACTTTCTTACTGGCTTTCATCGATCACACTTAGGCAATGCTGTTACGGATCGGTGATGTTACACATATCGATGTAGAGTATCGTCCTCTCGCAGCTGTTCCCGAATTTCATCGATTTGCATAGTGTGATTGCCGAAACTCATCGTCGTCCGCGAAACCTCGAACGTGTCTCACGCTCTGTGCCGGAATTGCGACGACACGGATTTTAGGCGTTCACGAGAGACACGAATGTTAGAAGAATGTGTTCTATTACTTTCGATTCGCCGAAGTTATTAAAAGAGGAAACACATTCTGCTTCTTACAATCAAGTTTTACGATTTTTATTTTGCATGCAAATCCAAGGGACATCATCCAACACGACGATTTTTATGAAATAAATCTACAATTTGAAGACTGCTGAGGACATGAAAAATTATTGTAACATCATGTGACGTTGATCATACATTATTAAATAACTGGAAATGATTTTATTGGCGCACAGTTTAAATAGATCCTCTACTATTAATTATTTTAGATGCAAATCCAAGGACATCATCCAACACGACGATTTTTATGAAATAAATCTAAAATTTGAAGACTGCTGAGGACATTAAAATTATTGTAACATCATGTGAAGGCGATGATACGGAATTAAATAACTGGAAATGATTTTATCGGCGTACAGGTTTAATAGATCCCCCACTATTAAAACATAATAGGAACGGTAATCGCTAACCAATGATCCGAATCGAAACGTTTGGGTAATTCCTACAAAATAGCTATATATAGTGTGTAGAATTTTTTTTATTAGAAAATCTCATATGAGATTTATTTCAACATAATTACAAAAAAAACGAAATACACCACATACAAAACAAAATATAATAATTACAAAATAGAATGTGGTTATCAGAGATACACAAATATTTTAATACATGATCGAACCTGTGCGCCAATAAAATCATTTCCAGTTATTATCTCAAGACGATCGAAATATCAAAAATCCATACAGAATTAAACTGTCGATCGTAGTCTCCAGAGGGCTAATGATTTATTAGTATGAGATGCGTCCATACGTATATTGGAATCGTGAAGCTAATAATCGAACCATTTCCATCGACATAATTTTTTCGCCCAACTATGAGACACGTCAGACTTCTATCGAGCTGCCGAAAGGCATTCCGCGGTTATGCGATGGTTCTATCATTCGCCTCACGTCCGTATCCGTCGAAGTCTCAGTGAAAGTACTTAAAGTCATCAAGTCCCGGAGAATACGGAGTAGGTGTTCATTTATAGTGATATATTCGTATTGTGTAATTCAGGATTACGCGTAAATCGCGTGCGCCCCTATTCCATAAAACAGTTCAAACTGGTCGGTGTTACGCGATCGCATTAGAATGCGCTCAATCGAACAGGATTAAATAACACGGCCGACACCTGCCTTAAAGTGGAACATTTTTTTCCCGGCTCGTGGAAAGTCATGGTTTATCCTTGAAATTCGCAACGTGCTATTTCTCTATGTCCATTTAAACTTGACCGGCCGTTGATACCCGCGAAGGATCGCCCTGGGGATCTAAATACGCAGCTATCTTTATACATGGACTGTGAATAGAAGCGGACAATATTGGTTGGCATATTGTTCCGCCTTCGTTAAAAAATTCGCTGGCACAATAAGACGTCTTTAAAACGCCTCGAAATATTTACATATTGGTAAACACTGGTTGGGCCAATGTGGTATTATCACTAGATTGCAGAACTTTATGCAATTGTTACGAGCCAGGGCCGCGAGGATTATGACCCTAGGAATATGGTATCAATTTGTTAGTTAAGGTACGCAGACGAACCCAATGTGAAATTGGGGAGCCGCTAGGATTTTAGACGACGAGGACGAACCTGATGCGTAATCATGGAGCATCTAGGATTGGCGGTACGCAGACGAACCTGATGCGTTGATCAGGGAGCTGCTAGGAATGGTGAAACTTCGTGAACGAAACCAATGCGTAATTGGGGAGTCACTAGGAGGTTGAAACAGAGCACAGACGAACCTGATGCATTGATCGGGGAGCTGTTAGGATGCAGACGAACCTGATGCGTAATCAGGGAGCCGCTAGGATTGTTAGTAGGCCTCGTAACAAGTATAATCTAAATTGATACAATCCGAGCGGTAAGATTGTATCGTGTGGGACGTTCAATTACTTGATTAGGATTGTGGAACAGTAATTACGGGTTTATTAAGTTTATTTAATCTAGGGCGGTTCCTGCCAGAGATGATCTTGAACATCTGTTCGTCATTCGTAACACAATTATGGTAAAATTTAGTAGATGAAACTTAAAATTGTTGGAGAGTTGAAAAAATTGAACATGTCAATATATGAATTCTCCTTTATTCAAATCAAACAACGATCAAGTTAGTTTCTCCTTTTTGCAATCGATGCAGACAATTTTTATTTTGCACAAAGATTATCCCACGTAAATGTCTAGTTAATTAACTAACTGCAGTAATTGTACATCCAACGTTGCATATCCGTTGGAGAATTGTTATAAATTTTTGTCGTTTGCTCTACACGTTGGGAATTTTTAGACAAAACCACCAACCATATCCCAACCAACTGGCAACCATAAATGCTACTAGGGTATGGTGCATTACGTCTTCCCCTATGATTTCATACCGTCGCCAAAATGGAATAGAAATGGTAGACGCTGATGACCGATGACGTCATTCTGTTCGCCGTTTTGCGACAGGAAGTGCACGATGCTGCAATGCACCGACCCTTTCCATGACGATCTCGTATTAAAGATGAAACAGCAGATGCATGACTAATATATCCCCGCTCGTGAAACACATAGAATCTGCATACGTACTAAATGCAGATGGAATTCGATGATATCCGGTGCGGAGCGCATCTGGTGCATCGTTTCTACGACTAACTATTGTTCGATTACGTTCGCTACGTTGTACGCTAACCGGATACCATTCGCTTTATCATCTAACATTCGTACACAGTGCATAACAGTGCACGTGAGTATGCAATATTATACGACAGAGATAATTCCAATAAACGAGGTGAAACACGGTTTGAAATAAGATTTGTAGTTTAAAGAAGTAAGGCATGAGACAGGGTTAAAATTAATCGCTTTTTTATATTGAACATTGTGACATAAGAGAACAATAAATTGACATGTGCGTGCACCGAAGTGCGTTGTAACCGATATCGGAGAGAATTTTGTAAAGAATTCGCGGTTGCCGTCATATCTTGCATCGTTCGCTTAAGCTATGTAAAGTGGGCCACTCGATTGGAAGTCCTCGAAATTGCCGTGTTCGTTACCTAGGATTGTAAGTACAAAAGTTTCTCGGTGTCGTCACGGTTTCACTGTTTAACCGTAGATGTAGGAGCTGTAGTACGAGGGGTAGTAAGAGGGGTAGGCAGCAGCACGGTAGGCGTAAGGCAGGCTGTATGCAGAGCTGTAGGCAACGGGTGCAGTGTAGGCCGAGTACGCAACCGGTGCAGCAGCGTAGCTCAACAGCACGCCTCTTTTGTCTCTAGGCGCATCCTGAGCAGCGACTGGAGCCGTAGAATCGAGTGTTTCGGTTTTCGTGAATTTCTCTTCGGCGAAAGCAATGGCGAAGAGAGCGAAAAGTACGATAGCCTGGAAACGAAAAAGTAATAGCTTTACAGGTGTATCATGTTCACGTTTGGAGGTACTCGTAAACCCTAAGAAGACATCCGACAATAAAGTCTACTAATATTTTTTGCACTCCAAATTCACCCCTTAGCAAAAAGAAATTCATCAATAAAAAACATCGAAAAAGAATTGTTTAGCTTTCATCGATTTTTTGTTGAATTTGATTTTTGCAGAAAGGTGTAATTTAACTTAAATCTGTATTAGTCAAATTCATAAATGAAAAATATGGATATAGAATTGTTTACCTTGTTATTTCATTAATCTTTTGTTTAATTTGATTTTTGCAGAAGGGTGTAATTGAAATTAAATCTGTACTAGTCAAATTCATAAATAAAGAACATAGTTGTTATTTCATCTATCTTTTGTTGAATTTGATTTTTGCAGAAGGGTGTAATTGAAATTAAATCTGTACTAGTCAAATTCATAAATAAAGAACATAGTTGTTATTTCATCTATCTTTTGTTGAATTTGGTTTTTGCAAAAGGGTGTAATTTAACTTGAATCTGTACTTGTCGAAACCCAGCAAACTATGCAGAATTTTACTGCTGAGAAGTGACGCAAGTTTGCACAAGGAAATAGTTTGACAGTCGAGACAAATATTTCTGATAAATCTTGGAATGATTTTAGCTAAGTACTCGATTACCGGTGTCAATATCAATCAAACGTCTCGATGAAGAGAATAGCTCGATGGCTGTGAATCGTGTGTCGGTATACTTACAACGAAGCACTTCATGGTTGTTGGGTTTAGTTTGGTGGAGCTTAGAAGATCAGCTTCTCTGTTCAGGTGGAGGACTGAATGATGCTCTTGCTTTTTGGTGGATACCTTTATATACCTGGCGAACAGATCGTCCTATGCGCGTCATCCGCCGATTGATCAACGTACGAGGACGCGCGTGTTGCATGTGTGTGTCTCCCGGCTGGGAATGTGAGCGCGAGCCCGGTGGATGTTGCACGGGGTTGTTACACGTTCTATTGTTTACGGAGTCGCATACGTAATCCGTGTACGTGTGTGTGTCTCGTCGACGTCGTCGCCGTGGACGACGACGTCGAGGTCTGCTAAGGAATCTCGTTCACGTATTCCAAAGCAGACCCGTGTACAACCTCCGATGCATGGCACGCGGGTGAAGCAAGGGACCTTGGCAATCGGCCAAATACGGACGAAAGTGTTTTACCACATACGATGTAATACCTAGCCGTACCCGCCCGTGATACAATTACGAGTTCCATGAACCTTTACGATCATAATCGAACACCTTCGACACGTTTACGCTTCTCCACAGAGGTCCAAGATGTTCGAGAATAGTCGACTCTCTCAGATAACAGTCAATATCATTTTTTCTGCAATGACAAGCGAATTGTTAAAATTTTTTAGGTGCTTCTTCCGCTTATTCTGGCATACGAGTGGTAAAAAAATCTGCTTGAATCTATGGTTTGTTATTACAGGCGTTCGAAACCCAAAACATTCGGTCAAAAAAGTATCAATCATAAAAGTCGAAAAATAGTATCATCGTAAAAGTAAAATCGAGTAGGTAAATTTGGAGATCATCTAATTTATCGGGATTCTTGAAATAATTTGTTCTTTATATATTTTCAATGTAATATAGATATTCGAGAATTTTTAATCGAGTTTTGTTTATTAGTTTATCTATCAGTTTGGTTTATATACGAAACGAAGACTATACATAGAATATTGGTAAAATTATATGGAAAAAGCCTAAACTATTGCAAAAATTTAGTCATTAGAATACATTACAAACGAGAATTTATTGTTGACAAATAAGGAGCTGACTATTCGAAAGCATACTCCATTTTTGCAGAAGAATTCCATTTCTTTACGACCCGCGATAAAATGTGGATCTAGAAACCAGAAAACCTATAAAATAACATGTTCAGCCCCTAATTTCAATAATTTATTCTTTAAGAAACGACTCGTGTTTTGGTAGTTCTCATTAACATACGCTTTTAGGGAAACTGGTCCATAATATATTTTATTCAACACAAAAGGAGCAAGAAATAACGCTAAAACGTTATTGCTAGTACCCCCGCCAACATCCGCTACGCTTTCAACGCTACTGGAACTTAATAATTCATTTCATGAAACGATAACTTCAATGTTTCCACACTCTCTCGGTGCTAAAGAGAGGTATCAAACGTTTGTTACGTTTGAAGGGCGCTCCCTTGCTGCTTTGAATTTCAATTTCGATGGGGAATACCGGCCAATGTCTAATGTCGTCTTCGACGCAGGCCCGTCACCAGTGTTAAGCACCTTGTCGGACCGGCCGCATGCATACCGATCCTCAGAGTCCTTTTTTTCGATTCCTGTGAATTTACAGTAGAGGGTTCTTTGTTCGATCCTTGATTTTGTTTATTTTCGACCCCGCAGAGCGAAGAAACCCTGGGAATTCAAATTAGCAAAAAATTCTCATCTCCCTGCTGGATCTCCTGCATCGTCATTGGATTCTTTACTCAGCCTATGCTAATGGTAACTATAAAAAATCGTGAAATACCGAAACATTTCTAATGTCATCCAAGTCCGGACTGCATCCTATTCCACATTTATAAACGATGATTCAGCGTCCCCCATAACAAACAAACCGTTACCATGAAAATGGACACCAAATAGGCACAGGGTGGAGGGAAAATCTGTCGTTTTTTAAATAAACAGGTAATGTTGCTTCTAAATCGAGAACACATGTTCCTAGCGAGTCATTGGGAAACAGGAATTGGAGCATTATCTGAAAATGTAGCAACAAGTTAAATTAAAACTATTATAACTATAAAATGTTTAAGAAAATAGAAATCACGCAGCTTTGGATAAATTTACCTATAAATAACAACAGTCTAACTTATTTCTGGAAAACTATGTCGGATTGACACGAGGGACCGATGAGGGTTAAACAATAAAGTGCAATTGCACCCGGCGGGTGCATCCATATACAGAATAAGGTCATAGGATGTTAGGATGTATTATGACGTATGATTTCTTCCTCTATCATTTTTTTCTATGTTTACTTAAAGAAGAGCAATAACTTATTTTTCCGGTTCTCAGAATCATTCTGTATATATGTAAATAAATATCTTTCGGTAGCTTAATGACTCGAAACTGAAAAAAAGTGTTACTGTCCAATTAGGCGAATCGTCCGAAATAAAGTATTTTTTATTGGTTATAGCTGTTCTAGAACGATGATTTTTAAGGAGGAGAACGAAATATAATAGAAGGAGACAGAAATATTCGTATATTTGCATATTCAAAGAACCACTTTCTGTGGACTAAAGCTTTCAACGTTGTCCAGTCCGGTTCCAGCGCTAAAACGAATTGGGTTCATGGCATCTTTTGCCTAATTAATAATCCGGATGCAATTTATTCGTACCAGCGGCTTCGCTTTCAAAGCCTTCCTTGGCACATAACATCGACATCCTATAAATTATTTTCTTATGAATTTTAATGTGGTGAAGGTGACCTTTGCTAGTACAACTGCACTGAATAGCCAATTGAACTTTATTCGATTTTGCAATTACTATTTTTGCAGACTTGTTACATATTTGCTCTAATTAAATATAATATATATATTACGATTCTTTCAAATGTTCATTTTAATGCATGTGTACGAGTTAGTATGGGTTATTAATAAGAGAAGATTTTTATTTAATTTTGTATACAATATACTGTTACAGTTTCAAACTAAAAAATAGACTATTATTTTTTTAAATAAAATTTTGCACTTCTAGAGCAGACATAAGTAATACTTCAAAAATAATTTAGATTCACTATTATTCAACAATATGTAATATGTGAACCGAAACGTAAAAAATTAAAACTATACAATAAGACAGCAAATATTTTTTATATTATATTTGGGTTCTAAAAAGAATTAGTTGTAGACATAGATTTGTAATTTTTAAAATTTTATTTATTATTCATACATAAAAAATATATATTATCTTCTTCAATAGATTCCCACAGGCAACCTGTTAAAACAGAAAATAAAGTATTTTGTAAAACAACTTTTTTTAATATGAGAATAGATTAAGCACATCACATTTCAGATAGAGCTAATTTGAAATCATAGGAATTATATATCATAAGATAATAACATCATCATTGGTAAAACATAATATTTCAAGAACAATATTGAAAATTTCATTACCTTATATTTATTTAAATCCTTATTGATATCGCCAAATCAATTCTTGTTGAACTTGCCCTTTTACCTACAAAGAAATAATACTAATTTAAATTTTATTGAATGAAAAATAAAAATTCTAGTAGACTGTATATTTCTCTCAGAGGTAGTGACGAATGTCTATATCATTAAATATCAAAAAACAAATATATGCATCATTTGTAATTTCAAATAATAAAACTGTGTAAAATATTTAAATACTCACTAATATATTTAGAAAATATTTCTGTATACTTCGAGGTTGATATTAGAACCAGAAAATTTTGGTGCTGGAAAAAAGAATATTGAATCAGTTGAGAGCTATAAAATCATCATATAAAATTATAGCATCCGTGGTTACATTAGTGTTCAATATAAGAAGTCTGAAAACTTACTGTTCATTTTCTTCCATTGTTCAGTTTCTACTTGCATTTGCTCTTCAACCAAGTTCACAACATATCTGCAATAAAATGGATGGAGATATAGATATATGTCATTACTGACTATATAATTCATTTAGTAACGAAATTATCAGATAGGAGCGAAAGACATTATAAGCATTCTTCAGTCTATATCAGTTGAACTATGGTCTCATCATAGAATATATGATAGTGTAAATTCGATATCTTTCAAAAATTACTTACACAAATTTAATGTCCATTTTATTTTAGATTCAGTGCACAGTATTCTGTAAAACAAATGTACAAACTATATAAATTTGTTTCCACACAGGTTAAAATAATTACAATTAAACAGAATTATCAGATAGGAGCGAAAGACATAATAAGCATTCTTCAATCTAAATCAGTTGAACTATGAAATCATCATGTAGCCATTACAGACTATGAACTAAAAAGTATTTATTTAACATATTTAGGTAGAGCATACCTTCGCGTAAAGCTTGTCAAGGCTTCTCAAATTTTCCCTGAATAAAAATCCTTTCTACATCTATATTTTCCTTCACATTTACGGTACGTCTCTTCACATAATCACATGTTAAAGTATTGAAGCCAACAGATTCGAACAGCTCCGCAACTTCCTCTGTGGTGAAATAATAACTTCTGCAATTAAAATAAAAACTAATTAACCCTCATTTTACTGAGTCTGTCCCTCTGTGTAGAATTGACACAGTGGTAAAAGATCAATGAAATAACAAGGTAAAAAGTTTTATCTCTATGTTTCTTAATTAAAAACTGTACCTAGTTCCATCCTGTCTCATGTAGAAATTTTCGCTGATCTTGTGCCCAGGTTTGAATCTCAACTGTGCCATATCGTATCGACCATAATCTCTCAAAAGCACGATTCCTTTATTATCAAGAATTTTGTACATGTTCTCGACAACCCTGAAGCAAATAACAATCTTCTTATTTTCCAATCGCTACGAGATAAAAAATACAAAAAACCGGAAGAATATTTACCTCCGAAATTTTTCGGGATGAATGGCTGATAAAACGAATATTAAAGTTGCCGCATTCACCGGGAAATTCACGTCTGCGAAACAATCCTCTGCGGTAACATCAGCCTGGAAGATCTTCATCGTTTCTGGATCGTATGATGCGTGCGCCTATAAAAGAAGATACCACAAAATGAAGACCACGTGCATCTACGTACGGAGTATTTAGAATAAATGTGAATATACCTTCATCAAATCCACTGCTCGTGGAGACAAATCGCAGGCAAATATTCGTTTAAACTTCAATCCATCTTCGACCAAGGGATACACGAAATTTCCAACACCGCATCCGACCTCAAGAAGCACCTTGGGATCCTCCAGCGAACCCACACCAAGAAGTTCACTGAATTCCCTCGTGGTCCAATGTCGGTCTTTGAAGAATCTTGTGTCGTTCCTTTTGTAGAACAAATCCCAGTGTTTCTTCGCGTCTTTTTCCAGTTGATTGGCTCGGAATTCGGAGACCAAACGCGAATTCTGAATATGCATTTTCTCGATTTCTTCCGCGGTGAGACGCTTCGCCACGTGGTCGGCGTACTCGCCATTGGCGTCCACCAATTCAGCCATTTTCCCGTAGGCCGTAATAAGTTTGAGACTTATACAACCACTCTGATGTTTTACGAATATTGCTCAAATTGCAAGGGTGTTTCTCGATTATCGAACGACACATTTACGCGAAAATGGAGTACAACGAGAATTGCGAATTACACGAGAAGACCTCTCACCTCAGTATCCCAAAAGGAAATGAACGAGTAGCACGTAACGTAGCAGTTGTAGCACATGCGTAGCAGTAGCGTCGCTGCTGCCCCACCAATCTTCAAGCGATGGGGGAATTACTCTAGTAACATCAGGCTTGCCATTGTTAGAAAATTGTCTGGGAAAATTTGAATCGTTTTCCGTGTTGCTTCACATATTGTAACAAGGACACAATGGAATTAATTGTACGAGAATTGTAACGAAGCGGAGTTTGTTGTGCAAGTTATTATTAATGAGGAACAGTCCGCGCAACGTTCATGATGCATTATATTTGTTTCATAAGCATCAGTGAGCACACGAATAGGCGTTTTGAAAGTCTTGTTTCAATTTATCACCTATTTTATTAGTAATTAGAGAGTAACCATGCTGCATTTCTTTCTGAGATTAATACGGAAAATAAATTGCTGGCTGTAGCAACGTCGGATGTGAAATTTTCTTAATAATCTCTTCTCAGATTAAGAAAAAAATGTTATAATCACGTGAAAGCTCTCTCGAAACCATGCTATTATCAGATAAAAACATTTTTAATCGGATTGCTAATAACTAGACGGCGGACTGTTTTGTTCTGGTAAAAATTAATAGGTATAATTTGAAACAGTAAAAGACTTAGAAAAATTTAAAGATACTGTGGTATCACATTCAACCTAAATTTCTATTACAATTCAGTTTGTTACAATTTTTGTTACAAAAAAATTTTATTTGGCATAAAGATCCGCTGTCTACTAATAACACGGTAATCTCTGCTGATCACGATTTGCGGATTCACCCTGTACAAGTTAGACCAGTTCCATAATTCTGGGCACAATTCTGAAATTGACTTTCGTCGAGGGTGAAGCGTTATAGAGCAGCGCCCTTGAACGGATTAATTTGCGTATCGTTTGCTAATTAAACGCTCGCTTTTGATCGTCAACTTTAATGGTCACCAAGGACAGTGAGCGTGTCATTGGTATGGATTCCACGCGCGGTCTTATTCGAGACGGATTAATATGCGGTCCCCGTTCAGAATGAATATTTTCTGGCTGCGTACACGATTGTCGCACAATGACACAGTGCTGAAAGGGGTTACTCGTGACTGAAATTTCGTTGATAAGTGTTCTGCGCTTTGCTCGAGACCATACTACATATAATTAAAATAATACAGCCGAGCGTGCGGAGAGCGTTGCGCAAGCACACGTGTTTTATAATAATTTGGAGGCTTGCTATTTGTACACGGGTTCGCGAATGTTGCAGCCGCGGTTCAGCTGTTCCCGACAGTCGTTAACATATGCACCACTCGTACCGTCGAAATCTCGAGTGCAATTAGAATGCACAAGTGGAGTCAATGAAGAACTCGTTATTATACAAAATTCGACACCGGCGCGGCGCGGAGCCGAGCGACGGGGTATCGATTAGGGATGACGGGAACTGCTACATTTGAATTCACGTTCGTTCCCAAACACGGTGATTTGTCACAGTGACTCGCGATTTTCATGATCGCTTCTGAATGGCGAAAAGCGTAACTGTTCTTCGTGCAATTCACAGAGTCAAGTGTAATTGTTAAGTTATACATTCGTGTTTTGTAAAACTTTATACATAGCGTACTTTGGTATACATACATGTACATAAAAGAAATTGTCGAGAAGAAGAAATCGAGACGAAGAATTAATTGTTTTCTCTTTTAAACACTGAAATAAGGTGCGGAAAATGAAAATCGGATATTTTTTATTTGTATCATTAAATGAAGTATAAATATTTTTATGCAAGCTAATTGATGTATTTAAAAAAAGAACTACTTCAATCGAGATGAAGAATGTGGCTTATCACTGTGATAAATAGACAGCGGATTTGTTTAATTTATGACAAAAATGAGTAGATAAAATTTAAAAACTGTTTCCTTTATCTCGATCGACAACTTGTAAATAACTTAAATTGATGTTTTCAAATTTTATGTTGTTCTATTTTGCAAATAACTATAACTTTTTCAACGTTTCAGTCTAATTTAAAACCATTATCAAGAAAAACTTTTTATATATAATTGCGTCTGTAAAATTTGTTTACTTATTAACATAGGATACAATCTTTGCGCCGTAAACATCAATTTAAGTTATAAAATTAAAAAAATTTAATACGGTCATATTATTCTCAACGTATTAAACATATTAAAAGACAAAATTAATCTATACTGCATTCAAGTTTGTTGCACTTCAGGTAGAAAATTTCTATTTTCCATAAACGTCCGTTGTCTAGCGATAAATCAGGGTTAGTGATTTTGCCATCGCGAGTATCGATCGGATGTCGCGTTCGGTTCTTTCGATCGCGCGCGTGTCCGCTCCGATATATTTCGCGGACGGATGCACGGCAATCTGAAAACGTGCAAACAGAAACGGGGCCAAAGGAAAATTAATCGATCGAGTAGTATGTAGGTCATTGCGGACCACAATTTCGTCGAGAGCCTGACGGAGCCCCCGCGACGATAGATTAACCGAATGAAATGAAAAACACGTTCGGCGAGAGTCGCAGTCGTTAGTGGTCCCTTTAGGTAATGTATTTCGTGGGCGGTCCGCTCGGGTCATTCTGCAATTTTTGCCATCGAAAAATAATTGATCGCCCGTACCGGAACGCGCAGAGGTCATTAGCGGGTCGCGAAGCGTTCCGGCGAACGCGCTCCCATAAAAATAAGCGACCGAAATCCGGAGAACCTTTTCGGTGTAAAAGGGATAGGCGGATTAGAAATAAGCTTCTACGATTTACGTAATTCCGAGTCTCTTCGGACGACTCTCATTAAGAGACCCGTTGGTCTGGCTTCTTTTTCTTGCACGCCAGGTGAAATTGATTGCGAGAAATGAGTTTTCAGAAATCCTATCGTGACGTTGCTGCCTTATATTCGTTCGCGAACAGAGGATTGCGCAGTATATCTTGGCATGAATGGGACGCGCGCGATGAGAAATACCGTCTGGCGAGCGTGGCTGTACTCTTAAGCAAATTAAAATTAATTTTTTTTTCGCCCGACGACTGGTAAAACCGTCTTGCCCGTAGATTTCGAACATTTATTACGGGTGTTCATATTCCGCCGTAACCGGGACAAATGTTTCCCCAGCAATATTTTACATTAGCGTAGAAGCTAAGAAATACCTTGAAGTTTATCATTCCTCTCGCTCCCTAGCCCGGAAAATACCGGCACTACTGAATTACATCGACTTTATAATAATTCTGTTACCGTGGAAGCTTCCATTTGCATTTGCCGGGCAGCAACGTGATTAATTATAAATATATACATGTACACAGTGCACATCTTTGCAAAAGCAATTTGTGTACCGAGAAATGATGGGTATAGATTATGAACGGGAAGACTTGCGAGAGCATTTCTGTTGGTTTGAATATTAAATGAGAATAAACGTCGAAATTCCAAGGAAATATTCTGAAAAATTTTTAAACACGAAGTCATTCGTTTCTGCGATATTGCTCGTATAAATGTTTTATTTTTACTAATAATTTTTAGTTCCACAAAACAAGTTACTTCGTTTATTAAACAAATGTTTCCATAGAAGAAGGACAAACAAAGCTCGAACTGTAAATTATGTACGCGAATGTCGCCAAGAGATAACATATTCAAAATATCTATGTAACTGTACAAAATATTTAACACGTTCGCTACAAGCCGTCACGTGCACGTAACAACCATGATTTCGTACCATTCCCAAAGAAAATCAAATTATTTTTACACCTGTAGTTATTCAAAGTTATGAAACATAACGTATGATATCATGAAATACATGGCTCCTCTGCGATAATATTTCGTTCCATGTTTTATAAGGGGATACGTTGTATTTAATAGGAAGTTATGACTATGAAAACTGTTATCGAGAGAAACCCTGGAAGCGGACGTGCTAATATTGTTATACATCGTGCCATTCATCGAATATTATTCATTATTTATGTAACCGAAGAATTTTCATTTTTGTCTCACATCAGTTCCAACTAAACTAAAACTTTTACTTCTTATGAGAACTCAGAAAGAATTCATATCATGTCCATTTAAAGTTATCGTTGGCAACAAATGTATTGCTTCAGTTCTTTTTTAATGCTTAACTTTTCCAGACCTGAAAAAATAATTGTTTGTTAATCGAACAAATGAGTGTAGTAATTCGTTTCACTTATTTTTTAAGCTCCAGTTTAATTTAGGGACATTTGTGTATAACTTTTGTACCGTTTGAGATATTGATATGAGGTAAATACTTATTAATATAAATAAATTTCTTATAAGCCAACGACCGTGGTCCCGTTGAAAGCACCGGTTCTCATTCGATTACCGAAGTTAAACAATGTGGAGCGTGGAACGGACTTGGATGGGTGACCGCCTGGTAAAAACCCGGGAAGTGACTCCCAGGTACTTTTCACGTGTGGTTGGCAAAGGTGGTTCGGAACCCGCCTTAAAAACAGTAGGTCCCGCTGGAATTGGTTGCAATTAGGCGATAGGTGAAATTGGAAAGAGAAGGAGAGTAGTGTATGGACTTGAAACCCTGAGGGGACCAAGTATCTATTTTCTATAAATAAATTTCTTTGTAAATACTTATGTAAAAAGGGCTTCTGCCCGTCTATAATAAATACAAATTCATTAGTTTTCAATTTAAGAAGTCGACGTTTTGGTCGAATGTCCCTAAATTTTTCGATCCTGACCACTGTGGGGCGGAGGGGATCGGCGGGTTTCGAAACAGTGAAACGCAGGAATGCATTTGCAGCTTGGTGTATCGGCTGGCGAGATGGAATCAGCTAGAAGTAAACGTGTAATTAGACAGTCTGGAATTTTTGAAACGCGTTAATGTGCGTGTAGCTCGCGAAGCGGCGAAGTGCGGCCGCGGGTGCGACGGAGTCGAGTTGGTAATTGTAGGCGCGGCGAAGATGCTCCGGCCGTGCCTTTTCCATTTGCCGAGGCAGCCAGCGTCGAAGCCGAAGCATCTTATACCGTTCGTCCTCGTGGGCATTCCAAGCGGGAATTCTCGAAAGCCAGTTGTGCCGTAGAAACACGCGTCGCCGCCTGCCGTTCGCCAGCGACTTTCGAGTGCTCGTAAAACCGCCGTTTTCTCGGCTCCGTGCCGCTTTCGAGTGCACCGAATTTTCTTGCGAACCAGGATAGCGCAGGAGACCACCGGCCGAATACCAAAGTGCCGTAACTACTTGACCCCGACGACGGCCCCCCAGGTCCTACGGTCAAATTCCGGTGAGTAGCAACTACCTGTCGAGTACCTGTTAACCATCAACCCCGGGGTCATCTCTTTACGAGCCGGTCGTTAACGGCCGGAAAAAAACGTTCGTTTACTTGTCACAATTGCTTGTTCCTCTACGCCCACGTCTCCTCTCGTCGTCGCGATATTCCCGCCGGAAAATTCTCAGAGCGCGACGAAGTTTTGTTCTCGGTTTAGGCCAGTTTCCCGCGGGCTGTGATAATTCGCTGCTAATTAAGACGTTTATAAAAAAACGTTTACTTGTCAATTTTGTTATTGTTATCGATCGTATGAACGTTAAACCAGAAAAAATATTAATGATTTCGGCGCAACGGTTCAAAATAAAAGTTCAAATTAATTTGTAAAATTGCTTTATAGTGTTTATTTGATCGAACCGTTGCGCCGAAATAATTAATATTTTTCCTGATTTACTTATCACATTTGCTAGTTCCTCTACGCCCACGTCTCCTCTCATCGGAAAATTCTCAGGACGCAAAGTTTCCCTCTCGGTTCAAGCCAGTTCTAATAATTCGTTGCTAATCGAGACGTTTATCGAGCCGACGACGTCGATTATCAAGAAACGCGACCGGGATCGGTTTAATCAACTTCTCTTAGACGTTTCACAATCAATCTCGATCGAATATCGTCCTCGTAACTGCCACGACCAACAAGTTAATTACACGCAAAGTAGACCGCGAATTAATGAGACAAGTGGCGCGTGACGCGTAGAAAAGATTACACGCAGATACATGAATAGTTAACGATCATCTCGAAACCCGCGATTACCATCGCCCGTGGATTACTCGGACGTGGTCGATCCGTAATTAACGCACCGCTTTCGAAATCAGACTGTAGAGAGTTTCTTTGCCGCGTTGAAAAAACAGCGTTGGCAATTGTCGATGGTTTCGTGACGTTTCGCAGTCCTGTGTCAGCATGATCGAAGTGTTACGGTATTTAGGGTAGACGTTAATAAAGGAACGGTCACGCTGAAGCGATAACGAGCAGCTTTGATGTTGCTTGTGTCTTGAAAAAGTCGCTGTTTTAATAAAAAAAAATTCTATGTGGTTGTTGCTTTTCAGACGATTGACTGTAGATTGCAAAAATTAATGGGATGATTATTCAACACACTATTCGTTGTTAGTAAAGAAAAGTACAAAATGGTGATGATCGGTCAAAACAATTTGTGTTAGATTTTGCCTCTTACAATCATAGAAACTATACAAATGTTTTAATGAGAAAATTAATACTAGAACTACCGGTCCAGTCAAAATGACTGGTGCGAACTTTTTTTCGATTAGAAATATTAAAAGTATAAATATGTTTTTTGTGCAATTTTTTTTCAGTGAACTTCTCTATTATAGTACATATTTAAATATCGCCTATACGAAATCTAAATAAATGAAATATCGTCATTATTAGAAGGCAATGTATTCCAACTGGGTTCAGTGCTCGGTAGTTCTAGTGTTAACATACTTCTTTACTCGACTGCGTGTTACATAAGCCGTGTTTCGGGCTCCAGCGTGAACAGTTGAAACTCAGCCTAACGAGCACTACTTTAGCTCTTTTGAAAAGAAATTCCGGAATCCGATGAAAAAATCGTGCCACCCGTGCGCGACCGTCGTGACATTTAACGTGTCGACGAAGGAGCACGAATCAACAAACAGGTTTGATTGCGCCACTGTGTGCACGGTGTAAAAATGATATTTGAATATTTCCAAGGATTTCAATTGGCAAATATTTTGGTGAAACGCGGGGATACTAGAAACGATATCGAAAATATAAAAACGATAGAAACAACGCGGTGGCAACGAGGCATAACTCGGGGCCTCATCGATCGATGTTTCCCGAGCAGTTTCGTTCCGTTGACACGGTCCGCCAACAGCGATAATCGACGGTTTCGAAGCGGAAGCGACGATCCTCGTTTAACAGCTAATCGAAACAAAGGAGCCGTTCGTGCAATACGGCAGGGTATACTTTCGCGAAGTCTTGCGGGGTCGGTGTTGGTCGCGCGATCCTTGAAAAACGATCGTGTTTCAAAGCGATCGTCAAAACCCAAACACGGTGTACGGTCGAGCAATGTTTTACGGCAACAGCGACAGCCAACGGCAACGACCACCATGGCTGGCTTTATCGACACCGGAGAAACTACAATGGCACGTAATTCCGTCGCGGTTCGCATTCCTGGACGAGCGTGTCGTTCTCAGCGTTCTCAGCCGGCCACGCCAGCGGCGGGAAAAGTGCTCGGCCCGAAACTTTCTAGGCTCGTATCGCAGTCCGTGACTGGGAACCCGCGTGCGAACTGGTTGCCCACGGGGTGGCGAACTGGTCAAATCGGATCTGCGCGATCGTTTGCGTAATCCGGACGAAATCGGCGCTCGTGTCAGCCTGGCCCGGCCCGGGTTGCGCAACGGTAAACTCTAACACTCTAATCCATTCCATTTTCGTCGCAGCCGCTTTTACATACATGGCTGTACAAATCATTCGTACACCTTTCAAGAACCAGTCATTTCTTCAAACTTGAGCTTTCGTCGAGGGGTTATAATCATAAGTTTACCAGCTAATGTGTAAATAATGTTTTTATAAATATATATTCTTTTCTATTGTACATCCTTAGTTGGGATCTTTGGGGATCTATAAAACTATGACCTTGAGTGACCTTCAGATGAAAATCAATTGAAACTCGAAGAATATCGAAGTGAAAAGTACGAAGTAGTACGACTTAAAAGGAACACCGTGTAGACATTGCCAGGAAATCTATTCATCCGTGCAGGGTCAATAGACTTAAAAATACCAGAATCTTTAGTTCCGAAGACGTTTCGCCCCGTCATGTAGCGAGTATTGGTGCAAACGAAAGTGGTGAGTCTGCGTTTTTGCAGATCGCGGCGACACAGTGTGTCGCGTTGTCCTGGTTACTGTAATGCAAGCAACAATCGGACGTCCAGTGTTTATCTTTTCCACACGGTCACTCGCGGTCAACGGTGAGTACCGTTGCCTGTTTGCCTGGTCTCGGGACGAGCATCTAGAACCGAGCAACCGCAGCACCGATTTATCGCGGTGTGTACACGATCCATGGCGTTGCGAACCCTCCACGGCTAATAATTCTTACGATGATAGAGAAAAGAACCGCGTGGATGACCAGCGAGCTCCGTTAAATCGCGAGTCGGCCTTCCTGGTTTTCTCTCTCTCTCTCTCTCTCTGTTACTCCCTCCCTATTTCAACGACCCGAGCACGGCCTCGGTTAATTCTCTAGCGGGATAACAGGCGCCCACGTAAAAATAGCGGGAACCCGTAGAGCCGCGATGTGTATAAATTACGGAACGGCTTCTGCTATTGGAAACGCGTTTCCATGTACCAAACGATAGCGAACACCAGTCGAATCGTGTCGGACATTCGGCGGTTACCGGTCTACATTCATCTAGATTCCAAACGTTACGCTAAAGGAATGCTCGCCGATAAATTCTCGTCGGTGTACAAGCATCAGTGTACAGTAACGTTTCGCTAGTAGTTCGCCCCCTCTCTGGCTGTGCGCTAGCGTACGCCTCTTCTTTCCCAGAGATTCCGGATCGATTTTGTTCGACGAGAAATTAGCCGCGAACCTCGCTAGATGATCGGCTGCGAGTCTAGAACCGTGACCCACTGTCGGGGCATTATATAGTCGATTTGACCTCGCATTTCTCAGGCGTCGGCATGCAGAATTGCATCAACGGAATGCTCCGATCAGCAAATACTAATAATCATTGCAGCCGTTTCTTCCGCGAACCATCATCTCCGTAGACGCTCTCGTGTTTCCACATCCCTTGCACTTTAACGTGTTATTAGATTTCTTTAACATTTAACAACCCTCATCCGTAACTTGTATTTTTTTCCTTCCCAAAGGGATTTTCTTTTTCCTTATCTGTACTCGGCATGTCGACAAGGTCTCTTTCGTCGATTCACTTGTCGCCATCTTGTCCGAGCTAGGCCACAACCTGTTCTTGGCTTCAAACCCTCATCCGTACCTCATTTTCGCAATTTAACTATTTACACTCGGAACTATTTTAACAAGCAAGCTAAACATTTCTTCGTAATTGCTAAATAATGTCGATCGTAAATTGCTTTAAGCAGAAATTAAATGATTTCGGCGCATAGGTTCGATTAAATGTTACTAAAACACTATTTGCAAGTTAGCACAATATCCTTTCGTAATTTCTCAATTACATTTCTTCGTAATTATTTACCTTAGTGGCTTCCTCACCGATTTTTATGACCTTGAAATATGTTGTCATGATCATTATTCTGAACAACTTTTTGTGTAGAGAAAAGTTCAAGGTCATCGAAATCGTTGGGGAAGCCTCTAATGTAAATAATTACCCATTTGTTTCTGTCCTAGAATATTCCCATTGTATATTATAATTTCTTTTAGTTTATCCATATTCAACTGATGAAATTTACTCGTGCAATGCGAAAAAGGGATGTTCGTTTTACCTTAAACATTAGTAATGCATAATACACGACGAATCCGGCAGAATTCATCAGAAGGATCGCCTAATTAGAATCACGACCGCAATTCGCCATTTCTGCGAGCGTAAACGCGCCCTAAGAGTTATGCCGGCCGCATCTCTATCGGGCCAGTGCAGTGGAGCTGAGCAATGCTCTGACCCGCCGCGGCGGAGGAAACGTTCCGCAAGATTCGGGAGCGGCGGGCCCCGGTGGATCGATACTTCCATGTTCCTGTCGGAATTAGCACGGCCGCATAAAGTCCCGCAATTCGATAACCTGACCGCGAAACGTGACTCGGCCTTGCATACCGTGAACTCGAAAGGAGGCCCGGGCCCATCCTCGGCGTCGATGCGCGCACAATGTCGCCCCCGCTAACGCTTGTACGTGTAATCCGTTTCACTCCTAGCATTCCACTCGGTGGCACGCCTCGCGTCGCATCGGCATAGCGCCGCGATTAATAGAGATGACATAGCTGCTTATTAGCATGGAGTCGCAATTCGCGGCCTCCGTTACGCGAACCAACCAAGACTTCGTGCAGGAAACGCGTGCAAATCGCGAACCTCGACACGTTGACTCACTGACAATGAGTCGACCCTATACCTAAAATCAAGCAAACGCTTTTAATCAGATGTGATAGTTAGACTGCGGATGTTTATACAAGTTACAATTTTTCTAGACGAATTTTAAGCAATGTTGTTATTTTTTTTTTATTAGAAAATCTCATGAGATTTATTTCAACATAATTACAAAAAAAACGAAATACGCCACATACAAAACAGAATATAATAATTACAAAATATGATTATTAGAGATACTAAGATATTTTAATACAGACATATGATTATGTTGTTATTGTTATCGATCGTATGAATGCTAAACCAGGAAAATTATTAATGATTTCGGCGCAACGGTTCGATCAAGTAAACACTATTGAAACGTTGAAAATTTAAATTAATTTGTAAAATTGAAATCATTAATAATTTTCCGAATTTTAAAAAAGTGTGATAAGATGGTATCTTATTTCCAGTGGTACTTAGCTTTTGCAGATTTTAAATAAATAAAAGTTGTACTAAATTCTATATTCCACCGTATCTTGAAAATTTTCAGAAGCCATAAATTCATAAAGATTCGCAGTCTAGTCATAATTGTTGCGACCCAGTTAGCACGCGGCGTCTCGATGACGTCTTTTTCTACGTCCACTTTAGATCTGAAAGACTTACGTCCTCAAAAGATGTCTTAAATCTTGCAAAAATTGAATTTTTCAAGCGAAAGAGAAATTAATGAAGCGTTCACTTATTTTCATGCACTTTCTGCACGATGCATTTAACATCTGCAAAAGAATTACGAGTGCAGTTATCCGTGCAGTTTTCGAATCTTAAAAAGGCCAGAGTGAAAGTAAGGGATCTACGTCAACTGGACACTGAAGTTCTGAAGAGCGTTGAGAAACTAGGCGTTAGCCGATACCTTATACTACTGAATGAAAGGTTTGCCATTTACATGGTGCAGTATCTTGACTTTTACTTTTGGATCTTTTCCATGTTCGGTTGAAATACGATATGTTGAAACTTCGGTTCGCAGTGAAGCGTTCACTCCATTTGGAATTCAATTTAAGCTAACGATGGTCAATGCTTCAAATGTTGGCACTTGGGTACCGATAGAGTAACCGAATCGTCTCGATTCGAAAGTGCACGCGTAGCATGGAACTTCCAAAATGGAATTACATTCTCGCGTCCAATTATTTCGCAGGACCTATTTTCATAAAGCTGTAAATGTAAAAATGGGACTTTTCAGGAAAACCCCATGTTTGTATTATCGAGAAATGACAATTCTGGAAAGGAGAATACCTCCTTAAGGCTCGGTAGGTTTATCAGTGTTGATTCGTGTGCCACACGATCGACCTGGCAAATTTGTATTTTGCTTTGCCGAACAAATCTGAAAGAAGTGATTCTGCACCCGTTTATTTGTTTTTATCTTCGATACACGCATCACGAATTCTGCATCAGTGTGTTTACTTGCACGTAGGTGAACGCCACCGAGGGAAAGTCTTTTACGGGTTTACGGAGCGAACCAGTTCGCGAATAAATGTCAAAGCGACTCGCATTTAACACGGTCTCGCTCGGTCGGAATTATAGAGCAGGGATGTATCAATATTAATGATATAATCCGTACCGTTTTGTTCGTGTCGGATAATTTTCGCGGGTATTTACCGTCTGCCGAATCTCGCGGTGCAAATAAGGCGTATTTGGACGAAAACTCCGAGTTATTTGCAACACTGTTTCTCGTCATCGAGCGCGGCCGCGGCCGCGTAAAATAACAAGGTTCGCTTTCCCTTTTTTCCCGTTCAAACCGATCGTTCCGATACAAATTTCGTGTCGGAGAACGATCTAGACGCGTCCCGACACACCTAAGCCAAATTACTCGGCCAATTACCACTGATAATCTCATCGGTCTCATGCCCAACGATCGTTAGCGATGAAAAAGGGAGATCCCGACGAAAAACGAAATCTCGTCTACATTTCACCGAGATTCTCATTACAGAAAAATGGCCGAGCGGTTCGCGAGATTC
Organism: Lasioglossum zephyrum; assembly: GCA_028455615.1. Lineage (NCBI taxonomy): Eukaryota > Metazoa > Arthropoda > Insecta > Hymenoptera > Halictidae > Lasioglossum > Lasioglossum zephyrum. The sequence goes on along the minus strand of CM052324.1, from coordinate 10,776,192 downwards.
CAGATAAGCCAACCATAATTTCGTGGCACCTGTCTTTCGGTTCGGTTTCTTTCCGCGCCTGCATTCCAGAGAAAGTTAGCCGCGATGATTTGGCACGCAATCGAGGCGCGCACTCGTTCGCCCAAGCTTACTTGCGTTTCCATTGCCCGGCGGCGATTGCCCAGCAGTACAGGTGCAACCGAACAGGTAGAAATTTTTAGTCTCTAGCCAACCTGAAATTGAATTTTCGTAGGGTATCACCACTTTCTTTATTATTTTTTTGCGATTCTGTAGACATTGATATAGACTTGGATATTTTTTTAAAAGCAAGAGGAATTAATTTTAAAAAATGCCTGGACTCATCCGGAAGTATAATATAATTACTCATGAGAGAGACAGAGAGAATCTTCCTATGTTCCCATATTCTGCTATATTTCAGCTTTAATTTAAAAAACTTCTTGCAGTCTAATAATGTTTAGAAGCAAATTAAGATTGGAAATGTTAAAAAAACAAGATCAGGAATACCTAATAAAAAAAAACATAAAATCATAGAATAAGATTCACTTCAAAAATAATGAACGATCAAAATTTGCGACGCAAAGAAGAAGAGCATATGAGAAAGAAAGAGACATAGTTCATAGTATTTCTGTAGCACTTATACAGATATAGAGATACATATGTATCTCCAATATATCCCTGTAAAATAAAATAAAAAATAATATTTATTTAATGTAAAAGTAGTTGCACGCGGTGTCGTAACATAACGATGTATATTTCTTTTTATTTTAAATGTAATTTTGTAATTTATATACATACCTTTTGTTTCTTAAATATATGTGTAATACATATAATTATATTACATTAATGTACACTTCAATAATGAGAAAACACTTTAAAAAACATCGACTTCCGCTACATCAGAAAATTGTTACCCTCAGCAAAGAAGTTTCACTTCAAAAATAAAAATCGTCTTCTTTGATTTTGACACATAATTAGTTTGACTGATAGTGCGCCGTTGAACGCGCGAAATAGTGATTTTCATTCGATCCCGGCTAGCGAAGAACGATTTAGAACTCGCTAATTTGGCCGATGGTGTTCACTTCGTGCTCTCAGATGTCCAAAACGTAATACGCTATGGGTAACCCCAATGGATTTGGTCGAATTATTCGACCCAGCAGCTGTTGAAAATATCGTATATCGTTTGAAATCGGAGGCCATCATCGAGAACAGCGGCGCAGGGTGCCTCGAGCGGTGGCTAACTCTCACTTCCGGCGTGTTCGCCAACCACGTATAGCTCGATGGATCGACGCGTGCGCGGACAGTGCCCACCGGAAACATGAGATTCTCACGCGACTCGGAGAGAAAAAGAATTCGAACTGTCGGTTCATTTTCGCGAATATATACCCGACGCGTCGGGTCTCCGCTGACATTCGAATCGATCCGCGTTTAATTCAATTGCGCTCGTCGCGTCGCGCCAAGCCGAGCATTTCCGGTCGCGTGAAGAAAATCGTGACGGCGTTGAGCGATTCCTTTCAAGGAATATTTCTTCCTGTTCCCTCGGCGAACGTTTAAATCGCGAACGATCCATTCGGAAATAGTTAACACCAGATTTACGGTGCACTGAAACTGATTACATCACGTTGCTTTCTAAAAATGTCAAGAGTTTTTCTAGCAAAATTTTAGCCACTCTTCTCTAATAAATAATTAAATAATTCTTCGTGGATGCGTCTTTACGTTCTCGGCGATCGGGCACTAAAAATATTAAAATTCGTCGAATTATACTTTAGACTTTTTCCTAATCGTAATTACATCGTGTTTGGTGTCGTTTCGATTAGAAAAAATGAGACGAATAAGATTGTAAGTTTTATTAAATAAAAAAATAAATGGCGAGAACATTTGAACAGTTATAGTCCTTCGCGACGGTTACAGACATAACACTGTAATCCGAGTGATATACCGGGTGAATCGGACACTAAAAATATTAAAATTTGTCGAATTATACAGTAGACTTATTCCTAATCGTAATTGCATAGTGTTTGGTGTCATTTCAATTACAAAATTAAACGAATAAAATTGTAAAAGTTTTATTAAATAAAAAAAAGCGGCGAGAACATTTGAAAAGTTATAGTCCGAGTGATATACCGGGTGAATCAGTTAATGGTACTTAATAACCTACTTGTATCAAAAAATGTTTCAAAGACGAGTGGCTGGGCATTAAATGGTTGAGATCGAATTTAATTTCGATTGCCCGTGCGTCGGAAATAACTGGCATCTGCCAAGCTGGAATCCGAACAATCCGACATTGGAACCCGATCGCGGATCGATGATTCAATTGGCGGAGACGCGGAGGCATCGGCGGAACGCATCGCGGATTCCGTTTTTCTCGCGGAAAGTGAAGGGCGTTGGAAAGGTTCTAGCTCTCCTCGATGCGCCTTGCCTTTCTAAAGTGTAGATTTGAACTCAGCGAGGCGTGGCACTCGCAGGCCGCTCTTGTTTCACCGCGTCCAACCGACGCTCGTCGTCACGAATTCTGCACGGATTTGCAAAATCGAACGCAATCCGTTCCCGGACGTGTCACGCCGCACAGTGGCCCGGATTGGTGTAACTTTCGAACGATTGGAGATACCGCAACGAAATTTTCACTAAAAATATTTTTAACCCTCGTCCGTCTCTCATTTCACGAAGCTGAATCTGGCCTTGGTAAAAGATTGATGAAATAACAAGGTAAACAATTATTTTACGATGTTGTTTTATTGAAATGGATGAGTTGTACGTATTATATGTACCTGTATGAACATTTCGAAACAACAATCCGTTCAGCAGAAGTCGGTACCTGAGAGTTGATTTTGTTGGTCAAATGGTTCACGATTTTCCAATCCGGACGACCTGCCGCCGGTGAAAATCGCGCTCGCCGGTTTAATACTTCGGATCACGTTTTCGTTAATGTGCTGAATCGATTAGCCAGATGGGAGCGTCACAACCGGAATAAAGAGGCATTTTTCACCAACTCGGAATATCCCGTTTTCGAATGCTTTTCGTTGCGGAAGAGATAGATTCGTCGGGGATCGTCACGTAGCTCTTCTAAAGGAAATTATTGTTGAAATGTTACAAGGGTTTTTTCAATAGCTAGAACAGTATTTAGTTTACTACATGTTATGAAAAACATGTTTTCAGAAAATTGAAATTGGTCTGAATTGCAGAAAGAAAATTCGAAAATTTAGAAAATACGTTTTGTAGATGTGTATCTGAATCTTTTTGTTAATATGAGTAGCAATGTCAGTGAACGTGTTTACAGTATCTTCATCATAAAGAACAAAATATTATTTATTCGTTACGTGTCTCTTATATCCGATATACCAAGTTTGTAATGGAGAATTCTTTCTTTAGACGAGCGTGTCACGCGATGCTAATTATTTCGACGTCTTTAAAACGAAGCAGTGCTATTTATAGCGAGACCTTTTTAAAATTGTAATCAGATATAGTTGAAACTAAAAGCGACATGCTAAACTGAGGCCTTGATAATTAAAAGACTTTCGCGTAAATGTCAAAATGTTTGTGAAAGTCTGCTATTTTAACCCGGTATTGAATTAATTTTTGCACGAAACCAGATGAATGCGAAAAATATTTCGAAACCGACGGCAAACACTTTGTGAGATTTTTGCCTTTGTGTAGTGCGGACGGTGAATATAAGAAAAAAATCGAGGACCGTATGATGTAATTTGAAATTTAGCTGCACGAGCATGTTGGAAATAAATCAAACAACAATTTTTGTCTATACATCAAAGCCGTTTCATTCATGTAATTTTCATTCTCGTAACGCACTTTTGCCCGTCCCGCTTTCGCCGAAGTGAGTTCCGAGATTATTGAAAATTCGTGTCTTCGTCCCTTGTTTTTTCCTCGAACGCACGATGACGTAGGGGAAAATATTTTGGCTCGGAAATGTCTTGCTCCGATTCCCAGAGGGTTTTCAAGAGGGAATCTGCGTTCTGTGATTACACCGCGTCGGAAAGCTTTGCCGGCGTCCATGATGCAACGAGAGAAAACTTTCGCCCAAAACGTTTCCAATTTAATTTTTGAACAAAAAAAAAACAATGTTATCATTCGCGGACGCGCGTGCTCGTTAACAAGCTCCATTTGAGAATGTCGAAAGCACAGTAGAAAGGGAGAAATAAATTCGACTATGCCGTTTTTCGCTGTTTTTTTTCAACGTGCATCAATGGCGTTGCAGCGAAGATATCCGAGAGTTGCAACTGCAGCCGATGGAGAGCATAGTGATTAGTTGACAACGTTTGTGGGAAGCAGGAATAAAATAAAAATTGATTTCATTGAATTTTTCTAATCTATTATTGTTTTGTATTTACCCAAAAAAATTTCTTCATAAATGCATACAGATCCGCAGTCTTGTAATTAGATAAGTGATGGAGTAAATAATTTATCAATAACGTTTTATAGTGAAATATAAATCTATTTTCTATATTAATATGTTCAATAGGTTGAAAATAATATAATAGTATAAGAATATTTAGAGAGAAAAATACTGAAAATAATTTTAAAATTCAGTGCAGTCTTAAACTGCACCTATTCATTTTTGTGAAATTATGAAAACTCTCGGTGTATCGATTGTCAAGTAAACTGGGGTAATTCTTCGATTGTTGGCCCCGACGAATCCGATCCACTGTGAATCGTGATGTTAAAATTACCGTTCGGCAGATTTTGATGGGGAACGGTTCGCGGCATGGGATCTTAGAGAAAAGCTCCGGATTTATGGTCTACCGATAGAATATCATTTCACTGGCCATTGGTAATCGATGAACACATCCGAACGTTCCGCGATCCTTTATCGTAGAGAATAAACGCGGATCCGTCGGCAATAAAGATACTTGATTTGTTGTACCATTCGGGGCTCAACAATTGCTCAGTTAAATATACTATGCCTTATGGAGTCATTATTGATCGATCGGCTGTCACCGGCATATTCGTGTATGGAATCACGCTTCGCGGTGGATTTATACGGGTTGCGTGCATCCACCGAAAACATTGGTACATACAAACAGCACCGGCGGCGATAGCAGGACCCATCGTAGAAGGACGTTGACGAGTGGACTTCGCAATCAGGGTAGGACAGTCCCCTTTGATTCGCAGCTCCATTAGCCAGGCTTATATCGAGATCATCGATAATCGTTTGCAATTCAACGGACCCACATTACTTGTTCATTCCTTTCCCAAACCGTCTCACAGTGGCGCGATCCCACAGTTATGCTGGACATTGGAACCGCATTTTGAAATTCAAAGGGAATTTGACTAAAGGACGCTCTACACGATCAATCATTTTGATCAAACGATTGAATCAATTGATTGAGTCGAGCGTGATTGACCCTTCAATCAATTGATTGAAGGGCTGATTGAGGTTGATTGAAGCGCGTGTCAATCGATTGACTCAATCGTTTGATCAAAAGGATTGATCGTCTAGGGCCTCCTTAAGGGACTGTCGTAAATACTGAAGCACGTTTAGCTATAAAATTTCATGGAAACAGAATCACACAAACTAATTTATATCGTTGAAAAGGTATGGCTGTCAGCTACGTTTTTGCTGTAGCAAGAGTAATAATAACATTAACTGCTAAAAAGTTATAGCCAATTTTTTGTAGACGATGTTTTAGTGTAGAGATTCTGCAAAGTAAAATTTTCAGGGTAGAAAGACCCTTACCCCCTCTCTGCCAGTATCGGATTGGCCACTTTGGATTACCACCTGGCCGTGGCGGAACAGTGGGGAATGGCAACTCTGCTTAGAATCACGCAAACAAATTTATACCGTTAAAGTATAAAAGTATAATAAAGTATAAAAGTTATAGCCAATTTTTTGTAAACAATGTTTAGGTGTAGAGATTCTGAATAGTAAAATTTTCAGGGCAGAAAGCCCCTTACCCCCTCTCTGCCAGTATCGGATTAGTCATGTGACATTCTGACGCGTCACGTGACCGTGACGGAATAGTGGGGAATGGCGACTCTGCTAATATTATAGTGTCTCTAGTTCGTGTTCCGTTTCATTGGTTACCAATCACAAGAGGGTACCAATTGGTCGGCGGAACAATTCAAAATCGCATCTTGTGCACTTCCACGGTTCCGCAGTTATTATTCTTTCGCAGCCGTTCTCCGGTGAGCACGCAGCGTGTTCGAAACTCCGTTTCGATGAAAACATTGTTGGTAATTCCATTGTATTCGGTGGAATCACAGCATCGACGAATCCTGGAGGGGATATTGCCGACGAAAATATTGTCGGCAACAGCAGGGTAACTCGATTGATCGACAGCTTCGGCAACGTTTAATCACTTTTCCGCCGCGTTGCTTCCCGAATCGGTAATCTCGCTCGAATACTCTTCCGAGGATTTTAACGGTTTACATGCAGCTTACGCGATCTTGATCTTATTCAAGTTAAAATTAACGAACGGAGAATGTTACGCTTTAATTCAACACCCCGCAAGAACGAATGCATACCGAGCAGGCACAACTGAAACGTCTAATCATTTCGACCATTATTTTCATGTTTCAAACCGTATCGAATAGTATACAGTTCATCCCATTAAGTGAAATTCACGGTTCGGCTGCAACACTAACTACGACGGAAGCCTGCAGCATCGAAAAGATACCGTCAGTCAAAAATCCACCCAGCCTGTGAAACGTAACGGGTCTTCCAAAGTTGTTAACGTTCAAACGATTTGGCTTTTTCGAGGGATTAGGAATTTCGTGTTGTCACAACGTTTTCACGTATGCCCTTAATTAACATATTGAAGCACTGCTTGCAACATGCTTTTATATTATGTTTCTACCTATCGAACATATTACAAGAAAAAATTAATTTCTATGTCACTCTGGTTTGTTGCAATTCAGTGTTTTGACCTATCGAACAATTCAGGTGGACAATTTTTATCTTACTTAAAGACCAGCTGTCCAGGATGAGGCTGTTTATGGTTTATCACAGTCGTTAACTGGAAATTACGAATAACTGCGGGTTCCACTGCGATTGATTGTACGTGACACTGGGAGGTTGTACCGAAATTGTCTAGATTCTAGCAAAAAGCTCGGTCCACTTTGAAAAGTGACTCAATTACAGAGGTTGCAGCGAGACTCTTTTTTGCCAACCGTGGAAAGGCTTTCCTTGCGAGAAAGATAGTCTCGATTTACATGGGGCGTCGTTAGTTTAGAGCGAGGCAGGTTTCGGGGTCCACGAAACCGTGAAAACATCGGGCTCGCGGAGAGCCTCGATTCGCAAAATTACACGGGCATTGCGAAACTTGCGGCCGTTCGCCAGGATACGATTGTCGGGGCCGATTGGGGGCAATCCTGCGAAGGGGAACGATTAAAGTAGACCGGGGCGCCGGCACGGCGTCGTCGATTGGGCGAACGAATGAATTCCGTCCAGCGGAACAACGTGGAAACCGGAAGGTAATTTTCGTCGCGATATTTGTCGTTGGATCGTGAGTATTTTGGAGGGGACACACGGTTAACGGGCACGAGTGTCCGGCGGACTGGCATAACCCGCGGCCGTAGGAAACGGTGGGGTCTGACTGTATATGTGCGTGTGCACGTGTAAGTATCGGTGCGCGGAAACTTCGACGTGAAATTTAGCTGCGCCATAACGGCCGATGAGAAACTATTCCCGGCGCATTGCGGAAGTGGAAGGGCCCGTATGACCCGGGCTTGAATTGCGGCGTAATTGAGACGTAACTTCTGCTTTGCAGATTGAATATCGCCCGGAGAGGATGGACGCCGAGACCGGGGCCATTTTGGCCCTACAAATATTGGCTCTCTGTTCGATTGTCGCCGCTCTGTTGGCCTATTTGATGCGGCAATCCAGGAACGCCACCGACGAGTACGAGTCCCGTAACAAACGCCACGTGCTCGTTACCAGCTGCGATACCTGCGTGGGCTTGCAAATCGCCCTCGCACTCTACGAAGTTGGCTATAAGGTAATCGTTCTCCATGGCCTCAAATGAAAACAGCCTAAGTCCGTTTGTTTTATGAAAATTGGGTTTTCAGCCTCGCCTTGTTAGGTACTTCGGTTAGAGGGTAATAGTTCGCAGATAAGTCGTTAGTTAGTGCTGCGTATTCCGATTTTAATGAAATTTTAATATGTTATGCAGCAATACATTCTGAACAAACTTTCCCTTTTCCAATATAGGGTGTCGCTTTTAGATTTTGAGATATTTGCAAAAAACTATCGCTAATACTCTATTGAATTTTTCGTATTCCTGCACATTCCGCAGTCTTTTGCAAATATCTCGAAAACTAAAAGCGACCCCCCTATATTGGAAAAGGAAAAAGTTGTTCAAATTATCGAAATCTATAACATATTAAAATTTCATCAAAATTGAAGTACGCAGACCTTTTCTATATAATTACCTGTTTTTTTTCGACTCCTGTAAATTTTACTTTTTTGGACTTACGCAATTTTCATGTTAGGCCGACGATATGCGTGGGACTTCTCATTCTACGTGGAAAAAAAATCGGAAATCATTTTACGTTTTTATAGTACTTCCTAATATTATCTTCAAACTTGAAACTTCAAACTTGAGATCGGAGAAAGTGATATAAGTCATATGTAAAATAGAAAATTTTGGCTCTTCGAAAACTTTATACAGTTACAATTTTGGATATTAAGGTTCCGTTGATCGGATAGACGTTGGATGATCTGCAAATCACCGAACTCCTGGTCGAAATTGATTTCCTCAGACATTAAAGGGATATTATACCTCTCGCCAGCGCGCTGACTTATTAATTAGGTTATACCGAGGCAATGATTAAAGTTACGTTCTTGTACGCGAACAGCGGTAAATGGTGCTTTGACTCGGACTACTAGCTCTCAAGAAACTCGATATTTTATGAAATTGAACACCTCTTGCGCGTCAAAGTACGGTTGCGTACGATGGATAGCCAGTTGGAATCTCTTGTACTTTCAAGCTTAACTTTTAATATTCTGTGTTAATTGCAGCAACTGCAAAGAGCAAAAGAACACTATAATAATCATGGTTGTTTAAAATTTTGCTCCATGAGATGCAAACAATTTTAATTTTGATACCACTTTCTTAAAATTTGTCTACAAAAATTCAGAAACAATTCCATAAACATCAGCAGTCTAATATGTAATAAATATATAAAAATTTGTTGAGTATTAGAGGTTTTATAATATTGAATACAGATATGTATGGTGTCAGGATACAATCTCTCAGCTAAACATATTACCCTGAACCCAAGTTAAAGTCTTCAAATGAACTAATAATAGTTGTTAACTAAGGACTAAAAACTAAGAACTAAACTGGGCCAAAGTCTAGGACCGACTATGAACATTTGTTCATAGCGGTGCGGGTCATACACAATAATTACGGCGGTTTACAATGTAAAATATCTTACAAATTATCAATTTAAAAATATTCTCAATGTCGGTATGATGTATTAATGTCTTCCTCGAAGGGTTAAGGAAACGAGAGATTGTGTGTCAGGGAATAACCGTTGTTGAAATCGGTATGAGAACAATGTCGTTCGCTGTTGATAGGTGTTTGCGGGCCTGCTGGATCCCTCTGGCAGTTCACCATCGATCAAGATATTGCGGGCAATGGAACAGCAGAAGGACAAGGACGAGGACACGGTAGACACGGTGCAGGGGAATCCGCAGGATCCGGAAGTACGTGCTCGCGGCCAAATCGTGCCATTGGAGCTGGACCCGACGAGGGAGGACAGTTTACGGGCTTGTTTGGACGCAGTTAGAGCGAAACTTCCGGCCGGCGAAGACGGCAAGCAATTGTCGATTTAATGCGCACCCGAATGGCGAAGATTGAACACGCTCCGATGCGCTGCGCTCTGCCGCCTCTGCTCCGTCTCGCGCGATCCGCTTGTTTTCACACGCTCGAGCTCGTATACATTCGTGCACGAGTAATTAAATTCGATTGCCGACAAGCCGAGCTTAACCAGTCGGCCCCGTAACGATCCGCTACAATATCACGGCCAGAAAATTATGATCACGGTGTGACGGACAACAGACGGGATCGTGTTTCGTTCGAAATCATGCGAGCCACGCTTGTTCCCTTCACGGTCTCTTGCTCTTTATTGTGCCTCCTCGAAAATCACTCGTGGAGCGAAGTACCGCCTGTAAAAAATTCTGCCAGTCGTTAATTGTGCAACATTCAAGTGCAAATTATTAGGAAAGCTTCTTCCTTATTACTAAAACTCCTAATTCGAGAAACGCGCTCCCGCGTGGAACAGAGTTCCCCTTCAAAACTGAGAAGCGAATCTTTCAAATGATATTATAATCCTCGAGAAGCAAGAACCTAACAATACTTCCATGGGAAACGATTCAATAAGTTTCTTCTTCTTTTTTTAATAAGGGTTTCACGTCGCATAAACTGCATGGTTATTAGCAACGAACAAATGTATCATTATAGTATAACTTCCTGGATTTCGAATCCTCTAATAAATTCCAGTAGGTCTTGTATTTTGTCTTCGTCAAGATTTTCTTTCAGTGTTCTTCTTATTTTGTATCTTTCTCGTAATGTATTAGATTTTGGGCATTTTAATATCAGGTGGTCAATAGATGTCGGTATGTTGCATGTTTCACATATATTGGTACTGGGTCCTTTGACATCAGGAACCAGTGTGTTCCTGATTCTGGATAAGGTAACTTGGTCTCTCCTTTTCAGGGCACACCTAACTTCTTTATTATCAAAAAAGGATTCATAGATATTTTTGGTGTGGGTTGAGGCCAGTTGTATCCATTCCAGATTCCATTGGAAGATCAGATATCTTTTAGTTTCTTTAATCAGGTCTTCCATAGTGGTGCCGATGAGTTGACTGTCCTTGGTTGAGGAATTAGTCGATTATTTAGCGAAGTTTCTTTATTCATGCACATATTCGTAATAACGAACACACGAGACACCAATGAATACAGCCTTATGATTTCCTTAAAAAGGACTCGGTACCTCAGTCTGGTTCTTGATAGGTTTATTGATGAACAGATCCTATTGGAGCATCATATATCTTTTGGTTTCTTTAATCAGGTCTTCCATGGAGGTGCCGATGAGTTGACTGTCCGTGGTTGATTATTTAGCGTAGTTTCTTTATTCATGCACATATTCGTAATAACGAACACACGAGACACCAATGAATACAGCTTTATGATTTCCTTAAAAAGGACTCGATACCTCAGTCTGGTGCTTGGTAGGTTTATTGATAAACAATATCGCTGCAGATCGACGTCCGTTGGTAACATTCAATCTCTTCAAAGAATCGCCGTAGTATTATTTAAAGTTAATGTGACATTCTACAAAGACGTAACCCGATCTTTGTAAAAAGATTGAAGAGAGCTTAACGAGTAGCTGCTGGTGTCTGCAATAGGACAACGCCGAGACCCGACGGGTTGATTAATTAATGAAAAATCACGTTACTCCGAGGAAACGTTAATTAAGTTCCGCGCGATGTTCGAGTTTCGTTTTCGAAAGTTCTCGCGTTCCTGTCGGTCAGTGCCGAGGTTATTCATTTCGTTCCGAAAAATTGATTATATCGTTAATTACACGGGATCTCGGAGAATATCTCTCGTTCACGGCGAGAGTCGTGTCTCGGAATGCGATCGTTAATGTAGACACGGGGCCAATAATTGTTCCCCCGATGATTCCGCCGAGTCGTACGCTTCGAGATATAATACCAGCCGAGTTTTATCGGCCCGTATAGATAGAACGCGAGGAAAAGGGGCGAATAAGAGAAAAGCGTGATAAAGAGAAAGAGAGAGAGGGATAGTACGGAATGGAGTTCCGAGACGCGACGGCCGCAAAGATTCACGGATGTAAAATACCATCGGCTCCCTGGAAATTGTTCGGTTAAAACGAACAATTCCGCGGGAAGGGGTCTGATAACCGATCGTCGAATGCAATGCATTTGCTTTTATCGATTTCCTCCGTGCACCGTCGTCGATCCTGTACGGGGCAAAGCGGGTCTGTTCCGATCGGCTGTAAATTACAGCCGGCGCAGTTTAATCGAAATTTTTCTTCATTCCTTCCCCCGTAGCTTTTCTTTTTCTTCAAACTTTTTCGTTTCTTTTACCCTCTCCAATTCGCCTCTTTCTAAAACGCGTTCGCTACCGCGATATCTTCCCTAGAAGATTAACACGTTCGCTGTTTGCTTCGTGTATTCACGTGACTAGAATTTCTTGCAAACTCAAATTATTAGCTCATTTTAACTCGATAATTAAACGTTTCTTCCTTGCTAGAATAATTCTATTGTATACGATGTTTTTCATTTCATGGATATGAAATTGATATAATACCTTTTAGAATACATAAATGTATAGTAATTGATTAGTAGACAGCTTTCATCTTAATGAAAAAGAAATTTTTCATAAAAATCTTTGATTAACAGTTAAGACAGATATGAAATTGATATAATACCTCGTACAATACATAAATATATATTAATTGATTAGTAGACAGAGGATCTTGATGAAGAATAAAAATTTTCATAAAAATCTATGATGCACAGTTGGCTGTTCAAAGCAACTGAAGACGTGTTAAAAGCGCTGAAGGGACCGTCTCAGGGAACAATGAAAGCGTTAAGGGTACCGAAGGGACCGTCCATTTCGGAACGTTAAGAAGAAATGGGGGAATCGTTTACGAATTCCTGGTTCGCGCAAACTCGTTAAGAGGCGCGAACTCAGCGTTGCGAACTTCCATCTTCGCCGCGTCTGGCGCGCCGTTCGAAAGCGACCGCTTAAGGTACACCAAAGTTTCAACTGTACTTAATTACAGGTCTCTGGGCAGTCGTGCACACCGGCGGTCAGGCTCTTCCTGGTGTTATTGAGAGGCAGCCGAGTTCCGCGTGGGAATCCATGTTGCGACACAACTTGGTCGCACCGCTCAGGACTGCCAGGGTTTTCATTCCTCTGCTGCGCGCGAAAAGAGGTCTGTTTTATACTTGAACAAGCGTAGGGAAGGATTTCGTTTCCAATAGGAAATATCACCGACGTGTTCATCTCGTTACTTTTATTTAAAAAATTGACTCCAATAGTTTCTGATTAAATTAAAATTACTGTAAATATATAGAAGGTGTTCATAAACTTGTTTATCTGAAAACGGAAATATCTCGTGACGCACAAAAGTTATAAAAATTTTTTTTAAATGGAACCATACAGTGTGGGGCAATAACTATGTCCACCTTGAATATCTCCGTTATTTGTAATAATATGGAAAATGTTATGAACAAAATTTGCACGGTACAAAGCGGGCATGTCGTGACAGAAACATTTTCTGTGAGGGTAGAGGCATAGAGGACATTTCAAGGGCACCTTGATTTCTTTAAATATTATAGTAAAAATTGTCTGTCTTTTTTGGAACAAATTTTGTTCATTGCAAATTTTGTTCATAACATTTTTCAATATTATTACAAATAATGGAGATATTCAAGGTGGACATAGTTATTGCCCCAGCCTGTATATATTCTTTGTCACAACGCGAAAGCAAGTTCAACGACAAATCACATTGTTTTCCTCTTAATGTTTTAGCAGAATGCTTCCTAATTCAAACAAATCCTTTGGCACGCATGTTTGAGAGCACATGCGCTTAAAGAAAGTGCGAGAAAAATTGATTTTATCGAAGCTCGAAAACAGAAATACCCGTTGAAGGAAGCGGCAAGCAACCTAAGCGATATTGCTGGAATGGCGTCGTGCACGATAAATACCGTTTAGACTCTGTTTTACGGTGAATAAGGTGCCGGCGCGGGCTGTAAGGAACATTTATGTTAAAGGTCGCATCGTTCTTTTGGGAGATTCCGCGACCAGCTACGGTACCAAAGCCGGGACAGGTCTGGTGGCGTACAGTGCATCCCGGAAGGCCGTGGAAGGCGCTGCGGAGGCATTAAAAAGCGAGCTTCAGTCCTCGGGAGTCGACGTCGTTCTTCTTAAACCGCCGCCCGTGAATCCTCTTATTCTTTATAGCGCGCCCGTTCTCAAGACGTAAGACTTCGAACAGTATTTCACGGACGGTTCTCCCCGGCATAGTAATTCGCGGGCGAGTACGTTTTCGCGGTAATGTTTGAATGCGGCAGTCTCGTACCGTCTGTAATTGGAATTCGTGGCTCTTTCAGCCATTTCTCTCCGCGTAATGGCGTTTCACCGTTTACATTCACCGATACATAAGCACTTTGGACCAGGCTTTGAAACCCTGAAATAACGGACCCAAAAATAACTGTTTAAAACTGTTACATTTCGAGTTTAATTGAAACAGTTATGAAGGACCGATACTCTGAATTAGAGCCGGGCAATTACTTCCCCGCCGTCGCGACGGTGTCGCTACGCCACCCTCAGCAGGGGTTGTTTCTCCCACTCTTCGCTTCTGGCTTCACTTTATCTGCAGAGTCGGAGAGCCAGTCCGCAACTGTTTCTTCCATAAGTCCGAATGGTGGGAGACACTGGTAGACATTGAGAAGAGGGGAGAGAAGTGGCCCGCGGGCCATCAGTTGCCCGGCTCTGCTGTAAATAAGGAAGGACCGAAATTTTGGTTGATATCGGCTTCTTTGTAACAGTTATTTAGTTATTACCGTTATTTATCGAAAGTTGGTTATTACAGTTATTTACCTATAGAATTCTAATTTTATAGTCGAAACCGATACCGACCAAAATTTTGGTCCTTCATAACAGTTATTTAGTTATTACCGTTATTTACCGAAAGTTGGTTATTACAGTTATTTATTTATAGATTTCTAATTTTGTAATCGAAACCGATATCGACCAAAATTTCGGCCCTTCATAACAGTTATTTAGTTATTACCGTTATTTACCAAAACTTGATTATTATAGTTATTTACATATAAAATTCTAATTTTGTAATGGAAACCGATATAGATCAAAATTTCGGTCCTTCATAGCAGTTATTTGGTTATTACCGTTATTTACCGAAACTTGATTATTACAGTTATTTTGCATATAAAATTCTAATTTTGTAATGGAAACCGATATCGATCAAAATTTCGGTCTTTCATAGTAGTTATTTAGAGTATCAGTTCTCCATAACTGTTTAAAGCACCAAAACCGATATCATAACTGTTTTTAAGTTCTGCGTTAGACATTAACGAGCTAAACGTATGGTTTAACAGGTCGGACGTGGAATCGGGGATCTTTTCATCGGAAGGGACCTGGACAGCTCCTGTGTCAACTCATTCGGTCCAGAACTCGCTGATTCCAGCGTTAACATCGGCCTGTCCACGTGGCTCCTACGATATGGCAGCGAAATCGCGGCTCTTCTGCCGATGATCTGGTTGCTAACGATGTTGCCAGCACATGTAGCGTTGCACACAAGACTTAATTGATAGCGTGTTCGGTTACATGACAGCCAGTAATACTTTGTAAGACTAATGGAGCCTTGTTAACTTTGTGTTAATTAATCCTCGTCTGTACGAGTCGATGAACGATACGGGACCTCCACGAGACCATTAAGACTGTGTCGTTTACCGCGACTTCGAGCCTGAATAGCTTCGCTCGCAAAGCTGATGCGGCCAGAAGCTCCCAGGCGCTAAGAATCTGTACAGTTTTGTAATTAATATAACTCTCACTAAAGAATTCTAATTAAGATTGTGGTGTCTTTCTTTCGAACGGTTTCCCTGAGAACGCGATCAGCTTGTGAAAACATGTTTGCACATAAACATCACACAGGTTTGCGCAATGTTAGCGCAGTTTATGCTTCGCGACGGCCTTCGAGCTCGGGTAACAGCCATTCCGCAGCCTGCTTACAGTCGGCAATCGCGGAAGGCGGTCTATATTAATTTCGGCGGTTTCCGTCGCGAGTTCCGCGGATAATTTGTTGACGTTTGGATCGCGCGTTTCCCTCCGCAGCTCGCGCGCTATGCAAACAATACCGGCTCCGGGCCGGCCGCAAACGATAAATATGAAATTCGATGCTCATCCACCCACCGGATCTTCGGTTCAATTTGATTTGTTAATGTAGAGTGGACTTTCGATTAACACGATACGCGTGGTTCACCGACCACAACCACCGACGTATTCGCGATCCAAATGAACTGTAAATTAAACAAATTCCACCTTAATAACTCGCCAACACCAGTTTGCGTCATAGAATCCTGATACAACCTGAGAGAATTTGTTTCGTACTCCGAGTTCCCGATTAATTAAGTTGGCTCTCCACGTGCTATTACCATCCCGTCCGGAGGTATGTGTAAAGCCCCGTCCAAACTGATAGACAATTGTCTGCAGACGGTCCGCGTACTCAAAATGTTGTCTACGGATAGTCCGTGCACGATACTCCGACAGACTGGACGGGGCTTAAAACCCTGTACAAACTTACAGATACTGTCTGCAGACAGTCTTGCATACAATTTCCACCGGCATTGTATGCGGACTACTCGTCCCTGGCTATCTATGTAGAATATCGTGTGCCCGCGTTTAGACTGATGATTTAGTTTAGCATCTCCAAACTTTAACAAACTGCAGTGAAATGTAAATTTATTTTCTATTTTAATATGCTGTGAATAGAGGTTGAAAATAATATAATAGTATTTTTAAATTCTTCTAATATTTTTACTGTTTTACATTGCATCTATTATTTTTCTCATAAATCATTAAAATTATTCAACACACAATCTTTGAGCCCACAAAAAAAAACAAATTCTACGCATTTAGACTGAAGATTTAGTTTAGAAATTTATTTTCTATTTTAATATGATGAATAGGGGTTGAAAATAATATAATAGTATTTTAAAATTCTTCTAATATTTTTCCTATCTTACATTGCACCTACCATTTTTGTCATAAATGCCATAAAATCTGTAGTCTATTGATTAGATACCATGATAGGATAAAGGTCAGAGGAAACGAGGAAAAAAATGTTCTCGAAGTCACTTTTTTTTAAGGTCATCGAAGTTTTTCAAAATTGGGCCACATATTTTCAATACACAATTTTATAGCCCACAAAAAAACAAATTCTACAATGTGCGACATGTTGACCTTCACGCGACCAGAAAGCAAATAAAGTTTGCAAGATTGTACAAGGCTTTACAAAACAAGTAGACTGCTCCTTTTAAACGGAGAACGTACTCGCAATCGTTTCGGTCGTTTCTTCGCCAGACGAGATCGGCAGTCGCAGAGTTTCCACGTCATTAACGAACCGCGCAAGAACCGAACAGCAACGAAACACTCTCGGTCCCGGAAGTATTAACACTCCAACAATGTCGTTGCGTAAAACCTATTCTAATTACCCAGTGGACCGTGCATAATCTTTTTCCAATAGTTTCGTCGTGGGCGAAAAGTAGCCGCGAGAGAAGTCACCGACTCAGAAAAACCGTGCCCGCATAATGGCGGTAGAGAGGGACGGTAGAGAATGAATAATTCATGAAAAAAATTCGTTAAAACCATCTACAGGCAATAATGATCAAATCTTCAGAGAAATCATTATACGAACCAAATCTTTCTTGAAAATAAAAATAACGCTTCTTACGAATTTTTAAATCCACATTTAAATTTGAACTTTGATCCTTGACTCAACGTGTAAAGTAGCGATTCGTATCTTGACGTAAACTACCCCAAGAAAATTACAGCCAATTCCGAGGGGCCGAAATGGGGCAAAGGAACCCGTCATTTTTGGATCACCGTATCGTCCTAATGTACAGCATTACTATAGGTTCGCCCCCCTGTGGGCGGGGCTTGCGCAAAGTGGGCGTCAGATTATTTGACTTTCCGTCGAATCGATAGATTACAATTCAGCCGAGAATGAATGTATCATGCAGGCCGGGCGGTTCGCGGAAATGCAATAAATTCAACAATAAACTGTATTGCCACGCTGGGATGCGGCCATTCAGCCGACATATTGACACTCGTTCGCTCTATCGTCGAAAATGCGCAATTTATTGCTCATTAATCACGGCAGTCCAATTTGCGTTCGCCGATCGAATATATGATAGGACCGTTTCTTTAATGAAATCGTGCGGGCCCGGCTCGGCAGGGCGAGAATAATTGTAGCCCTATAATTTCGAAATTATCGCGGATTTCCGGGCTGATTAAAACTACTAAAGCATCGTGGATAATGCGTTCTCGCGTGTATACGCCGCGCCGCGTAGTCGGGGCCCCGCGGATAGTTACGAGTACGACTTGAAATTAAAATTGCCGTCCGCGTGAGGCCCGTGTAAATCACCGAGTAATGCAATGTGTACCGCGAGACCACTAGTCCAATTATTTGGTTCGAAAAAAAGAGGTTACCTGGAAAGTTTTCCGGGAGTTTTGAAAATGGGTAATTTTATAGATTTCGATGTGCTATTTCCGAATTTCAACTTTGCCACCTCGCGTATCTTTGCTTCTTCCATTTCTCAAGAGACGCACGTTTATTCTTCAAAATCACATCATCCAGGAAAACGCCTAAAGTTCCAGGTATATCTGATTCAGACACTTGAAAAAAAATATCTGATGGAGGATAATGTTTTGTCTCATAGACCCTAGAGCGAATATCACGATAACAAAAAAATGCGCCGCTTACTCTACCTCAAGGTGGTTTGGAAATGAATTTTTTTTCGTACGCCAAAACTATTGATTTTACAAAACAATTATTCTTACATAAATTGTAGGGAATTTTCTGTAGTTTAATTTTGTATGCAAATGTTGTTATCGTAAAATGAGTCGGGAAGGGGATATTATCAAAAAACAAAGTTGAAATTCGAAAACAACACATCGAAATCTATAAAATTACCCATTTTCAAAACTCCTGGAAAACTTTCCAGGTAAAACTACCTAATGACTACACTACACGGGGAAATTCAATTTCAGTCTCGTTTCGGGCGTTGATTCGCGCGTCTTCGAGAGCCGATCGTTAAATTCGGATAATACCGATTTCGTGGCCTGACATTTTGCAACGTGTATTTTTTCGCGTCTCGTTTTTCGTCACGCTGCGAGAACAATGCCAGCCGGTGTCTGCCTGTGACGAAAACTGAAGTTATTACGTCGAGCTGTTAAAGAAACGATTGGCTCTCTCCCCCGCTCTATCTCGCCCATCGACGAACAAATTAATGCTGTAACGAGCTGATACCCTTTCGCGGTCCGGTGTCGTTCCTATAAAACGCGATTTTCGCGAACGGTCAGGGCAGTTCGTCCATCGCCGGTTCCACGGAAGAAGCAACATGGCGCACGTCGAGGTAAGCGTCAATTTCAAAATTTTCGGGCTTGATCCGATCGATCGTTCCAATTCAAACAGTGAAGCCAGCTTTCGTAAAATGGATCACGGGTACCACGGCAAAGTATTACAAAGTCGTGACCGTAAAGTAAGAGCGCGGTGTGTTCCAGAGGTCTTTATGCGACTGGCGGGGACGTCCGTTACCGCCTAGCACCCGAATTCCCCTATTCGCCGAAAAATAATGGCCCTCCCTTAGCAATTTTCTGCCGCCTCAAACGAATTTCTGTCCCGTTACCGATTTTCCCAGGGAACTCGGCCTCTGATCTCTCATCCTTTCAGAAAGCGATCATCCTTGCCTTGATTTCGATCACGGTCGTCCATGGACTTTCGTCCTATCTCGAAGGTAACAGTTAGAGAAACACCCAACATAAATGTTGGCTTGGCAAGAAAGTAATTTTTTTATCCAATGAACTTTAATCATTAAAATAGTCTCCATTTTGTTCGATGATCTTCTGCCATTTTTAAGGGTAGTTTCATAAAGCTGTGACAACTATATACTGCCGAATGAAATTATATATTTTACTGATTAAAGCGCATTGCTTAAATAACAAAATTGGGTTTCATTTCACCTTAAAATATCAAAATTACTGTCTCGCCAACCCAATAGCAGACTGGTTCCGATAATTTCATAATTGCTTCGACTCAGATACAGATGACTCCGGCAGCGTCGAGAGAACAGGACATGGCGGAGGTCATGGAGATGGTGGCCACGGTGGTGGACTCGGAAAAACCGGCCATGGTGGTGGTCATGGTGGTGGACACGCGTACTCGTACCACCACTTTTCCGGACCAGTGTCCGGCCATCACCAAGAGGTTTCCTGGAAAGACAAACACGGACATGTTAATCATGATTTCGTGGCTCATCCAAAGTATCATTATGCTTACGGAGTGGATGATAAACACACCAAGGATTATCACGCACAGAAGGAGCATCGCGACGGTACGCATCGGGTTAGGAGCATTGACGGAGCACCGGCAAGAAAGTCTTCCGATACTCGATCTCTTGCTCTTAATTAGAATCTCGAACTAATTGGACGGCCGGCCTTGCTCTTAATTAGAACTAGCAAATTCGCCTGTCGACGAGCTTCCGGCACGCTAACTTCGCTATTTTTATACCGGGAAATTCGTGGAAGCGCGGAGACATTTTCCATCGCTATGTGTTCACGTGGACGTGTCTTCATTTTTTGCGAAACTTTGGATTAAATTTTATGGAATTTTACATTCTAGCATTTTTTAAAAACATTTTTGCAAGCCATGAATGCTTAAAGATCCGCAGTCCAGTGATGAAATACAAGAATCTCCTACTAGCAGTAGACCTCTCAAGTTTATTATTGTTATTTCTGTAATGTAATACGAACTAGTCTACTTACATTTTTGTGAAATTCTAGGGAAAAAGGTGGAAGGGGAGTATCATATCCACGAGCCCGGCGGCAACATGAGAAGCGTGAAATATCACTCTGACCCCCATGGTGGATTTTTCGCCGAGGTTCACAATTATGGAGGGAACGACCACTCCGGCGGAGGTCATGGCGGTCACAAACATTAAGTGACAGCCAGAACGAGGACTCTACTTGTCTTTTGAAAACTATAATCTGTTATGTCAATGTTTATGTTATCGTTATTAAGTTGTTTCTGGGTGGACTTTTGCCTGTAGAAATTCCACTGTTGTTATTATGTTATAGAATATAAAATTCGAAATAAAATCACAGTTTCAACGCTACTACTGGGTAACAACATTTTGTTGTTTTCTGCCAAACATTCATATATGAAACATCTGGTCTTATTTTAGGAAAAATCCAAATGTTTTTGACATGAATGGAACGTGTAACATGTGAAAATATTAGTTTACGGATTGTGTGTCGGATTGATACGTCAGGTACCTTGTTGTAACAAATTTCGTCACACTTTCTGTCGCATATTTTGCAATTAATAATTTTTTACAATTACAATTACGATTACAACAAGTCTCATTAGCGATGAACGTACTTTTCGCTTTCATATTTAAAATCTTATAATGAATCTTGTAACAAATCTTGTAATGAAAAAGATTATCATTGTAGGTATTTAATAAAGGGTGGTTCAATTTAAAAAATGCAGGTGACCTTGATATCTCTAAAAGAAATGGCATAAAAACAAAAATTGTTTAGTTTACCATGAACTTTGTACTCAAGACATTTTACACAAACTTCAAGTGACTCACTCTGTATATATTTCATATTAAAAAATAATAGTCACAATAGCATCATCCATTACGTAAACAATGTGTCTAATTGGCTCGAGGAACGTGCGACACCTGATAGACATTAACCGTCGAAATTTCGGGATCGATAGGTCAGTGTGGTTGCAAGAAACACAGATTCGGCTGTAAAGAGATCGCCGCGCTGGCTGTGTAGTTGACCCATCCTCGGCAATTCCGCTACCAATTTCCTATCGACAGTAATTGCATTGCGCATACGCTTCGACAATTCCTGCTAAGTTTGCGTAGTAGATGATATTGAGTAGACACGGCTCACCGTCGTAGCACAGACAAGCCAAGCCAAGCCAACTTCGCCGGCCTCCATCCGGCGAGGCTCCTTTGAGGAGTGGGCCAACAAAGATGCGCCGAGTGCTTGCTCGTCTTGAGGAACGAGTAATTAAAACGGGCTATGGCTCGCCTTTAAATATTTCTTCTTTGGTCTCTGCACGGAAACTTTCATGCGGAGTACTCGCTCTAATTAATTAGTTGAAATTCTTTCAACTTCTCCCTCGAACCACCCTTAGCCCCTACTCCTCTCGCTCTGCCTCGCCGCTACCTCTGGCGAGCATGGGTAATTTGTAATCGCGGTGCACAAAAATATTGAAGACGCGCGAGGAAAGCGTGGAAGAAAGTGAACGGACCGTGGAAGACTGCGAGAGTTGAAGAGGGAGAAAGCGGGATAGGATAATATAGAATTAAACACGGGAACGGTCCGGTGATGCTCGTCGGAATCCACCGAAAGCTGAAGAACGCAGCCGTTGCCGAGCACGAATGCTAGCACAAACTAATTACGTACGGCTGTCGCTTCAGTAGTGAAGGGGTAGGAAGATGTGACGCGTCGAATACAAACAACAACATTTCTCTGCCTTTTCCTCGAAAGAAAAGAGAAAAACACGTGCACAGGAATTGTATATATGTATATCTTGGACTCGACAGTGTTCACCTGGAGCATAGCGACTACCCTGTTTTCTGCGACGCTGCACCGAATGCCGTGTGCGCGACGCCTTCCGCTTCTGCACGTTCTTCTTGCATCGACGATTCCTGCGATAATCAGCTGACATTCGAAGCTTGTTAAAGTAATTAGTCTGCTGAGTACATCATAGTCCTTGCACCCTTGCGAGTCGCGTTTGCAATACACCTACAATTTCTGCTACAGCTGACTTTTCCTCGCGAGCTCGACACAATGATCCGCACCCTCTGTCATCGGAAGCTCTTCACCATTTTTGTACGCTGGATGTTTCGTAATTGAGCCTCTTATCCCCGCCGCGATCCGAACGCTTTCGTTTCTCCCTTTCACACAATTTTAATTATCGGTGCATGATCATTCTTGCACACGGAATGCACGGTCTCGGAATGCAAATGTTTTTAAACGGTTCGAGCAAGAACTACCATTACAGTTTACAGGTTTATTATAGAGCAGTTTGATCTATAAAAATGACCCTCAAGATCTTTTAATATTAATTTAGATGTCCAACTTTTCTTGTAAATCAATTTTATCCGAACGTCGATCAATGCGATTATCATGCATTCTTTTTATACAGAGTAAGGCGCCAGTAAACATTGCCATATCGTTATGCAAAACAATTTTAATTTCATTAAATTTAGTATTAACAATACACCCAGTACAGATGTCTATTTCAATGAATATTGAAATATCTAAAATCATCTATATTTCAGTTTTTACATTTGTATTTTTACATTTACATGTAAAATTACATTTACATAATTTATTTTACATTACATTTGTAATGAAAATGATCTTGGTTGAAAGAAATGTTTTGATTTTAAACACGTCATACAAAATCTAAAAGGCTCAACTGTTGTGTGAGGAAAAAGGTTCAATTCTAGATGCACAATGTGAAAAGGATTACAAAGAATGAAAATGATCTGGGTTGAAAGAAATGTTATGATTTTAAACACGTCATATAAAATCTAAATGGCTCTCAATTCTAAAAGCACAATGTGACAAGGATTACAAAGAACAAAAATGATCTGGGTTGAAAGAAATATTTTGATTTTAAACACGTCATATAAAATCTAAAAGGCTCAACTGTTGTGTGAGAAAAAAGGTTCAATTCGAAACGCACAATGTGAAAAAGATTACAAAGAATAAAAATGGTCTGGGTTGAAAGGAATGTTTTGATTTCAAACACGTCGTCATTGTAAAAAGGAAAAGCGCATCGCGCGAGGATAATTTCTTGTTGTCAGAATCAATATATACGGGGTGTCCGAATGAATTCGTTTCGCGGTCAGCGCACAATGCCGTTCGCGCGTTACTTCATTGAACCAATTGGGGGCGGCCGTGCCGGTTGGCCCTGCACGGGTGTACAATCGCCGGACATTTATGATTTCGGCCTGTGTTTGCGGTTAGCTAATTGCGGTGCAAATATTTAGCAAATCGGCAGGGCGATGCTCGAATTCGTCGGGGACCGAGAGTAGCCACCCCATGCAGGCTCACGCACAAATGACGCATATCCGTTCTGTGTACGAGTGCGCGGTGCAACGCGCAGCTTGGATCGATACAGTCGTTACCGAAGTAAACGGATGGATTACCAGCCGAGTGTGTGAAATAACTTTTTCATCGGTGGCTGAGAGACACCCCGGGGTAAAGTCAAGAGTTCTGAGGCTGCTCCCCCGACCCTGCTCTTCTATTGGTTGGCTCGGAGGGCAGAAAGGATCCCGCCCCCTCCTTTCCCCACCACCGCCACTCCAACGAGACGCGAGTTCGTTCGGAACGAATGTACTTATTTAATTAAGAACATTATATGGGTCCCTCGTTATTTTAACAACGCTATCGTGCCTTCCCGACGAAAATTAAGCTAATTATAATTTCGTAGCGTGCACGATGAACGCACGCTCGTCGAATACCTTCGCGAGATGTTCTTCACGCATAGACGACGCCGCTTTTTCGACTACCTCCTCTTCTTTCTGTTTCGTTTTGCTCAGCGACGATATTCTAGTTTTTATTTCAACCCCCGCACTTAAATCCAGTTCTGCGTCGCTTGAATTCGTCGAGCTAAATACACGGCAAAGAACCCCAAGAGCACTGTGTCTCATTGAACGGTCCGCGGAACCTCTGGTGAAAGTATTGTGGTGTTACAGCATATGTAAATGTGTCAACAGAATTCCATGTTTTGTTGCGTTGTCGAGTACCTTTAATTAACGAACTCTACGCCGTGCAGTGACGCGTTGCGTCGTTAAATCCACAGTGTTTTCATTTCGTGCCTCGCGCTCGAAATGTGTTCTATTTTTTATCGGAGTTTGTGTCGTCGGGGTCTGGAAGAAGAGGCCCTTCTCGCTCCGCCTAATTCTCATACTCCGAACGCACACCTGGAGGGCTTTCAGATTAGAGATAAATTGCGATAATCTATGTTCATTAATAATAAAATTGTTACCGACTATTGTATTTAGAATTCTGTCGGGCAAGTTTCGTTCTCGGTATAAATGTCAATATTATGGTTAATTTATTTAGAGGTGCAGAATCATGCTACACATAGTGTTCACAATAGCAACGTTTACCGAATCCAGAAGACAAATTTTGAGAAAGTAGTGTTAGAAAGTAGAGGAATTTTAAGAAAGTCTAATATCAAATAGAATGCTATTTTCCGTGGTAGCAGCCTTCTTAGATCTGACATAAACTAAAATCGTACTAAGTTCTGTTATACATATATATTTTATATCCTTAGCAATCTAAAAAATTTTCAAAATTAAATAAAAATCCTTGGTCTAGAAATGACTTAACCCACATCCGTTCCTCGTGTCAATTTGACACAGTATTCCCGAAATAAGTTATACTGAATGTGTTGCTGCATGACATATTTAAATTTCATCAAAATCGGAGTACACAGACCTTTTCTATATAATTACCTTTTTTTTTTAATACGAAACACATCATCGAAAAACCTACGATGTAAATGTTAACTCATAAATTAGAATTGGAAGCATCGAAATTTTTTTTATTTTCTATCACTGTATCAATTTGACACAGATTCAGTTCGTGAAATGAGTGACGGATGAGGGTTAACACCCCATTAGGAGGAGGGTATCCAATCTGGAGCATGTTTCAACTAAAATAAATTCTTCCAGCAAACGAAATGGTGTCATTGTTGCAGCAACCTAACAGAATCATTACAAGGCTGTCGTCCTACTTAACTTGATCGGTGTCATCGTGAAATCGTGTCCGTTGCAAAACGAGATATTGTACCATAATTTGTAGACAAAAGTGAACAACCTCTGTTTTTGCGACTGTCTCTGTGCAACTTGTCGTACAACGCGAAGTAATCGAGCGAACCAGCGTTTGACCAACCGGGAACATTGTCCTAGATGAAACAAAGGCGGCTAGCCTAGATAACCGTATTAATTGCGACGCTCCGAGCGAAACTTTTAATCCCGACGGTGGAATAAGTAAAAAGTTTTCGCGGGACGTAAACTTCGGACTTACTTTGACAATTTCGAACCTGATTAAACGTTGACTTAAAAGTTACGGCAGGTGAAACGTCGCTGTAGTAGTCCGCGATCCAGCTACTTTAAGAAGTCGGGGGTTGGACGATGGGGGTGGTCGGCTGGAAAGCATAAGTACTTCGAAAGCCTTCGCGAAAGTTCGAAATCCTACAAAGGTTCCTTGGGACGGTTGGCCGCAATGTCAAAGAACTGGATTCGGGAATGTGAACTGCAAATACATATCTCGGGAGCGACGCAATCCCCGATGTTTACTTTGCGAGGCGAGTTCCGCGTGCGGGACGAGACACGCGGAAAAATGCTGAGCGTTCTCCATCGCGAAGCACCGGACGCAATGCCAGGCAACATTTAATTATTAAACGTTGAGGTACTCGTTCCCAGGATTGTAAGGATGCGGGATGCGCTTTCTCATTTCTCGACAATGCCAAGATGGGGGTTTACAGTTATCAAAAACGCTAAATAAAAGATCAATTTAGATATTTTTTACACTTATGAGGCGTAATTTGTAATGAGGCGCACGGTTCGATCATTTATAGACTGACAGCAAGTGTGCAAATTAATTTAACTCGACGTTTCGATCCCTATGTGGATCATCTTCAAGAGATACATTTTTGCGTCTGAACATCAATACGTTTTCAGTGAATTTCGAAAACCTATACTGCAACACAGCTATGTAAAAATTAATGCAGAAAGAGATATTATAACACACGTACTTGCTGCGGCGAAGAAAATAAAAAAACTTTTTAACTAATAATGAGTTACAGAGAACTGAGTTTTCATCCATGGTGGTAAATATGTAACTGAAATATGTACTACGCGATCTTGCATTATTCGGTAGCGTATTTTATTTACAATACAGCCTAGATTGATCTTTTATCTAACTCTTTCGACCACTGAAAAACGCATTCTTGCAATTTCGGAAACGAGGCTACCCCCTTCATAAAGAACCATTACCGGGTGCATTCAAAGTGTACAAAAGAAAATAGAAAAAAAAATATAGCAATTCGGTTATCCTTTTAGAGAAGGGACCCGCGACACAATAAATAATAAACGAGTTCGTTGTGTTTCGATAACAATACGTCGCGTCGCGCGGATGGAATTGTTAGCGCCGACATGGATGTTGAAATTTGTTAAAGTTTCGGCATGCTCGGGTCGTGCCGTGTCGCATTAAAATATCGTAATCCGCGAAACAAAACGGTCATGTAATAGTCACTACCGCGCGGACCCTTTTCATAGTGGGGCTACAACCGGCCGTCGCTCGGCATTTATTTAATTCGGATTTAAACGAATATTTGTCAGCTGATCAAAACCAGCGCGAAAACACGTTGCCTTTGTGTTTGATTTGCCGGCGGTTCATCGCCGTGACGTTTCGTAGGATTGTTTTTTTGCGCGGACGTATAACAAACAACGGCCCCACGGGGAAAAAAACTCTTCCGTGCCGGGATCAATAGAGCGGAATCGACAGCCATTTCAGTGAAAACGCGGGCTCGGTCTGCGGGACCCATGTGCGTGAACGGTTTCGCCGGTTATGCTAAACGTTGTCAAAGAAACGCAACGTTTCGCTCGCAGAAAACCAAGCCGGCACGTGCACCCCTTTTTGCCGACGGCTGTGTAACGATCGATCGTACCGTTGCGTTGCATCGACGTTGAATAAGAATATCGCGGCGAAATCCAGCTTGCCAAAAACTATCAGGCTTCGATGGGTATATAAGCTTACCGGACGGTCCGTTCAGGTATCATTCCATTACTATCTTGTGAACGGTAGCAACATGGTAATCAAGGTAGATACAAGCACCATTTCTATTTCCATTTTCGTAATTTTTCGGTGGGAATATTCGTGGCACTGGACAAAATTATCTCCTCACGGTTTCGAACGTGTTTGCAATTTTGGAATAATTGTTGGAATACTCTTTAATCCTTATCCACACGGATAATTTTTTATACGAATTTGGAATATGTACCCGGGTACCACGCCGTGTGGATGAGGATTAAATTCATTAAAAATGTTAGTAACGCCGCATATAGTAATATTTTCTAACAGATCTATTCGTTACAAAAAGTTACACATAGTTTACAGTCATTCGCTAAAATATCTCTTTCAAATATGTTTTTTGAGCATTAATTCGTTCATTAGTTCTGCAACGCTCTACTTTCTTTGACAAACTTTTACCGACTATTGCATAATTCACTGATTCACAGAAAAACGAGAAAGTTATTGACAATTACAAAGAATTCAGACGCAAACGTATATTACTATATACATTTCCTATATACATTATTACATACATACATATATATCATACATTTAAGTGCTAGTTGACTGTCTGCTGTAAATTCGAAGTGTGCTTGATCAGTAAATATTAACAATCATACATAGATCACGTTGAAACAGTTAGTGTGTACGGATTTGAAAATTAATAATTTTGCCCAGCTGATCGTGGGACTCGAACCACTGTTCGCCGAATCGACTTCCCGTTCTTTCGCTGATTAATCCCGTGATACCTCGAATTTCGCGAGATTTAATAATACGACGATCGCGGGACGCGGAAATGTCGTTTAATCCGTGGCGGAATTAATTCGCGTGTCCGCCGAAATTTTCATTTTGTAATTTACTGTTTGGTGGACAGGTTGCTTTAATTTCCGGTGTGCTCGTTCTGGCCGCTGTCCGAAGCGGATTGGCCGGGCACGCTCACAGCTTCGCGCATTTCCACGGCCCTGTAGAAGGTCCTCACCATGAAGTCTCGCACCATGATAAACACGGACATCACGTCGACTATGTCGCCCATCCGAAATACGAGTTTTCCTACGGCGTCGACGACCATCACACTGGCGACCATCACGGACAGAAGGAACACAGGGACGGTGAGTCCTCAGCGAATATACTAGTGCCATTTTCTCCTGTTCAGCTGAACAAAAAGTTACGAAAAAATTAATGCACATTGTGAAATCTTTTTGAATTTTTTATTAGAAGAGATACTACGAGCAGTTAAAATTTAACCGAACACTGCGGTATAAGGACCGAAACTTATCGGGTCAGTGTAAGGACGTAAATCTCCCGTGATGTCCGGGTTTCTTATTTTCTGTAATAAGGGTGCTAGGTTATCGTTTGCCCCTAGGAAGGCCGCCGCGGAGGGAAGTAAATTATAGATGCAAATAAATTCCGCTCAACAGGTCGATATATTATATTTCTCTGGTGCTGGCAAGATCATGTACCTTGCATACCGGGTGTCGCGATGCTGCACTGCTCGTTCAGAAAAATTAGAGCACTGGTTCACAGATTATAGGTTTCACTTCAATGTAGAGTGAGCCGCAATTATATTAGCTCCTGTTATATTATCTTCAATCCACTAAACATATTAAGAAAGAGTGGTAATTTCGATTTCACTCCAGTTTGATGCACTTCAGGTGGAAAAGTTTTATTTCATCTGGGCCTTATTTAATTTAATACACGTTAGAAGAATTTAAGACTATTGTTATATTATCTTCAACCTACTAAACATATTAAGAAAGAGTGGTAATTTCTATTTCACTCCAGTTTGATGCACTTCAGGTGGAAAATTTGCGAGTTAACTGTAACAATTTTCCGCACAGGGAAAAACGTCGCAGGTGAATACACAGTGAAGGAACCAGGCGGCAACGTGAGGGTGGTGAAATACCATGCCGACCCCCATGGTGGATTCTTCGCATACGTTCACAATTCCAACGGCAACAATCACGAGGGTGGCACTTACGGTGGCCACGGACACGGACACGGACACTATTAAAAAGACGATTGAAGGTCTATTCTTGTTATTATTAAATATTCGACAGTGGACGCCTGTACCAAAGAGTATTGGAAGAAGCGTTGCTCTGATCGAATCTTGTTAACCTGGCATTATGTTTGTTGTTATCGTTGTTAATTCTTGAATACAGTATATTGTACCCTAGGGTAAACGTGTCTTGTTTCAACTCCTACCCAATATAGTTAACCTTCCTATCTAAAAAATTATTATATATTATGAAACATTTAAAAAATAGTAATAATAACAATAACTTGTTGCTCGTAATGCATGTGAAAGGTTTGTTTATAAACAGAAATAACGTTGACCATATAATTCCGTATATATCATTTTAACACCTTTCTGTATTTAACATATTTTACACAAATTCTTATTATAAAATTATAAATTGATATCAATTAGTGATATACAGAAATTCTGTAACATTTTTTAGATGAACATTATAAATTGTTGAAAGAAATGCAGTAAATGGGTACCCTGGGTACCCGGTTGGGTACATAAGGGTTAATGTGTAAAAAAAGCAATTGTGCTTTCGTGCAATTGTTTCAGATAGAAACACAAAGTTGAAATAAGCTAAACATTTCAAGTTAATGATCGTTATTGTTGGGTGAGTACGCCGGTCATGGAACAATGCGAAGTTTTTCGATTATGTCCAAGGGAGAATTATAATGGCTGACTACCGGAACAATTGCCCTGCGAAGCACCCCCACGTCTACGTTTTAGCCTGTCCGTTTTTCGGCGCGTTCGGTCGATGCGATTCCCGAACGCCGGCTTTTACGACCGAAGGAATTTCCAGCTGGAGCTGAACAGCCGAATCCACAGGTACGCCGCGACCTGGCCGCTGTGAAAATATGAAAGCCGTAACAATCACTGTATCGTCGCGATAAAGTTATCTCCGCCAGCGAAATACGGGTTTCGTGATATTTTTACCGACCAGCCTCGCGAGCTACATGCATCCCGTAACGTCCCCATGAAACGTCTAATGCGCCGTTTATTGCATTCGGAATATCAACGAAGCCTCTTCATTGTCCCTGGATCTTTAAAACTCCTGATTATTACCGCGGGAGCTTTTGTTCACCGTCGTCGCGATCCACAACGTTTTTAGGACACGATGTTTAACTGTTCGTTACTCGAAATGCACTGACTTCTGCCAAACGGTTCCGCGACCGTGATGCACGCAATTTTTATCGTGACTCCCGACGAGCTTCATTCTTAGTGGGGGTCGCGTCGTTCTCCAACGACAACGGAATACGATAACGCGTTTACGAATTTTTTACTGCGGCCCCCTACAGATTCGGCTTAAACGAATTTTTTATCGCGAATAAAACACGCGATAAAGTTATTTATACCGAGGTCGTTTCGCGTAGCATTTACTCGCCGGGAAATAAAATGCCATCGCATTTTCCGCTGTCGCGACACTACGGCGTCGCTGATTTCGGCGGTAACGGCGTTCGAGAATTAGTTCGTTCGGTCCTCGGTCCCCTTTTACGCCTTCACAGTGTAGATTAGGGGAATTTACTTAAATCGAGGGGAAACGCGGCACGTGACCAGGTCGTGATGCAATAGTGGGGGAATAGCGTTGTAGAAGGGGGTAGGTAGACTGAGGAACGACTAGGGTCCCATATTAGGTGCCTGTTTTTGAACTCCCTGTTTCGTTACCTTTTTTTCCTCCAAAATGGAATTGTCTTCCTGTCATTCCGACTCGGATCACGGGGGAGGGCCCTTTTTTTATTCTCTCCCTCGTATTAATTCCGAAAGCCACCACTCCTGTTCTTGGCTGTCAGATCCGTGTTTCGTTACCGTTATTTTCTGGTATTTTTTTATTTCTTCCTTCCTTAATTTCTCTCGAGGGGTGTTGGTGAGGGCCCTTCCTTCGATTCACTCACCAACGCCATACTCCCGAGTGTGGCCACTCATGTTCTTGGCTATACCGTGATTCATTACCGTTTTCGTTCTGATTTAATCAATTCTTTCGAAACGTTTAATTTCGAAAATGAAACATTTCTTTCGACCTAGAATAATTCCATTCCATATTAATTTTTTTCATTGTATGAATATATAAAATTGATATAACATCTCATGCAATACCTAAATGTTTAGTAATTGATTGGATATCAACATATATATGTACAACACACACACACACACATATATATATCTACACAATATTTTCAAGTCACCCCTAGAACGGATGACCATTACCTTTAATACAGCCAGTATCTTTAAAACATGTATTAGTATTTAATAAATGAGAGAAATAGGTTCCATATTAAGCGCCGTCTGGCGTTAAAGGAACTCCGTCTGGCAAGGGACAATTTTCTGCGGAGCAACCATGAAAGAATTCCACGAGAAAACTGGGATCAGGGTGATTCACAGAAATTCGAGCACCTCCTCCAGCTTCTATGCACCCCCGCGGGAAAATAGGTCCACCGGGAAAGTAGTCGGAGGCTGGATTTAGGAAATCGATCGAACTTCTCGCGAAGTACTGCCTCCGGTTCCCATTAACCCAGAAAAATGAAGCCTTAATGACCACGACCCGGTCTCGGGTCCGTCCTTTTCTATTAATACATTTAACGAGTCTCTGGCAGGGGTCCGAGGGATCCGCCTTGTAATGCGAAAATGCACGTGATTCGTGTTGCCGCTGCATAATCTTACGAGTCGCCGTTCATCCGGTTCCGTTTGTATACCGAAACGATACAATTACTTATAAAGATACGGAGCCCGCTCACGTAGGGATAAATAAATGGATGGATCGCGTGCATATAGGGTTTACTTAATGAGGAAGATGACCGTTCGAAGCCTGGCTTCACATATTCAGTCACGTATCCAAGGAAGAGGGTTACGATCATCTTTGTTCATCGGGTGGGATGGTCGAAATTGATTTTCGTTTACAACGAGATAGTGTTACTCGGGATCCTTCATCTTTGAGGGTCTTAGGGAGTCGATCAACGGGGAAATATCGGCTTTAGTGCCCTGGCTTTTGTGTCACTTCACACGCGCTTTGGATCAGTCAAACGGTATTTGGATTCGACCATGATTCGATTTATACGATTGGTATTACATGGAGGTGGCGGACGCATTAATTTGTAGAACACTTTACGACAGCGAACAGAGCCTAAATATTTATAGGGATAGATTTTTATAACACTTGAAGCGAAATCTACTTATGGATTAATTAATTCAATGAGTCGCATTATTGCAAATCGTGCACTATTTAGAACAGTATTGATTTTTTCATTGAATCTTTGCAAAATTTTCAAATGCAACTACGCAGGATTATATGATAATACCTATCGATTGTACCAATATTATTTTTTTTCTTTGTCTTTGTGCGCATGTCCTATCTTTCTTATTAGGTAAGTAGTCTTGTATCTTTCTCTTTTTTTCTTTTCTTTATAAATACTTGTGTAAAAAGGGCTTCTGCCCGTCTATAATAAATAATAATAATAAAGTGCACTTGAACTTCTTGTTCGGTACAATTTTTTTAACAATTAACAGTAATTACAGTTGTTTTGTCTTCAAACATTTCTTGGTGTTTGTATTGTTTCTGTATTTACATTCAGTTTAAACCTCATGTATCTTTATTCATTTGTAGCAAAATTGCCTAGAAGAAATTGAAAATTGTTGAAAAATTTTTCAAATTAAATATGTCGATATACGATTTCTTCTCTATTCAAATTACTAAGGGAAAAAATAACATTGAATTTAGTTTCTATTCCTTGCAGTCGATGCAGATAATTTTGCACAAAGATCCGCAGTTTAATTATCAGAGATTACCAATTTCCGTAGAAATAATTGTTAGAAATTTCAAGTTCCGATTCGTAATCAAAGACCTCGAGAGCCTCGAAAGTTTTCAATTAAATCCAGGAGCGTCTACGGCGCGATTTGATTTTCGCTGATGATATCGTCAGTGACAAATGAAATCGCGCACGCCCCTGCGGCGAAAGAAACAGACAATTTCGGTAGATCGTCCGGTGCGAGGGTAATTTCGTTCGGTGGCGAGTTATTCCCGTTGCCCGAGATCGACTTTCCTTTTCTCTGGTGTTTGTTTTTGTTGGCCCATGGGGCTGAAGGGGTGCGGAGGGAGCCATAGGCAACACCCATCGGAGCGGTTCTGTCAAGCGTGGCCACAATCGGGCATCGAGCAGAGAGTGGGTGGCCGCTGGTTGTCGGGAACAGACGACGGCAATAATGCGAGATGGACGCGATAGGGCGCGATCGATTTTCTTGATCTCCACCGGAGTACGGTGTCCTTATTATTCCAGCGAGGAGGGTAGCAAACCCGGGGGGTAGTTTCGTTATTCGATTCGAGGGAATGGGCGAACCTCATCTCACCACGCGCTTCCGACCCTTTTATATCCACCTTTCTTCTTCCACTTTCTCTATCTCTCTTCTCTCCGTTCTTCCTCAGCCTACTTCCGTGCTGGTAAAAATCCAATTCGTGCCGGCACGTTGCATAGGGAAATAAGTGGACGGGGGTTGAATTTGTGCTGGGTAACGAAGATACTCGTGCCCCCGGGCTATTGGACCTGGGCTAAGTGAACTGAGATAATCGATCGGTGGGTTAGGTTCTCTTGTAAATCGAAGTGTCCGAATGGAACATCCAGGTAGACAGGATTGAATCAGAGAGTTCGAGATTAAACGCACTCTTGTCTGCAGGACCGTGTCCCGAATGCGATGCAACTGCATTTACTGCGTGCGCAAGGCACCAGCTCGGTGTTCCGATAAAACCCAGGAATTTTAGAAGGATGTTCACTTGTTTAAATTTATTGTTCCTCTGAGTAAGGTTGCAATCTAGAAAATCGTGAACATAGGATTGGCGGCAGAAAAACCCCGGATTTTCATTTAGGAAATTTAGATAACATTTTCTAATAAATTGATCAACGTTCGCTTGATATTTAAGTGGAGTTTTAAACCTCTAAAGGAATACAATCTGTTTATAACATTTGCGTTATATAAAATCAAGAGCACAAAAAGTTAGAACTTATTAAATAGCCGTTTCATCCCGTATAATCATGTGCCCGTTATTTTATTTTAATAAACGTAACATTTTCTTTATTTTCTTTATTTATTAATAAGCGTATATTTACAATGCAGAAATAATAAGATTGTAACTCGATTTTCGTTTAAATTTCCACCAGGTTAATGGAAATTCAGCAATTTAGGTAACACTTTCTAAAAAGCTGATCAACGTTCGCACGAAATTTAAATGAAATTTTAAACCTCTAAACGAATACAGTCTGTTTATAACATCTGCGTTATATAAAATGAAGAGCGCAAAAAGTTAGAATTGATTAAATAGCCGTTTCATTCCGTATAACGGAGAGCCATATGTCCGTTATTTTATTTTAACAAACATAAAATTTTCTGATTTGATGGACGGAAATAATTGTAATTAACTGATCACGAGCTTGCGCGTATAAACATGTTGTTGTATTATGTTCAACTGATTAAAATTATTCAGTTTGAAAATAAATGCGTACGTAAGCTCCTGCTTTCTGAAATTTCCGAAGGTAATTTTTATTTTGCATAAAAATTTTCGGTCTACTTAAGTGCGTTTCAAATAAATCCTCATTATCGCACAAGAGTTAATGCAAAATGGTGGTATTCAAGTTTTCAAAACGCGTACGTTACTCTCACGGCTTAAACAAATCCTTTTCAACAACATATTATCTCGCGTTAGAAACATTTGTACAGAAACATGTGCAGGAATTATATTTTTGTACACTTCACGCTTCCAATTTAACTGTTCTGACCAAAATCATTTCAATGAATAACAAGTAATTATTGATCCACTGGCGTTTGTAGTTTAAATATAGACTCGACTCGAAAATAAATGTTTGTTACACAAAGGCTTCATATTATTTTGCAGTCTCGTGCTTCCTCGGTGAACCGCGATTTGAATTTTTTTAATTAGGTTAAAAGTTTGCTTGTTTCACGTTAAAAACGATACAGTGATCTCGGTGAAACGTGACCTTCTAAAACCGTAAACATGAAATACGAAAAATATTGAATTTCTTCACCAATAATTTACATTTTATTTGATTTTCGAAAGGGTGGAATTGATTTGCAAAAGGGTGCATTTGACTTGCAAAATGGTGAATTTGTAGCGGAAAACCTGTATTTTACCTTTGGCAAGCGTATGAAAATTGATAAAGAGAAGCGAGAAATAATCAAGATTATGAAGAGCTCGTGTTTGCACAGAGTGCGGTTGCAGCTGCCGGAATATTAAGATGGATTTCGGCAATCGCAAAGGTCATCATTCGGATCGGTTCGACAGGGTCGCCGAGGCAATATTTCTGCGCGATATTCATGACATGACAGGTGTACGTCCGTCGAAGATACGACCAACGACAATGGATAGTCCCGGATTCGCGAGTTCGCTTCGATAAGCTTCGGTGTCGATTTTTCACGCGACCGACACGGCCAGAACTCGAGGTTCTTAAACGCAACCCCTACATCCTTCACCCCCTTCAGTGGAAGTCGAAATGTCCAGCTGGTCCCAAGGAAACCCTCGAAAAAGTCTCGATGCAGCGAGCGGAAAGTACGAGAGGCTCGTAGGTTCTTAACGGAGGCCGCGCGGCTCGCAACTTTTCAAGAGTTTGCCGGGAATAAGGGCGTGTCCACGTTCAACCCGCGACTTCCGATTTTTGCCGACCGCATTTTACGGACCGTCCATTTTCCGTCGCGACCCGTGGCTCCGTATTTTCATCTTGACTTTCGTTACGGTCGCCCGAACAGCTTCGATGTTTCTGTTTGTCGAGGCGGAGTACCGGGTCGTCCGCTGAGAAGCATTGTCCTGGATCTCCCGTTCTCGATGATCGGAGCTTCATGCCGCACCTGATTCATCGATTTTCGAAGATAATATCGGGTTATCGGTCGGTCGCAAATTGAACGGAATGTCGGGGAGATGACCAAGCGGATGGCACCCGGAAGAATAACCCGAGTGGGATACCGGTGAACAAGAACGGTTCTATGGAGTATCGATAGGAAAACGGATGTTCGCTTGCATCGGACGGGCTACATGAGCATATTTCAAGCCGCCGATCTCGCTCCATGAACTGGACGGCCGTTGCACAGCGACTGAAACGGTCGAAACCCGGAAAAAGTTCATAACATTATTATCTGTACATATATAATGTGCATTTGTAATTATTTATAGTACAGGGTGTATAAAAATTATATATCACAACCACCATGGCGTGACTCTACACCTCATGATCGGTGAAGATCTATTAAAACATACTTTATCAAATTTTTTTATGATTGCATCGTGTTCTACTCATCGAGAGGATAAAACGTGTCGATGGAACCACAGGTCGGAACTCAATCGTCCCGTTTTGGTTTTCGTTCGAATTCCGTTCGAACCGAAACAAACAGCAAAAAAATTTTTTAAAACAGATCTTCACCGATCATGAGGTGTGGAATCACGCAATGGTGATCGTGACATATAATTTTTATAAACCCTGTACTATAAATAATTACAAATGCACATTTTATATGTATAGATAATAATGTTATGAACTGTAGTTCATTGCGTAAGATTGTACACATTGCGTAACCAATGGAATGTATTTTTCAACGAACATTACATATCAATATCTATCAGCAAAATCGTGAAACTCCATCGCCAATGGAATTGCTTTCTAATCGTAACATTTCCAGCTACCTACCTGTTGGAACCGAGCGAAGTTTTCTCATCGATGCAGTTCGAGTTTCTTTGAATTCATCCCCCTCCCCCTTATTTTCTTCATTCTCTTATGCGGCGTTCACAATTTCGATTTTATGTGCCCATTGAAACCGTTCCCCTATAACCACGCTTTACTTCCCACCAGGATTTATGTATCTCATTCCGTTGCCAATAGATTTTCGCTCGCGGTTCCGTTCAATTTGTTATGGTTTATTTCTTTTCGGTATAGAAGCGCTCCCTCTCTTCCATTGCCAGTGCCAAGAGCATTTTAGCTTTTCATCGGGCGTGATGTTGATTAAAAAACTTTTCAGCCACGATATGTTGCGAGCTGTTGATAAGATGTATGTTTGCGGGCTCTTAGAACCTTCTGTGGTCTTTGTCAACGACCAGACAATGATCATCTCTTAGAACAGAGTGATGTTCTCATCCACTGCTACCAGTCCATCAAGAGCTTGATTTTTACCGTCTCGATTTTATGATGACAACGGTTTCGGTGTAAATCGGCGAATTTTCAAACGATCCGAAGAGCTCCGAGGAATTTTGGCATTCCAAGGGAAGAGACTTGTCTCGCTCTTATGGCTGGCAAGGTTTACGGCGGCTGTGGTCCAGTGTCCCGTAAACGACACCGCAACCGCCATCACCATTTACTCTTTGGTAAATTTCCAAAGTTGAAAGTTTCACGAGACGCGGCGAGCCGTGCGCACATACTGCTAACACCGCGTCTGGCTCCTTCTTCATCATCTTACTCGCGGTCACACGCCCTCAGGCGAACAGGGAAAGTCGTTAGAATGATGCAGCACCGGGAGTTTCTAATCTCTTAAAATCCTTTTTCACCGTCTGGCCTCATTGTACCGTATACTCCCGTTCCCTCGGAATTTCTTTATTTGAGAGAATTGTGTTCCATTCGGGGACGTTCATCACTTCGCAAATTAGAGAGGCAAAGTGACATCTATTTAGGCGCAAAGAGTTATTGCCTGCTCCTTGCTGCAAGGAGACGGAAAACTTTACGACTCCGCTGTCGAAAATCTCTCGTTTTACCTTCGGTTAATCCTTGCAAGCTCCTTCTCCGCCTGTTTTTATTTTTTTCGAGTCGAAAATTGGCAAGACACCCTTAAATATGTCATCTTCTTTTTAATTTTTTCAAGCAATGCAATTTAACGATTTTTTAAAATGTATATTATGTATATTAATCCTAACCCAAATGAATAGTTTTATACACAGTTTATTATACATTGTCCAATTATTAAACAGTGATACACTTTCGTATTTTATCATTTATTTTCTAGAATTTGGAAATGATTATGGAAAATATCAAAAAGTTTGAACCACCAACAGATTACAGCAACATCCCTAACATAATACAATATCCATTCTGTAAGGAATAGCCGTATTTATTATAATCTTCTTTTTACAAATTCTGTTGTTATTTTCGATTTTCTACTTTTATAAATTTAACTATATACAGGGTTGTCTGCCAATCCGCATACGTACACACATTCAACCCTATAGCTCGAAGGGTAAAGCTTTCAAATGAAAAAAGAAAAATCCGAGGGAACCATGGTGATAAAGATTGAAAAATCGTGTTTACCATGCGGACGGGCTGACCGAAAATTTGCTTAATACTTAGGATAAGCGGATCTCTTCGGGTAGGTATATCGAGAGGCCGATCTCGCGAGCCACTTTTCAGCACTTCTAGGCCACCGTTTCTTACAGCCGGTGCTTTCGAATTACCTGAAAAAGTTTCATCGAAGTTCCATTATCCCGGAATCTTTGATTCCTCTCGAACCAGTCTCTAGAGTAAAGACAACAGGCACCGGCCGCTAAAAAGAGTGGCAACAAGAGACCGTTGGTCGGATGGGAAACGATGTTCCGCGAATTTGAGGCATCTTCGTGAATCTCGGTGTTGAGACCCTGCTATCCGATGAAGCATCATCCACATTCCCGACGTTCTTACACGGGATGCCGTTCGTTCTACGCGGACGGCGTGCTTTCTGTATTTTGGAGAACTGCCAGGGACACGCGATTTACGAGTCGGTGAAATTTAATTGTTCGAGAATTCGGATTACCGTTCTCTCGAACTGTAATCCGATTACGGATTTTCCCGCTTCAATTACCAGTTCTCAGTCGGTGTAATTGGACCGGGGCTCGCCGACCATTACAGCTGCCGTCAGCGAGTCAGTGGACGTCCGTAAATCGTCTTGATAGGGAAATGATCTCGATCGGTCGTCTACATTTACACCCCTTCACCCGTTCTCGAAGATATCGACTCGCCTTCTCGGAACCATTCGGGGTAAGGCCCAAGGCAAACTCTATTTCATTGAAACTGTTAACACTTTGGAGTCGAAGCAATTTTAACCCCATACCCAACTTTTTTGTAGATCGTAATTTCCTAAAAAAGGAGAAAATTGTATATTAACAAAACTAAAATAGAATTTGATTTCGGTTTAAAGGAAATTATTAATATATATATTAATCGTCATGAATCAAACACAATGTTGTAAAGCAAGAGGTTAATTTAAAATTATTTTTGGAATGTTTTACAAGTGATTTATGAAAATGGAATTGTTTTTATAGTTTTCGTTCTTTAAAATTAATGGATTGTTGACTTTTATCATGTTTCCATACAGTTTCCGTCACGTTTCTATAATTACACTGGAAAGTTCAATATCCGTTCTGAAATAAATAAATAAATAAATCGAAAGCCTCTTCGATTATCGGACGGCATACTTCGTTTCAGCCTTCGAGCTCTCTTCGAGAACCCCTCGGACTCTTATATCCGGGCATTCGCGCTTGCTCAATTCGTCGGAGATGTATCGCGGATATTCGCGTTATTTCCTCGTTTATCGGATTCGTTGGATAGAAGAGCAGCCGAGAGAAGCCGCGTATAGAAAACACCTTAAGATTTATGTAGACAGCCGAGAGCATGATGCCGGTCGGATAAATTCTCGAGGACGAGAACGATTTCGATTTCGTTCGAGCCGAGGGATCGCGCTTCTCGATTCCTCGCGCGAACCGACAAATCACTTTATTTATCGATTTACTTTATTAACCGACAAATCACTTTAATCAATTTATTTTCGGATTAGACGAAATTGCTTTTCGATACAGGACTATCGTTCACTTTTATTAACAAGCTTTTCTTCCGGTTAAGT
Source organism: Lasioglossum zephyrum (assembly GCA_028455615.1). NCBI lineage: Eukaryota > Metazoa > Arthropoda > Insecta > Hymenoptera > Halictidae > Lasioglossum > Lasioglossum zephyrum. The sequence continues at coordinate 10,735,693 of CM052324.1, read as the reverse complement.
GTGCTAAGCTTAACGGATCACCTCTGAGAATTCACGGGCACCGAAGCTATCTGCATGAAATTGTGAAATGTACATTTTTAATGCTTTAGCGACGTCCGTGTACAGTAGAAGCTAGTTCACGAGGTTAAATTATTAGGAACGATTTTCATCTGATTAGGTTGTTCCATGCGAAATTGCCAGTTTTAGACTGCAAATCTTATGAAGTGAGTGGAGCTACTGACTAATCACCTACCTTTGTATCGTAAATCGGTAGAGTATCAAATTCTGCGTACAAATGTTATCAAGTGGGTGAAGGTCATCCCATGATCACATTTCCCTAGATATTACTCACAGTATTGTTTCTTTAATGGAATGACCTACATTTTGTATCGTGAATCGATGGAGTATCAACTGCGCAGAAATACGTTGATCTTCATACGCCCTAAATCTAGTACTTGACCAGATATTAATAGAATCATTTTCAATGCGTACCTACTACCCCTTGTTTTTATAAGGGAGTGATAAAAAATGCTTTATATCCGTTAAAAAACGGGAATTTTTTTATTTTCTACTTTTTAGTCTTTACTACCGAACGTATTTAGTTAGGTCCGCTTACCGAGCAGAATCGCTAGTCCTTGTCGCCCCTCCCCTCTGTCCGACCTAATCCAAATCAACCCAGTAAGTACACTGAGTTCCTTCGGTGCGAAGTGGGCCAATGGAGCGGGCTCGGAGTGGGAGTGGGAACGCGTAGTGGAGTAGGGAGTGCGCGGAGTAGGGATCAGTGTAGTCATATTAGGCGAGTCACGGTGAAATGATGTATCCCCTCTCTGATGATGGGGAATGAGTGGGGCGAATGAGAGCCCAACGTTGCGCGTGCGCACGGTGCTGGAATGGAATAGTGGAAGGGTTAAGTTGGGGAGTTCATGAGGTTCGTTTGGTTCTCATTCTGGCTTCACTGGTAGGGATCGCTGCACGCGATGACGTACTACTATTTCATAGTAGCAGAAACTTTTTAAAAAATATTGTTTTGAATATTGCATTGTCATCCAGTTCTGAGCTATGCTGAAAATTTCAAGTAGTATAAAATTCGCTTTCAAGATTTTACGCATACAATGACGTGGTAATAACTTTCTCCCCGAACATTTATTTGTTTCTATATAAATAACAGCTACTGTACAAGCAATAATGTTTCGTGAAATGCGTGAAACGATATCGTGCCGATAGAAATTTCGTGGCACTGTATAACAGGAGTCTAATTCAGCAGATTGCAGCCGGCTAGCATACGCTGTCGAGATCCAAACAGTGTACCTGTCATTAGCTAGCCCACCTCTGATCGACGCTCGCGGCCCGCGGAGACATTCTCCGTAGATTCATGCAGATTGGTCGAATTGAATATCGAGATTAAATTCGGCCCATGCTACCACCAATAGGAGAAGTTCCACAGGTAGGAATTTCACGGGGAAATCTCGGTGGCTCGTTCACCAGGCACTGAGTAGCCGCGTAACGAACTTATGCTATCCAGCAACGTCACGTCTACACGCGACATCAGCCCAAGCCCCTTCCCCGTGTCGTTGAAACACTTTGATTATGCATTAGCAAGACTCTAAGTACTAATTTGGATGAAACAGCAATCAGCAATGTAAATTGTTGCGACACTCGAGACACCGTGGTAATACACGGAAACGATGTTTATTCTTCGCGTGTCGTCTTCCGGAGCTGACTTCCATCTTATCGGATTTACGCGTCCTCAACGTTTCTACTTTCTCGCAGTATCTCTACGGTTCTACGGATAATACGAATGAGGGATCATTTGGCGATTCGCTGAGGAAGTTGGAGTAGACGGAACGGAGTTATCTTCAGGGCTGCACTTGAAATGAGACATTACAGAAAATAGTTGAGAGAAGGGAAGTCTCTTGGATTCTCATAATTCACATGGTAACGCACGATCATCAACGGGATAATTTCAGTTTTAATCGAGACGTAACGTGCGATTCTATTATACATATAATACTACGAGTATGATAATGTTCTTCCAAACGCTTTTTTCAGTGATGAACAAACTTCAACGGATGTTTTATTTAATTTCACGCTCGCTTGATATATTTAATAAAATAGATTTTCCTTAATTCTATCAACATTCATAGAATGAATACAAAACGAAATTCTGAGTATAATATATATATGATTGATTTTATTAGTTACTCTTCATAGCAGAACCACCGGACGTGACAGCATTTATGGAATCCAAAAATTTTCAAAAAATGCTCGAATATAAAATTCTAGAGACTTCAATTCAATTTTTATTTATTCAGATATTCAGAAAATATGATTTTATTTGTTCTCATTTCCTTGAAGTTTGCTGTGAAAAATTAAAAATTGCATAAACTTCGCAGTCTATTTGTTATGGAAAGATTGAAACACTTCACAAACGCACACGACGTTGACTCGCCACACCAATAAAACATTGTCCAATTCTGATAGGCAGACATTAAGCGTTACAGCACGCGAATGTCTTTTTACGGGATCTGACCGTAATCCCTCTCGCGCAATACACAACGCAGCGGGTACAATAATGTCGTTCAGTCGACTGCCGGCAGAAATGATGGACACGCATATCGTTTTCCGCATCTCGTTTCCGCGTATCGAGACTCGACGTATAGACCGGCGGGGCGGTGTGTTGTTCCATGGAATTGCGTGCAGGCAACGCGACGCGTCACGCTCCATCAGCCACGGCTCAAAAGTGCACCGTTTTTCCACCCTCTTTTACCGCCCCCCAGTCGAACGAGTATCGTCACACGAGGACCTTTTGCCATAGGTGTCACAGTCCGTGCACGGATTTGCATGATATGGTAATTTTTCTAGATACACGGCAGACCCGTACCCGCCTCTATCCGAGCACGCAACTATGATGCGCGTTCTCTGTCGACACTGCGATCGGCCGATATCGCAGCGTGTCGCTTCGTAGTAATCGCGATTTGTAACTTTGCTTCGGAATGTTCTCTGTGCAACATTTTCCAACGGGCAAAAAATTATATGACTTTCGTGCTTAGATGAAGAGATTCTCTTGATATTACAAGAAAGACATTAAGCAGAGAACGGTATAAATTGTTGCGTCTATTGCATTTATATGTTGAGAAACAAATGTGACCATAATTATGAAAATGGTCTAATATATATGTTTCTTGTTTCTAATAAATTAAAAAATATTTTTCTATTATGTGACATTTTAATTTAGAATTTTACTAGTCTCGATTAATGAAAATTTAACTCTTGAAGCTTGAATTGACTTGGGCTTAGGCAAATTGTTATTATTTAATTATTATTTGTGATGGTATACATGCGTTCTAAATACAGAGAATAATAGACTCCGTGTTCTGCTGTTATCATTAAAAAAGGGATTGAATTACTTTCTCCGAAAGCGAGTAGAAGAAACTGCCACCGGTTTCTTACCCCGAAGTATTAACGTTCTACTTAACCGAGCAGAAGCGCCGTACACAGCAACATTTTCAGAACAACATTTCTTGTTTATTGTAATTATAATGGCGTCGTCGTACCAGGCCATTTGCCTCGAGCGTTCGAAACTGTTTCCTGCACGTGTCTGTATTCTCGAAACAGTGAAAACAGAAAAGATTTTCTTTGGAACGAATCACATAATATAAGGGAATGTTATTGTACACTTCTCAGTTATTTTGTTTTGTGGAATTATCACAGTGCAATGAAATATGGACAAACACTTCATAAAACTCGAATAGAAAGAATGCTGGTCGCCGAGCGAATTGACGCGAGCTTTACGAGTGTTTAATAGTTTGTTCGTGATTTTTCCGGTGATTCCAGAGAAAACTCAATCTCACGTGTAAATGCAGCGTCGCCACGTTTGCGTACCTCGAACAAACACGTTTCACGAGAGAGATCTTGTTAATCTTTCCACAACAGGCTCGTACAGTGGCCGCAATAATGATACGTTCACAGCACCAACTAGCTTGTTTAGTATTCTTATTTCTATTTACGTTGCGGAACGTATCTCCCGGCGTTTGTTATTGTTTATAATGGCTGTGGTCCCGTCGATATACATTATAATTAAAGATATACATTACAGGTTTGTATAAAATGTAATTAATCATTGAATGTTTTATAAAGTACTGATATTAATGATTATTAGACTGCTGATCTTTATGCATTTATAGGAAAATTAAGTAGATAAAATTCAAAATTGTAGGGAAATTTTTGCAAATTGAACATGAATATACAGGGTCAAAAATTCTCAAAATTTCTTCAACATCCGGAAATTGGAAGTTTTTGAGATCATTTGACCCTGTATATTCATTTTCAAAAATGACGTCCTCCCATTTGTTTAGGAATTATTAACGAAAAACACGGACCAACCAACACGCGTCTAGGTCGCACTCTGATTGGTCTGTATTTTTTATTAATAACTTCTTAACAAAGCCGCGGACGCTATTTTTGCAAAGGAAAAAGTTGCTTCAAATGATCTCAAGAACCTCCAGTTTCATTTTTCATCTATTAAAATTATTAAGGGAAGAAATAACAGACAATTTTTATTTTGCATAAAGATCCGCAGTCTAATGATTACAGTTACTATGATTACATTAAATAAGCGATCACGAAAGAATTAATTACTACCCAACTCTCTGTTATAGGCTCTATGCCGCATGAATACGTTCCTGTCTGATCGATGCTACCCCCGAGTCAGCCTCAGGGGAGTGTCAACCCTAGTCCTGGGATCGATCAAAGCTTGTGGGAGATTTAAATGCGATTTTGAACAGGGCGTCAAATTATTTCCCACTGAGAAGACCAAAATCGTTCGGGAATACTGTCGCCCGAAGTTTGCCACGAATCTCCGAATTATCAAAGACGGAACCAGCTTCCGATTCGATGAAGCGATCTCAGATGCTCGATGATTGATGCTCGCTCGGACATTCGCGCGTTCTATTAAAATGTCGCCCCGACGAAAAAGTTTTAATAATCCTCGGCCGGCGTTGCGTTTCCAACGCTTGTCTGAAAAAATCTCTTAATTAAACTTATCAAGCCCTCGTAAATTATATTCTACGGGAAAAAAGGAATTCGAGTAGACTCTCGTTTCAAAACTTTACCCCTCAAACGGTTGACCTGTCTCTGCTATATTATATCTTAATTAGATCTCGGCGTTATTACGACGAAATTATTATCAAAAGACTTCGGATCTTACAGTGCAACGAACAAATTAATGTTTACATTGATGTATATAACGAGTCTCGCATCACGTTATAGACGTTTCAGCATTTTACGATCCTAAAAACTAGAGGTACAAAAGATTCGAGGATAATACTCGTTTTTTCGTTACATTTTAATTTATTATGTGCCCATAATTATGAAAATAGACGAAGTCTTTATATTTCTTGTTTCTAACAGTTTTCGTTTTCGAGAATATCGTAAAAATTACATTGAATTAATTTAGATTAAAATAATGTGATTCTTTGAATTTTAATTTACACCGGTTTCATAATTATGGACATATTTACCATATATCGTTATAAATTATTCAGAAAATTCGCTTGTCGATGGTATTAACTTTTGGAAACATTTCTCACTGCTCAATGGATATTTCGTTGCATAGTATGATGACTAACTAAATAAATTACCTAATTCCCCAATTTGTTGTGTAATTCCTTTAAAAAATTCCTCACCCGAAGTCAATCCCCGTTTGACTGTTTACGAACCGGAATTATTTCGACTGAACCTTTTGATGAGTTCAATGGATGTACTTTCCGTTTGAAACAGGATTATCCGAAAAGGGAAATGCAAACATTGAACGAATGAAAAGATTTAATGACTAAAAGTTTGTGTGATGGTATTCGAAAATATGTAATTGCCATCGGTTAATTGCTTTAGAGGCGGGACGCTTCCCTCGTTTTTCATTTCAAACGTTCTTTGTTTCTAAATACTGTGTGAAATGCTTGGAAAGATATGCCCTTTTAAACTGTGACATACAGAGAACGCGATTTGTTGATCTCGAAAGCATAACGAAACAATTCGCAAGTTTGAGGGAAACAAAAATACGAGCAATATTTTGGATTTTGTTGTTACCGAACAGCGTGTTTTCATTAAAGAATCATAAAATACAAACGTTATCGGAACGCAATGCAGCACTATTTCATTTTGCAAACGCTGCACGAATAACGAAGCAAACGTAATTATTTTTGAATTCTGTTTTCTTGAATTATTTAATTCGTGTAAAAAATACAAAAAAAAAATGTACGGAGCAGATGGTTTTATAACATTTACATTTAGAATTATTGACAATTCAGATACACGAGCATGAAACGCAATTAAATTATAATACTCTTTGATTTAAGTATTATATTTCATTTAATACTTATACGTGACTGAAATAAAGCGTTTGCAGTTGTCTAAAAATACCGAACGCGGACATTTTTAGCTATAATATTCTGAATTCATCGCAGTAATACCGAGGTAATTCTGGAAACGTTAATGGCGAAAGGATTAAACTTCAATGCCCGTTTCCAGGTGTAATAAAGCATACTGAAGCGAACATTTAAATAATTCAGAATAAAAATAAAGTTTGCTCTGTACAAAATGAATCACAATTTAATGTAATCATTTATTAATACGTGTCGCAAAAGTCCTTTTTCATTTGGAATTTAACATTAATACTGGCATGCCTTTTAAAAATAATAAATGCACGTTTAGTTGCACACGAATACAATAAAATACAACATAAAAATTAATTTCATCCCTTAACGACTTTGTTACATTAAAAGTAACATTAGAACATTTTCTAATATTTTCACCTATTTTATATATTCGCGTAGTTCGAAAAGCAGCTTGCGGAAGCTCCTCTCTCTTTCTCCGTCCTTCCTATTTTCAATAATAAACGGCATTCTCCAATATCTGGTTCATAGAGTGGCCCGGCATCTTCGGAAAAACGGTGGGCAACCGAAGAGACGATAATACGCGGAAATTTGGCTTAATGCGGTGGGACGTTCTCCTGCATAGTCTCTGATAAAGGAGCGTTCCGCGTACGGTACCGCGTTTGCATTGTGACGCCGGTGATTCGGGTGCCAAGGTCCATTTCAAAGCCCGACCGGTGCCAGCTTTCTTTAAAGGGTATGAAAGGCTTTCGAGGGGTTTATTCGATCCTTGAACGGTGAGACCGCAAAGAGAACCCTCGCCTCTTTCGCGCCATCCGTCGCGTCGTTGAACACATACGACGATTCGACATTTGTGTATATTTGTAAGTTTCACGTTTAAATATCTTGGAAACGACGTAATTTTCGGAAAATTATTTAATACAATTCGGTTTCGAGAAGGTAATACAACTATCCGATTAAATATTGAATGAATAAATTTAATACCAAGTATGTATTAATATTTTCTTCTTTTTCAATCCATTTACATTACATACCTTTCAATATATACATTTCCTTCGATAAAGGTTCAAACGGGAACCGAAACGTCAGGCATATTTGCATAATAGCTATTTATTTAAAAATTGATGATTTACTCCTTATTTGCTAGGCAGCCTTAAGGTCATTTGAAGGTCAACTTAAATTTTTCAAGTGAAAGAAATAGATTTTTTTCATAAATTCTCCGAGAAAAATGAAGAATCTTTTTATCAAGGTTGGTGGAATGAAAATTTATTCCAGTTTCACTACTCCCAAAGTAAAGAAGAGAAAATTAAATGTCGCAAACGAAACGTTTTCAATTTGTCTGACTCCACTGGATGATAAGGTAAAATCAACAACAACTCCACTTTTCTACCTTATTTTGACTACACAATAATTTATGTAGTACATACAGCAGCAGTTAAACGAAGAAATGCATATCTAACGGAGACCAGATTCATACGGTAAAATCAATATTAATCGAATAACAACGCGGCGTTACACAGTCAATATTAACAAGACATCGGATTAATTCATGAATTCCCAGTAGAATTCCGGCGTACATATTTCCGTGGTTCCATTGTATCTATCTGTTCACCGTCCCGGGCTAGTTATTCGCCTCGTTCTTCTTGGTGCCCAGTACCGGGGAGCGAGCGGTGGGGTGCGTCTATGCGGCCAGGGTTTTTAAAAAAGCGGAGCGAGATCTGTGCAAATATTGGTTCGCCGTGTAATTTGCGAGTGGCCGCGGTCCAATTAAAAACACATCCCGGGAACCAACGCCGCGGCTCCGACCACGGGAAAAAAAGGTAAATAGTTGAACGCAAGGCAAACCAGATATTTCGGAAAAGCGAAACACGAGGCTGGGGTTGGTCAGGAGAAGTTCCTCGAGGAAGAACCGGTCCGCGAGAAAACCGTTTCGATACGCAAACTATCTTCTTCCCGAGTAAACTCAATGTAAACTCATTTCTGGTCGGCGCCGCCTCAGCCAGTTTGTGTACAAACTTTGTTAGACGAGGAGAATTTGATAGACACGTAGGGAAAGGGCAGTCCCGATCGTGGTCTGGCTGCAAAGATTCTTTTACTCACGAAGACCGCCGCGCGATGCCCTGGATTCGCGAAAACCAAACTTTTCGGCATCTCCCGAAACTCCATGAAACTTGACCGGCCAGCAGAACTTGAAAATTCGTGGAAATGATTACTCAAAGTTAATCGTTTCGAAGCACGGCAGAACATGATTATCTGAAGTAACAGTTTTATTGTACCAACTCTCATGTTCCTCAGAGTAAAATATTTTCCATCGCAGTTTACCTTCAACGACCTTGAATAACCTTGAGTACATAGAAAAGTATCGACATTCTAGTTTGAGAAATGGAGCTGACCTTCATATGACCTCTGTAAAACATATAAGTTTCGTTTGACACGAAATCAGAATGAAATAACGCTTTAGTAAATGCAGGAAGTAGAATTGGTTCGCCATGGTCAGACGTGTATTCAATTTTTTAATTCTTTTACGTAAAACACTTCTGTTGGGTTCTCTTAGTTGCCGCACTTGCGTCTACTGCTTCAGCCAATTTGAAAGTTTTACAGAATTGATTCCGAAGAGCGAGTATAAAGGTTAAAAAAACACAACCGGAGGAAAAGCAAACAATGTGCACCGTACCTGACAGAATTTAATTGGCGACCATCGAAAACTGCAACAGCGACTTAAAAAAAAATACAGCCACTGTACGGGGAACGATTGATGAAACACTCGAACGACCATGACTCAGGATTACGTCGGCTATCGAAGGGAATGAAGTTAGCTCGGTGATCACGTATCTCCGAAACGCTGGGCTTAGCACTGAAAGACGTTTCAGGAACGCCAGCGCGGCGGAAACGAAGAGAACAGTTTTTCTGCGATCATTCCGGTCCGTTCTGTGTCACGCACAATTCGTTTCAATTCTGACGTCCACTTTTTCCAGCCGAGAGAGCCCGGCTTGTTTCATTTGTCTTCGTATTCGTGGGGGGACGCAATGACTAACGATTTAAATGGACAGTGGTTGACGTTCGAAGACCGTGGATGGGAACGACGTCCTTGGGGACGTTTCTGGTGTACGGGCAACAATTCTCCGCGGGCTGCGACTGGGGATCGCGAACTATTTTAATATCGCGCGCCCTTAGCGAGCGTATGCAAATAGAAAGTTCATTTATCGTTATTCAGAACGTGACGAGGACTAGAAGGATTTCTCGAGGAATCCACGGTTTCAAGCGTCTTAGTCGGCCGACGTCGCGCCGCTCGAATCACGTTTCCGCGTCTCGCGGACCAGATAAAATCGAGATTTCTTTCCTCCATATGCAAAAAGCCGAGCATTCTTATGATTCCCGTACAACGTCGATACCAATCTTCTCGCAACGGTATCGATGCCGAAGCTTCCGGTTACCGTAGAGTCTGCGACGCGTGCGGAAGAAACTCTGAAACTACCTTCTCCCCCCGTGAACCGGATCCGTGGAAATGTGAACGAAATTCCTAGCACCTCCAATTATAACTTAACATTCGAATGGTGGATCCTTCTTCTCCACATCTTGAGTGGGAGTGCAAGGGAACAGAAGTTTAATAATGTTGAAAATTCATTGCTGTTAAATCCTTTTTTTTTATAATTGGGAAAATCACTTTTATAATTGGGGAGTTACACTTTAGATAAATAAACATAGCAAGAACCCATACATTAGAATGTGACCCATGTGCGATCCAGTGCGGATCAGTGTATACGGTAAATACGGAAAATTCAGCTTAGTACTAGCAATAATTTTTTACAATTATCTCGAAAATTAAAACAGAGCACCGGGTAGTTGTAATAACAAAAGTTGTTCAGAATGTTGTCCTTGACAACATATGTCAACTTCAAGGTCATCGGAGCTGCCTCTCCTAAACGTAATTATGAGTATAATTTAGTATGAGATTCAACGTTAATTTTAAAATAATTTTGAAACACCCTGTGCAGTACAAGCAATTCTCTGTCAAGTAACAATTTTTTTTCCAGCTTACAACGTATCGAAAATCGACTTTCGCTCAGCTCGCTGTGCGACATTCACAGCGTACTGCCTCTCGGTTCGTCTCGGCGTGGCCTGAAAGGCAGATGCGGTTGGTTGATTACGATCAAAAATTCCAGGCTGTGAATCCGCGCAAATCCCGAATCCGCCGGTGAGGCCTGGACAGGCGTCGGTTACCATCCCGGGGGTGTATTTATCTAGCGGGTGTTCCGACCGAATCGAACCGCGAACGAACGATAGAACCTCTGCCTTATCTCCTCTTGAGGAATCCTCGGTGCTCGTGCCCGTGAGGGGGCGAAGGGTTGGCCACCGGCCAAAATGGTAATGCAAAGCCCCGCAGCCACGGCCGTACTTCACGAATCACATTTCCCAGTATTCACTTTTCGCTTTTCCGCTCGCCTCTTTTCCTTCTGTCCTGGCATCTGGGCGGAACGATGGCGAGAAAGAGAACGAAACTGAGGACGGATCGGAAAGAGATAAAAAGAACGGGCCTCTGCAGGATAGGGCGCAAGCCCGAGCGCGGGAACAGGGGAACCAGCTCGAGCGAGCAAGGATAAAAAGGCATGAACGCATTCAGGAACTTCGTTCATTCGGTCCGCAGCCTGGTAAAAAGCGGCGTTTTCATCACGTTAATCATACCACGGGGAGAGAGAGACGTCTCGTAGGATTGAACTCGCGAGCGCTTTATGCGTCGCGATCGATCCACCGCGGATAGAATCGAACGTTCGCTGTTTTTCAATTTTTCGTTTTCACGTCGATCCCCTGATTTATTTTCCCACGTGCCGAATGTATTCGAACAGGCTCGCCGAAGTAACGGGATCAGCTTGATCCAATTAACGATGATACCGGAGACGGGAAAACATTTTTTTCCAAGTTGAAAGCGTCTTTCTTGAGTTTAGTCATCGTGGACAGGAAGATGCGTGAACCGTGTCATTACTGCGAGGTAAACATTATACTCGATACTCAATACGCTTCGATAAATACATCTGCGTTTTCATTTTGAAGATTTATTAATCAGAAAATGGCTACAATGAATATACGTATCTACACACAGTTTTCATACATCGCAAAGTTAATTTATGCAAAATAATAATTGTCCGCATCGGTTGAAAGAAATCGAAACTAAATTGAATGTTATTCCTTCCTGTAATGATTTTAATACAGGAGAAATGATGTATGATATCTTCAGTTTTTAAAATTTTTCAACAATTTTGTATTTCATATCCTCAATTTTTCTATAAATGCATAAAGATCCGTAGTCTTGTAATTACTTTGAAATAAGTATTTCATATACATCTTCGCAATGAATAAAATTTTGAATTTCTTACCTATTCATTTACATTTGATCTTCTTTAAAAAACGTACTTACAAATATTCTTACAATTCTTACAATTATACTTACTTATTAGTTTTTAAAATTTTTCAACAATTTTTTATTTCATATCCTCAATTTTTCTATAAATGTATACAGATCCGTAGTCTTGTAATTACTTTGAAATAAGTATTTCATGTACATCTTCGCAATAAATAAAATTTTGAATTTTTTACCTATTCATTTACATTTGATCTTCTTTAAAAAACGTACTTACAAATATTCTTACAATTCTTACGATTATACTTATAATTATTCGTAAGACTTGCAAAAGGATGCATTTGGAGTGCAAACTAAAATTGTGGTTAATAGAACTAGAAGACTGCCAATCAGTGAGGACTTCATTAAACGTTTTCAGTTGAAAGGCTGACGGAAAGGG
>CM052324.1:10707890-10723430 GCA_028455615.1 Lasioglossum zephyrum | reverse complement strand
ACTTGTGCTGCAGAATCCAGTGAAAATTTGTGGAAACGTGTATTCTTAGAGCTCTGAATTTTTCACTCTGCTGGAATCAGACATAATTTCAATAATAATTGAGATAAATACGAAAATTTTGAAACACTTCACCTATAATAACCTATTAATAAATTGTAAATATATAAATTGGGATCATAAATTTTCTACAATTGACAGTTCTGAAAGGGAATACCTCTTTAAGAATATATTTATCTAAGTTCTCCATTATCCTAATCAAACATATCACTCGATAATGTTATCTGAAATCCGACGTCGACAAACTTAGATTCTGCATTTTCGGTTTCATTTGTGGAAACGTGTATTCTTCGAGCTCTGAATTTATCACGCTGCTGGAATCAGACATAATTTCAATAATAATAGAGATAAATACGAAAATTTTGAAACACTTCACCTATAATAACCTATTAATAAATTATAAATATATAAATATATATAAATTGGGATCATAAATTTTCTACAATTGACAGTTCTGAAAGGGAATACCTCTTTAAGAATATATTTATCTAAGTTCTCCATTATCCTAATCAAACATATCACTCGATAATGTTATCTGAAATCCGACGTCGACAAACTTAGATTCTACATTTTCAGTTTCATTAACGACATTGCTTCGATTCCGTGGGATTATTCTGTGCTCGACCCGTTAAAACGGCCATAACGCTAGCAGATACTTGAATACGAAGTAGTAATTAAAAACGGCTGAAATAACCACGATCGAATTAATTTCTACGTTTAATACCGTGCGGAGGCCGAGAAAAAAGAGCCGTTGGGAATTTAGCACGGTGATAACATAATGGTATTACCAAGATTACTGGCGCAGTGAACGCGTGTTAATGGGCGGAGTAAAACGAAAAAACGCGACCGCTAGCATAAAGGGTGCGCGCGCGCGGGGGTATTAACAGTCCCGAGTGAATTTGTTTCAATTCTTGGCGACGCCGTGGCGACAAACGTTGGGCATTCTCTTAATCGTAAGGAAGTTTCTCCGAGGATCGTTAAAGAATAATGGCTTGGTAATAAAGCGAGATCACGACTTCTCGTAGATATTCAGAAGCGAGCCAGCTCGGGTCTCCCGGCCGGGCGATATTAAGAGAAATTGCCGTCGAAATCAGTTACGGTGCGCGGGAGAAGTTTCGGCGGACGATCGGAAAGTTCGCGCGCGGGACACACTTCCGTCAGCGAGACGACGAGTATTGCGAAAGTTAAATGAGAACGAGTTAGGCTGGCAACAGGCGATAAGCTTCGAGTCTTGCCCCGCTCCCTGAACCATGTCGATAATGATGCGCCATTGTTCCGTGGCCCTCTCGATGAAAGAACCTTATAAAACCGACTGTAGAAAGCCTCTCGGCGGATCGACCAAGGATCGCGGGTAGGCCAGAACGAGGCCAAGTCGGGCCAATCTCGGCCATTCCAGAACCTCGGGCCGGGTCGGGTCGGGCTGGGACTTTCTTCCTCAGATTCGGGTCCTGCAAGCTTCAGTGGGAACCGGTGTCACCAGACCGAGAAATTAAGAGGTAGACAAATGTCTCATTTTTTACGTTCTATATCATCTTTATAGCGACGATGAACTGTAGTTTTCTAAAAGTATTAGAATAGTAACTATTAGAATAGTTACTAGCAGTTTAGCACTACTAGTAGTTTACTACACCCCCTTTACAGTTATGCAGAATTACAATTGAATTACTCCAGAATTATAATTACAAAGTAATTGAATTACATTTTAATTCAGTTATATTGTAGTTTATAATTCAGATCTTCATTCAATTAAATTACAATGTAATTCGTAATTGCAATGGAGTACAATTATAAAATACATTGTAATTGTATTATGAAAAATGGAGTAATAGGCAAGATTAGGTTGAAAATCCATGTGAAGGTTTTAAACAGAAGGAATTTATTATTTATAAATTTACTAGCTGCTCGTGACGTACGACACACCTTCAATTATATTGTATTTCAATTACACATCTGATTAAAATACTTAGTAATTGAATTACAATGTAATTGAATTAGCACAACTCTGACCCCCTTAAGGGATTATTGTGATTTTTCGGTTATAGTCAAATTATGTGCTATACTGTGTGAGGTTGTCAATAAATCTGACGGAAATGTTTCAAATAATAAAACGTTTGACTTATATTTCGTGAACATATGAACGAGTGAATTGCAGTGAAATTTAACCATGCGTGGACTTTGCATGGACTAACATCCGGGCTCTACTAATTACAAAAGTTCACAGAGGTGTATACGAAAAACCATACTTCCAGCTACGTGCTGGCTGACTCGGCGGCGTCGAAACATTTTCCGCGAGATAAAATGACGAGCAGGTTGGCGGCTGGTTCGATCACGTGTAATCAAACTTCGATGAAATAATAAACGTTGCGCGGAATCGTGAGCTAACGCTGCGGCGAGAGCCAACAGGGGCTCGGCGGTTTATGGAACGTTTATTGAATCATTCCGACATTGATTAGGGTGGAAAGCCGAACGGTGAACTTATACCAGACGTGCCGGAAGTCTTTACGAGCGGGAAACTTTCTAATTGTAAATCGGGCACGTCATCGTGTCGGAGAACACGGCAGAACCTTCTACTCGAGTTCTATGTAAATATGTTTACTGGACGGGGGAGAGCTCCTCTAGCGAAGAAGCGCCTTTCTTTGCGCGACGGAAATACGCTTTGTTTCCCTTGATCGAATGAAAGTTCCGAACTAGTCCGCTGTGAATTTCCTTCCGGGGATAACAATCGGTCAGGGCTGCTGACGGTTTCCTTTGGTAACGGAATCGATTTCGAGCACTCGCCTCTTCTCGAGAACGATAGATCGATTTTTAATGGCTGAAGCAATCATGAGATCACATTTGAAATATCTCTGACATACAATACCAAGTAACAGTGTTGGGCCAGCAAGCAATGAGTCACCCAAAAATGAATTGGTCCCTCGAATTTTGGGATGTTTATGAATATTTAAACTTCATTATTCTCAGGAGTAAAAGATTTAATTCTTTAAACAACAGCCATTTCCTTGCTGTTTTGAACGATTAAAAAATCGTAGGCTACAATCTTGATTTGGTTCAAGTAAAATAATTAATAATAAAAGAATAAAATGATTAATATTACTAATAATTTAAAACTTGTTTGACCGTGCACCCCTTAATTCCAAGTCAGGGAGGTGTTTCGTCTCGAACCGTAAAGTTGAAGATCCTCACGGTTCAAGTGGTCAGATAAAAGAACTATTATAAATTCCATTAATACCCGGCGACTAGTCGAAATACTCTAAACTTTTAGTTATCCCCGGAGGCCATTCGATCCATCTTGGCCGGCAAGTAAAGCGAAATGGAACGTTGAATTAACCAAGACGCGATAAAACGATCGTAAAGAATTAAAAGGCCACGGCGCGGCGCGAGAAGCCCGTGGTGGTCGATCGCCGAGGTAATTTTCAATTTGTCCGGGATCGACCGGCTCTCTCGACCGAATGAAAAGCGTCGAGTTCCAGTCTCTGCGCACGAACAGTATTAAGAGACAGTGCAAACGATATTGTGCTCATTCGGACGGGCTGAAAAATGCGGGTGCGTCGGGCGGAGGGAACGGACAAGCTACGCGACATAGATGAATAAAAAGACTGCGGGCGAAATAGGCGATTTATATGAAGCGAACGAAACAGATAAAATTGATGACACGGTATAAATAAGTGAATAGGATTGTAGAAATTGCGAGCAATAGAGCGCGCTCCCGGCTATATCATATTTTTATATGAATTTGCGGAGATGGAATCGCTGGCAGTCATTTCAGCTTAGTATTCAAATATCAATATATAATATAGAAGGTGTCCAACAAATTATTCTTCTAAAAATCAATTTACACTAAGAGACTCGTCATTCAAAGACGCTCAAATTGGATTTCGAAATTTCCTTCTAGGTCCAATAGTTTTGGCGATATTCAATAAAATCGATATTTCATCCTCTTAACACGAATGTCGGGAGCAATGAAAAAATACGTGTCGAATATAATTTTTAACTGTATTTGTGGTTTATCGATCGTAGTGTAGTTTATAACAAGGAGTCTAGATGATATCGGCGCAAAGGTTCGATCAGTATTACATTAAAGCAATCGTGCTAGTTTGGTTAAACTTTCAACGTTTCGATCCCAATATGGATCCTCTTCAAGAAAGAGGAAACAACTGCGTCTACTTTATGAAAAAAATAGAGACAGGAATATATGTATAAGCACATGTTGTTTCAGTGCCGGTACACAAGTTACTGTGATTTTTTTAATACAAATTACTGTGCTATTTTTTAACTGTAAACGTCAATTGTAGTATTTCTGAACTGTTCTAAATAGATGAATAAAGAAACATATTCAGGTAGGTTCAGAAACAGAAATAATATTCATGACCGTAAATGGTTATACTCGTATACTCATACGAGTAACGTGACAGTGAAAGTGCTATAAAAGAACTGCCGCAATTCTGGCACCGTGTTTATCAGAATATTGTATTACAAGAGGATCGACTGTAACAAACAGGCTCTGTCTCTGTCGGGCCATTTGATAAACGATAGGACAGCGGAAGTGGTAGACGGGGAAGCGATCGCGTCACGACGAATGAGGGCCCAATAAGAATCGAGGCTCGTTTCCGAACCAGCAGCGAGAGCTAAGCCTCGACAGAGATCCATCGTGCGACGGAGCGCGATGTGTTACAAAGTCGGTACATTTGTTCCGGCGAGTAGAACGCCGAGGAGGCATTAAAAGGGTAGCTAAACGAGCACGTCCCAGCGTTCGGAGAGGTAGCGTTTGCGCTGCATCGGTCTTCCTCCTGACGAATTTTCGTGTGTCGCATCGGGGCTTGTCTTCTCGCTCGTTTGCCCTAGTCGCGCATCTCGGCGTCCCGGTCGTTTTGAGAATTTGTCTCGGTCTTATCTCAGCGCGTCGCTGTAACCATCTGCTGCTGAGACCCGCAACCGTAGTGTGCAGCTCCCTACCATAAATTCCCATCATGTTCAAAGACAAACAGAGTGGAATTGATCCGCTCCCTCGGCGAGGCGCGGCGGCGCGTTAGGGGGTTGGTTTTCCGAAGGGCCAACGGTGAAACGGGACAGGAACACGAGCAATCTGCGTCGCGTTTTCTTTCGGTTATCGAGGCCAACTGACTGGCAGTTTTCCGTGAAAACAATTTATCTTCATCGCACGATCCGTGCAATCTGTAACGCGGCGAGAGTACACCAGCCTTGGCAAACATCTTCCGTCCGGCAAAGATTCCGTTCCACGGGACCCGCAGCGAAGCCGCGCGCGGAATCTCGCGGTTTCATCGATGGAAACTTTCCATGTAAAGAGGAAACGCGGATTCGCTTTATCTTCCAGGTTATTGAAAGGCGGTCACGGAAGCGTTTAAACTTTGAACGCTGGCAGCAGATGCTAGATTAACCGGCCGGCTACCGTATTTCATATGAACCTTCGCTCCCTCGCGTGTCGTACCCCCCACGATAAGAGATACGGACCCTATGGAACCGACTGCATTGATTGTCCCATACTTCTTAAACCCTTGCCTTCCTTATACCCAGCTGGAACCAACTGAAGATATTAGCTTGACCGGGTTCAGTACAAATCATCGAACATTTCATCGATTATTCACCGACACCGTCTTGATCGAGCACAGAATTATCTGACCACGGTTCGGGTATGAAATTTTTTGTTATACAGAAGATAAGAGAACCGACTGCATTGATTGTCCCATACTTCTTAAACCCTTGCCTTCCTTATACCCAGCTGGAACCGCATTAAAAATATTAGGTTGGGTTTATTTTGCTTTACATGAATAATGTAGGTAGATACAGTAGGTAGATAAGAGTTCTATGAGATACAAGTGAATATAACAGCAATATCACATCGAACATTTCATCGATTATTCACCAACACCGTCTTAATCGAGCACAGATTTATCTGACCACGGTCCCTGTATGAAATTTTCTGTTATACAGGGAGAAATCAATCAGAAAGACGATATTCTTATTGCAATTCGCTCTCAAGATGCAAGTTACAGCAAAGAACGGTGTTCGGTTACACACGTCATTTAACCAAAGTTCCGCACGATCGCAATAGAAAGGAACGCTCGTCGTGGAATGGAAATCACGTCCTCCTTGCCTGAACGTCTCGTTCGTCTCGGGGACGTGAGTCGCATTTCCCTCTCGGTTTTTCGTCCGGCACTAATTATACCGAAAAATTCTCTCCTAGCCGACGAGTTTCGGGTGTCTCTCTGACCGAGAGCTCTGTATAACGAATACCGTATCGTTACCTTTAATCAAAGAGACCGTGGAGAGCCGACTGAAAATCCTATTCGAGTTTCCGACCAGTTCATATTGCTTCTGTCGTTGTACATATCGTAGCAAAAAAAAAGGGAAACCGCGTATTACTAGTTGACTGATCCTGGAATCCTATGAAACCACGAGTCCCGTTCAATGATATTTAATCAATGGACCGCGGAGCTTGCCATCCATCGTTCATGTTTGTTTAAGATAGTTTTCCACGATACAGGTGGGAAAACTGAAGGTATTCTCTTTTTTCATCCAGAACGTCACAAATTGGAACGTATGCAAACACGTTGAAAATATTTTCACGTTAATGAATCTTTTTTTGCCGTCATTTTTGCAATAATATCATACAAGGTAAGTCGGTATTTAATACTAGATCTACCTCGATCGAACAACCACCTTCTTATCTCTCAATTATTAAAATTACTAAAATAATTCCTGTTGAAAGATAAGAGGCTGGCTCAGTTCTGGAGGTATGCCACTAATTTATTTGTAGTACTTAATATCGTAGGATTTCCGGGATAAAATAATATTCTTGGAGATTTTTGGGTTAACGGTTACCTGTGTACCAAATTTCAGCTTTCTCTGTCTTCTATGTCTCTCATGTTCTGAAGGTACAATGGGAGACATAATTAATACATAATTTTTACTATATATAAAAAAAATGGAGTTTCTAGATGCGTGTTTGTTCAAGGTTTAAATAGGGTTTGAAGTGGAATTGAATTTTATGAATTCTCTATAAGAAGACGTGTTAAAATGTGCAAACTTTAAGTTGGTAATTGCATCAATTTAGTAAGAATTATATCTTATCAATTTTT
Organism: Lasioglossum zephyrum; assembly: GCA_028455615.1. NCBI lineage: Eukaryota > Metazoa > Arthropoda > Insecta > Hymenoptera > Halictidae > Lasioglossum > Lasioglossum zephyrum. The sequence goes on along the minus strand of CM052324.1, from coordinate 10,716,276 downwards.
CAAAAAGTTTGTTGCATTTTTATATACCTCCAGAACATCCTTAATTTGATCTGTTCACTTTTAGAAGACAAAGCACTCCAGCTGGATTCTGTACAGTCGCATTCGGACAAGAACCGGATAGCAGTGAATTTCGTAGAGTTCTCAATAATTGTGCGACCACAGAGCTTTCGTTCATTAATACAGGCTTTCATTCAATGCACCTACGGCCAATTTCCTAATCACGTAGCATTAGGGAGAGTCGTGAATCCTGAGGCCGTGTCTACCAAGAACCTCTGTGTTTGTACGAGAGCATAGAACACAGGGAAATCCTTATCAAAGTGGATTCTCCGTGGGTAATCGGCTGTATGATTTATCGTAACCAAAGGGTCTACTTTCATTTCCGGACCCGTCTAAGCCTTCCCGATCCCACCGCGACTCAATTGGATCTTCTAGCGCGAGCCAGCGTGCTCCAACATTTGATCGGTGGCTGCATTTGCGTAATATACTGTTTACCCCGCGGTAGGAATATAGTTCGCCAGTGAAACTGTAATCGTATAATCTTGAAATTAGAAATGCTATTTGAAACTACGAAAGTTCGTAACGTCGCTCATTCGCACGGAACACGGAATTAGTTTCCACAGAAAAATATGTTCATTTCAATAGTAAGTCTTTATATAAATGTCCATTTTTCGAAGTCCCTTCTCGAACCAGCTGAATATTTTCTATCGGCAGAGACCGTCTGATTTTGAATAAAATGAAGCATTTATTGAAAATTCAGATCAATGTAGTTTGATTGTATGCGATACGTTCGAGTGGGTCACGAGTGTCTGCAATTCGCAAATGAATTCTCGATATGATTTTTTGGAAAATGCGCTTTGCAGTGATGAAATGATTGACAGATATTATTATTATGGAAAATACTTTCATTCGATTAATTTTTTATTATTGATTATTAGCTAACACATGACATGAATGATTAATGTAATGAAGATTTAAATGGCACCATATATTTTTAATTTTATAGTATTGTAGTTGATGTTGAGTCAACTTCGGCAGACTACAAAGAATGTAGTACCTCTTCTATAACTGTCGCTCGAATATATAACAGTTACAGAGACGATGTTGCGTTACGTATGAAATGCGGTCGCATAAAAATGAATAATAATTGAAACGATAGAACGGATCGCACCGATGAAGTTCGCTAAAATGGTCCACGGGCTCATTATGTTTTTTCATTGTGTGCTAACACAAACTATAAAAAAAAAAACAGAACACCTGAATTTCTTTATTGACATGAATGATTAATGTAATGAAGATTTAAATGGCACTATATATTTTCCACTTCATAATGTTGTAGCTGATGTTGAGCCAACTTCGGCAGACTAGAAAGAATGTAGTACCTCTTCTATAACTGTCGCTCGAAGGTATAACGGTTACAGATACGATGTTGCGTTGCGTATGAAATGCAGTGATATAAAAATGAATAATAATTGAAACGCCAGAACGGATCGCATCGATGAGGTTCGCTAAAACGGCCCAGGGGCTCATTGTGTTTTTTCGAGCGAGCATCTGGACCCGAAAAGAGTGGCAATCGGATCCGGCAGCGTCCCACGGTTGTTTGTCGCATTCCGATACACTTTCCACGAATTTTTCGCGCGGCTCGAGCGCTCCCAGCACCGAAGTGCTATCGTATGACGAAGCGTTGTTCGATTAGTTTCGCCTCGAATAGAGAGCCCGGAAGTATTCGGGGGTGTAGCGAAGTTTCCTCGTGACTCTGTCGGTTCGCCACCGTGAAACAAGCACGGATTGTAAATCCGGCATGAGTTATCGCCGCGTTTCGATCAAAACTGTGAAACTGCAGTTTCAGGCCGGGCACGTAAAATTTTTCACTGGAAGTTCTTCCGGTTACATCGGCTCGCTGCTCCGTGAAAAATAGTTCCATTTTGTAGATGTCGTTTCCCCGGGATCCGGTACATATGTATCGAGCGCGTTTGCGTGTCGCGGCCAGTCCGCTAATCGCATTACACAATCCTCGGAAGTAGAAAACCAATTTTCCCACATGGTTCTTCCGCGACCAATTCCCCCCCCAACCCGCGGTTACGGTCGCCAAAATCAACTTCAAGTCACCGGATCGGATCCGGGAACTTCCGATCTATATTCAGTAATGAAAACACGTCTTGTGTTTTTTAAAGCTTTGCAGTCAAAACTGGCGAAAATACATTTCACGTGTCATTATTAGTTTCGGTATTGAATTTATAACATACTTAATATAAAAACAGAAAAAATATGAATGGTTTCGGTGCAACAGTTCGATTCAATAATTATTGGATTTTTTCTGTTTTAACAATTATACGATCGATAACAATAACGACATATACTCAATATTATTTACAAGTTTTACTTCTCGGTTATACATGTACAACCCTTAACTTGTATACTTCTCTAGAACATTTAGTGTCTGAGAAAAATTTCTACAAAACTTTAGAAAGGCTAGAATGATACTTCATAGTTTTTATTCTAACGACACCTTTAACCAAATGAGAAAATGCAAACCGCGTTCGAAAGAGGAAAAGCGAGACTATAAGATGACGTAAAACGCACGTGTAACAAAAATTTATATTCGAGATAAAATTCCGCTTGAAACGTCCGCGACAGGACTTCCCCACATTTCTAAAAATGCATTCCGTGGAAAATGATGAAGTGAACTTTTTCATTAAAGCGTTTGTTATAATAAAAATCACAGACCATCGAAATGAATTAAATTTTTTAATTTTCGTAAAGCTTACCAGTATCTTTTTGCGTTCGAGTAAAACGAGTAAATTGCATTTTATACAATTAGAACAAAAATGAGTAAGTGCAATTTACATTTTATACATTTATAACAAAAATGTTATTTTTAATCTTATCAACATATTAAGAAAGAAAATGAGCTGTTTCGCTTCAGTTTCTTGAGTCTCAGGTAGAACATTTTTATTTTGCATAAAGATCTGTGAACAACTGTGATTTAAAACGTCTCGAACAGCAGTCGATTAACGTAGTTTCAATCTGTTTTGAACGTTTTCGCTATTCTCGCCTTAACAAGGGAAAATACACCGGTCGACACTGTCATACAAGCTGTAGCACGGAAGCATATGGTGTCAATGTGCCATAGTATCAGACCATCCACCGGAGATGATAAAACTTGGTTCCGGAGCGAGACGAGGAAGAATCCTAAAGATCGGCAGTTCCAAGCAACTCGTCGGGACCTTCATCCTTACAAGATACCCAAAGGGAGTGTCCTTTATGCCGCCGGAGGGTCTTTAAGCGTGGTACCACGTGCAGTGAAATTACTGTGGCGACAGGCCATTTTCGAAGGAACTACATAACTTTTCTCTGTACTTCGTCGTGGCTCCTCTGGCGCGCCTAATTCATCCGTGTATTTCGGCAATTACGTACTTTCTTCCACAAATGTACCCTGCTAACATATTTGTATGAAACTAACCTTGGATCGATGTAGGCCCAATCAATATGCTGATAGGTAATTAAATTAAAGATATCATGCATTTGTATATATATTTATTTATTTATTTTTGTTCCCCTTGGGGTTACAATTCTTGTTTACACACTCCTTTTTCTTCCCCTTTCGCACCCTCTTACATCTCCTTAATACTACCTTATTATAAGTTAAACGTAGACTTAATATTAAACTTAATTACACTTATATACTAATATATACATAGAGAGCGAAAAATATATGTACAAAAGCTTAAAACTAGTTTAATCCTTACCGTACAAACTACCCCATTTCCATCCCGTTCTTCAGCCCCTTAAAAATCCCCTTCCCTGTTCCTGGACCTCCTCTTCCGGTTGCTTAATTTACTCACCCACTCTCTCATTCACACTCATACCCTCTCTCCACCTTTCCAACTTCCTCATCCATTCCTCTTCCCATCATGCATTTGTAAAGAAGTTTATTAGACTTCTTTGAATCTATTTAAATTATTGAAAGAAGGGATAAATTCTTCTGTAACTTCAGTTTCTTACTCCAATCCAAACCTTTCTCATGTCGTCGTAACGGTACACTTCCGAAGAACAGGGAACTCAGAAGAATTAACAGTTGAAAAAGCTGAAGGTTTTCTAGTCTGAATAAAACGGGGATTTCGTTGGAGCTTCATCGAAGACGAAAAAAAGGAACTAGCAAAGCCATGTCTAAATTGAATATTTATATCGTTGGTACCGAATTGAACGAGCTCTCGGAATCTCATTAAAATTCTATTAAAATCCCGGCAACATTGCCAGTTAAGCTGCTGGCAGTTGCGCCGCGCGTCGTTTCGCGGTTCGTATCGGACGGTTCTCAGTTTCGCGTTCTCCATCGAGAGGATAATTGTGTTCCGTTCGAGCATCGACGAGAGGGGGTTTGCGAAGAAAGGGGTTTGGGATTCGTCGGTGTATCGTCGGGTGGGGAGGGAGGGGAGTTCAGTCGGTCCGGCTGGCTCATTCACGGGGCGCAGCTTTAACGCTAGGCTTTTCATTAGAGCGCGTGATTGATGAGGGCCCCATCGCGCGCAGCGATATTATTTTGAGTAGGCGCGCAACCTAGGCCAGCCAGCCTGAAGCAAGCCCCATTATCTGCCTGTCCTTTTGCCCTTCGGCTCCCGCCAACCCTTTCTCCCTTCCTGATACCCTAACTCCTCCGACCTTTCTCAGCGCGTGGGATCATCCTCGTTCCATAGCGCGGCGACTTTCCATCGCGCGCGAGCTTCGCCGTTTCGTACTCGAAACCCTTTTGTTCCCGCGACCTGTCGACGCTAATGGAAAGCACTTTTAACCGATGCTAATGGAAACGCGCTGCCACCGGGTTACTTCTCCACGGACCTCTGGCGCCAGGATCGCTGCGAAAAATTATCTCGCCGACCTATCTCGTTACCCAACACAGCAGCGCGCCGCGGCTACGGCTGTGGCGCACAGTTTTGAAGGATGAGGGGGAGGAATCGACGGGGCGAGGCTCGAGATTGATGACCGGGGCTCGTACGATTAGCTCTTTCACCGCCGACCCTCGCCCCGTGGAATTAATACACCGACCAATCAACCGTTATCTCTCAATTATTCCTGGTTCACGCGGATAGCCTCGACCTACGCGCCCCTATTAGCCACTCTTCCGTCATCCTTTTCCAAATCGATTCATCCCGATAATTAGAGTAGAACCTGCTCTACGTAGATTCATACCAGGTCCCTGATATATGGCGTTCACCATCGCGGCTACTTTTCTTGTAGAACCCACGCGACGCACAGTGGCGCCGATCGCGGTTCTACCTCCAATTAATATTAGGTTGTGTTTCATATACACGGTAGGGTAACTGCATTAGTGAATGAACATTTAAGAAATTGTTCAGGAAGATATTTTATTTAAAAAAAAAAAGTGAATTATAGGAATCTCATATATGCCAAATGGCTCCCTATTCTCCATTTGTCAAAAATAAATGAACACAAATAAAATGAAATTATTATTGTTTTTCTTTATCAAACGTTAAATAAAAAATATAAGAAATACCAGTCAATGAACACTACATTCTAGTAATTATTGGTAATAGTAATTATTATTGATATTTATTAACAATAATTAATAAAAATTTGTGAAATATACAAAAGCGTTAATTTACTGGTGTCCGTTTATTCACTGGTGCAGTTATCCTATTTGAGTTACACTTTAACACGTTGTTGGAGTTAATTATGTATAGGATATACAACATAAAAATATTTTTAAAAAACGTGTTAATTGTATTACATAATTTGAATCTTTCCCTTTGTTATTCGCTTTCTAAAACTTCGAGTCAGCCACATAAAAATTAAGACAGAACATCAAGGAAAGTCAAGAACGTCTGCAAGGGCTAAAGGGTTAAAAGTACCTTTTCCCGAATCAGAATTCTATGACGTTACACAATGAATTTTGCACGAGGGCATTTGTGAGTTGTATCTCGAAACGATGACTCCAGATAGCTACATAATTTCGCCCGGTACAAGCTTCTCTCTTTTGTTCTGCATGACTGACGTTCTCTCCCCGTCTACGCCTTTCTCTTTGCCGACACACCTGTCAACACTTGGCTAATATACGGGCCACTTGGCTGCCGCTGAATGGTCCTCGAAATCTTTATTTCGCGGAGACTTGTAAACGACCTTCTGACGCGGAGAAATCGTCTTCCTGTAGTTTCGTCTTTCTCGTCCCACCGCGTTGCTTTTCTTTCTTCCTCCGCTGGTCTTTGTTCCCTGATGGTGCGAGCAGCGTCTCAGAAATTCTTTCTTTCGGCGTCCATAAATGGTGCAACGTTTACCGACGCGACGTGCGAAAAGGCCCGTCGATGACTGCACACGCTTGGGACATCAAGTCTCCCTCGGATGATCAACACAGTTGAAAGTTAATTTCGAGTAGAGAAAGTGCGCTATTAAATGCAGAATAGTATTGCATACACATCGCGACGAAAATAAGAAAATGAACGAACGTGTGCTCTTGTAAGAGTCTTCTTCTTCCCTCGTTTCTGATATCGTTGTTCACATCGTATGCCGAAATGAAGGAAAAAAAATTCTTACCAAAATACAGTTTTTATTTAGTTTCTTATTTGTCTTATTTATTGCAGGCTATAGATAAATGTTGTCGTTCATGTTCGTAGAAAAATCTTCACTCTTTGCTGACGATATCGGCAAAATTATATTGGATTAATTTAGTTTAAAATAATGTGATGTGAAATAACTGATAAACTTTTATTTATTTTTCAGGTAATTATTTACTAAAATTATTTATTAAAATCGTGCGGCGGTAACATATAGAGGAAAAAGTTGTTTAGAATGATGACCTTGACAACCTATTTTAAGGTCATAAAAATCGGCGAGGAAGCCTCTAATGTAAATAATTACCCTTTTTAAAATTTAACTTAGATCACTTTGATAATTATGGGCACAATTATTCTAGGTCGGAAGAAATATTTAATTTTCAAGTTAAAATAGCTTGGACTGCAAAGGGTTAATATTGTGTAAGGAAATCGCGTTCTTCGGATAGCTGACTAAACACGGTTCCTTGCGAATTTCTCGTTCCAGGAAACGACGAATTCCGTGCCTGCGATCTTCGTGCATGTTTTCTTTGCATTTCCTTTAGCAGGGGACACCTGCCGACTCTCTGTTAATGTACACCGATGTTCTCGAGTGACTCTAGAAATACTGTTCGCCTTCTCGTTTCCGGTTTACGATTCCCCCGGCGAAACTATAAGACCGGGCCTAGAAAGGTGTTGACTCGAATGACTAAACTATGCAGCTCGTTGTGCCAATGGTGGCGACAAATGCCACTTCAGCTGCACCGTGTTCCAAGCGTTTGTTTACCTAGTGGTGCACCTGATATTCATTCCTTCTCTTCCGCTTTTGCCTTCCAGTCGAAGACACCAGGGATGCATCCAGTGAATCGCTGACGCGATCCTCCAGCGTCGATAGTTCGTCGTTGTGCAACCATTTCGAAAAACTTGGAACCATCGGGAAAAATGATTCGCTGCAGACTCGAATTTTTTCAACATGAAAAATTAATTTTTTAACTACAGTATCTTTTAGTTGATAGCTAGACTGCGGATCTTTACTATATTAATCTTATTATCTTTACTTTATTTCTATTTAAAGGTGTAACTTAAAACAGTAAACACATTAGACCAATTTTAAAATGCTATGATATTCTTTTCAACTAATTAAATATATTAAAACAGATAATAAAATTTTGTTTCACTCCAGTTTGTTTCAATTCAGGTACAAAAATTTTATTTTGCATAACGAATGCATTAATGAAAATATTATCTTATTTGGCACCGCTATGTTAAAATTTGTTTACTAAAATTGAAAATTGTATAAACATCCGCAGTCTATTGATAGCACACACTTTAAATATAATTCACAATTACACTGTAGTATCATTCGAAACGAAAATGAGATTTACGTTCGAGAGACCCAAAAGGGGCGAAGAGATATTTTCATCACTCTTCGCGATGTCGGAGGAGGTCCGACAGAGCATTGGAAAAGGTTGAAATACACAATTTGGTAGCGAGCGAGACTTTTTGTGCAATTGATTTCAAACCGCAAGGATACTTGTACCTTTTAGCGAACCATGAAATCTCGTCATAGTTTACGTTCCGTAGTTTATACGTTCCGGGCATGTCAGACCGTCGAGACATAAAAATTTTACAAAAGCGTGGTTCTCGTGCGCAGCGGCTTTCCACCCGCGGTTTTTGCTTCCGGCGACGCAAACGTGGTCGTCCGTGCACCTCGAATTATACTCCGGAAAATTTTTAAGAGGATTTCCGTGCGGTGCGTTTGAAAGCACGGACTCGCGTGTTCACGCGGCCCCTGTTCCGCTTTCGGGGCCAACGGGCATGAGAAAACTGCGCGCGCAAATACACTG
>CM052324.1:10639376-10707790 GCA_028455615.1 Lasioglossum zephyrum | reverse complement strand
GCTGTAATGAATGAGAAGCAGTTTTTCTTGCACGAAGAAATAATGTTGGATCGATTAATCTTCTTAGCAGTTCAGACGTACTGATCTTCATATTTGTTTCGTATAACTCAAAGCTCGAATCCGGAAGCAGCCGGTGTCATCCATCAACTCGCGCATTCGAGAAATGGTTATCGTCTCGTCGTCAGAGTCGAGTCTAGTTTATCGATTCCTACGATGCTCGTATTTCGCCGCTGTAATCATTTTACTGTTCAACGGAGAACAAAGGGCTGGACTGAATAACAACAAACTGATACCGAAGCATCGATCAGAGCATTAACTCTGAGGATCAGAGTGTCGGAACAATAATCACTAAACTGCGAAGTTCGTGCGTGTATCACGGAAACGAGTAACGTAAGAATGTTAGTGCAAAATTTAAACCAATTGTTCAGCGTTTATGACAAAAACGAGTGGGTGTAATTTAAAATAGAGATTTCCACTAAGAGAATTTACAATTTTTGGAAAAAATGGATTATTTAAATTTTATCAGAAGACAGTAACTTGTCAAACAATTAATATCTGAATCCTCATTCTTTGGAGACCAATGTCGATAAATAAAAAACGACTCTATCAACTCCGTGAAATTTTCAGCGTACAGAGTGAGTTTCATCGGATGGATCTGCAGCGTAAAATTCGATCCACGCGGATTCCATTATTCAGTCATTATTTGTTACGAAATAGTATCCGCGGTGAAACGAGGCTGATTGTAACCATGAGACGAGGAATTTAGTGTAATTATCGCGGCCGGTGTTCATTTGATTGGCGATCGCCGGCCAGCCAATCGGCCAACGAAAAGGAATTACGTTTCGCTCGTTACGACACCGAGGCCATTGGGTTAAGGGCTGTGTTTCGCTGTTGAACGCGGTAAAATTTCATTTTCCCCGGCCATTCGAGTGTTGCGAGGGCGCGGTAACGGCGCACAGTGTGATATTTCGATCATTTAAGGGAATTAAATTCTTAATGATGTCGTTTCATTTTTGTTATCATCATTTTTTAGTATCTCGAAACGTTCAGATGTTTCATTATATTTATTTTTATCGCGTCATTAATTTTTGTTTTTCACAAAAATCGATATTTTTGTAAAATCCTGAGGTGGCAGAGGAATTTCACCAACAGATTTGAAATCACAATTTTCTTGAATTTCTGCAGGTTTAACACAGATTTTTAAGGTTAAAACCGTTCGTACCGTAATCTCTCTATTTGTGCCATTGTTCTCAATATTTCAAGTTTAATTTTTTAAAATCGTTGGTCTATCTCATTTCTCTCGAACGTACTTTGATTTTGACACAAAATTCATTGGTTTCACTGTGCGGAGCGTGGAATAAAATCGCGCGGCGAGATACTGTTAAAAATCTGCAAACCGTGGGCGTACCTTCGTCCATAACGCGAGGGAGAATGTCCGCGAATGAACGTGCCCGGGTTTTTATTTTAATTTGTTTCCCTTTTCTGACCCGGCGCGGCGCTAACCCGCCGGCCAACGCGACTGTCTACGGCTACGGCGACATTTTTGTCGTTCAATTACTGTAATACCCGGCCTTTGAATTCTTCTCGCTGTTTTAAGCGCAATCACGGGATCCGACGATCGGCACAACGGTTGGCCTACTTCCCCCTTCGGCCGGACAAAAAAATTATTTCGGAAAATTCCACGGGCTTTTACGCGCAGCACCCGGCCCGACATTAGGTTATTCCGTAAATAGTCTTTCTCGTTTAATCTACCGAACAAACGCCGCATTCTCCCGCGCATTATATTATTGCCCGTCAACGTGTGCACTTTTAATGGCTACTTTACTGCCACTCGGACCAACCACCGGTATTTTCGTTGTCAGAATTACACTTCGCCGCCGTATGATGACTCTGTACAGGGTGTTCAAAAAACGATTCAATATTTATATGGTACGTAGGACACACTGTACCGACGAAGGACATTATCCAGGTTTATCACACCGTTTTTAGTATACAGGATATAGTTTGTTGAAAAATATTTATCACGTATTTTTTCTTTAGTTTCTTACAGTCATATTAAGGGGATATAAATACCCTGGGTAATTATATAGAAAAGGTTTGCGTGCTACGATTTTAATGAAATTTTAATGTGTTGTAGATTTCGACATTCTGAACAACTTTTTTCGTTTCCAATATAGGGGGCTCGCTTTTAGTTTTCGAGATATTTGCAAAAAGACTATCACTAATACTGTATTGAATTTTTCGTATTCCTGCATGCTCCGCGTCAACGTAAACTTGTTCCGGGGCCGCATCTGTCTATTTTTTCTTTGTAAACACGTAGTAGAGATGAGAAGCGACAATACCACAAACACCCACCTAGTGTTTCACACGCATCCAGTGTTTCTAAAAAGAAGGTTACGTTGCAGGAATACGAAAAATTCAATACAGTATTCGCGATAGTTTTTTGCAAATATCTCAAAAACTAAAAGCGACCCCTCCATATTGGAAAAGGAAAAAGTTGTTCAGAATGTGTTGCTGCATAACATATTAAAATTTCATCAAAATCGGAGTACGCAGACCTTTTCTATATAATTACCAAACCCTCTTTTCGATATATGACGAAAATAAACAAATTCGAGAAATACGTGTCCCATTTTTAACACCTACGATGATAGTTCCCTTAATTAGGTGAAAAAGATTCCTCTAGTGACTATAACTACTCAAGGTCATTCAAAATTCCTGAGGGGCGAACCAAATCCGATATTTCACGTTTTACAATATCCCTCTCAACTGGGAAGCGATTCCTTTCTTCTAAAACAATTCAATTTCTTTCGTAGAACCCGGTAATTTATTTGCGTTGAAGTTTATTCGTAAAATCTTAAGTCCACTTGCGGTCCTCGAGGAGTTCTCTCCGGCAGGTGACGAGTATCGAATCGTACGGGGTATATTTTCACGAGATCGTTGCGATAGAGCCCGATGGAAACGAACTTGAATTGAATGTGAAATATTCATTGGTGGCCTGGTGTTATTGAAAATCGTGAAAACAGAGGGGATACGCAACGCGAGAATAAAACAGTTGAATCGGTGAGGTTCATGCGATTCGTCAATTGCGAGTCCCGTTTAATGCGGCTCTCGAGTGAAATATTTCTTGTTAGGTCCCATTCAGAGTTTTCCTACGCTCGCCGAACGTTCCGGCACGGCGGCAGCGGCCATGCAATAATATTCGTGGAGCGGCCATCATTTTTACCGTCCGAATTTATGTACCGGCTCGGGTGGAACAATGAACATTTAAAACTATTTAATATCTCGGCCGCTGTTCCTCCTTTTCATTCACCGCGGCTCGTTTATTAAGACGTTATACCCGAAAAGGCTGGGACATCGATCGCGCGTAAAGGGAACCACTCAGAACCGCTTCCTCCGTAACCTTAAAGTTATTGTTCTACAGAAACGTTTTCCCATTCACCGCACACTCGGCTAGCCCGGAAGTCGAGTCCATTGTCGAGGATTGTGTCACCGGCTCGGTTCATTGTGCCGCCGGCTTCTTTACTCTTTTCTCGGACTCGGAAATTCGAATTGTTTCTTACGCCCGCCGTGAAAGAGATACTGGGAAACGTAATGATCCATGGCTGACTCGAAATAATAGTCTGGGGCTTATCGATGCCTCTGACTCACATGCAGCACCTGCGTCGTCAGCCACGAGAAATTCAGGGGAATGCTGTTATGTTAGTCACGTGACATTGTGACACGTGCACGACAGTGACGTCACGCGTCACGTGGCCGGGTGTCGTGGAAGGAATGAGGTAGAGTGGGAGACATGTCTCTCCAAAGTCTCTTAAAGGGATACATGACGTCACGTTCCTATAATTGTCCCATATTCAAAATTATAAAATATTATTCACCCATTGAGGATATCTAAGGAAAGGGTGGGGGGGAGAGTAGATGGAAGAGAGTGGCAAAATTTATATTAGGTAATGGGATGAGGGGGGAGAAGTACTGGGAGGTTGGAGAGGTGAAAAAAGACAGAGTATGTGGTTGGGAGAGAGAAACAACGGAACATATGTGGGAAGTTTTTATGAGGGTGGATGGAGTAAAAGATTGCCAGGAGGGGATATGGGAAGTGTTAGAAGATGAAGGGGGTGGGGAGGAATGGATGAGGAAAGTAGAGGATTGGAGAGAAAGAATGGATGGAAAGAATGGGATTAATGTTGAGCAACCGGAAAAGGAAGTCCGATTTAATTCTTAAGATTTATTTTTTAGGTTATGTAAAATTATTTAAATAGCGTCTTTGGTATATAGTTTTTCTCTCTCTATATATATATATTTTTTAGTGTTAAGCATAAATATAAGGTAGCTTGTAAGTTAGAATAAGTTAGGTTAAGTGAAAGTACAGGAAAAGTGAGGGAGATTGTAACCCTACGGGGAACCAATAAAGTTATACATACATACATATTCACCCATTGAAACAATTTTCTACGTTCTTTTTCATGAAGTTCAACCTTTACCTGATACAACATTTCTAATTAATAGACTGACACTCATTATGGAAAATGTAAATTTTCATTCTTCGCTTAATAATTTTAATAAGCTATGAACAATATAATTGTAGTAGACGCATAAAATTCGGAGTCTAATAAAGAATCATTTTACGTAGACCGGAAAACGTTGCGAAGTCAATGGAAACATGTCCATGTTGAAACGATGAACGTGTTCTGAAACTGGCGAACGGTTGCGAGATAAATAACTGTAGTATTGATTCATTTACTCGTTGCCAGTAACTCACGTGGTAATAACTGTAATTAAGGGTACAATTTGAAGAATTCCGTTCCCCGTAATTTCTTCTCGAGGATAAAATCTTGTTTTCTGTTGCGGATTGATAAAGCGATAATAACAACTGGTACGGTAAGCTACGCGAAACGCTGTACGTACAATTTCATTCGCTTCTTTCGCGCGTTGTTATCTTCAGCATGGTCCGAATACTGCCCGAGCCCCAGAAATTTAAAGACCCTGGTCACGTGCGCGATGCAATCGTACAAGATCATTTTTTGTTCCTCGGTATTCTTCGCCATTTTCGTACGGATCTGATGGACGGCATCTGATCCCTAAAATAGTTTGGCATATAACGCGACGATTCTATCAGTGTTCGTTTAATTGTTTACTGCCCCAGTTTCTGGGTTCTAATCTTATCTTAGCTATGACGTGTTTTATACCTTTTTTTATTATAGATCACTGATAGACGAGGCGAAACAACCTTTCTATTGATAATATAGTAATTAATTATTATAATTAATAATATATAATAATTATTATAATTACATGATATATGATTCTAATATATAGTATAATCATTATAATTAATAATATAATATGTATAAGAAGAAGTTGTTTAGAATTATGATCTAGACAACATATTTAAATTTCATCGGGATCCGAAAGGAAGTAACGTTTCAACAAGTTTACCGAATTTTATTTCGATTTAAAGGAAAGTAATAACTAGTCTGCGGTTCTTTATGTATTTATTGCATCTGAAAATTTTCAAGAATTGCTGGAATGTATAATTGGATAGAATTTGCTACGATTTTTATTTACCCCAGGTCTAAAAAGTCTACGACCACTGGAAATGAGAATTAATTTATTTTTCCACTATCTTAAACTTTGTCTACAAAAATTGAAAATTGCATAACCATCCGCAGTCAAGTAATAGCATACACATTAATTATACTTTGTTCAGAATGTTCATCACGAGCCATACACGATATTATAGGGCAATGGGTTGATATACAAAGAGATGCTAAATAATCGCCGCCGAGCAATATGTCTGGGGGAAAGAACAGAGGTTAATGTACAAAGAGACGAGAAGAAGGAATATTTGCGAGAGGGTTCAGGCAGTGCGTAGGTTGAGGGTCGATTAACACCGATGTCGTTGAACACCGAGTCGGCCAGACGCAGACGGCTCGACGAGGCCGCCTCGGTTAAGCGACTCGTCTAATTGGAGCTATGCGGTAATTTCGCACCGCATGACGCCAGCTGCAGTCGCTCGAGCAGCCTGTCGGTGAGAGAATTGAATGTCGAAGTCGTCGAGGAAGTGGCGTCGCGCATGATTATGAGCTACTCCAGTGGAATCGTCTTTGTTCCAATCGTCACCGGCCAAGTCGTTCCCGCGTTACACTCATTATCGAAGCTAATCGACTTCGTCGAGGATCTGGCTTTCTCGCGGGATCTCGAGGATATAAAATCGCGTGGCAAGGGTGGCTTAGGGGATGATGAGTCGCATAAAAGCTAGAGGCATCGAACCCAGTTGTTTTATGCAGAATCTCAGGGAAAGTGATGTCGACTTATTCTGGAGAAAACATTGTCGAGAGAGAGAACGGAAAGGGAGACGAAGAAAAACCGTGAACAACCGGCGAGAGAGGAATGGAAAGCGGGAGGATATGGCGGAGTGGCGTGATTGAGTTTAAATCGATTGGAAAGATTAGAGATTGCGGGAATATAAAAGGCTGGACGCGGACACGCCAAGAGAAAACCAATTTCGAATTAAACTGGCCTCGATGGATTTCTTCCGTGCTCTCCCGTCCATCTGCTCCCTCGTACTCCGTCTACGCTACCTCGTGACCACGGACGTTCTTCAAATGATTAACGGCGCTTTCATCTCGTTTTTGTCTTAATACATTGTACGCCGGCACAACGTTAAGCCGGGATCCCACTGTTACTGTATGTACAGATTAATCCTTAAGCGAACAAATGGGAACGATGCGCCCCACTCGAATTTATACTAATCATGATTTAACGCGTGACTATTAATAATACAACTACAGGAGGATTTATATGGAATTTGAATATTTCACTGCGATTCTATTCGCCACTTCTGTAGAGATGAATACTAAATGTAATTCGATCGAATCGTTGCATTTTTTTAAGTAACATCCAATTTAAATAAAATTCGCTAATAGTATTCAAATAATATTTTGATTTTAGAGCTGCCGCTTTAATATTAAAATTTTATATAAAATTGTTTTAATTCACAATTCACAAGTATTCTTATCTATTTAATGAAAACGTCAATTTATGTATATACGTGAAAATATGTAACAATATGTAGAACGTGAATTTAATTCGATGATTTTGAACGCTTTTATTATTGAAGAATATATAGTAGACACGGTTTGTAAAATTCTGGAACCATCTATGGTCGACGGTTTATACATACTGTGTCTGTCAGAGCCGCTATTATAATTTCAGGCGAACATACAATTTATAAATAGGATTTAACAATAGGAGAGTAGATATTGTTCGGGTACATGAGCGGAAGTTGTAATAGAAATGTATCCGTCTGATGTTATACCATTGAGGTCAATCAATTTCAATAGTAGTAATGCTCTCGCCGTTTCCGAGAAACTCGTAATTAGCAATTATCCGGCAGAGTGCCTGTAAAATGCCGAATCTGTGTGAATAATTGGGGGAATTAGAACTCTGGAATAATGGCTCGTGAATTCACATAATAGCGATGTTCGGGACCTGCGGCGAGATTCTACGTGAACGTAATAGCTTCATACACCAAAAAGTTTGTGTCGATCAACTGTCAAATGTGCTTTCTTTCAAACAAACATAACTAGCTCCATTGTAGTTGCGAAATAGTCTAATTATATTACCGCGTGCTTCGTATTACCATGAGCTTTGTCTAATGTTAATCATTTTCACCTCGAGAATCTGACACTCAACGTATTACAATTTTCCATTTTCTTCTGTGAAATTCAGAAGGTAATTTCGAGTATTTTCGTTTTTCTTACATTGCTATCATTCTTCGCATCGTGTAAAACAATTTTATTTCGTTCTACATAAAATGATTTGTTGATTTGGAGTGTATGTTTTTTTTCGCGAAAGAAGATTTGAGGAAAACTAACCATTCATATTATTATTATTATATTCATTTATATCACTTTGTTCAAAGTTAATCATTTTCACCTCGAGAATCTGACACTCAACGTATTACAATTTTCCATTTTCTTCTGTGAAATTCAGAAGGTAATTTCGAGTATTTTCGTTTTTCTTACATTGCTATCATTCTTCGCATCGTGTAAAACAATTTTATTTCATTCTACAGAAAATGATCCGTTGGTTTGGGGTGTATGTGTCTTCTCGCGAAAGAAGATTCGAGGAAAACTAACCATTTTTACGTCTTTAAGACAATCGATAAGGACCACCGTTATCGATCTCTAGGGTAAGGGAAACTTCCTTTTGGCGAGTTTTACAGTGCCTTTTCACTTACCTGGAGAATTTATCTGGGCTCGCGCGCGTGACACGAGAGGCGGAGGTGAATCGTAACATCTCCGGCGCGATACCTATCTTATCTTGTCAAGTTTTACGAGGAGCTTTGGGTTTAAGAGTCCCTTCATATGCATAGAAAATGACCCGGCCCTTTTTCTATTTTTCTTTTTAATACCGCCAAGTTAAATGGCTGATAAGCCTGTTTCCGTCGCGTCAGCATTAACGGCGCGCCGCGATTCGTTGATCGCGTTCGGCTCGATTCAAGTTTTCGCACGAGCTACGTTTCTATCGCGAATTAATCTATAAAAACGTTCCGGTGCGGAATAATCGGAGTCGTTCGCGCTCGATGCCGCGGTGTCAGCGAAACGGCGTATCACAGATAGTACGACGATATGTACATACGTCCCTTTAATTCGCTCGGAATCTCCGAGATAAGAGATACTAATTACGAGTGTATTAAAAGGGACCTTTGTTCGCGTATTATAGGCTGGAACGTTGAATGCGTACGGTTCAATTAACACGGCCGATTTAATTAAGCGAAAGAAAGATTGTTACCGGGCTAATAAGTACACAAAGCTGCTTTTGTAAATGCTCGATTTAATTATTAAATCGCTCGTCGTTTTCACGGTGCACGCGTGCCACGGCGATTTTATTCGAGCATTCTACGTTCCTGGACGTGTATGCTGTCCACATATAATTTCTCGAAAACTACGTAGAATCCCTGAATGCCACGCACGGTGTTTACTGTTTGTAAACGAAATCCGAATACAGAAATTCTCGAGACGTTATTGCATCGTTTGTGTTCATTTTTAAATGCTTGTTCTAATTATAGATTTTATTAAATTTCATTACGATAGAGTAATGTCGATGAATTTTTAGAAAAATTACAAGACTGAACTTATTTAGATTCTTCACAGTTTTTTTTAATAATACGTGATTGAATAAAGAAATTTATTGAATAATTTCTGATGGAAGCATCTTCATTATTTCAATGATTAGAACATAAGAAATGTGAAATCGGTAATTTAACCGATCGTGGTACGGTTAGTGTCAACCCTTCACTGAATGATTTTTTTAATTGGGATGAAAAAATTGAAAGAAGGTCAGTTTTTGTGTTTTATTTAAGTTAAAAATATTAAATAAAATTAAAACAACATTTTCAGAAAAATAAACATAGTAAGAAAACACATTCTTAGTTTACTATATACCAGATTTGAGACAAGTCATTTTTTACGAAATTAACTGATAAATTAAAAATAGGACACACGTGCAATTGGGAGAGTCTGTGCGTGAAACAGAAATCTCGCGCACGATGCCGGTTCGGTAATCCAACTATTAAGGGATCCAGGTGGGGCACAGGGTGAGGGATCATTGCTGCCGAAACGTTCGATCGTAAGGCAGAGACAGCGAAGGTAAATGAGGCGATCACGAGGCAGTCGGTGCTTCGGATTACCGGGAGCTCTTGCCCGCCCTTAGGACAGATTCGCAGGGTGCATTTGCACCCTCGTGAACGAACACCTGGGCCCCCCTATATGCCCGATTCTCGGCCACGCACCGGCTGCTAACAAACTTGAGATCCATCTCCTCTCGATCGGTAATTCCGCGCACGAAACTTAATCGTGCACGAGGCTACGTGCTTGCGGTCAGCGCCTTACGAACAATTACGCTGCCAATCCATCGACAACTCTTCGATACTCGGAACTAGATCGGACCAACCTGGAATTGAAAACAGAGTTCTGACGGGGATGAAGATGTAATTCTTAATTTTATTTTCGCTCGACCGCTCCGGGACGCCTTATTGACAGCTACTTTAGTCTACGCTGAGATGTGCCTATAATTATAAAAGTTAGAGCTGCAATAATAATATAATTTAAAAAATTACGAGCTCGGAATGTGCGGAGCAAAATACGGTTTGTAAATCTGTATGAATCATACGTATTCTGAAAATTTTATTTCAGTTATATAAATGAATGATGAGTGAACAAACGAAGAAAGAAACGTATGATGGAAAATATTAATATACCATTTCCTTTAATAAGATAATTAAGAAAATTACGAGCTCGGAATGTGCGGACCAAAGTACTGTTTGTAAATCTGTATGAATCATACATATTCTGAAAATTTTATTTCAGTTATATAAATGAATGATGAGTGAACAAACGAAGAAAGAAACGTATGATGGAAAATATTAATATACCATTTCCTTTAATAAGATAATTAAGAAAATTACGAGCTCGGAATGTGCGGACCAAAGTACTGTTTGTAAATCTGTATGAATCATACATATTCTGAAAATTTTATTTCAGTTATATAAATGAATGATGAGTAAACAAACGAAGAAAGAAATGGATGATGGAAAGTAGAGGCTTTGAGCTTTATAATGAGTCCAAACATATTAATGTACCATTTCCTGTAAAAAGATAATCAATGTTTAAATATAGACAATTTCTGAAGAATCGGAAGTTAGATGTTCAAATACTTTTTGGATCCACATTGTATGAGTGAAGCTGCTGTAGGGAGTGTAAATACATTGATAGAGTTAAATTACTGGAAATAGTTCATTTTCGCAGAGAAACGGGCATAGAATTTGGCAGACTCGGTGGATTAATAGCCGGGGCCGCGTTAATAGAATAACTGTCGCATTACTAAGTTTAGGCATTTACGTTTAGTATTAACGGAAACTGATTCGGGAAATCTCTCTGACTGTGCGAGTCGCGAGTTCGCGAATTAATTAATTTCTACGCAGGGTTGAAGCGTGCACGACCTACTGCTAGGGGATAGAGCGTTAATATCGCCGAGTCAGCCGCGAAAACGTATGCAGGGGAGGACTGTTTTGCGAGCCGTGGGTTAAAGTAGGTGGGAAAGATGTGTAGCAAGAGTAATGAGAATGAAGGTCTCTCGTCGCCGCAGGCTAAGTGAAAAATTACGTACTATTTGGAAATGTACGACCCGCGGTATGAACAACGCTGAAGATCTCCCGGTTGCATCGTGCCAGTCCGTGGGCGCCGCTGAATATCGCATTACTGTTTACAAATACGTATTGTATCGATTTACCTCTTCGAGACCATTTCCTTATCTGTCCTTTCGGGTACTAGGCGTTTCGAAAGTGTTCCCCTGATTCCTCAAATTTCTCCCATCATGCCTGACAGACTGATAGTCTCGTCGTCTCATTATTCACAGCTAGGATGTCACAAATGTTAAAACGATCTGTTTAAATTTTTTTAGACAATTTTTATTTTGCAAAAAAGCTCAATTTTCTGGTAATAATTATTAGACTGCGGATCCTTGTGGATTTAGACTAATCGTATATTTTTAAGATACAAGAAAACGTGTTCACGATTAGGAATTTTCTAGCTGATACATTGAACTTGATCCTCTCATTCCGACTTTTATAAAATAATCCATGAAAGTTGTAAATACGATATTTTTTTGAGGCTGTTCTAAAGTTATCTAAAACGTACAATGGAAAACTATTACGGATAAACTGTATGGGTCGCCGTGCGAAATAAAAATGTTATGCAACGAAAAATAAACAAAATCATCATCACAAAATTAGGAAATGAAAATATTTTTTTGAGGTCTTCTCTTTACTAAGAATCTACAGCAAGATACCAGTGTTTAAAATGTACAATGGAAAACTGTTATGAATAGACTCTATGGGTCGCCGTGTGAACAAAAGGTTATGCAACGAAAAATAAATAAAATTATCATCACGAAATTAGGAGATGAAATGCTTACGATGCAGTTAGGCAATTGCACGATAAATACGATAGCTTGGAATGGTATCGGTGGATTAGGTCTTGATCGCTTCACATGCTAGGGTAAATTGCGACCACGCTGATAATCGAAAGTTTGCCAAGCTAATAGCTGTTCCCGATACTCGGCCTCTAGTCTAGTCTCGTTCTTCCAGTCGATCGGTCAACAGCTCAAAAATTTATTGACCCAATGCGACGCGGCGATCCGCCGGCTCGTGACACGCCGAAAATTCATTATCGCTTTTTCAGGAACTCATTAAAAAGTCTCGACTTATTCGAGCTGATAACCCATTAACGCTTCCTCCCTGGAACACGGAAACGGTTTCCTTCCGAGTCGGCTCCGGTGGAGGATATCCTCGGCCATAGCTCGCCGACCGGGGAACTTTTCAGCGCAAATTGTCCTCGAAACAATGCACGCATCTTCCGGAGGGACGAAACTGCGGCAACCCCTCCGGTAGCGTTCTGGGATTATTTGCCGCGGCAGCAAAATTACTTCTTCCGACGTTAATTGCGCAATTATCGAGTAAACATTCGCGGCGCTAATCTACAACGATAAAATGCACCATCCGGTGAGAAACTGGAGGAACAGGAACGGGTTAACTCGACGGTTCACCAATTCGCTGCCGAGGTCTTTTGTTTCTGAAAAGTGTAAAGTTAATGCGTAACCCGTTGATCGTCAAATACAGATGGGTTCGTGCACGGATTCAGGGGAGAAAGTTACCCTCGTGACTGCACAAGTACTAACCAATGAGAGTGAAAATATAAGGGTTTATATCTGTGGTTGTCAGGAAGAACGCCGTATGTCACATACTTTCATTTTCATTCATTTGTGATCACTAATGCTTTGATCACAACTTCAAATTCTGCACAAAAAACAAATTGATCTCAAATTAATGCACAAATTCAATTGTTTTGAAATTGTGACACATCCGTATTTTGTAGTTTTTCAGTTGGTCGCTCGTACATTTTGGTTTTTAAAGGAACAATTGTGGGGATTTATCTAGGACAGCTCTGTAACATTTGGGACCGATCGAACTCGAGAAGATCGAACAGTTGAGGTTTTGAGCGTATCTGAGCGGAGCCATTGACGATCGACCTTCTCCGAGATTGGATAATGTCCACGCTCCGGTTTCTCCATGGCCTCCTCGGTGGCCGAGCACCTAGCCACAGTCTTCCTGCAATTTTCCGTAACATTCTGGGTCATCCCACTCTTCGAGATTTCGCTTTTCAATCATGTTCGATCGAAACTCGATTTAGGGGAAGGTATCGTGGGTCAGGCGACAAGCTATGTCTCCACTGAAGCAACGACGAGACGATGCTTTACAAAGTCGCCCGACGTTGCTTCAGTGGAGACACAGCTTCAAACAAAATCTTAAAACGCTCCTGAATTTAATTTGAAATTTGTGGTTGAAGGTTTCCAAGCGCGGTGATCACGAATCTGCACTTAAAATTTCTAGAAACAAACTGACCGATCCAAGATGGCGGACAGGTATTTAAAACAATTATTTAATTGCTAAACAAATTGATCGCTGATAACTAGTCGGTGTATCCTTATGTATTTATAGCAAAATAGAGTAGATAAAGTATAAAATTGTTTTAAAATTCTTGCATTCGATGCAGACAATTTTTATTTTGCATAAAGATCCGCAGTCCACTGATTACAAGTCGAGCCTTAAAATTTCAGCAAAGAAAATGGTCGAATCAACGATGTGGCGATTTAGAACTAGTATGGCGACGGTCGCTGTCGTTGGCACATAACGCGAATCGAACGCAGCGGGGTCGAAAGAAAAACTAGAAGATCCGCTCCAGTTCACGTCAATCTGGTCCCACTGAGTCAGGTCTGCGCGACACATAAATTATCTTTTATAGCAGGCATGTCCAAACGAAGTCAAATTGAATAGGAGCTTCGCTAGCTTTATTCGTCGTGACAGCTTTATACCAAGCAATTTAGTCGAAGCATTTTCATTGACTCGCAACTTGACCTGCTATCGTTTTGATCAATTTTACAGCCAGGGAGATACGTTTGTCTCATTTCATGAAAAAATGAAACGGAGAAGCAGAAAATTGAGATTTTCGTGGAATGTGTTTCAGGAAATATTTCCAGTTTGAGACTGGACTTCAGAATTATTAAAATAGGAGCAAGAGAAACCTAGTTTTTGATGAATGTCTTGGTCGACGGAGAGAAATCTCGGAGAATTGAACTATCACGTTTCTCCTCGAGAAACCTGCAACTTCTACGAAAGCAGAAATCGTGATTACAGAATTAAGAGGAATTCTTAGAGGAATTCGTTAAATAATTTTGGTAGACTCTTATTTCATGATATTGCGTAAATGAAAGCTTAATTTCAACTTCGAATTTCTCCGCGGAGGAAATCTGTGGTACCGCAAATTTTTCTTCAAGCCTCGAGTATCATTTTATTCGGAAGATCCAGCACCTCAGCAGCTTGCTATAGTTAGAGCTTGGGAATTTGTGTTTGCAGCGAGCTCCTAATACGTCAAGCTCATCCGTCACTTCTAAACGTCTTTTATGTTCACCACGGGCTCCCAGGTTTTCATTAGGCGGGTGAAGACGGTTCTCATGCAAATCCTGGCGCAGGTAGGTACAATGAACGGGATTTCTATTCATTTATTCCAGGTTATCCGTGTCATCGGCGATAGGAACGTTCGTCAGCCGAATCCGGAATATAAAATTATACGGACAGGAATATTTGCATTAAGTGATAGCGCGATGCGGCGGCGACGACGGCGGCATTTGAACGTTCCTCCGTGTGCCCGGGAGAGAAACGCTCGATGAAGAGTTGCGATCCATTTTCCGTCGACATCTTTCACCTTTGTGTTTGTGATCCGATTGGGATTTACGAGGATCCTCGTGTGATCTCTCAGGAGCAGTCTTCTTCCCTCAAAAGGAAGACGCAGACGGATACTTGGTTCCCGGAACGAATGGCGCGTCAAGGAGACAAGAGTAACGGGACTCCAAGGGCGGCTAGCTGTTGCCTTTTCTTCTTTTTATTAGCTACAGCTCGATTCAACATCGTTAGCAAGAAATTGGAAAATGATGTGCTTAATATGGATGTGAAATAAAAATGTTATTGTTCATGTTTACCATAAAATAAAAATAAAATCACATACAGTGAATACAGACCCAAAATAAAAATGCTATTCATGCTTAGTCAGTTGTGATTAACATAAACGTAAAATAAAATTGCGGTAATTATACATGTAGAAAATGTTATAGATTTAGACATTTTGAACAGCTTTTACCTTTTCCAATATAGGGGGGTCGCTTTTAGTTTTCGAGATATTTGCAAAAGACTATCGCTAATACTGTATTGAATTTTTCGTATTCCTGCATGCTCCGCGGCAACGTAAACCTGTTCCGAGACCGCATCTGTCTATTTTTTGTTTGTAAACACGTTGTGGTGATGAGAAGCGACGATACCACACACACGCACCCAGTGTTTCTAAAAAGAAGGTCACGTTGCAGGAATACGAAAAATTTAATACAGTATTCGCGATAGTTTTTTGCAAATATCTCAAAAACTAAAAGCGACCCCTTTATATTGGAAAAGGAAAAAGTTGTTCAGAATGTGTTGCTGCACAACAAATTAAAATTTCATCAAAATCGGAATAGGCAGACCTTTTCTATATAATTACCTAATATATTTCCTTATATAATATTTGCAAAATTTGCATAAAAATCCACAATTTCATACTACAAAAGATCTGTTAAGGTACAATGAACATAACGGGACGACACTTTCTGAGAACATGTTGCAGAGCTCGAAAGTAGTGAATGAAACATGGGAGTTTGGGTACACACTCCGGTTTTGAATTGTCCTGTACGTATTGGAGCCAATAATTCAGCAGAATAGGTTTCCATTGATCCAACTGTCCGGATAATATCTTTATTGGTTATAAACCGATTCGATTCTTACGATTCTCGGCCACGAACTCCTCGAGCATCCAAACACCGACCCTCCAAAGGCAATTACATTATGACGTTCCCCTATCCGAATGATACCGCAAACTTTGTCTCGCTTTATCGGCTCGATTGCGTTTGTTGCGAATTGCGTTTCTTAGAACCGTCGACGTTGATTCCAGCAATATTTAGCTTAATTTCATTTCCGCGCGGCCCGACCCGTCCCGATCCACAGCAATCACGTTATTTGATCTAGGTAATTAGCTGCCGCGGAACGGCCCGTTGTCACGGAGAATTTAACTCTCACTTTTCGCCCGTAAATATTTACGGCACGGTGGAAACGTATTTTATAAATAATGCGCTATTCGAGAGAATTCGATGGAACAAACAAATAACACGGACATCTGATAATTATATTCACCTTCGACAAATATTGTTGGATTTCATATTATACTATTAACAGTTGTGTTTAACGAGTTTATTCGCAGTATATATAAAAACAATTGGCTCGGCTCTTTACTTTTTCGGTAACTGCGACATTGTTGCACTGTGATAACTTGTGATGAATTTAAATCGCTAATTCTTACAATTTTGCTATCTTCGATCAATTCATTACAGGCGCAGATAAAAAGTTTACTATTACCTTCGCGAATTATTTACACATTAGCTAGTAAACTAATCCCTCTAACGTCTTAAAAATAAATTCAAGCAGTTGGGTGTAATTTTGCTAAAAGTTATTCGTTATTAAAAGGTGTACGAATACTTTGTACACACCCACTGTATAAAAATAAAAGATTTTCTGAAACTTATAAAAGATTGATGGGACTTTTACCATTAAAATTGGCGAGAGTGGACCATAATCATGATTGCAAAAAATGAATTTGTTCTCACTCGACAAGCGGGGCGCAACAATTTCAACAATACTTGACCGTTCTCTCGTGTTCGAGTCTCGAGAACATCGTTGTAACGGGATACCGGATGTTTGCCACTGGTCAACATCGATTACGGTGCCGATAATACCCGAAAGCCCGAGGCTCCCGAAACATTAATACGAAGATCGATCTTCGCGAGTCGAGCGTCATCGATTGGTTAAGTGAAATCTTCCTAAACTGACAACGGGATTGATCGCCACGCAAAAACCACCGTCGTGCACGCTTCCCGTGGATTCGTCCGGTATTAAAAGCTCAATTCTTTCTGCCTCGTAACGCGAGCTTTTCAGCCCGCTACGGGATCCTACCTCCGCTGCTGTCTCGTATATCACCGAGCTTAATCATATTTTATCCACTGTCGAATTTCGACCGATCCAACCACCTACGATCCGCTTCGTGGCGTATCCTCTTATACTGGCAAACGCTGGACGCGATTGTAGGACGATCTCGACGCTGCGCTGTGATTTAAGTAATACAAACTGCGCGCGTCTTGATTTATTTGCGGATTTCGACCAATCGAACGGCTCACCGGTGTCCCACCTACCCAGAGAAGCTCAAAGAAACACTTATCTTCTTTATTTTTTAATCACGTAAAAATACTTGAAAGATTTAAAACGAGAAACGTGGGCCGCATGCAATAGATAATTTATGCATCTTGCGCCCCACGTTTTTCGTTTTAAGTCTCACAGGTATTTTCATAGCTATTCCAAATTCACAATCACAAATTTTCAGGATTATCTGTACGAGGTTAGGAATCTGTATGGACTAGGAAAAATTATTTTATACTTTTTAGTCCGTTTTTAAAGGCGTGGTATTTTTAATAAGTGGGTTCGAGCGATTTCAATTAGTCCACTGGAAAAATCTATCCAAATTCTTGTGAAGAATAAAAAATTTGTGTAAAAATATAACTTTCTATAAAAAATATTTGGAATCCCTGGTTTTTTGTTGCTCTATGGCCCACCAGGCCTAAAAATTTTACGATCTGGCCCTTCCCAAAAAAAGTTTGCAGACCCCTGTTCTAGAGTCACAGTCGTAATAATTTGTATACATGCAGTAGATCCAGAAAGTATTTGAAAATAGTCCCTAATGTATAGATTATTCATATTGTGCGAGAATATTCGTGTCCATAATTATGAAAGTGGCCTAAGTCATATATTTCTTGTTTCGAGGTGTTTCAAAGAAAAGGATTTTAACACTAAACAAGTTCCAAAGAATGTTGAAATAACAAGCATTATCTAACGGTTGATTTTCACAATATCTTAGCCGCAGTGTACCTTTAATTGAAAGTTGAATGGACCGACTAGAAAAACTCGTACATCAATTTTTAAGCATTCGTTGTGAAGAATAAATTTAAGAATGAACAACCCAACAAGTGTTAGGACTGAGAATGAATTTGCACGCGTAATAGTACGGACGTCTGCTGACAGGAGGCTAGGAGAAGATTAAAGATCGGCCGAAGGACGAACCGGAAACTGCGAGGAAACGAGTATTTGGTATTTTTGCCGGCCGTCAAGCGGAGGGCTGAGTTTCTAGGTCTGAGCGGCGTGGCGGCGCGTCGCGTCGCGTCGCGCTGAAGCGAGTTAAAATAATTAACCTACTTAGAATAATTCCCCGGCACGTTCGAAGCTCTTAGGCGGGCGATGTTCATTAATTCTTCTCCAGTCGCTTAAAAGACAAATGGCCAAACTTGAGTGGTAGTTCCGTTCCGGCGTTGCAAATTGTTGCGTGGGGAATGCGCGCGAAGCCTCGGGCCCGCTCGCGGCGCAGTTAAGCCAAGAAATCTCGAGGAGAGTTCGCGTTCTTACTATGCAAATTTCATCTGGAAAAGTACGTTTAAAGAGCGGCCGCTGCCGACGGTGGGCGGCGCTTGCTCTCTCGCGCGCCGCCGACCATTCCCTTTAATCGTGCCGCTGTCCTTAATTGCCTGCGTACACAACGCGCCGGGAAACAAAAATACATTGTTTGCGAAACTACCGGGCTGCTTCGAGCGTGTTAAACGACGTAATCCGCTCTTTAATGCCCAATTACCATACATTATCTTGGTATGCGCGTCACACCGTCGCGCGCCACCACCGTACCTCCCGTACAAAGGAGATGAAATTATTATTAAAACTGGTGACCGGCTATTACATCGTGCTATCCATGGGATATAATTCCATAGAATCCAGACCAATTAGGCAACTAAGGCGAAACACCTATTCTGAACATTTAGAAAAATTGACAATTCTATTAGCTTGCTGCAAAAATTTTTTACCACGTTTATATTAGCTTACAAATCTTGAAATCGAATTTTAAACCACTTCCCGATGAGCTAGAGACTTGAAAAATTCAACATAGCTCAGAACTGGATGACAATGCAATATTTTAAAAGAAAATTTTTTATAAAGATTGTGCGTTTAGGATTTAAACAATATTCTTAAATATTCCACTTAGCACATCGCCGCGCGACGTTCGGTAGTACGTCGTCGAGTGCAGCGATCCCCACTCCGCGCGCTCCCTTCTCCACTACGCGTTCCCACTCCACTGGCCCACTTCGCAGCGAAGGAGCTCAGTTCACTGACTGGGTTGGTTTGGATTAGGTCGGGCGGGTATTAACGACTAGAAAGTACAAAATAAAAAAATATACATAAAAGAACTTTTTAAAAACCACGCTTATATTGGAATGCACTAAAAAGGAGGAAATAATATTATTATTTATAGTCACTAACATCTAAAAATATTATTACCTCCTTTTTAGTGCATTCTAATATAAGCGTGGTTTTAAAAAAATGGTTTTTTAAATATATTTTTCCTTCTTACAATTTTTGCTACTTTCAATATATGAATCCTTGATTCATTTCAATGAAACTTTATACAGGTAGGTATAACTTACTTGGACCTACCAAAGACACCTAGATTCTTATTACAAGCACAGATAAAACATTAAAGACAATTAAAAAACGATTATTTACACATTAGCCATCTCTTCCTTGTATTAAAATTGGCCACCGGCTATGCTGTGCATTCAGTGGGATAACTCGATATAATCGGGAGCTCTTGTTCCGCGTGGTGCCTGTCGTTTCTCACTGGCTAATTTCCACCCCCACATGCAACTAGGGCGAAATTCAACGCCTCAAGGTCGACTGCCGAACTAACGCGGCTCGTTTTGTCGAACATCTTAATGTGTAACCCGCCCTCCCGGGTAATTTGTATCGGTTTATTGCATGTCGTGCCGCTTAGTCAAGCCGAGACTGAGTTATCGTGGCGGGGTTCAGCGAGATCGGCGTCGTTACGGTTTCAACTTGCGTTTCCCCGTGACGAAGAGTGCCGGGAACGGTGATTAATCGTGAGGGGATTAAACCATGAAAGGGACATCTCTACTAAAACGATTTTTGAAAAAAACAATCCGGTTATTCTTATATTTTCTCGCGGGGCAATCCGTTTATCGCGTGATCGGCAAACATTCGAAACGAGAACGGTCAGAGATAGAAAGAGTTGTGGAACTTTTAATAGGATTTGTTTAAACGACACGGTGGTAAACAAAAAGATAAACAGTCATTTATTTACTTTTCGAAGTATTCCTATTCAAATTGATGGTTTATATAACATTTATGTTTTACATTTTTCATGTGTTTCGCATTAAAAAAAAAGTAACGAAGCTTCGTTTAAATTTACCTATGAATAACAAATAACGAATAACATTTCGTAAAAACTGTGTCAAATTGACACGAGGGACGGATGAGAGTTAATATGGTTAGTAGACTGAAAATAATATAACAGCATTTTGAAATAATTATTTTAAATTATATCCGCCAATTTCCGTTTAAATGCATGAAATCCTCTGTCTGGAAATCAGATTAACTATCCAGGCTTATGACGAGCTTCGCGTGTCAACGGTTTCGAAATGAGTCGGCGAAGTCTGTGCCCGTTCGCGAAGTGTTTCACGTTCTCGAATTTTATAAACGTGCATAGAATGAACAGGTTTCGGCTGGCAGTGAGAAGGGGTTTGAGATATAGCGAGCATGGCAACGAGCGTGGGAGGAGGTGGGTCGATGAAAAGGGGTCAGGCAGGTTTATCCGTTGTCGCGTGGTTTTCCAAAGTGGCTGGCGGCTGGAGAAATCGTTCACGCACGAACGTTCCGCGTTCCGTTTGAGGACGGCCCACGGTCGAGAGGGCAAGTATCGACAGCCGGCTGGAAAAGGCCGTGCTTTTGGCGCGGAAACGTGGCCGGATTTTCTAGGAGAGACCGAGAGAAGGGTCGTTCAGTGAAATTCAGCGAGCCACGACTGGCTGGAGCGGGCTGGAGCGGGTTGGGGCGGGTCGGGGAGGGTTGAAGCGTGCCGGGCAACGGAGGAGGCGACATTAAAGCGAAAGCAAGCGCGGACCGTTCTCATAGAACTTTTCTAGGGCCGACATCGTTGGCCAGCACAAACTTTCGAATCCGCCTCTCGAATCATCTCCCCAGTCCAGAATCTGTACACAATTTTAATACAACCCACGGTGCACCCGGAAAAATGTTCACCGCACCTGCGAACCCAACCCCTGAATCGACGACGCTGGCAAATCCTAAAGCCAATTCCCAATGCCAGACACCTTGCGGCTGGAGTTGGACGCGGGAGGCTTACTTCAGAATTTACGGAAAACTCGGGAAACAGTGGAAACGTATCTTGCGCTAGAGTTTTGAGAACAGTAAGATGCGATGGCCTAATAATCAATGGATTTGGATAACAGAATAATTACTTGAGCACAGTGGGAGAATAAACTTTTATTGAATTGCACAATAAATCGTGTGCTGAAACTGAAACTAACCAGAAGCTAAACGCAAAAGTAGCTCTCGCGCATGTTAATCGATTACTGTGAAACTTCAAGCACGCGTTTATAATTATCATATATTTACAAACACATATTTTAATTTTATTAAGCATATATTACGGGCTCGAATAAAAAAGTTTTAAAAAGCGCACTCTTCGGAATTCCTACCAATTTTATTCTTCTTATATATCGTTCTTAATTACTGTGTTGTTAGTAATTGCATTTCAATTTCGTATTAATAAATGATTGAATTACTTTGCAATTATAATTCGTGGAGTAATTCAATTGCAATTGAACACAACTCTGTGCACTTATTATTTCGTCGAACTACAAAGACAGTTGACGACGAATTCGTGCAGGCAGCACACCGCGGCTTAAGAAATTCGCATTATTGCCGGCGGAGGTTCGCTGATAGGTTCACTTACGTGTGCTGGTAGTTTACATGACGCGGCGACATTATTGAGTGTCAGGCAACCTTTTACGCCGTTATCACGCCCGACACGGGAACGAAACTAGTCTGGATGGCGTTCATTCAGACAGTATTACACGTGACGCCGGGCGTGTACGTGTTTCTGGCAGGCTAGCGAGCTGAAACTATTTCGTTTCGATTCATTCGCGGGGATATTAAATTCTGTATATCGCCAGGAAGTGCGCGGCACGACAACGCGTCTCGCCAAGGCTTTTGAGCTCCCTCCCGTCGTCGTTCGCACCCGCAGTTTCGATTTCGCTCGAGGAACGTCTACGAATATTGAAATCGACGCGACGCTCGCGTTCCGCTTTCATGGTTCGAAACCTATCCCCGCACCCAGCCGAACTAAATTCACGGCTGACCGGCCGAAACACTCTTAGACTCGCAATCGCATAATTGCTTTTCGTCGTTCGAGTGATTGGAATTAACGCCGGTTGCGGATTGATAAGCCTCGAATTCACAATATGATCGGATCGTACGGATGAAGGGGAATCCTCCTCGCTCAATTGGGCCGACGAAAATGATGAATTTTGTGTAAAAATCAAAGAACTTTTGGAAAATATGAGATAGACCAATGATTACTTTTTAAATTGAAGCTGAAATATTGCAAAATATCCAATGACATTTCAGCTTTAATTTTTTTTAAAATCAACTCTCTATCTCATTCCAAAAGTAGGCCAAAATACGATTTCTCAAATCTTGCGTGAGATAAAAATTTTGGCAGTCTGAGCTATTGTAATATATGAAAAACAACGTACAAGCTCTATCTTTTTTTTTGTACTATAAAAAGGTAGAATTTACTGGCAAATCCAAAATTAATGTTAAAACGAATGCATCACAAAAGAGTGTAAAACTAAAGGACAACGTGAACGAGTATGTTTATTCGAAACGTGTATGCACGTTTTGTGTGCATTATCCAATAATAAGTATTTCCGACTATCTAAAGTGAGTGTAGCAGCCGACAGCGAAGGAGTACAGGGAACAATTGGTGCGAGGACAGAAAAAATGAAAATTTTCGAAAAACAGGGTCAGCGATTCCGGAAAATTAATTTTCACGTACGTGCATATTCATAAAACTGTGCTCGGCGCAAGTTTCTATTTACTTCGAACGAGAGGCTTCACGCTCGCGAACTTAATGCGAAGGAATATCTCCGGGAACGTTCTAAGCCGTGGTTGAATGGAATTTGACAGTGACACACGCTCGTTGCTCATCGCCGTTGTTCACTGGACTACTCTCCTATTCACGTTCCTTTCCACGGACAAATTTCTTCGAAAACACCGGGGCAGAGGTGGGTAGGTTTGCTTGGCAGATACGAATGACGGTTTCATCCATAACTACTATGAAGCGTTGATAACAAACAGATGTTTCTCAAGGGGTGCGAGGGAAGAGGTTGGGGGGGATGGGGTTAACGGCGTCGGTCGGCCGATATGAAATGTATCAAGCTATCGTTTTGACGGATGAACTATCGTTCGTATTTTTAGCGGGCCCGTGTGCAGCAGGCCTGCAATATTTCAGCGGCTGGATACGATGGAGGAGAACAGTCGCGACATACTCCCTCTCTTTCTGTCTCCCTTCGCTCGGAAACGTAACCATCGTTATCCAAGGATTGAAATTCATTATTTACGCGACCCAGAACACGTCGAGGAAGTTCGAGCGAGGCATCGGACGGGGAAGGCCCGATGTCATTAGAGGCGAAAGCAATTTTTCAAAACGTCCGTTCCCCGGGTTCTTCTTGCTTCGGCGGTGTGCTTCCCGATTAATAAAGTATTTTCGCAATTAGCGCGCAAGTATGTGCGACGACGACACCGAACCACACACGAGAACGCGTCGTTTATCAAACACCGTCGCGCACTGTTCTCGTCAAATTAAAGAAATAATTACGAGCGGCGCATGCGAGTCCGCGGCACGCGAGTGAATAATGAGAAAGGAACCGTTCGTAACGCAACTATGCGTTCACAAATTGCGATGCCGGCAATTATTTCCCGGAAGAAAATTACACCACTCGCGCGGTCCGATTAAACCCACCGGCGGAAAGAGCCTGCCGAGCCGGCGCGGTGCTTGCTCTCCGAGAATGCATGCCGCTGGTAATTCGCTTCTTATTCCGAAGCTTCTTTAGCTCGTCGTGCCACAAGAACAATGGGAAAGGTTGCACAGTTAATGCGTAGCATTGTCTAGAAACAGCTAGGTTTACGATCGAGCACACTGCCATTTTTCTATTTTGCCGTATTCGTTCTCTGGATTTCTCGACAGATTATCCATCGGCGATTATTTTAATTTTAATGGGTCACGATAATTGATTACATTTACTAGGATCGCAAGGACCGATTTATTCGGTACGCGTTCTTTTGATATAAAGATTAATAAGAATCATTATTCGCATTGCAGACGCGTTGCAAATACACTCAGTGGAAAGGAGTTTCAGTTGATTCGATTAAATGATTCTGTAAATATATGTTCACTGCAAAACGGGTTTGTTGAAGCCGCGGGTTATTTCATGCGGACCATTTTAATGTTTGTATGTTAATTATGTTCCACTTAACTCTCGACTGCAGAGGCGATGCATCAGACACGCTATTGAACTTCTTCAGCGAATGATAATTTCTCGGGATTTATTACAGTAGTAGGTATTTCACTGGAACTGTGTATTTTAATATATTTGCATGTTAAACCGACTGAAGTGCTCGGTTCGAAACTAATATCGCCGCCGACAAATTAACGAAGACAATCTCGAGCCACGGAACTGTGAACTGGGAATAGAATCAACAATTGCTTTTATCCAATTTGCGAACTGCGTTCAAGATTATCTTTTCGAATACATCGTGTGGGGAACGCGTGCTGTATAATTCGTTGAAGAAGTTAATACTCGTTTCTTTGACGTATTAATTATGTGGTGAGAATGAGAAAGAAACATTATTGTAAATAAATAAATTATTGTAAATTTTAAGAAATTGGTGTCATGTAGAATTTTATTTTCAGTGGTCGGTTATGTTCGTTCCACTTGTCTGACCACAGACCGCCCTTACTCCTCTTTCCTGAATCGGTCCTCTCATACTTGTCCGACCAACAGCTGTCCTATTCTACTTGCCTGGTCTAACTACAAGTACATATAGTTCCTATTCTACTTGTTATAGACTTCCCACATTTCTGACCAGGAGCACTTGTCTGACCACTGGTCGTCCTTATTCTACTGCCCAGCTATAGATTGTCTGCTAACATTCGAGAATTCTAACTATTCTACTGCACTCGATCATGAATCAAAGAAAGTTAGAGATTAATGAATAAATTTGGAGTGTGCTGCGTCAATCCTGAAAATTGTTTTAAGAGAAATGTTCCGATTGTTGATGTTCGAGCTAAAGCGCTGGTTAAAATAATAAGATAATTTACGTATTTATAGATTAATTAATAAAATGGTATAAATACAAATTTTCTTGAAAAATACTTCTATCCAGCTTTCTATGTGAGATTATTTCCAAGGACAGTATTTTTATAATGTATGTTTCCACTGTTTGAAATTGCGTCTACCCATTTTTATTATAAGATACGATCTTTAGTAGGTAGGTACTTCGAAATAAAAAAGAAATATGAAGAAAGAACTACGAATTAATTAGCACACCTAATAAATTCGTCAAGGCGTGTTCCAGCGAAATCTTATCGATTTTTCGGAATACTCGTTTTACTTGGCCGCGTTGAACTGAATAAAACACAGATTTCAGCTGTCGGGGTAACCAGTTAAATGTGGGATTACCTAATGCAAATTCCATTCATGGGAATAGTTTCCTGTTGGGTTGCGCGGAGGTGGGGGTGGGTGTGCGGCCGGGTATCTATTGCGAAGTTCTTGTGGGAACTTTTTCTACGGTCCAAGTAGAATTTCAAACAAATTCGAAACAACCGATCGTGCCTTATCGCTTCCGCAGCGAGATAGTTCTCAGGAGATATAAGCGCGCGAGCTTAAACTGCAGCACCCCCGGGGAAGAAGAAAATACCAGCCGGTATCAGTGTCTAATACCTCACTTTGCAACTTTCCTAGCCGACTCCGATAATGCATTCGCCGAAACTGCCGACTAATCTTGATTCAGGATTAACCCGACTTCACCCCGACCCCTCTGCTTTGTGAAATCCCTCGGGACAAAGGGTTAATCGACATCGTCGATTGCTTTTCTAATGAACGGGTGCCTCGTACAAGCTAAGATCACACGGACGCTTTCGAGCGAGCGCGTTCTACCCTCCGATGCATCGAACAAAGTGGAATGCGCATAAATCGTTGCCCGAATCTTCTCTAAAATGTAAAACGGAAAACGCTTGTAGAAGATAACGTGCGAATTAATTTTCAGAAAATTAGGTGATTCGTTGAATTCATTGCTCGCGAACAGGTAATAGTAATAATTAGATTGCGGATAACAATTGTATTGATTTATTGTTTATTTTAATGTGGTCATATTAACAGCTAGGTCATTGGCCACATAATTTACAATCAAAAATGCTTTATACAAAGGTGAATTTACAATCAATGGATTTGAGATTGCAAAATGCAGAAGACATTTATTTATTTCTTTGATAACATTAATAAAAGTTTAAACTAAGATAACAATACTTCTTAAATGCGTTGAATATTTTCATTCTTTGCATAAATGCGTAAAATCCGCAGTTTGGTAAAATCATTACATCATATATCATTAAATTACGCATGGCTTAATTAAAATAAGCACGAGGAACAAGCTGCGAATTAATTTCTCCATCGAATAGCGGAAACACAATTGCACAAATCTGCGTGACCGTTCGTGGTTCTCGTTCAATGAAAATCTCGCACAAAAGCGTCACGCTCTATTCTACATAATCTTGTACACGGTCTGGGTTAGGTTTCAATCTTTCGATGCATAATGACGCTACATGCATATTGTCGGAAATACCGACAATTTCAAAATTGCCTCGACTTTCTAACATGTCCTTGTAGTAGATGAGGGGCTGTCAGATGTGTCGCAGAAGGGTTTTGCCTAGAAAAACCCTTGACGCACCAAGGCCACTAAATAAGGAAGTGGCCCATAGGAATATTAAGACAACGTTTCCTTTTTCTAGCGTTTAATATTGCTCAGGTCAGTTTTCAGTAGGTTAGCTGCAGATCCTCTTCAAGGAAAGACGTTTCTTTCTGTCGCCGTCAAATAAAGTCATTTTGAAAGATGACTTCAAGTCAGTTCCAGTTGATTTCAAATACCCATTAAAACAACGAATATATTGTTGTTTATACATTCCAATAGCTCAGACGACCAAAATTTTTCATCTCTCGCAAGATTTAAAAAATCGTGTTTTCACAAACTTTTCGAGACACTAATAAGCAAACCTATTCGATTTTCGCATCATTAACGCAATCAATGCTTTATGGCGGGTCGTTCACGGAACTGACGTACGCGAACGCGATCGCGCATTTCGCCTGGAAAATACCGGCAGAAATAAAATCCGGGCTGCTAAATATTATTTACACAGAGGTGCACGGATTCGATAACTCGATTGTAAAAATCGAACGAGCAAATAAAATCCAGCTCGCCGATAATATTTATGTGTTTACAGTTTGCAAAGCGGTGTTTTATAACGGCTGGCTGTGCCGCGGCACGGTTAAATGATAACAGTCGTTTCCGGACGGCCGCGAACAATAGGTAAAGTCGTCCTGGACAAGAAGAATCTCGAGTTGTATTCCATAGAAAATGGAGACAAATGGCGGGAAACGGAGATACTGCCGAACGGAACTCGTCGCAGTGATGCGCGCTCGATTCTCTCAGCCGTCTTAACAGCGGAAAACCAAGCTTCGAATCCGAACGCGGACTGCTCGAAGCCCGTTCAACGAGACTTGGAAGAGTCTTAACGAGTTTGAAGAATGTTGAAAAAGCTATGAAAGTTCGACGAACACTGGTGCTCCGCGGAAACTCCAAGATAACAGACATTAAAATTCTTTTATGTTTATTTCCGATGTCTTTCGTCGGTTTTTCATGCTCCGACACGGCTTTCGTTATTCTTTAAATTCGATTCAGACAAACTCGCGCGACGTTGTTCCTTCATTTTAACGTCGGACGTACTTCGCAGTCATCGCGACTAGCCCGTATTATTTATGGGAAACTTCAATAGCGAGTTTCCGCGGAAGTTTAATTAATTTTCTGTCTTAGTATGCGTTCGAACGAATCAATTTATCTAGTAATTTCCTACGAGGATGGTCTTTGATATCTTTATGTATAAAATTATGTAATAAAATGTTCTTTTCAAAAGATAGTCATCTCCGATTTAATTCGTTTGCGAATATACTATGAATTCGAGCTTCTTCTTTAACTGAATATCTCAGGATTCGAGCTCTCGATGTTCGTTGATTTTATGCAAAAATGATCAAGAAAATCATCCTTGACTCTACGACCTACAATCGCAACACGTTGCTTCGGGGCGCAACCCCTCGGAACAAGAATCACGTGTGGCTTTTATAGTTACGACTGGCAGTTTCCTTTCCTGTCCACTTTCCGGGGTTTTTTTTCGGTAGGTACCCACAGCCTCCCTTCTAAATAGACAATTTTCCCCTGGTATGTTCCCATCGGAAAAGCAGTTCGGCGACCTCGTGATCCGTGTTATAGCTCAGACATTTCCGACCGCGTGTTTTCGGCGAATTGGTTCACCGGAAATTCGGCTCGAAAATAATCGTTGGCACGCGTAACTTCCGGACGAATGATTCTTTTGAAGGGTACTTGAGGGGGCAGACGGTTTTGCGGATCGTAAAAATCTCAACAGTAGCTTTTACTCTTCAAAGGATTTCGGTGCTTAATCCGAGGAGTTTTATGCTGATACTCCGTCGAGACTGAAATATATCTCGAAGTCGGTGACAAGATTCTGGTAATGACTTTTAGCTTTCCGGGGGTTTGCGTTTAACCTCCTTTTAGCAGAAAAATAAAGTTTTGATATGTAGTTAAGATGGCATTTCGGTTTTCAATGCTATTCTGATGAATCCCTTTCTTAATAATATTGTTTATCCTTTGTTGTGTTAATTGCATAACATCTTGGTTACATATTGTTGTCATTATGTGGTCTCTATTGATGTTCATCCTATTTTTACCATAACATTTGGTATACCTGCAGTTAAAATGGTTTGGGTTTGACATTTCATGGTTTGAAAAAATCACCAAATATCGATTAGTTTATGTTCGATCCATTGATTCTGATTGGTTCTGTTTCTATTGAAACAACACGTGTTTACATATTTCAATTTCGTTTTTAAAATTTTCATAAAGCCCATTAGTAATTTATTACTGTATTATATTATTATATTATATTACTTAAGTATTCGTTACAGGTCCAGGTAAAAATGTTGCAGAGAACGACTTTATCGATTGTAATTCGTTCGAAATTTCTTTTTCACATCATATGGGGACGTTTCGATGAAAGTGGTTCCTAACGGTGATCTTGACGACATATCCCAAGGTTATTGAAACCGGAAATTCTAGATAATTACCAGACCTTCTTCAGTCGCCCATTCCATCGTGGTCGCTAGACTAATTAGAGCTATCGCGTAACCGTGTCTCCTCGGATCGCTGTTTGTCCCTGCTTCGGGATGAAGCAAAAGGAAAGAGGGAGCGATTCATTTTCGCCGGGGCTCGGTTACCGCGGCCAACTTTTCTCTATTTTTTCATCACTTCCCCTAGCCCCCACCTCCCCTCGCCCCCTGGAGCGGCGAACTTTTTGATGAGGCCACTGAAAAATTCCAGAGAGAAACTTTTGTTAATCGGAATACTTATCAGCGGTTTTTTTTCGCCAGCGCCGTTTGATCTCGTTAGAAGTTTCTCGGGCGACAGCGTCGTCGGACCAGACGCAAACAGAATTCTGTTATCGTTTGTCGGGCCGCGACGGCCGCGGCCGGGCTGTTTAGATCGATGTTTCGCGATTGTAGCTGGTCGAAAACCGAAAAATAAATTGTGGTATTATTCATTGGAAAGAAATGTTTGTATCATCAGTCGATACAAGGTGAGTCGAATAACCTTGAATAATTGTATGGGTGACGCTCTTCTTGTTCGAGATAATTATTATTATTATTATTTATTATAGACAGACTGAAGCCCTTTTACATAAGTGTTTATAATGACGAAAAAAAGAGAACAATACAAGACTACTCGTCTAACAACAAAGAAGGGACATGCACAAAAAGAAAAATTTAATAATGGTACAATCGATATGGTATTATCATACAACCCTGGGTATTTACATTTTAAAATTTAGTAAAGAATCAATGAAAGAATCAACACGATTATAAATAGTGCATGATTTTGCAATAATGCGATTCATTGGATTAATTAATCCATAAGTCGATTTTTCTGTAAGTGTTTGAAAATCCGCTCTTCTTGTTAATTCACGTTCCGATACGTAAAAATTGATTTGCACAAATCGAGAGGAACAATCAATATGATTATTAATTAAATGAAAAGTAAAGCTCTGATCGAATATTATTCTTCGAGCAGATAATGTTTCTAAGTTCATTGTCGTTAATACTGTGGAGTAATCATGATCAGAGAATGACATTGGATTATTTAGCTTATATAAATAAAACCTGAGAAATTCGGAGCTTTTAGAGTTTTTCGGAGACCATATAATTGATGCATGATGCAAATTAAATATAGGATATACAACATAAAAATATTAAAAATACATTATAGCGTTCTGCGTGTTCTAACGTGTTAATAACACAACTGTCATAATGTTACAACTTCTAACTTCAGCCGTACGGGAAGCGAGTCGCAGTTACCGAAGATCAGCGTCCCGTTCGCAAATGGCACCGCATCGGTTATCCTTGACGGGAGGACCGAGTCTAAAGACGTTCCCATCGTCATTGTCAGAGTCCTGTGTGCGTCGAGGTGTCATTGACGGATCGGTACGCGGGCGTCGTTAGCGTAACGCGTCCGTTTCGACGGGTTTATCGGGTGCGAAGACACCGTTCGTAAATCGTTTACGGGCTCCGCTCGCATT
This sequence comes from Lasioglossum zephyrum, assembly GCA_028455615.1. Taxonomy (NCBI): domain Eukaryota; kingdom Metazoa; phylum Arthropoda; class Insecta; order Hymenoptera; family Halictidae; genus Lasioglossum; species Lasioglossum zephyrum. The sequence goes on along the minus strand of CM052324.1, from coordinate 10,676,702 downwards.
TCCCCGGCACTTGTCGTCGCTTTTGTCCGTCGTTTAAGCGTAGGAGCCGATCGAATCGATACTCTGCGGACGGGTGTCGAAGATATCCACAGGAAATTCTTTTTCAACTCTCTATCCTGGTAACCAGACTCTCCCCACCATTCATGTTTGCCCCTACCCACCCCCGGCCCTGTCGTCGTTATCCCAGCGAGCGGGTAATCCGAAACCGGGCTATCGATAGAGTCAGCCATTTTCCTATCAGACATTGGAAAAACGTGTCTATCGAATTGGAATATATAACTCGGCCCCGGGGGGTGGAGAAGATCCGGGGGAAGGATATGATCGTACGTGGTGGTTTCCACGTATCATCTTCCTCCTCCAGCTCTTCTGCCGCCCGATTCAACCGGCTCGCGAGCCTCCATTCTTCTCACTCGTTCGTGCACACCGTGCCGGGAGAATATTTCTCCTTATCGACAAGTTGCAATAGCGGGATATACTCCCCCGGTCGCTTTCTTCTTAAAGATCGGATCTCGATCGACGAGAGCCGAGTGGCCGGTCACAATTTCTCGACTTTCCTCTTGTGAATTTAATAGTCAACCTATTCCCTGCAATATCGTATCCGACTCGTGATGAAGATTCCAAACATAGTCTAATAAATATGTATGCCACTAATTGCCTTTAAACCGAAATAACTAATAGAGAATATCTCTAGGCATATAGTAGATATAATTTTCCTCCTTTCTTAGGAAATTATACGAACTAGAAAAACGTTCTAATCATTGAAACTGTAAAATATATAGTAAAAGGGTGGAGTTAGCGAAAAGATCTAATTTCCTTGCTACATTCATTCCACTGATCAAGTCAACTCTCACCTTTCTATCTCACATGAATTACTCAAAAATCAAATGCAGTGGGGGAGAAAAGCTGAAGTCAGCGAGATATACATATGAACACCCCTCGAAACAGCCAAGTGGTGACTTATGGACATCGGAGAGCTCAGCACGCTAGCCAACGGAAGTTTCTTGCCAGTCTCCCGGCTAGCTTCCGTTTTAATCTGCTCAACGTACATCTGTGTTCCGCATAATCAACCTTAGCCATCCGCGTATGATCCCTATCCGCCTGGATTAATTTATCAACGTCCCGTTCGGTAACCGGTAAGGCATTTCGTGGTGATATTCCGGTCGGCTGGGTTTTTCTCAGGACCAACTCCGAATTCGTTGAATGCGCGACGCGAATTCTTGCGACCTGAAACATACTGTCCATTTTTTCTCTCCCTTCTCTTCCACTCTTCCTTTGGTGAATTTCAATAAAAAGCAAGTTCTGAGCTGCATAGTCTCAAACCGACCGCACGAACTGGCCGTTGGCGTGCAGTTTGCGGTCCATGTAAATTCGTCACTCATTCCTCACCACCGTAAACGACTAGGATTCGAGTGGGTCGTGTTCCTCTGTACACTATTGCACGTCATCCAATCTCGTCAAGATGCCATCCCTAATTGGAAACACGTCTGAGCACACAGATCCATTCGCTCGTGTGTCTTTCATACAAGCTGCTCCTCAAGGTTATCGAGGATCCGGGCTGCGAGCAGTGTGAGCAAGGTTTACGGTTTCCAATAAAGAAGAAGTTTGATCTTGTGTGACTATGACCTTCAAATGATCTGAATTTATAATCTTGTTTATATTATTGCCGCCGTAAACCATGTTTGATTTCTGTAGCATACATTAGCATAACACTTTACAAATGGTAATTATATAGGAAAGGTCTACGTACTGCGATTTTGATGAAATTTTAATATGTTATGCAGCAACACATTCTGAGCAACCTTTTCCTTTTCCAATATAGGGGGTCGCTTTTAGTTTTTGAGATATTTGCAAAAAACTATCGCGAATACAGTATTGAATTTTTCGTATTCCTGCAACGTAACCTTCTTTTTAGAAACACTAGGTGCGTGTGAAACACTGGGTGGGTATGTGTGGTATTGTCGCTTCTCATCTCCACAACGTGTTTACAAACAAAAAATAAACAGATGCGGCCCCGGAACAGGTTTACGTTGCCGCGGAGCATGCAGGAATACGAAAAATTCAATGCAGTATTAGCGATAGTCTTTCGCAAATATCTCGAAAACTAAAAGCGACTCCTCGATATTGAAAAAGGAAAAAGTTGTTCAAAACGTCGAAATCTATAACATATTAAAATTATATCAAAATTGCAGTACGCAGACCTTTTCTATATAATTACCCTTACATTTTTTGAGGAAGTTTAAGATAAATGTAACGTTGTAATGTAACGTAATTTACAATATTTAAAATCAGCTATGCTCGTGATCACGTTTCAGACGACGTATGAACTATTTAGGAAAGCTAACTGTACAAGACATTTTATGATTTGAAATGTTTGTGTGGGTTGGCGACTTATGTTAGGATTGTGGTCTATCGTGGGTCGGGAAGGATGTGTAGTTGTTTTGATCGACCGTGTACAGCCGCGCAGTAAATTTCGCGCGTTTCATTGACCATTTCGGTAATGCCCTCTCCGTAAGCCGCATTGTTTCCGTGTAAACGATGCTGGCGCGCTTTACGCGGCCGACTAAATAAACGCAGGGGTGGGCGGCTTCGCGTGATGACAGCCGTCAAAGGCCCCTTTGAATTATTGAAACGAGAGACATGTAGCGCGCGGCTGTTGCCGCAGCGTTTGATCGAACGAATTGGGTCTCGCCGGGAACTTTTATCGCCATTACCATTGACGATATTCTGCGTATTCGCGCTCAAAGACCGATTTTGACCATTGATTCCGATACGTTCCGACTACTCCCCTGAAAAATTCTGCTCGGTTTCGCGGCGACTGATTGATACAAAGAACCAGTTTAAACATAGAGTTGAATCCCATTTTCCGTTTAATTATAAATGGGTTTCGGTGGTTGGACCAACTCCTAGTCACGATCGAAAATAACGATTAAATCTTCGTTTCGTTGATGCTATTGCGAGAATTTTCTAGTGAATACCGTCTTTTTCAAAACATTTTCACATTTAATCTCGTTAAAAAAAACACGAAACTCAAAACGGGTTCTCATGTTTTTAGAGGAAGATTAAAAGAGCGCCTATCGAAACATCGGCCGAAATGGAAAAACCACTTTCGTAAAATAAAATCTGTCTGTCTGGAAACCATTTTTTGCATGTTCTAATATTCAGTAAACCATTTGCCTGTAAATTCTAACTATAGACAGAGGATTTTTACATGAAATAAAAGCACACGATACAACAGTGTTTCCAACTTCTACAAATGTTTTTAGAGTTTTGTATTTCGTGTACTTATTTCTCTGAAAAATACATCAAATCCGCAGCTTTCACCGCGTATTTCTTTTATCAATTATCTCTGAAACAAAATTCAAGGACTATATGGCTGATTTATATTTTAAATTATAATCGGGAAACGATAAAACAACGAGGCGAACAGAAATCAGGTAAAAAGGACAATCTGTTGTTTGAAGAACACAAAAATGTTTGCGTGGCTACGTTTCACTCGACAAATATTCCGGCACGAACATTTCTCGTACTATTTAATACGTCGGGAACATATGCAATCATTTTTGCGCGGCGCAACCTTCCGGTTTCGGTGGAGCCGTAGCGCGTACGAGATCAGAAAAAACGAGGCGTTCAAACGCGACAGCACGTCGCGACGGACTAGTGAATTTATTTTAAAATTAAGGCAGCGATGCTGAAAAATACACGAGCGTTGGGTACAAAGCGTGACAGAACGAAACGTCTAGCACGGCCAAGTGAATTTACAGGTTCAGGGAAGGTACAGCGGCTCGGGAACCTTATTTTCTACGGAACGAGTTCCTCCGGTGTTGCGTTGTACATAATAAATGTAAATATGTATATAGGGGATGCGACCGAACTAATCTCACGCGTGCGTGAGCAACCGGGTCCGTGTGTATCCGTTGAAAAACTTCCGCGTGAAGTCGAAGTTCTAATTCCGTCGCTTTTCGCAAATAAAGTGTGCACGGGACCGAATGAAAATTATTCTAGCTAGGTACATACACCAGGAAAATCCACCCGCAACTTGCCGCGATGTCGAGTGTCTTTAAACCTACATTGTTAATTATATATATATATGTGTATGTGTGTGTATGTATATATAATAAATTCGACAAGAGCTGCGGCTAAAACTGCGCCTAATCCTCTTCACGTCCGCTTCTTCTCGCTCGTACTTTTCTGTAATCTTTTAAGAGGTTCGAGCGACGGCGTTGCTGCCGGCAGAAATACTGTTGCCGCAGAGTTGCATTTAACAGGCTCGCCCGTAATAGTTTGCAATAATATAGATATCATGGTCTGCGTTCAGCTCTGTGTTACAGTCTTTAAATTACTTTTGCTACTGAAAATACGTTGATCATTTCTCTCAGTTATATAACGAACAACAAGAAACATTTTGTTCTGTATTATTATTTCAGTGAAAGATCTTTCTTGCTTATTTCTTTGTAGTATTGTTCTAATTTCATTGAAGGCTACTCTTTACCAAGCAGCGTTGAACTATGATTGACAATATAATTATAAATTATATCTGAATATATATAAATTATGATCGCCAAAACTGAATATATGTATATGAATTATGATGCATTTGTTATGTAATTCAGTAGATTTGTATCCAGTAAGGATGCAGTCGAAATTTCAATCCTCTAGGGCCAATGGTTCAGGATTGGGTTAGGATTGTAGTGGTGCACGATCGCCAACTACGATAACCAATGTGGCGGCGCCCTTACCTGTCAAAGCGAAAAATGCTGAACTTTAAACAACCATTAATTCTGAATCATTAATCCTAAAGGATTGAAATTTCGACTGCATCTTTACTGGGTACAAATCTACTGAATTACATACCAACTACATCATAATTCATTCGAAAAAGATGAAATTTACACTGATTAAATATTTATGAACCTGTGCTTTTAGAATAGCTCCTTTCTCATCAGACGTCTATCTCTATAACTATTCATACAATTTCTGTAGAAAAATTATAAAAACAAAACAAGAAAATTTGATACTGTCTTTAAAATGGACTCAAATTAAATGTAAAAGATTGAATTTCAAGACACATATGTGTTTAATTGTGTTCAATCATACTGTTTGGTTGCTCTTATGATATCTATAACAGAATAATGCATTGATTTTGATATTCTTAAAATTGTCGATATTTTCCCTGCGCTTTGAGAGTCTGATCCTATCTCTAGGGTGTTTTTTCGATTCGGTTCACTGCATAGTTCTTCTCAACCACGTTTTTTGGTGCAGTTGCCTGCAGGCTAGAAGGTTTTTCTCAAACATATTTTCTTTTTCCTTCCATTCTCCTCGACCCAGATGCGGTTGACCAGTCTACGCTATAATTGGCTGTATGAAGTCAGTGAAAAAGTTTCTTCCACCCGAGAAAGGAGTGTCCTCTGAAAGAGCCGAGTTATCCACCGGTGTTCTGGCGACCGGTCAGCCGACGATCGATCTTTTAATCCACAGTTTCACGGACGGAACGACGCACGTCGCGTTGCATCTTGGTGGATCGGTAGTTCTTCGATCGTTGCGGGGAGGAGAAAATGCAGGATTTCGTACGGTGCAACGACGCGCTTCCGTATCTATAAATCCTTCCCCGTCCGGCGGATCGCGTTCTCTCGAACGGCCGAGTACCTTCCAGAAGCGTTATTGCGACTCGACGACGACAAGAAATATTCTATCGACTGGAGAATTGGTGCACGACTTACCATGACAGGACAAACCCGAGAACCGAGCCCCAGACACAATCATTTCAACGAATTACGAAAACTCCTGCTTCTCGATACGCATCTATCATTCATTTATGCGCTGCTCCACATACCTAAAAGAACACGATCAAGAGGATCTCTGAACTATCTTGACTTCTTGTAAAAAAGATTTTACAAGATGCTATGCTTGGAGAACTGAGTGATCAACGAAAGTGGCTTCTTTCAAATTTTCAATTTTTCAAAAGACTTTTACACGATTAAATAAAAATTCGTATGGGAGCCTTTACAAGAAACGATTTGAAGTTTATTCAGTGGATTTTGAGTATCCTGGAGGTTGGTCTTCTTCGGTTCTTAGATCCTTTAAATTTTTAACATAATTTTTACAAAACTTATTTTCAAAGATGCACAAAATTGCATCGTGAAATTTTCATCTGGGTTTAATAGTTTCGAAGATATTCAATAAAATGGATTTTTCAGCAACATGAATCTAGGCAGCTTTAAAAAAAATATGACAAATATTCTTCTTCGGTTCTTAGACTTTTTAAATTTTTAACATATTTTTAAAAAACTTATTTTCAAAGATGCACAAAATTGCATGGTGAAATTTTCGTCTGGGTCTAATAATTTCGAAGATATTCAATAAAATGGATTCTTCCAGCAACATGAATCTCGGCAACTTTAAAAAAATATATGACAAATATTCTTCCGAGTTCTTAGATCCTTTAAATTTTCAACATACTTTTTACAAAAATTATTTTCTTAATAATCAGTGTACACTAAACAATTCGTCATTCAAAGATGCACAAAATTGCATGGTGAAAAATTTTCGTCTGGGTCTAATAATTTCGAAGATATTCAATAAAATGGATTTTTCCAGCAACATGAATCTCGGCAGCTTTAAGAAAATATATGACAAATATTCTTTCGAGTTCTATATCCTATCAATTTCATTAAAATCGTCGTGTCACGGTTAATCTCTCTTGTGAGACAGTAAAACATTCAAAGCACAGGTAGATTGTTAAAGAAGACCTCGTTGAATTCTAAGACGGTTCTAATCGTTGAAGAGAGCCCTATCGAAGACGGTCCAGGTTATTAATCGATTTAGCCGTTAATAGAGCGGCGTAAAGCGAGCCGTCTAACTCGTGTCTCGGTATAATTTGTGCGGCCCTAAAGAGAATCTACACAGGCCACTTAGCCTGTAATCGAATCTGATTCCGGAACGTCGAACCGTGTGTCAGACGATCACACGACGGGTTCCTGCCGCTGCGATTAGTCACAGAGAATAGTTGCTCAGGGAGGAATGTTTGGACTGATCCTGTAACGTGAACTGTCGTCACTCTGGACAAACGGGGCCGTAGCAAATTAATCGGTTCTCGTCTAAGGATCGACGAGACATCTATAACGGTGCCGAGGCTCTCGGCGTCGCAAAAGACGTGGACGTTGTTCGTCGATAACAAATGATATTTCATAAACGAGGCCGCGAGAGCGGAAAAGATGTTTCCACGTGGAATTGCTCGGGGAAAGCTCGCGGCTAGAAAAACCACGATGGAGAAAAAAAGCCGATTCCCGTAAGAAACGTGTAATTCTCCGGGGGCGGTCCGATCGCAATCAGCGCGGCAAGAAAACCTGCGAAACGAAACGTTCTTCTACAGTGGGTTAGAAGAGTGGGTAATGGTTTCGTCGATTATCATTTTATTTGGAGCTCCGATCGGCACGCGGCGACCGATAACAATTTTAGCGATTCGCCAGTGTCGAACTCGGCCAATTCGATTGTGTTTTTTTTTCCATCCCCGGATGCCTGAAGGGCTTCCACGGGAAACAGTATTTCAGAAGACCGGCCAAAAGTGACAGGCCGCCGCGGTTAACTGGGGGGAAATATATTACTGTTTGAACGAAAAATATTTTTCGTTCCCCGGCAACCGATCGTTTTTCAAACCCGGCGAACCAGGATTTTTTTTCTCGTCCAGCCACCACGTATTTGCTCTCCAAATTACGCGCCGCTCGATGACGGCTCTGTCGAACCGAGTGCAAAGGAATAATCAATATTTGATTATAAAACAGGAGAACTCGGCAACTCGCGGATCTCGTTGACCGCCAGTCGAGCACGTGGCCGAGACTCTCGAGTTTTACTTTCTCGAGGAAACGACATTTTGTAGCCTCGGCGATGATAATGCTCGCGAAGACAATGGAATCGTCGAGTTATACAATTTTGCACGAATTCATATAATCGAGCATCAATTACACGGGTCACGGTATATATAAATGCTTCCGCGAGCTAATATTTACACTCTCGTTGAACCAATAAAATTCCATTCTATACGGCCGAAGGCTGTTTGAAAAATAAATTAAAAAAGCGATACCTTGAATGATTGATTCCAAATAAACTATATTGCTCGATTGATGTGGATTGCACTTTTTCGACCTAATCCTTTGACGGGGGAATTATCGATTGGAGAAGGAAACGCGGAGAACAGTGGGCAACGATCAGCGGAATCATCGTTTTATGATACAGTCAAATTGATTGTCGGAGAAGTCGCAGCGCGATTGGACGGAAATTGTTCGCGATTTATATTGCTTGTATATTTTTCATTTGAATTGCAAAAGTTATGTAATTTGTGTGCTTCGGGGAATTGATAACAGAATTGGAACCAAAAAATAATTATACACAATATTTCTGGCCGTGCAAGATTTTCTTAAGCAAAACAGGTTGTTGGCTAGTAAAAGTAGAAGTTCCGAGCGTTCAAATGAAAGTAGGTTTCTTTTTGTGGATATAAGGTTTTCTTTCATACTTTGCAACTTCAAATTTATCATCTGAGTGGACAGGAAAAGACGATGGCTTCGTAAGAAGTAGTAGTAGGCTTTTGTCTATACGTATAAATTCAGACAATGGAAGAATACAAGAACTCCAACAGCTTATATCTCAATATCTCTGTTATGAATTGATACGAATCGAGAAGGATCACGCCCATCACTGGTAAATAGGGATCGTACGAATAAAACGCAGTCGAGGACGCGTAATGTCGCTCGAGCCCCGACAAGAGGACGAAAACCTAACCCGGCTCTTCGTTCGACGAACAATTAAGAGTTTCTTATGAATATTCATGCGGACGAATTACTCGACGCATCGGTTTTCCATTGGGTTGCCGAGCGGGGACGCGCCATCAACGATCCCTGCAATCCGGCTTGAAAACAGAGATCGTCACCGAGGGACGGTGAAAAATTGAGCAAGAGGGGAAATAAAGTGAAAATAACCGTGGACGCGTATCGCTTCAACTCGTCCGCTCATTGAGCCCGTTTGACAGCGGAAGCTCGAGCTTTCGTAGAACGTTCGGCATCCCTTCCAGCAGAAAGAAACGTATAAGTGGATTACGCTACTGCACACCGTCCAATATTGTCTCGGACTGCCAATGATGGCTTAAAGAACACTTTCCGACGGCAGAAGGCAAGAAAGAATAAATAGTTTCAATGCAGATAGGAATTTTCGAAAAATAGAAATTCACAAAGCGAAAACAGCTGAGGATACTCCGACAGAATTTTTTGAAGAAACTTCCATAGTCTGTAGATAACAGTTTCTATCTTGTAAAATGTATTTAATTATTTTTTATGAAAGTTAAATTAATAAGTGGCCCTAGTGCAATCGATATGCTTTAAAAAAAAGCTCAACCGATCCAGAAACACGAGCAAGAAACACAATATTCTTTAACTAGTCGATTTTTCAACTATCGATAATTTGAGGGCGAAGCTGATACTGGAAAATCGTTAGTCTTGATTTTCATCTTGTAATTGGTTCGTGGAATCCAATTAAAATACTTGATGCGTGTAATCGAGCGCCGTATATACCAGGTGTGTCTAAATGGTAATGAGACTGAACCGTGTGACTTGATAACTGACAACACTGTAACCACAAAACTGACATTAGCTGATATATACTACGTTCCTATTCGATGTTCAGCGGTGAGTTCGACCGAAGAACTTTCATATGTGTGATTCGAGAATGTATCATGCAAAACTTATTACACAACTGTGAGACTTTGAATATCAAATACGCAGAAAAATATGTTTAGAGAGTCTTCTAAATTTTCTACGTATTTTGTCGTCAACAATTAGTAAATCATTTTACTACTTAACACAAAGCATATCTGAGGGGAGAAAGGTACCCTCTCTCCATCAGTAGCGGATTAGTTGTTCATTAATAACTCGTTAACAAAGTCACCGATAATATTTTCGCAAAGGAGAAAGTTACTTCAAAGGACCTCAGGAACCACCCTTTCCAAGGAAGTACAACATTTTCGGGACACCCTGTAGAATACGATGCTATTAGGACAGTAAGCCGCTTAATTAGGACAAATTATCCAAAGTATGCAAAAACCTATTAAACAAAGAGAATAAATTGCGTCGATCTGAAATTTCTGCTGAACGTAAAAATCTTCCACTAATAATCGATTCAACATTTCACGAACATCAGCAATAACCTGATTCGTTGAGTAATAAATTAAAGAATGACCTGTAAAACACAATCTAACAAAAAGTATTTTGTTTTCGGGACCTTGAATTTCCACCAAATAAAATATAAATTCCTTGTCACCCTATTCCTTAAAAATGAGTGTATTCAATTTTCCGTATAAAATGGTGCACAAAATTCCGCTTGTTTTCTAGACGCGCCTCGTATTTCCGCCTCGAGTCGGTTTGAACGCGGCGTTTCCGGGGTCTACGGTACGCTAATAATCTGACCCGGCGCATATCAATCGGTCGCGATTAAATCAGGCATTCGATAGACACGCGGGGGACGTTGGCGGCTGTGACATTCGAAGGCAGAGTCGTTAATAAATATCGCCTGTATCTCGTCGATGAATCAGCCAGCTCACGTACGAGCGGACGCGGAGCACGCGTGCAGAACTGCACATGCACAGAGACGCGCATACTGCACCGCAATAACGACGTGGATGTGGGCGGAGGTGTGGGTGGGTGGTGGTGGTTAAGAACGGTGGCGTCGGTAGTGGCGGTGTTTGTAAAATACACAAGTATTATATGGCAAGACGGTAGCTCGGTCCCCCCTCCCACTTTTGTTTCCTTCCCTGCATTATTCATGAGCGCACTTATAAGCTACTATTGCATCGCGTTGCATCTCCTCCGTTTTCGAGGGGTTTCTGGAAAGTGAGAGAGAGAGACAGAGAGGGATAGAAGCGACAGAGAGTGAGAAAAAGCTGGGACCACGTAGTCGGTTACGTCGACGAAGAATCGACTTCTAGCATGAACCCGCCAGCCGTAACGAAAACTTTATCGGAGCGGAGCCACGCGGTTAAGCTCGAATCCGGCTTTAGTCCGGTATCGGCTTTGCCATAGCTAGGCTACTTTTAAGACCGTTGAAACCGCTGTTCGACGACGATTACGCGATTAGTAGCATTCCCTGAACGAGCGTTATTCCTCATTGTTCCTGTGTAAAGAATGCGGTTTAATTATTCTTCGAGGCTGCAGAACTTGAGCACTGTTCAAACGAGTCCGTACCTACGCCGATACGAAATGTCACCGGATTTGAGACTCAGTAGTTGCATATTGTAATCTCGATCGGATTACAGCTCTGCGACCTAATTCCAAAATCAGCCACGAGAAACTATCGATTCTTTGTCCGGATTTTGTAGAAACATTTTGTAGAAACAACTTTATTGGAATTCACTTGATTATGAAATTTACGAAGTTTGTAGATAAGAAGATTGGGTGGTCCACCTAAATGTCTCCTTTAGTTTTGATGGCGCAACGAATGCTTTGCTAATATTATTTTTTCTCAATGACTTGAGAAGATTTTTTCTCAATGAATTTTCTGTCTTTTATCCTTTATCAATTTTTTCTAGTTTTACTTAACCGAAATTAGGTTATCAATATCGGCGCACAGGTTCGATCAAAAACAAAATCCAATTATTAATATCATGAAGTACAGTGACACACGTTAAAGTTTGTACGATCGACAAAACGGAATATTTCACTTAAGCTTCCGATACACATATGTTTAATAAGAAAAACAAAACAAATTTATGTGTTTCAAGTGTGGAATCATATTTCTACACTATAAATTTAAATAAGTAAGCCAATTACACATTATTTTTTATTGAAAAATACATTAGACTTTGCGTTTTTTATTTGATGTTGTCAAACATCGATAAACGTAAACAATTTTTGCATGTTGTAGACACAAATACGTTTCACATGAGCAACGCGTCTGTGAGATACGCGCAAGTACCGGAAGGTTAAAAAAATAGAGCAGTAACTTGCCCCAGTTCCCAGAATCATCCTCTATACTACGTTGTTTATTTTTAAAGCGTGCTTTTCGCCCGATATTTACCAACAAAAGGAATAGCTCGTGTGATACAGGAGTACGTCACGGTAACCGCGTCAGGTGAAATTCATACTTTCTCGGCGGCACGTTCGAAGAGAATACTCCTTATGAATCATTCGTGTCGCGTCAGACTTTCGCTTCTTGCGAGTCGGGCAACTCGCCCTGCTCAAACGAGATAATCCGGACTCTGCGAGTAAATGGTATCGCAAGGTGAATGCTTTGCAAATTGTATATTTTTTCTCAAGGTCATTTTCTTCAGACTTTTCATATTCAGATATACTAATTAGATACTTCTTTTTATTTCCAACTATATAATATTTCGACTGCGAACCTTTATGCAATTATGGCTTCCGAAAATTTTCAAAAAATGCTAGGATATAAAATATGACAGAATTTAATGCGATTTTAATTTATTTCAAATCTGGACAGACTACTATCACGGAAAATAAAATTCTATTTTATTCCTCGGTCTTCAAATTAGTCTAAAAAATTGAGGATCGCATAAACGTCTGCAGTCTAATAATAATCGATGGTACTTTCGTGGAATTCGTTTCAGAGGAATATTTGAATATTGAAAAAATATTATTAGGTGAAATACGTAACATTCTTTGCAGCCCGATTACAAGAGGCAAGATTCAAAGTCCCTGCAGACTGGTTCGAAGAGTCGTAAAATGGGTAACCGAGCGGATTCTGCCGCGGAACGCTAGTCATGGGAGTTTGGTCTCGCTTGAGAGGGTCATTTCTTCCCGGACGGTGACATAATCCATGAAGTTTACAAAAAGTCGGCGATCGCCTTTGTTAAATCTGCGCGGAGCGTCACGGGCGTTCCCGACATCGTGCAGGCGATCCAGATTCCGCATCTATATCCCGCCTTTACGAGGTATAGGAAACGGGTAATGCAAAACCAATGTAAGCAAATCTCCTGATAACATGCCACTGGAGGGACTACGTCGACGAATATAAGAAGAGTGTCTGCAGACATTCGAGTATCGACTTTTCATAGGTGGTCCGTATATTAGATGTTCTATATTGGCTGATCGAACACGATATATTTTTGTCTTCTCGTTGGCTGTACAGCAACGGAAGTTTCCTCGTGATATCGTGAATTACCGGTCTGTATTACGCGTTCGTGAAAGAACAGCGTGAAAGCTTCCGGAAGATATCCTGGTCTCTGTAGATTCTAGGTGAATCATTTATTACGGGATTAGCTGCCGGTTGCTGCGATTAAGCAAGCAACGGAAAGGGAGTGGGAATAAATTCCGTGACGGTGTGCATCCGCCTTCAAACGTCCACGATACGAAGACAAATATTTGCTGTGATTATAAACGGGGCTCTGGTACAGTAATGCTGCACTACACTCGAAAATAATACAAATAGCGTGATGTTTTTACTGAACAGGTTACATATCGGTTCATATATGTTGTCAAGGACAACATTCTGAACAACTTTTGTCATTACAACTACCCGGTGCTCGGTCTTAGTTTTCGAGATAATTGCAAAAAACTGTATTGAATACTGTATTGAATTTTAAGGCTGCCATAGTTTCGAATGAGCTACACCTTAGATAAATAAACATAGCAAGAACCCATATATTCGAATGTGACCCATGTGCGATCCAGTGTGGATCAGCAGCGATCAGTGCATACATCAATGTGTTAGTTGCAAGTCTCGTGAGTTATTGAATTATTTCAATATGCATTTCCATAAATTTATAAGTTTGACATACAATTTCGATTCCTTGTGTAACGTTTTGTGTAAGAAATATAAATATGTTATAGAATTTCGACAGGCTTACGTTGCCACGGAGCAGGCTTACATTTCGGAACAGGTTTACGTTGCCACGGAGCGTGCGCGAATACGGAAAATGCAATTTAGTACTAAAAATAGTTTTTTGCAATTATCTCTAAAACTAAAACCGAGCACCAGGTAGTTGTAATGACAAAAGTTGTTCAGAATGATGTCCTTGACAACATATATCAAGGAAAACATTGTGTCATACTGTTATGTATAGTTCCCTCCGAGCACGAGAGAAATACAATGCGACGGAGGCTGTGCGTCGTTCGCTTCGTTAAAAATCTCTTGGCGAAAAATAATCATTCACTATAGGTGCATGCTCTGCATAATAGAACGCGCAGAAGTATAGCACGGCCAGGGTATCGAAAGGCTCGTGTACGCGCATTACCGGAATAGGAGCTCCTTTGAAATAACGGGAACGTGACGCGAATTATTCAGGGTGAGTCTACGTCGCGTTCTAGGCGAACGATTCCGTTCTACCTTGTAGTACTTACCTTGGGTTACTTGGTCACTGCGACCAGTCTTTGCTCTTCCGCTGTACACGTGTCGTGCCACTCTTATCGCTGGGATATTCGGGCCCTCGTGAAATATCCCTCGCTTGAACCACGAGGTAATACGGTAAAAAGACTTTAACCCTCGCCCGTCCCATTCCCGCAACTAAATGTGCCCCTCGTGTGTCGAATTGGCACAATGGTAAAACATCCTGTGAAATGGGACCAGGAATAATTAACGACGTTAGTAAATATTTGAATAAGGAACGTATTTTTACATTGTTAAGAATTATCAGACACAAAGCTCTGACTCCTTCAACGAAGAAATTTTCATTTATCTCCTATCTCTTACTTTAGATTGCCTCGAATTAACTTAGTTTTAACTTTGCATTTAAATCTACATTTACCGCACAAAATCTTTATGAAAAATAGAAATGGACGGTAAAATTCCTTCCTTAATAACTTATGTTCTTTTTATGTTTCTTCCGTTTGAAATATCATCTACCTAATTCTGCGATGAATGCATAAAATCTGTAGTCTACTTATCTGCATAATAAATGGTTAATATATTTGTTACATACACTCAGAATGTAATTAATTTTCCACAGCCAGAATTACGTATTGTTCGGTTTCAAGGCTAGCAGGTTCGTCCTGAACCTCTCGTATCTCCGCAACAGATTAACTTATATACGTGGAACAAAATGGAAACGAAGGAGAGAGACTCTGATTAATTTTCAGTTACTTTTGAATACGATTGATTCGCGAAGAATTCCCGCAGAAGTGGAACGATTGTATCATTATTTATTCTCGCGCGGCGATGGCGTGGCATTTTTCTCCGTGTCTGGAATATGAAATGAGTCACGTGCGTCCTCATCGACTGAAAAGACACATCGCGGAACCAGAAAACCGTTTTACCGTTTAACAGCACGTAATGGGTACCAGAGTTCTTACTTACCAGCGGGCTCGCACCTATTACCGTAGCCGTTTCCTTGCTGGTTCGCAGAGTTTCCATGATTATTCAGCCAGATATGAAAACGGGACGGTTCAAAGGGTTTCATGTCGTCGCGTTTCCTGAAGGAGGAGGAGAGGGAGTATCATCTCCAGGGAGAAAGGACCGGTAAAAATGCGTGCAGCGGAAATTTGATCGAGCAAACTGTGGGCGCGTGTCGGCGAGCAAAGTTTCGTCCCGATATGTAAAGTTTCCTGGCGGACTAACGCGGGACAATAAATATCCTCCCGACGACGCTCGCCTACTGAAAATCAGCCGTTTTCGCCGTGCGAACGGGACTTTACGGCTGGCGCGGTGCGACGCGGCGGATACAAGCGATAAAAACCGTAGAAAGTTACGTGATGTGTGTCACGTCCATAACGCGCGACAAATACGTCCGCGAAGTTGTTGCTGGTGCGGTGCGTACACACCTGGGCGAAAAACGTCTGCGGATCCGGCCGGCTTTCACGCTTCGAATTCTGCAGCTGCAACTGACAAGACGAGACACACGTGCGGAAACCTCGACCGATTTTGCGCGCGTTTGTTCAGATTTACAGGGAAACACTTGACAATGTATTTTCACTGTTTTATTATGCGTTACTTTAAAGATCGACAATATTATAGAACGGAATAAAATGAAAAGTAATCAAAATTTCCGTAATAAATAATCAAAATTAATATTTCATCTTTAAAACGAAGACGTAAAAAAGAAAACATGATGTGCGATATATGCAAAGTACCAGTTAATATAAATCACCTTATACTGGAATGCAAAAAATATGAAAATGAAAGGAAAAATGCTAAACTGCCTGGATCTTTATCTAAAGATACTAAGATGTACAAAATATTGTTAGAAAATGTACCGTGTTGCTAATGATCTTTGATGTTAAAGCAACATTAAATAAATAAATTTAAAAAAGAAACAGGAACCAGGAATCGTGATCAATAGAGATTACTCTGCTATTAGCAGCCCGATCGGAAATGTTTTATTTCGTAGAATATCACGATCGAATTCACGCGACAAGGGAACAAACGATTTGATTTCGTAAGAAATAATATTTTTATATTGGCGATTTCCTGCAAGAAATCCGAGAACCGGTGAATCGAGCGATTGCATATAGTTGTAATGAGAAAATTAGTTATTCACGTCTAATCAATCCCGGGCATTCACGGTACGGTTCGAGCGCGGCGCGAGCCTGCCAACACGGCACGATTAAATTAAACACTTCTGTCAACCCAAAACTCGTTTAACCTGAAAGACAGCCTCATAATCGATTCCCGTCAAATCTAGCTGGATAATGAAACGAACCCGGGTGTGTGTGCCATGCGTGAGGCCCCCGTTTAATATAACCGATTTGCCGATCAATTCATTTGCCGCGAGCCTCTAAAGCTGGATACAGCCTCCTATGGCACATCCGTGCAACTGCTCGCATACTAATCCGCCGGTGACGCTTGGATCAACGTAAATATCCCGATCTGGACAAGCCAGAACTGGCTCCCTCGTCGAAATTCAATTTAACTCGAACGATCTGCCGCCTTCGATCTTGAACACTCAGCACATGTATATTGATCAGTCTGTACTATGGACAATATCGTCGAAATTGTCTCGCGAAGAGCTTCAAACGCAGGAGTTCAGAACGACGTGATTGCATTTCAAAAACTTTTACCTGAAACATCTCTTCCTATCTCAAAAAGGGTAAACCTTAGGGGAGGCAGCTCCGATGACCTTCACCTTCACATATATTGTCAAGGACAACATTCTGAACAACTTTTGTCATTACAACTACTCAGTGCTCGGTTTTAGTTTTCGAGATAATTGCAAAAAACTGTACTAAATACTGTATTGAATTTCACGTATTTGCACACGCTCCGTGGCAACGGAGCTGCCATAGTTTCAAATGAGATACACCTTAGATAAATAAACAAAGCAAGAACCCCCCCCCATACATTCGAATGTGACCCATGTGAGATTCAGTGCGGATTAGTAGCGATCAGTGTATACATTAATGCAACGTTGCATGTCTTGTGAGTTATTGAATTATTTCAATATGCATCTCCATAAATTTATAAATTTCACATAGAATTTTGATTCTTTGTGGAACTTTTTGTGTAAGAAATATTAATATGTTATAGATTTCGACAGGCTTACGCTGCCACAGAGCGTGCGCGAATACGGAAAATTGAATTTAGTACAAGCAATAGTTTTTTGCAATTATCTCGAAAACTAAAACCGAACACCGGGTAGTTGTAATGACAAAAGTTGTTCAGAATGTTGTCCTTGACAACATATGTCAAGGTTATCGGAGCTGCTTTCCTTAAACGTAAGGTTTACCTTAAAAAGTGTAGAAGTTATTCAGTATTTCGATTTCTTAAGACCTTCCTAGGTTACGATACCTGTTTTTCACATTACTACAAATGATCCACACATCCTCGCACTAAATTTCTCGCAGTTTAGTCTGAGCAGAGTTTTGATACGAACTTGCAAATACAGCCTCGCTAATCCAAGCTAATCCGGGGACTGCTGTATTTTCTGAGGAACGTACGAGCTTCGGCGAGGTCCCGCGTTCGAAGATTGTTTAAGAGGTTGCTTCGGATGACAGGGGAACTGGGAGGCGTGTGTTCAGAACTTAAGAGACCGTAATTACACGGTCTAAAGTACGATATTTACGAGTGGTGGTGGAGAGTGTACGCGCGTATACGTGGCACGGAAATCTCCTGACGCGGGGTCGCCGCGTAAAAACGCGCTGGGCCGTCTGTCGCTGGTGCGCGCAGTAAATTAGCTGCTCGTCCAAAGATACAACGAATAAAAACCCGTGGAAAAACGAGGAACGTGCAAGGGTTTGGAACGGGGAGGGTGGATGGAAAGGGTTGCGTGATCATAAAAAGTCGAACGTGTAAAACTCGTGTTCTGCTCGTTATCGCGGATCCCCGTTGGTCTACCGGATGACGGAAAGTTTCTTTCAAAAAGAACACGCGACTCTGTAGACCGTCGTCCGTCGCCTCGTCACCGAGGATATCGCCCGGTGTGTCACATCGTTGTCAGCGGAAAGTCTTAATGGCAGCCATTCGCAAACGCGCCGGACTATTAGCCCATGTGATTCGCCGCTTTTCTTTTTTTTTTTACGGCCGGTAAAATAACTTACACCGGAAAACTCGATGGAAAATACTGTGAAAGTCGTTCGACGCCCAAGCTTACCGGTCGACGAACAAAAAGACTTGTTACTCGATTTTTACGAAAACTGCGATAACTTCGTTGAACTTCCGGTAAGTGCATTGATTTAAGGGAAACAGGCAGACCGCTGTTCGAGACTTTTACACAGGGCGATCCGTAACCGGTGCTGCGATCGAACTGAGAGTGATTCTACATAAAAAACAAGTCGAGAAACTTTTTTCCTGAGAAAATAGAGTTTGAAAACATTGTGTAGATGCTATTCCTATTTTTTTTTGTAGAGAACAAAGGCTCGTACGAAAACATTTCACTACACTTTCGACGTATTGTTTTACGCAGAATCATCACTTTCCAGTTGCACCGTCGGTTGTGAAAGAACGATTGCTTTATTTCTACCGAGATTTGAAAAATTGTGGACAGAAGAAACGAAAGACAATTATTGAAGAGGCAGCTGTGGCAACATCCCAGCACGTTTCTCCAAGTTCTTAAACAAGTAATTGTAGTTTGAAATCTTCGAAAAGTTTAAACACATTTATTTTCTCTTCTTCTTGAAGGGTTTACGAAAATACCGAACTGAAGATCGACTCGAAGTAATTGCGGCGTGCTCGTAGTAGGTTCCCCTTGAGAAATGAATCTTAATTTAAATTTGTTAAAGTTCTTGTTTTCTAAACAGGAATTTAATAGTCTGTGCTTCCGTACTGGGCCGAGAGAGTCGTGGATATAATTGCTTTCCGTTTCTCCTGCATATTTCTACTGCATAATTTTTCGATGAAAAAAATTATATAATCCTCTTTTTCTCGGAATTTGCTGTTTTCTATTCGGAACACTGAAGGTAACCCATGCATCTCGATGAAAAAGAAACGTAACAAACAAACGGATTACAGGTCTGTATGTCTTTCTGGCAGCAACGCAATATTTGTTTGAAAAAACGTTTTCGTACAACAAACAACTTTGTAGCCGTCACGAGACTGCGGATTTGATGCATTTATGACAAAAATGGGTACACACAATTTAAAGCAACGAACGTGTTAAAATCATTTAATTACATCAGTGTATTTTAGTCAGCTTAACAAAAAAATTAAGCTTAATACAAATAATTTATTTGGCTCTGTGTCTTGCAATCAATGCAAACAATTATTATTTTGCATAAAGATTCCCAGTTTATACGAGACTCCATTTCATTACGGATTCAGTTTCATCAAGAAAACAAATCCTCTAACGTTGAATCGTCCTCTAACTCGTTTCCCCAAGGTTAAATTTTGATGATATACAATCCGGTCGGGTCTTTGACCGGATTGTTCACGCCTCCACGTCAGATCCCAACAACGGAGGGCCTCATTTATCGCGGCCATCCGTTTCTGGAGAAAATGACAGCCGTCGGGCGTTAAATAATTTCGTGGCAGACAGTCGGAGCTCGCGTTTTACCATAATCGATCAAGCCAACCAGGAAACGATTCGTCTTCATTCCGGTTCGCTCCGCGGAACATAATTTTTCACCTGGTCCCCCATCGGTTTGGTCGTCGGTCGGGCCGGTTCGGTTTCAGTTTCCGGCGCGGGTGCCGGATAGATGAGCACCTTTCCACCGCGAGTAAGCAAAACAGATACCTTGGCATGAAGCGTGTCGAGAGATAGAGAGAGAGGGGTAATCCCATTGTTAAGCGAGGCGCCAAAATGGAAATGACAAGCCGCACACAAACGACGTCGGCGACGACGACGGGACCGATGGGATGCCCAACCGTGTCTCTTGTTCACTTCGCGCTTATTCACACGCACGAACGGCGTGTGAAGAGCTTTCGAGGCCTGTCCGTGTTCCCAGGGACACGGGCGAAACGGAGGACAAGGCTTTTCCGGCTGTATCGTACGTTTACTAAAGTACTTGGAAACGCTGCTACGCCCTGGCGGACCACTGTGTTGCCAGAGTTGCTGCTACAACGCGCCACTCGACCATCCGTGCGAGCTGTTATGCCGTCGTTCCTGCCCGCTGGGAGGGGCTTTACTTTGAAATACCGGCTCCACGGAATCCTCCCGCGCTCCTTACGTGCCCCGGTCACGGCTTACGGAATCTTTTTTCCCTGTCGAACAATCGGCCCGGCGAAACGGGACCAGGAAAGAGATTCCTCCTCTAACGGATCTCGTAAAACGAATCGTTGCCCGGTACCTTTTTACTAGCGACGCGATTATGGCCCACCTGCCCGGGTAACGTCCTTCCAGCGCTGCTGCAAGGACCTCTCTTCTATTATACAGAGTGTTGCCGATCTGCCGCTTTCAAGCCACAAAGGAATCCGCATGAAAAAAGAAGTCGGAAAGAAACGTTAGTGTTCCTCAATTTGAGGCTGCGTGAATAAAATTAATTTTCTTTTATTGAGCCACTGAAACCTGTTATAGGTTTATTTCGGCTTTAAAAATTTTGTTTTTACAGTAGTCTTACAGTTAGTGTACAATGACAGAATTAATAATCTCTAGAGGTGAAGATTGCAGTCGCATAAAAATTGAAAGAATTTTCAAGATAGTTTCACTTTATTTATTTATGCTTTGAACTTCTTATGTCCGGTAAGAGCGTATCTCTTAAAAGTCAACCAATGAGGAGGAGGTAAGGATAATGTAAACAAACGCAGATGTCTTTAATACACCTTAGCTGAATGTTTGTCAGTTTTTTTTCTGGCAATGGATAGAATAGAGCTTTCCGAGATGAATGCAGCGTATGAGAAACCATCAATTTGGTACCGCATGGAGAACGGAAAACGCCATCACCGTACTACCTTGGCTATCCTAATCCCCTGATGCAAACCCAATAGAAAATGTGCGGTTCGTAACGAAGGGCAAGCTGAGAGGGAGACATATTAACAAAATAAGATGTTTTGGACACCATATTCTTAATAAGTAATTAAAGACGCATATAAAGTTTTTTGGAAATATATTAATATTTACAAAAATATCGTTGACATGCTCTTGTGGGACAGACTGTATATATTTATACATATGTATTAGAACGCTGAGGATTTTCGAGTTTTCCATTTCGCGAGTTAAATCTGCTGGGACGATGCACGTAAAAGGTCACGGCTCACGAATCGGAGCGCGCGGATCAGACTAGCCTCGAGCTTCTTAAGGATTCCGCGATGGTACGAATCAAAGGGACCTGGGGGGGAAAGAGGATCAGGGAAAAAGGGAGAAAAGATTCCACGAAATTGCGTGGGTCATCGCTTTCCCTTCCCGTTCGTCGCCGTTGGGAATTGTAACGAGGGGACACGTTCGCCCGGATTTTGTTTTCAACACCGCGAATAAACGGGAACGTTAAATTAACCGTGACCGCTTCCGCTGATAATATTCACGGGATCGCACCGCGCCGGCATAGCACGGCGATTTGCTCGATCGACTCGGCTCTTGATCGTGAAACGATGCACCAGCGATCGCAAGGATTCCTTGGGAACTCGTGCCGAATAATCGGCAATCCTGCGCGAAGTTAACTTTCAAAGGCAATTCTATTGGCAGCCAAACTTCTGCGGAAAGATTCGAGGATCTCCTAAAATATCTTCCTCACACTAGAATCTGTTCCGGAGGAATAAGATTATACTTTGAGCGACGCGTAACGTGTGCTCTAAATTTTTTTAAGAATTCGTGAACGATCGTCTTCTTCAACTCTGGAAAGTTGCTCTTAAAATGTGCTACTATTGACCTTTCGCAAAATAAAAATTGTTTATGTCGATTGAAAGAAATAGAAACTAAATTGAACGTTATTTGCTCTCTTGATGATTTTAATAGAATTTATTACTCTCAGCGTGGCCAATCACACCTATGAAAATTATCCGTTGTCCGAGGGTTAAGTTAGAGAAATCAAGAAATAGTATGAATTTGATTTCTATTCGAATAATGATAGTGATTGTACTGTAAACCGAATAAAAATAATGAATAATGTCTTACTCAGATCATCGTCATTCGACGATCGTCAAAACTGATTCGGTACCGGAAATATTTTGTGAATCAATCATTGTTAAATTTCATATATTATTCTGTTTCGTTGTTCATCTTAGTTGTTCGATTGAATTCGTCGGAACGAGAGCGACGCAAAATGTCGACACGGAAAGTTTTCGACAAGTGGAGATCGTCGATCGGTTGCTGGTAGGTGAACAACAGGTGATTTCCTGACACCTTCGCGTATCAAGACGACCGATTTAGATTCGCCCGTAGCGGAGTATGCTCTGTTCGGAAGCCACGAAGCGTTTCCGAATAAGCCGTAATTGACAAACAAAAGCCCGGCCGCGGAAATAGAAAACGGAGAAGCACGAAGAACGAGCATCGAGCGGTTTCTCCGTTTCGCGCTCGAAGAAAGGAATTCCATTGGAGCGGAGACAATGCGGGAGGAATCGATTCGCCTCGATGGAATTCTAGGGAAACGAGCCGACTCGTTTCGTTTCGATCCCGGCCGAGCCGCTGCTCGAATTCTGTCAGAGCCAATCTTCCGCAGCTAACCTCGTCTCGCACTTTAATCCGGGACATTCAGGTAAACGAAGGAAAGAAACTTGCGGATGCTCGAGGAATGCCGGTCGATCGAGCGTCGCCATAGTGCTCGATTTTTCTAAAAGCCGCAGTACTGGATTAACAGATACAAGTCTCCTTATACAGGGCTTATTGTAATTTAACTAAAAGTCTCTATTTTTTTATAACTTTTTTATAACTCCTGTCTCTAATTTTTTCATAAAGCAGGTTGGTAATTCATTACCGTTATTTTGAATTTTGTATTTAAATCTAATTTTCAGTACTTTCATATTGAAAACTCTTTCAAAAATTTACAGTCGCAGTTGTTTCTTCTTTCTTGAAAAGGATCCATATAGGGATCGAAACGTTGAAAGTTTAACCAAACTAGCACGACTGCTTTAATTGAATACTGATCGAACCTTTGAGCCGATATCACGTAGACTTCTTGTTATTAACTAAAAGTGTTTTGAACAAAAGTTAGAGTTTCGTTGGCACATAAATGAAGAAATGAAACAACGATTTTCGAATACTAATTTCAACAGAGATGGAGTTCCAGTGTTTGTTATTTGTACAGGTCACCTACGAAAAATTCGCATTATAAATAACGAGTAGCCAGCCGAAAAGAACCGGCGTAGGAAGTTGTCCTTGGTCGTTAACGCGGTTAACGAGCCCGTGTAACGTAATCGAAGCAATTTGCGCGTTGTCCCCGTAATATCGTCGAAACGTTTTGGCACTGTTTCTGAATCAGCGCGATTACAAACGGAATCGCGCACGCGAAACACGATTGTTTAGCCAGCACGCTCCTGATGCGGAGCATCATTAGCGCGAGTGTAAATACCACGGTTGGCTATTTCGCGGGCTGTATGCAGTAAATCAGAGACTTGCGACGCGGAAATGAAGTTGCTCTCGGTGCTCCTTCACTCGTAATATCTTAATCGTAATCGCGAGGAGGAAGAAAAAAAAATGGCATTATTTCTACCGTCCGAGCACTCCTGCAGCGCGTTCCATTTCTGCTACGCGGTACGAAATGATGATTCTACTCTTAACACACGGGTCGGAGAATCAAGCGGTTCTGCAAACAATAGTTGTTGTTATTTCTACACAGTATATCTGTTTATCTCGTATATAACAACTGCGAATCTATCTCCCCACAAAATACCCATAAATGTTTCTAAGTATAAAGAAATAGTGTTGTAGTCATATATTGTAATCGCCACTGACCTTGATGTTGATGCGACCTGTATAAATAAATAAATATAAATAAGTATCTCTGTTTCTGGTTACGTTGGTCAATGTATAATTATTAAAAATGAGCAGATGTAATTTGAAACAGTAAAAATTATTTTACTGTTTAATTAAAATAGAAGAATTTTAAAATACTATTATTTTGAATACATTAAACATGTTAACAGATAGAAAATAAATTCCTTGTTCACTCTAGTTTGTTGCAAAGATCCGCTGTCTAATAATTATAATTTAATTTTTAATTACAATATCTTCCCCGGTTATTTTCTCTCTTAAACAGTGCGTTCTTATAACCTTGAATGAGATCGTTCTGGGACAGACATACCTAAATAATAAAATATATTTCAGTATAAAAAAATAGAGGTTTTACATTGAAATTTCGGACGCACATCCAAGTACAAGGAAAGGTCTCAATGGTGAGATTAGAGAAAACAGAGTAGATTTTATGTGAACTACTTAAAAGTACAACAAACTGTGGTTTGGGGCGAAGCTTCAAATGTGACAGCTTGCATAATACAAATATCTGGCAAATCAGACAAGAAGCTAGAAAATCAGAGTTTAGACGGAACATTCGAAGGTCCGTCAGACGCGTGCGTGTGACAAGTCAGTCAGGGGAGCGTTGAAGCAAATGATTCCAAAGTTCTGGATGATGGATCACGCATCCGTCGTCGGGTGGGTTGATAAATCGCTGGCTGGTTGCATACGGAATGTGGGATTTTCAATTAAATATATACGTTACTGGGATATTCGAGCAGCACAGCCGAAGAACTGTTCCGTGGCTAACAAAGCGTAAGGCTCTGAACAGCTCCTGCGTGGGCATCGCGGACATGAGTCACGATCAGTCTTCCGGGGCTTTCCTCGTCCAAGAGTTTACGTACACCGTGTACCTGTCCCGGAGGTCTGTCGGTGTCCGCCTGTCGACTACAACGGCGACGATTTCGCTGGGAATCCGTGTAAGCCGACGATTTGCAGCGCGACAGTTTAAGGTACGTGCCCGCACGAACTAACGATGGAATGACTAACGGATCCAGGAATCCTTAATATCCCGTCGTATTTCGGCGGAACGTCGTCCAACGGTGGCGTGACGATGCTTTCTGCCCCCCTGAAGTTGAAAGGGGGAGACAACGGTGGATATCTCCTCACCCCTCCTCCCCCAATGTCGTCAGGGAGGTAATCGATTGACCGTGCATTCGGCGAGCCCACCTGGCCGGGACGCATCGCGCGAGTTTATTGTTGGAAACAGCCCCGATTCGCATGAATATTTCAATAGGGCAGCTCCGGCACAGATAAATGGATAGTTAGTGAGCTTTATTTTCGCTGTTTCTCCTCACACCGCTATACCGCCTGTAGTGTGGGGCGAAACGACCTGACGCCAGTCAAAAATCTGTAACTTTGCTTCTGCTTTCTATACTCTATTGAAATTTTGGTTATCATATAGAAAAGGTCTGCGTACTCCGATTTTGATGAAATTTTAATATGTTATGCAGCAACACATTCGGAACAACTTTTTCCTTTTAAAATATAGGGGGGCCGCTTTTAGTTTTTGAGATATTTACAAAAAACTATTGCGAATACTGTATTGAATTGTTCAGGAATACGAAAAATTCAATACAGCATTAGCGATCGTCTTTTGCAAATATCTCGAAAATTAAAAGCGACCTCCCTATATTGGAACAGGAAAAAGTTGTTCAAAATGTCGAAATCTATAACATATTAAAATTTCATCAAAAACTGAGTACGCAGACCTTTTCTATATAATTACCGAATTTTTCGCAACATAATCATTACTAGACTGCAGATTTTATGGAATTTATAAAAAAAAAATTGCACATACAATTTCAAACAGCGAACATTTTTCGAACAGCGATTCATTTCAGATTAGTGCGAAATGGAGTCAAGAATAAATTAATGCAACCTTGTAAATTAATCTCAATTGATAATTGATAGAAATTATTCGATAGTAAATTAATAGAAATATGGAATGGAATTGGAATACTAATGGTTTCTCAAGTTAAAACAAATGTAAAAAGCTCCTTTATAATTCAAAAAGGAAGTGGTTTCATTGGTTCTATTTTGCTCCTCACTGTAAGATTCCTTGCCTGAATTCTTTCTCTAGATTCAGTGTCTGGACCACGGTGCAAACTACTGATTCCATCTGTCCCCGTTGAGGCAGCGTGGAAAAAAGCGAGGAAGGACGAGAAAACTATATTGATTTTAGTAGCTGTTTCTTTGCGGAATGATTCGCGACAGTATCCTGGTTTTACTGGCCGAGGATGTTCATTCCGTGAACGTATGAAAGCGAAACGATTCTTCGTCTTCCTCCCCCCCCATGAATCCCATATCCCCCGACGCGGAAGACACTTGACCCAACACCTTCGTAAAACGAGCAGTAAAGAAGATTTACAGCGCTGCTATTTTGGGGAGGACATTGCGAGTTGCTCGTCTTCGGTGGTCCATAATTACGTCGCCTACAGCTGTGGCCGGTGACAGTCCAATATATATTCCGAGTATCAATCAATTTAATAGCACGCGTTTGATTCGCTGCCATAAAAATAAAGTTGGTTCGATACACTTAGGACTCGACAGCGATGCCTTGAAAAACGCTCGTTTATGGGCATCGACTGAGAACGTTCGCCGATGTTTGCAGTTTCACCCTTTGACGCCACGAACCTTTTTGAAAATGGGGAGACAAACGCGTTCGAATAACGAAAACCCACTTTTTAAATATTTCTGATGTCGAAATGTTACCAAAAATAAATGGTTTTTGGAAGAGGTCGAAAAATTACTTGTTTTTATAATACATATAAAATGAAATGTTATCATTTCTTTTAAATGTTATTAATTTCCCTGCACTTTAATCAGAGGAGAATTGGAGAAAGGCTGTAGTGTTGAGGTGTGAAGGTTAGAGAAAACACCAGAGTACATGAAGAGAGGATTGAAAGGAGAGAAATGGGGCAGAGTAGCGAGATATAGATATTGAAATGAAATGAGGGGATGGAGATACTGAGAAGAAAAAGAAGGGATGCAGGGGAAGTTAAAAAAGATATTAGCTAAAGAAAGACTGGGAGAGGGGTGGATGGCAAAGTTAGATAGAGAGAAAAAGGAAAAGCAGGATGGAAAATGTGAATAAGAGAAGACGAGAAAAAAGGATAAGAATGGAAGGATGAGAGTGCGATAGGGTAGGAGTGAAGGAATATAAGAGAGACGACAGGGTGAAAATAAAGAAAAGAATTGTAAAGGGAACGGGATCTCTTTGTGTCTTGTAAGGGAACAAATATATTACACATATACATATCTACATTTAAAGGAAAAATTCAAATAAATTCAAGTGATAGATCAGATTTTACGAAGAAATATAAAATTGCAATAATCGTGATGATAATCTTTATGCAATTTTTCTATCTGTTCATAATAATTTGATCTTGCTGTGGGCGTAGGGGTTGCATGTGGGGCAGTTGATTTCTGGGATCGATGGCGAATCCTCTGGAACAATAAAACCGCAAAAATCAGGCGTGCTCTGAAATCTCACGATCGGAAGCTTGGAGATCGAGTGGAATGGTAGTTGGCCGCATTTGGTGACCGTGCGACTGATTGGTCCGTTCCGTGACCGAGGATTCTGATCGTTAGTTTCATCACGTTGCATGAAAACTGCTTTCCCCATTTTTCTGCTCGACTTTCTATCGTCGTGGGAGCGACAGAGGGTCGCGATTGAAACGCGAACAGGCATCAGCTGGTGCGACGATCGAGAAGGGAGAGCACGGATCGGTTTCACCTCCTCGATCGGCAGACGTCCAAGTGAAACAAGATCAAAAGCGTCTTTTCGGGACGTGCTTAACCGGTCTAGTTGGCCACCGTTGCCAACCTCGTAGCGAGAAACAATTAGAGGATCGTTAAAACGGTAACGATCCGCTAACGATCGCTGACGTTAATGGCGGGGACGGGATCGATACAATTTTAAAGGCTGGTAATCGTTTCCAACTGCCGCATAATATCTCTTTCCATTGTTGTCCGCGGAAGACTGCGAATTAGTTGTTTTACCTCCGCTGCGGATATCTACCAGGTGTCCCGAAGTACCGTGATTTTTTAAAAAATAATTTCCACACTTTTACAGAAATTTGTTTTACACGGAAGATTTCTTTGTTCAATTTTTTATTCCCTTCTGTTTAAACTTTTTTTTTTGCTTGCTGTTTTACTACAGGGCTGAAATTTGTCGATGCCAGTGTGCAGTAAAGTTTCAACTGGGAGCAACAAAAAAATTGTAATAAGAACTTTACGGGAATGCAGGAGCAAGCACTAAACCAAAACAATGGATCAATTAAATTTGCCTCGTTCCAGCTATCGCGACTCCCTGTCGTAAAGAAACATCGACGTAATTAATCTTTCTGCTTAACTTCGTCGTTACGAGTGTGATGTATTCTTAAACATTGATTTTCGTTGTTAACCCTCAGCTATCCCTCGTGACAGTTTGACAGTCTTCCCGGAATAAGTTATACAGTTCTGTAAAAACCTCAGAGATGTAGATGTTAACTGATCAATTTGAAAAAGTTCTTCCGATTGAACCACTAATAGCATAATAACTTAAGCTGATCACGCTTCGGTCCACAGTAGAAATGTGGCTTATACGAGTTGGATCATTCAACAAATTTCCATAAGCTCCGCAGTGGCAGTAATAACTGTACCCTTTGAATCTAAACACTGCAAAGCATTGAAGCGGATTCAGATAGTACGGAAAGCATCGAGTATTCTCTTTCGAACGGTACACCTGAATCTCGTGGTTGATTGCCGGCACACAAGTCCACCAGTGTTATTTTACAAGTGAGAGCCACAGCCCTGGTCGAGCTTTCCAGCGGATAAAAAATTTGATTTTCCACAAAGGCATCGTCGGCGAGCGTGCTCTTTCATCACCGATTGAGTAAAGTATCGCCAGCCGGTGTACATTTAATTAAATCGAATGTAACCGTTGAACCGGTCACTCGTTGTTTAATCGAAACGATGAATCATTTAGAACCGTGTTTCTAATCAGCGAGAGCTCGAATTTTTGTCGGAAAATCGTTTCCAATTGTCGCGAGATCGACGCGAAAAGTTGTAGAATTATTCACACGAATTTTGTTCGCATTGTTCATACAAATTCTTTTATCAAATATACACAGAGTATAAAATACTTTATAATCCAATGGTTTGTATTTTGTTATCATTCTTTATTCACAAGGAGTTTTGTGCTTCACTTACAAAGGAGCGTAATTCTTTAAGCGGAAAGTTTTCATTCGAGACCTATCTTTTAAAAGGCGTATGGAAAGTTTTTTAATTTAAAGCGGGTGCTATCTCCAAGGCACTGAATTTTAATAACACGCTAATTTTCATACCGAGGTATGTACGAGAAAAAGGATTTTGGGATATTAAAATCTTTTTGCGCTTTACTGCTGAAAACAATTACTTCCATTTTCGGTTGTACATTCACTATGAGTTACGTAAAGAATTGAAATGGCTGCTGAAAATTATGCAATCAACAAGAAATCCTCGCGAGCACTCCTCGCAGTGTTAAGCAACTCATTGGGAGATTCAAATTTAAGTGGAAGCTTTTTCAGAAAGTTTCACTTTATTCTTCGCGGAAGAAGCGCGAGAAGACTGTTTCAAAACGTGCGATTACTAAAAACTTGCGAAACTGTTTTTAGGCAAATTGCAACAGTTGAAAACCCCCACAGTGTTTAAAACTGAACATGATTTTTCAGGAAATTCCGATTATGAGACAAAATAATATTTTAAACAAAAGTGAATCATTTTTTAAAATGTTTATTCTTTAAAAAATAAAGGTCACCTTTCAATTCAATATATATTTTTTTTATTAAAGACCAATATATATTTTGTGACTTTACAATACTGAATCCAACGAACGACAATGTTAGACCCTTAAACTTTGAAATAGTGCTAAAATCTTAATGAATTTCTGTATCGGTGCGGAAAGGGTAACTTTTTCCTCTCGTACGAAAAACGATTAGAAAGTGACGGGAGCACGTCGCTCCAGAAAAATGAATCGAACACACAGAATCGATTGGCACGTGCTCGCAAAAATCATTTGTTCGAGCCATCCGGCTACAGGGGCCACGTTCTACAAAATATAATATTGAACGTTTCCGCGGGTGGCAAAGAAAGTGTCACGTAATTGGCGAATATTTTCCTATAAAAGCCCGGCCGAATGTTCAGTTCGCCATTAGCCTGTCGCATCATTAGGGGAGCAGGTTAACGTTGTGCGACTTCCGCAAATACTGATGGAGCCCAAGGTATGCCGGGCGGACTGAAATAAAAGTGTATATATTCAGAGACGTCTTTTGCTACGGGAACATTCATATCTCGTCCCCGGAATTCCGGACGCGGACGTGCTACTCTATTTTCTTCTGTATTATCTAACAATGTTATGTAATCGTGGCTCGTTTTTTCCCGATTATTCCAGGTCCCGCTTTTGATTCCGCTGATCGCGTCGATTGTCGCGGTGACGAATGCCGCGTTCGCACATGCATCGGCTGCTGACATAACGAGGACGGATTCGGCAGATAAAGGCGGCCGTGATAACAGGGATCACGAAGTTAATGCGCACGAGGAACACGGTCCCGGGGACAGATACAATCGTCAGAGTTACAAAGATGGTAACGCGTTTGGTAAAGGCAACACGGAAACTCTCTTTGTTCCACGGGATGGTTCTCTTGCTAAAGCTCCCAAAGGATCTGACGCGATCCTTTTGCCTTTTGTGGACAGAAACACACCGGCTATACAGGCTTGGTCCACCTAAATGTGGACATCTAAATATCTTCATGTATTTATAACGAAATTGAGAAGATGAAATTATTATTTCTTGCAATTGAAGCAGACAATTTTTAATTTGCATAAAGATCCGCAGTCTACTGATGACACAACAAACGTTTTTAATGCAATGTAAATGGTATCACAATGCTTTGCAAATTTTATTTTACTCTCAATGTCATTTTTTTTATATTATTAAATATAAAATTCTAATATTATTGATATTTTGCATATTCTAGTTGAAATTAAAATGCATTCAGAGATTTTAATAGCATGATCTTGAATTGCACTCATTTTATTCAAATTCGGATGCAAACGATTGTTTGTTATCGAAGGGCCTATGTTATAAAATAAAAATGTGTGTAACAGAATAGTGTATAATTTGAAAAAATTTGACTTGCTTACAAGGTAATTTTTATATAATAAATTTCCGTGGAACACTGTTTCCAGGAAGTATTGCTTCAAGGTATGATTCCTTGGGACCGAACCTGAGCGGAGGAGGGCATCGAAATGGTCCGAATCAAGGCGTGAAAGGTGCCGGAGGCGATTCTGATGACTACAGTCATGACTACAATACAGATTACCGTCACAGTCACGGCTATCGTAGTTATCATCGTCATTCCGATGGCGGCAAGAACGGTGACGATGGTTATCATGGCCACTACCGTGTTCATTTCGATGACGAGGGCAAAGACAACGGAAATCGCGGAGTTGATCAGGATGATTACAAACAATACCATTATAACAATGGATTCGAAATTCATTTTGGAGATGGTGGGAAAGAGGATGGCGGTGAGCCCAGTAATAAACAGGGTCTTAACGATGACTATAATAAAGGTGTCGATAACCACGGACCCGATTATCACTACGCGTACACAGAGGGCGGTGGTAACCACGGGAAAGATTACCCTAACTTCGGGGATGATCGTCATTATCGTCACCATGAGCGAGACCATGATCACTGGACCTATCGTTACGGGGTTGTTCATAGTGACCACTAGATTGTAATAGTCAACGAAAATTGTGCTGATCGCGTTTTTGACAGACGTACTACGGTAACGATTATATTTATGATTAAAATGATAATACTAAATCGATTTTCACTCTATTCTACCGATTGAAGCGTACAATGTTCGGAATTTTCTTAATTATAAAATCGTGAGGGAATTTGGTTAACAAAGCTCGCATGTTCGCTAAAAAGAAAGCTTTCCGTTCGAAAATGTTAACGCAGACTGATAGTAGATAAGTTATTAAAGAATTATATCGAATGGAAAACTCGAACAATAATTTGCCAAACAGGAAGTACTTTCGTAGCGCAATGCTCAATATGTTTCCCATTTTGTATTAATACCTCCCCTATTAGTCTCGTTATGCTCGATATCGACATTTCATACAATCGACGTCCGATATTACAATTTTAAATATAATTCTAACATGCAAGGTACATTACGCCGATTTTAATTATGCCACGTTCGCCGTGTCAAATTCAAAAGCTCGCCAGTTCTGACGCCCATATTAATTTTACAAAAACTCCAATTAAACGGGGTAATGTGTATTTTGTATAGAACTGTTAAGTTCATTCGATTTTACTCGCAGCGCGATTTAACAACGAGGAGGAAAATCATTCCTGATGGAAAAAGGAACGAATGTACGTCCATTAGTCGTAATAAATACAACTTGAAGATAATGAGAGTGTTCTTGAATATTCGCGGCTGTAATTTCAGATAATATTATTATGCTCGTTACGGGAGCGGGGAGGATAAAAATATTGCGCAATCGATGTCTGTGGCGGGCGGGTCGCAGCCATAATCGGCCGGCGATATTCAACGATGAATATTTCTGCGGCAAAATTGACACGCGTGTTCTGTGCATGACGCAGATGAAGAGAATTGACGAGAAGCAACATTACAGAGGCACCGAGGGATGGATAATCAAAGATTGATGTTTGCGCCTGCCGCGGCTCGTCCAATATCAGTCAGACCGGGTGATTGATCGGAACATCGAAACCTTTTATGGATAGACTGTCTGAAAATCCGCAAGGTTATTCCGTTACACGAAGAAAGAATGAACGAGTGTACCTGGACCCCTCCATTTCCGTCATCTCAACTCCTTTCGCGATCGACGATGAAACAGATATTCTACATAAACGAATATTCTCGACTAGATTCACGAGACCAGCATAATTTTCGACGCCACGAGGAAAGTCATTATGTACTAGACTGCGGTTTCTTTTGCATTTATGACAAAAATCGATAGGTACAAAATAATGCAGCGGAGATATGAAGATTTAAGGACGTCAGTGTAATAGTTGCAGTAATTATATAGAAAGGCTTTGCGTACTCCGATTTTGATGAAATTTTAATATGTTATGCAGCAACACATTCTGAACAACTTTTTCCTTTTCCAATTTAGGGGGGTCGCTTTTAGTTTTTGAGATATTTGCAAAAACCTATCGCGAATACTGTATTGAATTTTTCGTATTCCTGCATGCTACAGTATTAGCGATAGTCTTTTGTAAATATCTCAAAAACTAAAAGCGACTCCCTTATATTGGAAAAGTAAAAAGTTGTTCGAAATGTCGAAATCTATAACATATTAAAATTTCATCAAAATCGGAGTACGCAGACCTTTTCTATATAATTATTTTTATTTTTCATAAAGATCCTCAGTCTAAAAATTAATGATTGACCGCAGCAGTGGTTTGTCACTTCCAGTTGTATTATTTCGAAATTATTCAAAATTATCAATACAGTGGAACTTCCCTTACTGAAAGGGGACGGTTTTGTCTCAATTGAGAGAAACGAGCCCACCACTGACCTAAGGGAAGTACTGACTGAGAACATGAAGAATAAATAGAAAAATACTTGAGTCTAACTACTTTCCTAATATTGTTCCTTACAAACATTAAATCGCTCATCTTCCTCTAGACTTGCGAAATCAGAACGCGGAACTGCAGAAATGATTCACAAAAAGGAAACAAGTTAACAACTTCAGAATAGGACATTCACATAGCACAGACTCCCATGCTGTAACAAAACAGGAGACAAAACTTTGTAACCGACGCTGTAACGTTAATATCAACACGGAATACATTGCGGTTGGCCCAAATTCAGAAATGTGAGAAGAAAATTCAGAAGAGCCCCACAAGCATTCTGTTATCATTAAACAAGAGCACACACTGTAAAACAGAGATCCTGTAAGTTCTGAATTGATTAAGGGGATTTTGCATGTGTAGGAGACGCTGTTAAAACAACTTCGATGATTTACATGATAACTCACTGATAATGCAAACACGAAAGTATTCGAAGAGTGGTCCGAGCAAATTTATTTTCAATTCCAGCGGTGGTGGCAGAGTTGAATGAGACACCGGGTGTATTGAGACCGATTGGAACCAATGGAAATTTTCAATACTTTGCGAAGAGCCCTGTTAGACTTCCAAGTAAAATGAAAAGTCTGGATAGTTCTGGTTCGGTCTGCCAGCGATTTGTCAAGGCGAAGTGCTGAACAAGTTAAACAATTTATGTGAAGAACTCGACGATGACATGTCCATGGGACATAGGAAGGAAGCATCGATTCTCGAAGACGTTCCTTCGACAACCGGGACGGAAGTAGGAAGTATCTCCCCCTTCCCGTGCCCACGGGCGGAAACAAATTATCTGTAATCGATGATCAATCGGTCTGGCCGGAGTTCAAACTTTCGAACCTGACGACTCGTGGAAACGGTTCCGTCGTTAGGAAATTATAGTCGGGTCTCGAATATGTACCAGCGGTACTTAGAAAGTAATTACTCCGAGCGAGGACGGCAACAAAAAGCCCCCTGCATTCGACGACGTCACTTTTAAATTTATACCAACCCGGTTGGTACACACGACCGTCAAACGTTATCATAAATCGAGGATATAGCATACATGGAACGCGTTACGTTTATTACTTCTTCGTAATGAGAGGTTATGAGAGTCGCTGGAAATTTTTCAGTTGAGTTGCCATTCAGATTTTCAAATATCAACTGAACAAACGGGAAGCTTTCTCCTGTGAGAACGATTTTCCCATCGGGAGCTGTTGAGCTCAAATAATAATATATATATAACCGCGATTCCTTTAAATAAAATAAATGAATAAACGAAAGACGGGGGAAAAAGAGATAATAAAAAGAGAGGGAGAGAGGGTGCAGAGATCAGAAGAGCCACGTTTCGCGATTAAATAAGCTACAAATGAGATTTCGCCGGCAGCTCTTCGCATTATTGGAATAAAATTCCAGTGGAGTGTTGGTGTGGACGTCACGAGTGTTCCTCGGCGGCGACCCGACGGAATTCTCCGGGAAAAATGGTTTCCAGGTACACGGGAAATTTTTCCGCGGCGAAATGAAGATATCTCGGACGGACGATGGTTCTGGATGACCTTTCACCGTTTCGTGAAATTATAGCGGCATTCGTTTCCCCCTTTTGTGTCTCGCCGGCTGAATAGTAACGTCTAGGAAAACTTTCGTACGACTGAGAGGACCGCTTTACACCGCGGAACAATGAGCGGGGCCGCGAGATTCCGCGCTTTGAAAGGAGACCGGGTACCGCGGGTCCCTTCCGCGGTAAAAGCGTCCGAGCAAATTTATTTCCGGCCGGTCGACCCGACCCGCTGCTGCGCCGCCAGTCGGGTCCGAACTTCGGGTAAAAATCCCCGCCGCCGTCTAACCTGCTCGATCAGCCCCTCCCTCTTAAGGACAGTAGTCCCTGTAAATGGTTTTTACCACGTTTTTATTAGCTCTCTTGTTTCTTAGCAATTTATTGCAAAGAGACCAATGCGGCAATCCTTCCGGAATTTTACAGGTACTTTATCCAACATTCTAACAAGTAAACACTAATTATTTTTTTTTTAAATAAGGGTTTAACGTCGCATCAACTGCATGGTTATTAGCGACGATTACAAATTTTATTATAACGTAATTAGACTTATTAATTTCCTTTCTGAAACGCCTAATAATATTTTTACTAGCCGGCGGATCTTTATACAATTATGAGTCTTGAAAATTTTTTAAAAATTGTAGGATATATCTGTGATTGTCAGGAAAAACGACCCATGTCATATATCTTCACTTTCGAAATATATTTTTTTTATTATAGAAAATCTCATACGAGATTTATTTCAACATGGTGAAGAATACAAATCGAAAATTACAATAGTAGGATATTGAAAGTACAAAAACACTATATAGAAAATATGATAACCGAACACAGTACATATTTTACGCATTCACATCTATCCAATCTGTACAACACAAAATCAAATTCTCAGTTTATATTTGTTCAAAAACGTATAGATTAGAAGACAGGCCACAATATTTGGTCGGGCCATTTAAAGTTTTGATCACTAATGCATTATTGTTTTGAGCCTTTCGAATGTGTTCTGATGACTTTTTTCCTTAAGTACATACGTAATTCCTATACTATAAAACTCAATTAATGCATAAGCTCGAATTTTTTTAAAATTGTGACAAGTTTTTCCTTGCAACCACGAATGTAAGGTTTGAAATACCAACAGGGAAATTGTTATTTTTATCTGTGTCCATTGTGGAACGTATTATGCGAGTTCTCGAGCTGGTGGCTTCCTGACCGGTCCCGATGATCGGGTACGCCCGACATTTTCGGGTTCTCGCGCACCTTTGGTAATTAGCCTGGTCCTGGAAAACCGAATCCTCGAAACTAGCCGGGCCCCGTCAACCGGATCTCCGCAGGATCACTAATTTGTCACGATGATGTATTGTGATGGCGTAATTAGAAGTTGTCGCCTCATGAATTACAACAACGCGCGAGCAATTCTTGGCTTACCGCGCGATCCGCACACTCTTGTACATTCCTGAGGAACGTGACACAATTGGGCTATTACGGCCATTCGTTATACCGTAATTGTATTCAGCTTAATTTCGTGTTGCGTTTTCGCAGCCGGAAACAATGGTGTCCCCTGACGTTACTGCATTGTCATTACCGGGAGAGAGAGACCCAGCCTTGCAGGACCTGCCCGCATGCGCCAGACACTGCATTATCAGCTGCTTTCGGGCTACGTAATTCGAATAACCGAATATTTCTTTTGTGACAATCCTCCGGGGAGTTCCGTACTCGTTGAATAAACGATCGACCACGCGAAAACTGGTTTCTCCGTTCGCCGGTGTAAACGCAATTTCAGCGGAAATGGGTCGAGGATTATTCTTATAGCTTTTCAAAGTAATTGCAGATATTTTGAAATTAATGGAACTTTGCCGACCCGTACGTTAATAACCCATTCACATCAGTCGCGTGTTTACGCTCGTTGCGACAGGACGTTCCGCGTGTTGT
>CM052324.1:10614043-10639276 GCA_028455615.1 Lasioglossum zephyrum | reverse complement strand
GGTCCGTGTTTTTCGTTAATAACTCCTAAACAAAGCCGCCGACGTCAATTTTGTAAAGGAAAATGTCGCTTCAAATGACCCAAGGAACCTCCCATTTCCGGGAACTACACGAATTTTGGGACACCCTGTATAAATTCTCTATAGATAAAAATAATAAATTTAATCATTTCAATTTATTTAAAATTTCCCATTCCACTACCGCGAATACTTTTTGCAGTAATTATAACGCAAGAAATATTTTATTTATAATTTGAATGAATCTGTAGGTTTCACCATTTTTACTGAGAATGAAATTTTATTCGTCTGTGATCGATCAAGTTTAAAGATTAAGATAAATCTAGAATGAATGTAATTTTCTTCAGGATAAAGAAAAATAGTGGAGCCCTTTGTAAAACAAATCTGTTAATCAAACTGTGCTGCACGCTTCGAAAATGAAATTTTGGCCAACGTCTGAGTGCAAAGCGCCCTTTTTACAGTCGTGCGAAGCCATGATTCGTTCTCGGTGCACGATCGCAGGGGTTTACGATCGTTGCTGATGTGCGAAGGGACGAGTTGAAAGATCGTTAGGGACAGGTCCTCAGGATAAAAGGTAGAGCAGCGCGAGCGGAGTTAGGGCGCGCTCCTATATTTTCCCGCGATCTATAAATCACGATTGTATCGCTTGAACGAGGTTAAGGGGCTGACGTAGGTGTCAACGTCGGGGAGCACGTAATCATATTCGTCACGAACAGTCGTCTTGGTGCGTAGATTTACGAGGCCGAGTTTACGATCCCCGTACGCTCAAGCTGCGCCCGACGGAACCGCGGAAACTGTGCGCTCCCTTCCGGTGCTTTCATCGATTAGACAGGAACCGAGGCTCGTAAAGAACCGAACTTAATCACCGTCTATACGATTTACACGGTTAAATGCCATGACTGTTTCCCTAGAATTCATCCATTCATTGTTCTAAGAACGTTTCCCGAAAGAATCGCAAGCTGAACTCACTGGATGGCCCATCCTCTTGTTCTAAAAAATATTCATTAGTAAACAGCGGATTTCATAAACTTATAATAAAAATGAGTAGGTGCAATTTAATACAGGAGAAACGAAATAATGCATTAATATTTCCAACGTGTTAAAGTTATTGCATAATCCTCTGCGTTTCTATTTTATATGATTTTCTTAATTTTCTATTTTATATAATTTTCTTAATTTTATCAATATCAAACTGATATAATACCTCATATAATACAAAGAAGATTAAACCAGTAAAAATATTAGAAGAATTTTAATATACTTTAATATTATTTTCAACCTATTCATTATTTTATTCCAGTTTGTTGCATTCCAGATAGAAAATTTTAATTCCCATAAACCAGATTAGTCTCGCGTCATTTTGACGTACGGCATTAATTCACAGTTAAGGCATAAAAATATTCACACGATATAGTGCAACATCGAATATCGTGGAAAATTTTACGTAATTGTTGAACTCTGCTCTACCTCTTTGATGGACAGGTATCACGTATAATTGCAACTATAAAAACGCGAGTTCTCACGAGTTTGATAATAAAACAGCCAGAGAAAATTCACGTGGGATGGCAAGGCTCCAAAAAGGAAAATTAATAATAACTATTATCTCGTACAACCATATTTCCCTTTGCCTACTCTCTCTCTCTCTCTTCTAGGTTATCTCGAGCGGTTTGTTAACGTCCTTTGCATACAAATTCCCCATTTCGTCCTTAAAATATGTATGGAAGGAGCCACTGAACTTTCCGAGCAACCAGACAGTTATCGACGCAGCCCGGTGCACTGTACGTTGAACTAAAGTGATTGTCTATTATCTCGGCGCGCCACGATAAGACCGGTGTTCGGAGGAACAAACGAAGTCGAAACGCGACTGCCAACGGTGTATCAACGGTGGGGCGTTCGTTGATTAATTAAAACGGCGGTCTCGGATAATCGATTTCGCGGGGAGGAGTCGAGGAGGATATACGGCTGCAAACATATTCCACGGTAATTAAAATCGAACCAATATATCGGTGAACGATACAAGTGCCCATCTTTTTTCATCGCAAACAGCGCATCACACGGCGAACTGTCTCGTTTCGTTCACCAGCATACTTTAACGATCAACGACAATAACCGTTTGGTGGAGGGGGCTGGGATCGTCAATTAACGGCGCCGGAATTTCATTATTCGCGCGAAATTCTTTTTCGGTGGCCGAGGAAATCGTGGTCAACAGCCACCGCAACGTGGTGACAAATTAATGGCTCCCCGTCAACTTCTCGGGCTATAGCGTGTCCGGCTGGCATAGCCTATCGCAAATTTAATTAGACCTAACTCATATCGGAGTGTGGCCGACTTCCTACTCGGTCAGGCCCGTGATTATGGATTCATTACTTCTTCGCCGGCCGTGGTTACCCTCCGTGGGAAATTAATCGCACTCTAATCCCGCCGATATTTTCTTCCGAAAATTATCACGTTCTCATTACGTCGATTTATTATCCCACTTAATGTAGAGGGTGTCTCGATTTCGTTTCCTGAGAGGTAGTCTCCTAAAAGTGCGTTCAGTATACACAAAATTATATCTTTTATTATAATATGTTTATATATGTATATAAAATTGATTTCGCCATTTTCTTTATTATATATTGACAAACAAATATGAAACGGTTAATGCACATGACCATGTGCATAATCGATTGCATTCGATAGATGGATACATTCTAACCATTTCATGCGAAATTCTGAATTAACTTTCTGCGAAGTGTTTCCGTAATTTGATTACGCCCATATGGTAGAGATTGTCGTCATTCATGCAGTCCGGTAATCCTCGCATAATGCGCCATTCAGATTTCAATGAGATCATGCTTAGTCGCGATCAGCTGGATAGCGTGTTATTCGAGATCGGTGATAAGAACCAACAGACGTTGCCTGCTTATGCAAATTATCAGTTTTATGAATTCTATATCTGTGCACCTACCTTGCATCGGTGAAACAGGTTGAATGCGTTAAATAAACTGCGTGGAATCTAAAATCAATATAATATGTAAAATAACATGCACTTTAATATTATTTTCATAATTGAAAATTTTTCAGACAGCATTAGACATTTTTCGATTACTTTGATTATTACAGAATATAACATTGTCCACCAAATACATTAAACGCTTCGTTTTGGAAATTCTCTTGGACAATTTAAACTTTTCATAATAATTATGAGTAAAGGGTTAATATCGATTAATAACGACAAATTGTATGGGCGAGATTCGCCTGTAATTCTGGTTGTAACCTGAGCGTAGGAGTGTGAATCGTGAATAGTGAATGCACGCTGGTCTTCTTTTTTTTTTAATGGAAAGCACACTCTATTGAATTCTTTAGAACATTGTCCCGTTTCAGTCCGACTACCACGGCTCGCTTAAAACTGGAAAACGAACGTCAGACACGCGGCGGAAGGAAGACCCGGCCCGTTGTGTACACATTAACCCGCCCTTCATTTTTGTTCCTGTTTCCCTCAATTGTGTTACCTTGCTCACTGCTGCCCCTTTCACCATCGAGCTACCAGCAAAAAGTGCATCTAATTAACCAGCCTGATTAACCACATCACTCGCGGTGGTTTAAGATCCGCGTAGCTTCTGCAGAGTTAACGTTAGAACAACCACAGTTCTTTTTTTTTTATTCGCGTAAAAAGGACATTTCACCCACCCACATTCTTCCCTTTGTCTACTTTCATGTCGTGCAATTTCGTTCTACCGCGTACAACTTTTCTCTCATTCTTTCTTTGTTCTTGGCTTGTTCCACTCTAATCATTCTCCGATTCATGAATATTTCCATTCTCCCCGAGACATATTTGTTACTATGTGGCACGTATTCGTATTATTATTTTCACGGTAAATAATATCTTACGTTTAGGGGAAGCAGCTCCGATTACCTTGATATATGTTGTCAAGGACAACATTCTGAACAACTTTTGTCATTACAACTACCCGATGCTCGGTCCTAGTTTTCGAGATAATTGCAAAAAACTATTGCTAGTACTAAATTGAATTTTCTGTATTCGCGCACGCTCCGTGGCAACGTAAGCCTGCCAATTCCTCACGTTTCAATTACATTTGTTTATTCAATTATAAATTTAAGACACTGCTATTATTATTTTTTATTATTTTTTTGTATTATTATTTTATTTGTATTATTATGTATTATTATTTTCATTACCATTGCGACGCTGTTCCCCACGTTTCAATTACATTTATTTATTCAATTATAAATTTAAGACACTGCTGCCAGGGACCGTTTCGCCTTCTCACCAGAATGGGTTATTGAAGAAAGTACTTTCTTCTAATTTTGCATGAGCCGACATTCATCCTTTCAAACACAATCGCGTTCTTCCCGAGACATATTTGTTACTATGTGGCATGTATTCGTATTATTATTTTCATTGCCATTGCGACGCTATTCCTCACGTTTCAATTACATTTATTTATTCAATTATAAATTTAAGTCCCTGCTGCCGAGGACCGTTTTGCCTTCTCACCAGAATGGGTTGTTGAAGTGATCGTAGAAAGGAAGTTCATTCTTCTAATTTTGCATGAGCCACGACATTCATCCTTTCAAACACAATCGCGTTCTCCCTTAAGGTTTTCTTGTATCGGGGACAATAAGCGAGGTACGTGTTCGCGGTACTAGAGTTTAGAGCACCCTGTATACACGGAGGAACGAGTCGGAGGAAATGGGGCGCGAGGAAGAAAACGCTAATGATCATTTCGATAACGGTAATCGGAGAATCTACTAATGGATGCTGCAATCATATCGCGAACTGATCAGGCCGGCTGGTTGTGAGACATCGCGGCGCGAGTAGAAACAGCATCGCGCTCTCGACGCCAGAGCACCAATTAATTTCCTCGGAGATACCGTCGGTAATCTCGTACGAGTATCACTTCTGCAGCACGGTGTCGAAAACGATTCATCGGGGACGCCGATACCCCCGCGGCACTCGTCGTTGACGATCCTCGGCTAACGATCTCTCCGACGACGCGGATCCTCTCCGCCCGTTTCCGGAAGCATCGATCAAAAAAATGTCCGCTCGCCAAGGGGTCCGGTCTGATGATTTTCATCGCTGCGCCCGAACAATATATACCCCGTCGCGGATTAACAGGCATCCCCGTTATAAATGAACCGCGACGCACACGCGAACCAACTGAAATTATGGCCCCGCGAGTCACGTAGCCAGCACGGATTACACCGCGGCCGTGTTGTAATTCCGGCACGCTCCTCTCCTCGCGCTATCTGCCCTCTTACGCGTGATGTATCGCTCACGGCACTCCCACGGAGTTTCCTGTTTAATTAAACTTCTGATTGGTGACGGTCTGACAGACGCACCGTAATGACTGGTTTGCAATCAGTAGCTGGCGCGAGGGACGCCACCCTCCAAAGTCGCGAAGGGAGCGTCACGCGAGCATTCAACCGTTCCGATTAAGGGGTTACTCTGCTTTTCAACTTTCAAAAAAATCAAGTTCTTCCTGCACTTTCTTTAAGCATCCAGACCATCTCTAGATTAAAGGGGTACTCTTCTTTCCAGGATTCTGATTAAGGAGATACTCTGCTTTTCAACTTTCAAAAAATCAAGTTCTTCTTGCATTTTCTTTAAGCATCCAGACTGTCGATCGATTAAAGGGGTAGTCTTTTTTCAGGATTCTTATTAAGGGGATACTCTGCTTTTCAACTTTCACAACTTTCTTTACGCATCCAGACTGTCGCTAGCTTAAATGAGTACTCTTCTTTCCAGGATTCTGATTAACACGTTAGTCGCCCAGCGTAATTAGGGTAGGTTTCCCGCGGGGCCCAAATCCGACTGTTTTTAATATTTGTATGTTGTATATCATATATTTGATTTGCATCATGCATCAATTATTTGAATATGCATCAATTACATTATCTCCGAAAAGCTCTAAGTACAAAATCATTTCTCAGGATTTGTTCATATAAGTTAAATAATTCAATGTCGTTCTCTGATCATGATTACTCCTCAATATTAACGACAATGAACTCAGAAACATTATCTGCTCGAAGAATAGCCAAATGTTTGGGTTAGGTCCAGCAATTTTTCACCTTGAACACGTATTGAATGTGTATTTTGACATTGAAGTACGTCAAGAATGATAGTGTTACATAAGAAAAGGACAGCTTAGATTTATCAGGCTATTTGATAATGTTTTGTACACTGAATAGGATAAATTGAAGCAGACTAGTGAATGGGGACACTCTAATCCTACCACACTAAACGAGGACAACCATTACATTACTGTGCGCTAATTACGTAGCTATCTGATCATTCAGTCCTCCATTACCTAACCGAGTTTACAGAATTTAATAGGGCGAAAATGAAATTGATTTGAATTTATCGATGTGGCGTTTGTTACGTTCGATCTATGATAGCTAAATCTGTCAGTATTACAAAGTAAACACTGACTAAGGATTTAAAAGAACAATTACTCTGATTTCTTCATTTGATCATTTCAAGAAGATTTTCGCTACTTTCCCTGCAAATAGTACGTTTTCGTTGTAAACAGCGTTCCCGTGTAGACTGTGTGTTACAGGGCAACGCTGTTGCATTACTGCTTAACTGGATCCAGTTTGGATTACTTTGGTCGTGTCCAGTGTACTCGAAATGTTTATTAGCAGTGCTTTACCAGTGCGTTCCGAAGGACTCCAATACATCGATGCGTGTACATGAAAGTCCACAGGTAACACGCCCGAACCATTTTCACGTAGCGACCTATAGAATTACAAAGGCTTTGATCTCTGATTTCGACAAAGTGCCTACCGTTACTAGCAGGATTACCTCAAGTGCTGTAGTCGGGCAACCAATAACGTGGCTCGATCAAGTACAATGAGTCGTTGAGATATACGTGCTATTTAATCGAAACTTACCGATACATCTTGCTCACCGATAACGATGCCATCGAAGACATTTAGCCACCGACGTTCAGCACAATTAATGCGACAACGGACGACGATAAAATCTTACATTTATCATCTGAGCGACGGTACGGGATCCAACGATTAATATCACACCTGCTTTAAACTACCAAGTTAAAGTAGGGTTAACTACAAGAATTGAGTGCTATCCATAATAATAATCCCAGTAATTATTAAAGCACTTGGCTATCTTAAATGTAGACTGATGAATTTATACATTTATGATAGAAACAAGTAGATGCAATTTAAAATAGTAAGAATATTAGAGAGAAGAAAGAA
Organism: Lasioglossum zephyrum; assembly: GCA_028455615.1. NCBI lineage: Eukaryota > Metazoa > Arthropoda > Insecta > Hymenoptera > Halictidae > Lasioglossum > Lasioglossum zephyrum. The sequence goes on along the minus strand of CM052324.1, from coordinate 10,632,037 downwards.
CCACCATTTTTTTTGGAAAATGTGTCGCATATTTTCAAATGATAAAAGATACAGGAGAAATTTAATGGAATGAATTTACGCGACACAATCAGTGAGAATTGTTATAATAAATAGGAGCTCTCTATTCATTTTAAAAATATAAGAGAATTATTATTGTAACGTCGCGAATTTTACAAAATTTTCATGGAATTTTTCATGCTCCGTTTCTCATGCTGTCATTTTTGGAGAATTTCAGATTGAATTTTGCCCAAGTGCACGGGCCAGTGAATGGACCTCGCCTAAGCCTGTTCATTATATGCCGTTTTATTTATTGTGCTCGCGAACAATGTTCACCGTCGATTCATTCGGAAATGGAGTTTTGCGTGAAAGACTGTTACTGCGAATTTTTTTGAAATTTATTCCTTTATATAAGCTCACCTAAAGCGAAAAAATGCTAATGAAGTCACCGTTGGCTAATTAGACAACATTTAGCGATTCTTTAATTTTTCACAAAGGTTTTACAAAGAAATTGATTTTTTCTATCGACATTTTCCAGTCTCCGCGAACAAAAGGAGAATTATTCATTGGAAAAATGAAACCCTTCGTTCATTTGCTAGATAAAATCATATACTAACAGAATCTTCATGAATTTTTTATTTCAGATGATTCAGCTCCGAGAAATCCGGCTCGCCGCGCAGAACCTTCAGGAAAACCACTTCCACGGAAGAGACTGCCACTTGGGAATTTTTGAAGATTTCGCAGCAAAAAAATTCCCACGAGAAATCTACAATATATGCGCTTCCTAATAAGGTACTCGTTTAAAGAAACGTCGATTTAATTTTTAGAAAAAACTTACCTAACAATTCACATTTTTTACCGTTCACCTACGTGGCGGTCGATGAAATTGTATCGTTACATTGTATCTTGTATCTTGCATATATGTGTATATTTAACAGAATGTTAAGAATGTCACTTTTTCCCTCAATAATTTTAATAGATGAGAAATCGTATGTATGCATTTTTAATTAAAAAAATTTGGTAATGATATACAAAAGGTCTGCGTACTCCGATTTTGATGAAATTTTAATATGTTATGCAGCATTTAATATGTTGTCGCGGAGCATGCAGGAATACGAAAAATTCAATACGGTATTAGCGATAGTCATTTCCAAATATCTCGAAAACTAAAAGCGACCCCCCTTATATTGGAAAAGGAAAAAGTTGTTCAAAATGTCAAAATCGTTTTCTATACAATTACCAAAAATTTTCTACAATTTTTAATTTCATTTACTCAATTCTGTTATAAATGCATGAAGGATTCGCAGTTGGGTCTTAACTGTAACTGTTCCGAGCATGCCGGCGTCGAGGTAGCGCCGCGCGCGTCCACGTGTAAATCAAAGTTCAAGATCCCGATTAACTTGCACTTGTCACGGTTGCCCGGCCATGCGCGACACTTTCGCCTCACCTTGCCTCGTCTTGCCTCGCCACGCCTCGTCTAGCCTAGTCGCGCGGCTTGGGGATCTTAAGACCTGTTGATCGGGCCGCGATCGAGTCCCTCGTCACCGGACGATGTCGTACACAAGCCTCGTGGCGGGACACACACGGCCAAACACACGTATGTCAATTTGCCGCCGCCTAACAAATCCTCGGACCGCCGGCAACAGCTGGGAGACACGTGTGACGTGGATTGCCCATTATGCTTTCCGCTTGCGGGAACAAGTTTTGTGCACAGGCCGCTGACTCTGGCAGCTACGTTGCGCTTTGAACGACCCACCGGCCGTCACTCGACGCTCGAATCGTGGAAAGGCCATCCCTTGCTCTTTTGCGATCTTTTAATCAATGGGATCGTATAAAGGTGTGGTTCGACGCTTTAATCACAGGATTATAATCTCAAAGTTGTGCAGTGATACCTAGGGGTGTGCGGGTACCCGAAATTTCGGGATCGGGTCGGGAAATTTGTTCGGGTTTGGGTCGGGATCCCGGAAGTTTATAAACTTCGGGTACCCGAAATGGCAGTCGGGTCGGGTCGAGTCGGGGTCCCGAAAGTTTCCAATATTCGGGTACCCGACGTGACCCGAGGCTCTGGTACCCGAGATTTCGGGTACCCGCACACCCTTAGTGATACCATCAGGTTGTGCATTGAGCCCAAAATTTGAAAATTGAGGGAAAATATCGAGATTTTTGGGAATACTAAAATCGAAGTATAGTCTGTACTTTCTTTCAAAGAAATAGAAACTGAGTTGAATATTATTTCTTCCCTGAACGATTACAATAGAGGAGAAATCATATTGTTATCATCGATTGTGAAAATTTTTCAACAATTTTTAATTACATCTACTCAATTTTGCTATATATGCATAAAGGTGTACCTTTTCTGTACAATTACCGAATAAAGACTTCGGAGAAGAACACTTGTCCCGTGTTCTCGAGAAAACGAACGGATTCCCGAACGGATTGGAAACGAGCAAGAGATTCAGGTATTCTTCTGGCGCGATTTGCATCGGAAGAGCACCAAAGGGCTGGAAGATCGTTGGCAGGCACCGGCCACTTCCGTATTTTAATAACAGCAAGACGGTGGAACGTGGATGCAAATGAAACGGGGTGCTGGAGAGCCATTGGCTTCTTAACAGCCTGCATTTTTAACATTTCATTGTCTGGCCGTGCAGGTTTGGCAAGTTACGCTCTGAAACACGCCCAGACGCAGCCACAATAAAGCGGAAAAGAATGGCCGAAATACGTTTCCTTATCGTTCCTCGTTTCTCCCGCGGTGAGCAGCTCGCGAGTAACATCGAGCAGCGTTATGGCCCGCGCAAAATTGTGCACGCTGTGAAATACACCGTCGCCAACCGGCGAAGGTCCGAGAGCGTGGTAAGGGTAAGTGTTCAGTTAAATGAGAAATTTCACGAGAAATTCTAATTGAGCCACAGCCCTGAGTCAGGGCCCCTGACAATTCGAGACCGACGAGAGCCGGACCACCTCGACCTCGTCCCGCCCCATTGTTCCACCGTTCCATCGGGGCTAAAAACATGCACGGTCGGCCCGGACCTCGACGACACGGTATCACGCACCAGTTGCAACCTTTTCTTCCGTGAATCGTGCAAAAAACAAAAAGAAAAACTGCACCCCCCTGTATCGGACATGCCCGCTTTAAATCGCGGCCTGGCTGACACGAAAATTTCATTCGCAGATAAGCGTCACGTTACCTTTAGATTGGATTGTACGAAAGAAACTGGGTAAAAGTTTCAGCACTCCCGAATTTCTCGTGGTAAAACTGCTCCGCGAAGTGTTTATTCCACGGTACAACTAGCTGGAAAATATTTGCCAGTTTTTTAATCATCGAGCAGCATTGGGTTGGTCCGATTTTGCGCATGTTTTAATTTGTGCAGAACTCTGAATAATGTGCGCGTGTCGTTCATTCTGTTGAAACACGTTATAATATCTCGCGGTGTTTTCGAAATGAAAGTTTACAGACTATGTGGCCAACCAATTTTAATTTAATTATACATGGTGGTAATTTTATCTGAAGACATTGAGATATCACCATTGAAATCAATATTGAAATAACACCATAATTGACCCTCTATCCCCACCTGCCGAGGGTGGGATCAATATTGATAAACAACCCAATTAATTTTTCCAACTGCTTTCGATTGGAGCGACATCTGTGAAAGAAATTACGCCCATAATATCAAATCAATGGAGTGGGAGTGGGGGGTCAATTATGGTGTTATTGAATAGTATTCTTAAAAATATCAAATATGTCTACTTTTATTTTTCTTATCTGATGTGTATTTCTCGAGATATCCTCAATTTTCAACGTTTATTTACCCATTTTGATTTTTGTTCATTACAGCGCCATCTGTGAACCAAAATGCAAAACCTCCTAGGTCAAATTTGTGTATTTTTTTGGAGAATCCAAATCTGCAATGAAAAATGGGGGTACCCATTTAAGTTTCTTATCTTCCTCCAGTCGAGTTTGATATCATTGGATGTACCCCTACGCGACAAAAAACTTTCATTACCCACTTGTTTTGATGCGATGCATAGTTATTAAGATTTTTCAATGTCTTCAGATAAAATGACCACCCTGTATAGTCATCAAAAATGTCGAGTGTCCGGTACTGGGGCAGCTCCTGTAATCGACAGGTGTTTACAGATCGGTTGAAGTATCAACGCCGTTTAATCCCAGCGGCTCCGGACGGTCTACCGATATTGACACGGTGGGCTATCGTTCCGGTCGGCGGTCATAATTTACGAGAAGAAACGGTGACGCGACGCGCATTCCATCTGTGCCTTTTCTCCGTCCGCGTATCACAGGACGCCGTGCCACCGGTAAAGCGCATCGAGTGCAAATTGCGGCGGATAGTTGATGTGGGTCAAGTCGATGCGCGGCACGACCGGTATTGTCGGTCGTCTCGCGCGATTAAACGAATACACGAAGACAGAAGAGAACGAGTTTCCTCGTTGTGTCTCGTGGTCCGGTGACAGGGCCCCGTCGTTTCATTTTGCCCTCGAGCTCTCTCCACGCACGCTCGATATTACACTCATGCCTGTATCGTTCCCCGTGATTTATGAGCCTCGTAACAAGAATGCGCGTACCGCGAACTTTATCCTCGAACAACAAGACATTGCGGATTCATTTGTCCGCGAACCATTGCCGCGCCGAGCTGCGGACGTTTCAATCGATCGCCATTCGTTGACCTGTCTTTCAATATTTATTTATTGTCCGTCGATGCATCTTATTCATACTCTTAATGCTCCTCTCCGATCGACACTATCAAACGGTACGTATCACAGTGTCTACAGAATTATCTAATGATTGCTTCCATTATTGTTACTATTATTATCGATTGTGATACGGAATATTTTCAACAATGGAAGAATAGGAAGAAAATATTTGACAGCGTAAAATGAAATAGTTTTCAGTAACGCAACCAGTGTCTACAGAATTATCTAATGATTGCTTCCATTATTGTTACTATTATTATCGATTGTGATACGGAATATTTTCAACAATGGAAGAATAGGAAGAAAATATTTGACAGTGTAAAATGATATAGTTTTCAGTAACGCAACCAGTATCTACAGAATTATCTATTGATTGCGTCTATTATTGTTACTATTGTTATAGGTTGTGATACGAAATATTTTCAACGATGGAAGAATAGGAAGAAAATATTTTACTATTATTATCGGTTGTGCTAAGAAATATTTTCAACAATGGAAGAATAGAAAGAAAATATTTGACAGCGTAAAATGAAATAGTTTTCAGTAACGCAACTTATAATGAGTCGTACTTGTAGTAAGTAGAAGAGGCCAGTAATAACCAGACAGAGTCGTATATAGGCTAGTTGAAAAATTGAAGAGTTAACAGGTGAAGTCAATTTTTATTTTATTCCTGCTTCCCACAACGAATGCAGAACAATTTTATTTTCCATAAAATACCGCAGTCCACTAACTATATTTACTGTGTTTGTTTCGTCCAACTTTATTGTCTCGTTGGTTTATCCAATTTGACGGACTTCCAGGACATCTCGAATACAATGAAAAAGGAAATAACGCCGCTTGTCACTTTACTATTATTATTCTTATCATTTACAACTAATACAGCCCGCGCGGCGATCAAGTCGTTGCAATTCGTGGAAATTCTAACTCAATTTCGAATTTCAAGCTGACTATGAAAAAGAATTTGGTAATTAATTAATTATTTAGCATCATATTTCGCGAACACGCATTTACCGTTGAAATGTAGGTCAATTCTCGTGATGTCATCCAGAAAGACAACATGGTATGCATTTAATTAGTTACAGTATAAAATTAAACTACGAATGGCATAAAAGTTTCATAACATGTTCGATACACAATTTATGCAAATTAAAAAGCAGAGCGCGATAATTGCAAGACCATACATAGTCATCCTACATTTCTGAACTATTTCCGGACATTTTGTACGTATCAAACGTTCTCAGAAATTCATTATTCTCATCTAGCATTTTCGTATATTTTCAACGCTGCTGTACTCGCAGCGTCATTTCATTAATTTCTTTTTCGCAGTATCGGCAGACTTATTTAATAATGGCTATCGACTCGTTATGTGCGGACAGTATAATTATTAATATATTTTCAAACTGCGAATATTAAATGATAGCAGCTATTGAAGCGCGGAATAATTTCCGTTAAACAAACTCGGGGGCGCAAGCATATCGATTGGCGCAGCGAGGATTCGTGAGCGGCCGCATTTTATTTAAATCGGTTCCGCTAACGCTCTACTCTACGGGATACACATTAATCTGGATAAAAATGCGGCCCTTTGTCCTGGGCCGTTTCAAGCAGATAATTTTCCGTGCCATTTTGCATCAATATTTAAGTTTTTCTATCAAAAGGAATCTTAAAATATTCTGCTTGTGTACTCGTTAGACCGGATCCAAAAATCATGTTTTTCGAAATCGAAATCAGGATATCAATCTAACTGTTTGGCAATGTAGCCTCTTCGATTGACAGCGGAATGAATTAATTCAGCAGTTGAATAAAATTAAACTTCAGTTGCCCTTAAGTTTGGAAATGTTGGTTGCCCGACCAAATATTGGGGCCTGTCTTCTAATCTATAAGTTTTTGAAAAAATGTAAACTAAGAATTTGATTTTGTGTTGTACAGACTGGATAGGTGTGAATGCGTAAAATATGTACTGTTTCCGGTTATCATATTTTCATTATAATGTTTTTGTACTTTCAATATCCTACTATTGTAATTTTCGATTTGTATTCTTCACCATGTTGAAATAAATCTCGTATGAGATTTTCTATAATAAAAAAAAAAAGAAATCGATTGCGGATATTTACAATATCATAACAAAAACAGCTGAAAACGAATCGCGTGTTCTTCTCCTTCGTTATAAATAACGATATGAACAACTTACATTATGTTTGATTAATAAAGTAGAATATAAACAGCCTCAATTTTGGAAAAAGTTGATTTTTCGGAGGTTCAGAAGCAGAGTATACATATACCAGCACCTCGATCGTTCCATAAACCGGCCAGAACGCGGTCTAATGGGTTTTGATTTTATTGCGTGCGACATTCAACTAACTCTAGCTCCGCGTGCTCGTTCATACATTCCGGCGAACCTACCCCGCCGGAAATTTGAATATAGAGCGAGTATTTACCCCTGGAAAATTAAAGGATCTGCTCTTGATCTGCAGGGTGCCCCCCGGAGCACTTTGCGGGCTCGTGAAAGCGGTTCCCGTGGGATTCCGGACCGATCCGCGAAACCTTTGCAGCTCGCCGCTGTAAATTAGTCGGTAATTAATTTACACGTACGGAAGAGCATGCGTAGGTATACAGACATCGAACGGTTAACCGAAACGCGTCGCTCTTTTATATTTTCCGGGCCGCGCTCGATCGTACGAGGAATTTTCTCCTGCGCGCAGCGGTCGGGTCCTTCTTTTCATATTATCTTCCACGAAGGATCAGACAAAGGGACCCCTCTGCTTTTAACGCATACATACCTAAAGTAGAAGGACCTGGCTCCCGTACGATACTTTACTTTTCCTCTCCGCGAAGCAGAAGAAGAACGCTCCGGACGCCATGCTGCTGGAACATTAACGAAACCTTGGAGCTTCAACTATTTTGTCCGCCCTCTCGTGTCGCTGCTGGAACCAAGAATTTCTTTGAACTGTGTACTCCCCGCTTTGGACCTCGTGAAAAATTTAATAAAAATAAAACGACACTAAATTAACGACATTAAAATTAACCCTTTGTACTCGAAGATATTTTCACAGGAAAATTAAAAATTTCTTTCGATTTAGGATAATTGCACTGTTCATGATTGTGTTTTTTATGGATATGAAATTGCCCTTGCTGACTTTAAGTGGTCAGTGTGTAGTTTCACATCGAGGTAATTATTGTTTGATGGAATATTTCACGAAAATTCCGTTTATATGGTTGATGTATCAATTACGCACACAATAGCGTGGAAGTATACAATGTCGGAAAGGTTCGGCGGAATATTTGTTTACTGATTGCTATTTAAACTTGCCTTCCAACTTGTGAACATTTTCATACGCGCAGCAGTGCGCAAATAATAGTGAGTGACCTTTCAGTGACGTCAAAGAGACATTGCTTCCGGTGACAAAACATGCAGTAAAGGTTAAAATAGGAAAGTATTTTTTCGCCTTTCGTAATAATGGTTTGTATTAGAAACACATTTTCTGATGCGACAGTTTAATAAGAAGACATTCTAAAAAATAGTATAAAATTATATCTAAGAAATATCATTAAGTTATATAATTATAATATATAAATTTATATTCAGTTATATAAGTTTATAATCCCAGTAACAAATACGGAATGCAAAGGGTTTTCACAATTTGGTGTGGCGAGTGGACGCGGAAAAATAGTTTTGTCCAGCTAGCTCCTATTTTCTGGAAAGTCAGCGTCGTCAGCGTTTCCTCGTCCTCGTAACCAACGTGACCGTTGGCGCAGCTGTTGTTCGAAAATCTGACGATTCTTTCCGGAATAGCTGCATCATTCACTGTCACGGTGCACCGTTTTCTATCCCGCGTCAAAGGTCTCATTCAACTCGGAAAATCGTTGCCGATCCCGTGAAAGCGATCTGTTTCTTTAACACCGAACGTACCGAGCACCAAGAACGGTACACATTGCCTTCTAAAGCTGACAAGATTCAATTTGTTTGGTTACAGTGTCATCTTTTACACTATACACTACTTGAATACAGAGATTTATTTAATAATTCGTTATTATAGTTCGACGCTCTGGCTATAGATAATTCTCTAATTTTTCAAAAGTATCATTCTATTTTTCTACAGCTGCAAAACATTAATTTCTTCTTTAGTCGTGAGTGTCCTGCGTTTACGCTTTCTTGCAAATTCTGACGTATTTTATATCCTAGAATTTTTTGAAAATTTTCGAAAGCCATAATTGCATAAAGATCCGCAGTCTAATAATAAGATAGAATAACATACAGGGTGTGATGAAACAATGTTTCAGATGAAGTTGAATGGTTTTGAGCGGGGCACATTCTGATGGTACATTTTTTTTGTAGGTGGACGTGTAAAGGACATATGAAGGTCATTAATGTTTTTTTAAATGGAATCATATATTTTTTATTGCATCAGCTGATGCTCCTTCATATTCTTTACAAAAAAGGACAATATAATATAATTTTGTTTAGGGGCACTTTCGTAATTATGGGCGCCATATGTTTTATAGACTTTGTCGCGCTTTACTAAAAATCGATGTTGACGAAGAGTCAATCTGAGGAGACAGGTTGTTCCCGTCGAATCAAACGCGGCCGAGTCGTCTCCCATTAGCACAATCCGAATTTAACATTACCAGCTATCTGTATCCGGACGATATAATTGTTCCAGGCAAAGGATTAATTCCAGGTGAAGACAGGTGATGTAATTGGTCTCCTGAAGATGAAGTGCCTCTGCTTTGAGCTGCGGGAATAATTTACGGTGCGCGCGCGCGACAGCGACGGCGACGACGACGACGCCTCCGACACACACATACAAACAAGATCCAGAGGACATGATACGTCGGTGTGAGGGACGATCGATTGCTCGATGGCGAAACGCCGTCGTACGCGGGACGCGCTAATTGAATATATTTATATCCGGCGTTGGGGTGGTTCTCGTGTTTCGAAGCGTCCCCTCGAAAGCTCGGAAAATAATAATGCTTTGAAATCCGCCGCGACTGGATCTTCCACAAAGGAAATTCAATTACCAGCGACGAACAACGGACACGTTTCCCATTCTTCCGTACCCCGGCGATCTTTAATTGGACGGTATAACGAGCCATCTTTCGTCCACCCGCACGGAAACAAATGACACTTTCACATCGATAAGTTCCGCGCCGGTAGTATTGCATCGTTGCCCGATATCGTCGATACTTTCCGTCTGACCAATAGGCCTTTTATCGATTGTCCAAAGCGTTTTCATTATTCAATCCTTTAAGTCTCCCGTCAATAACAGATCTCATTGTACAGCGCGATCGTTTTAACACTTAACACTCTGAGTCGCCACTAAAAAGAACCCCGCACTAATCATATGGAAAACCTTTTTAATGGGCATAAAGCTTAATAATAATGGACAGTTATCGAGATATAATCAGGTCAAACATGACAAATTCGAGCTGCCGAATAACTCACATCCAAGAAAGCATTTATTCTTTGGAAAAATGTTTGAAACAAAAATAGTAGGGTTTCACAGAATCTGTTAGGTGGTGTCATTATTTTTGAATTTTGAATGATCTTGAGAAGGTTTGTGAACAGAAATCTTTCACAAATATCTTTACGTGTCACAGCAGAGATAAGGATCACATGGTTCGTCACTCCCGTAGTATTTTTTCACTCCAAACCCTCTGTTCGTGGTTCGTGTGAAAATCGAAGGAGTGGGGTGGTGGGAATAGTAATACAGCAAGTGTGTAAAGTAAATATACTTCTCGATAACTGTCCATTATTGAGCTTTGGGCCCATTGCAGCTTTTATTCAGTTGATCATAAGCTACAACATATGAAAAATCCAACTGAGTTTACCGGGATAGATTTTCCATATGATTAGTGTGGGATTCTTTCTATACCATAGAATTGTTTAGATTATTAAATATGTTGTAAATTTAAATATCACATAGAAATCATATTTATAAGACATTGTCCATCGTAGAATGTAAAATTGGTACCTCGTGAATTGTTGTAAAAAATTGTGATCCACATAAATATCTACAGTTCGCTGATCAGCGTTGAATTCATTGGCACACACTGTTCAAGAATTCATGCCAGCCAGTGGCTGCATTAGTGAATCAGAAGTGGCGACTGTTTCTCTCGGCTATTTTAAATATTGTTTATAGTATTAAATATGTTGTACATTTAAATATCATATAGAAATCATATTGATAAGACATTGTCCATCGTAGAATGTAAAATCGGTTCCTCGTGAATTGTTGCAAAAAATTGTGATCTACATAAATATCCACAGTTCCCTGATCAGCGTTGAATTCATTGGCACACACTGTTCAAGAATTCATGCCAGCCAGTGGCTGCATAAGTGAATCAGGAGTGGCGATGGTTTCTCTCGGCTATCTCGGGATCGAAATCGATTCTACGAGGCACGCGTGAGCAAGAGACAAGAGAACCCCAGCTGGATTATGCTCGAGTCATAAACCGATCCGTACACGGGCAAGGAAGGTTCGGACGGTTTTCACCGTCGACGAGAAAAGTGCATGGAGAGACGAGGATTTCTTTCGAACGGTAGCCAACTTCCGGTTGGCTCGGCTCTGTGAAAGCAGCGTCTTTTATGCACTCCACCTGGAAGAAGGAGCAGTCTGTGCATCAGTCGCTTGGCATCCGCCGGTGAATCCCGCCACGCGGAATAATAACTCGAATCAGTCGGAAATCAATAAACCGAGACGGTCGCCGTGAGGATATTCGAGGGTACGCAGTCAAACAACTTCGTCCTTTGGTTTAATCTCGCGCGCCGCTCCACGGATTCGGCTTTTCCTCAAACTTAACCCTTAGAACTCCAGTGATGACTCCAGAGTCGCCACTAAAAATTGCTGCAACATTATTCAAAATATTGTTCAGATTATTAAATATGTTGGTATCTAGTTCAATAGAATGCGGATCATTATGCATTTATGGCTCGTAAAAATTTTCCGAAAATGCTGGAGTATAAAATTTAATAGAATTTGGTATGATTTTTATTTATTTTTGATCTACATAAAAATTGATATACCATTATACAAAATATTATTCAGATTATTAAATATGTTGGTATCTAGTTCAATAGACTGCGGATAATTATTCATTTATGGCTTGTAAAAATTTTCCGAAAATGCTGGAGTATAAAATTCAACAGAATTTGGTACGATTTTTATTAATTTTTATCTATAAATGCTATTATAATATCATTATGTCCACACTAATTGATAATTGCATAAACATCCTTAGACTATTAATCAATTACTAAACATATAAGTATTGTATGAGGTATTATATACAATGGAATTATTCTTGGTACGAAGAAACGTATAATTACGAGTTAAAATAGGTCCGACTGTAGATGATTAAAGTAAGTCCAGACTAGATTTCTGTTACCTCAGAATAATATTTACGTTAATTTCTAGGTCTGAGATGTATTTACGCTTCTAATAGATCGACACCTGGGCGCAATCGCGTCAGGATTTGAGCCATAAGCTGGTTCTATTTAATTATACCTCGAGTTTGAGTTTCAGGAGGATCGGTGAGTCGAGTCGACGGAGGAGGACGAGGTTTAAATTCGATTCAGTGTTCGAGAACCGTCCAAGGGTCGCCGATGACATCGATCAGTGGATCTCAAGGTGGCTTCCTTACTTTCCACGGGTTGTCGGCTGCACGGCTTCTCCGCTTTTCCGAGGGGTCTGGACGTCGGTGGACGATGCCCGGAAGGAATAATCCGCTTACGCTGTTCGTGCCAGGATTTATTTGGAATCTTAACCCCGCGGGAGTTCCCACTTGGATTGAATCGAGTCGGATCTACTTTAAATGCCCCGATCTCCGGCGAGTTTTTTCTTCCCCGTCTCCCCCTGGAAAGCTGGCTACCTCGTTCGTTTAATAGTCGAGCTTAATTCCTTTATTGCGCTGTTTGTTCGAGCCTCGGATACCTTGGCCCGGAACGCTGGTTATCCGATTGTCCTTTCCGGCTTCGAGCAATGGGGTTGCACGTTCGACCTCGTCGTCGTTGCGACACTCTTGCGAGACCCTTTTTTTGTTTTTCTCGTGGAATGCTCAGTAAAATCGGATACTGTTGTGCAGTACGTGATTCTTCGTGATCCAGTAAATAGGGGAGCGTGTGTTGCGATTATTCCCTCCTTGCTTTCATTTTCAACGGAGAAAATTCATTTAACTGTTAACACGTTCTCCACCAGGATCACATATACAGAAGAACCGAAAGAAGTATTTAAACACTAAATTCCCGATTAAATTCAGAATTAAAACGTCCGTAAAAACATTCGGAAACTTTTCTGGTTACGGAATCAACCACAAAATTCGAAGATCAAAGCTTCATTGAATACTTCAAAAAAATAGTTCCCATCTGTGAATAAAAATGCAGAATGTACGAAAAATTAAAATGCTGTTTGTAAAAATAATTGAAACCTTCGTTTCGATCTATCTCCATGCGGAGAATCATATTTACCCAGAGAAAGCAAAGATGAAAAGTTCATAGTTCATCGGTTAAGCCTTTGAAGTATACTACGACTAAACGTGTCACGGAATAACGTATAAATCTGATTCCAATGAAGAACTTTTTCATCGTAGGTGCTTTACGAAAATATATGTGTTTGCCTGTGTAATGTTTTCTCTTCGAATATACGTGCCTTTGTGATATCTGTAAATAAAACTATATTAGCCTACTGGTGACTCGTTCGTAAATAAAGCTATAAGGTTATATAAAAAAAATATTGTATTGATCTACTGCGTTAGTATGGGCCAGTCACATTTTCAGGTATATACGTATTTACCTATGCGGATTTTTATACATATTATCGCAGGCTCCAAATATTATTAAAAAAATTTCGGATGAACCTCAATAGAATTTCTTAATCTATAAAAATCAATATATAAATTTTTTTATATAAAAATCAACATTTTATATTAACCTCAGATATTAAATTTTAGTTGATATCATACACAAATTGTATGCCAAGTGTAAGCCCAGTGAATCCCTACAAATATGGCGGCGTATATCAGTACGGTCCAATCGTTTCGCAAGGAAGCTTCAGCTCCGAGAAACGATGGAGCCGCGTCTATCAATCGATGTCAGTTCGATCACGAATTCCGAACGTTCGCGGCACGGTTCCGCAGCTCTAAACGAAACCGCCCTCGAGATGCCAGGCCGAAGAAGTATAATTCGGCCGAGCTTCCTCGAGACAGCGTGTTTTAAATCAGAGATCAAAAGCTCTGATTTTCTGGCACGGAGAGCGCCGCGTCTAACAGGTAGACCGGAAAACAGGAAACGAAACAGGAAGAAGGAGAGACGCGACCGTAGAGGGTTAGAAGCTACGCGTCCGCTCCTAGCTATTTACACAAGCCCCTTTGAGGCTCCTGTGAAGTTAAGGAGAGGGTCGTGCCCTCGATAAAAGGAGGACGTACGGTTGATCAGAAAAATAACGGGTTATATTCGGAACGCCTTTCCGAGCTGCTATTTGACCTTTCAAACGGTAATGATCGAGTCGCTTCCTTTTCCTTGAACCTACGGTGGCAGCGATGCACTTGCGTGCATCCAAGGGACTGTCGTAAAGGTTGCTACACCGTATCACTTGGGACAGTGCTTTCGTCAACTTTATTTCCGTTTATAAACGAACTTTTCACAAACAATAGAAGCAACAAGTCGTGTTCCTGTGTAGCTGTGCCAAGCAAAGGCTATAGATAAGTCCTACAAAGTTTTATTGTGTTTCTTCTTGATTCGTCATCAACTGAAAATTTGGTAATTATATAGAAAAGGTCTGCGTACTCCGATTTTGATGAAATTTTAATATGTTATAGATTTCGACATTTTGAACAACTTTTTCCTTTTTAGAATATAGAGGATCACTTTTAGTTTTCGAGATATTTGTAAAAGACTATCGCTAATAGTGTATTGAGTTTTTCGTATTCCTGCATGCTCCGCGGCACCGTAAATTTGTTCCGGAGCCGCATCTGTTTATTTTTCTTATTTATCATCTTATTTATCTGTATACTCTCATCTCTACAGCGTCAAAATGTAAACGGGACAGGCTTACGTTGCCGCGGAGCGTGCAGGAATGCGAAAAATTTATTACAGTATTCGCAATAATTTTTTGCAAATATCTCAAAAACTAAAAGCGACACCTCTATATTGGAACAGGAAAAAGTTGTTCAGAATGTGTTGCTGCGTAACATATTAAAATTTCATCAAAATCGGAGTGCGCAGACTTTTCTATATAATTTAATTTATGATCTGAATGTTTACGGTGAGGTGAGTCGTAGTAGTATATAACTCGACACAGTCAATTTTTGCAAAAACTTTCACTATCTGTTTGCAACATATGGTTCCTTTCAAACTTGTTCTCTTCTCGACGAGTAAAGGGTATTGATGTGAAAAGACTTTAACAAAGATATTCGTTGTTATAGACAATTTTGCGGCAAACTTCTATACTTTTATACACCCTGTACATATACTTTCATGACCGATCGGAGATAATTTCGCGCGGCGCGGTGCGATCGTTAAACATGGTGACCTGACGAAGCAATAACCACACGTAATTTCGACTGCATCGGCGAGCGGTTTGCAGATGGCTTGTTGACAATTCCGATCGTGAAAGGTGACGATGGAGAGGGTCCAGTTCGATAGTTTCCGAGGGGAATCCTCGCGCGTGTCGTACACGCACCGCGTAACGGACTCGGATTCACGTGTATTTACGACTCAGATGCGCGTCACTCACGGCTCCTGGTATAAAAGCCTAGAAAACAGGCCGGAGAGTTGCAGTTCTCGCTTGGCCGCCTTAAATACCGTAATGGGAGAGATGAGATTCAAGGTAGAGTGTCGGTGTGCGAGGAAGAGTTGTCGGGAACGGGGTTGGAACGGGGAGTGAGCGGGGAATCGGATAGGAAGAGGGGCGGAAGAAAGCAAAAGGAAGGAGAACGAGGAGAAAGTGCTCGTTAAGGAACGGTTTACTTTTTCTCGAACGCGGGTGGAGAAGGAACGAAAGGAGAAAGAAACGGAAGTGAGGACGCGCAGGAACCGAAAAACGGAACGGTGATTCCGTTGGAAGGCGCTCTAATTGATAGAAATTTCAAAAATATAATTAGCTCTGCCAGATGAGCGTGTCCCCTCGCTGTCTATGGGCCTCGTTAAGCTGCTCGAGAACGAAGTAAATAATTCCGCGAGACTCAAGATGGCGGCGCCCGCCACCACGTGCGATCGTAGACCCTTTGCACAAAGTGTGTCTCCATTCTTGCAAATTAGAAGCAACGTATGCGGAGTCGCTGAACGACCAAACGAAATACGATTCAGTCGATGCACCGTGACCAATCGTTTCCAATAACCCCGTGTGCCGCGACGATCGCGTAGGATTTTACATTCCTGGCATGAAGTAGTTTAACATTTAGACGAATGCGGAGTCCATTTACAATGGTCGACAGCTGCGGTTATTTTTTTCGAACTGGAAGCAACGTGTGCGGAGTTGAACGAGCAAAGAAAATACCGTTGAAAGATATATTAGATCAATTCTGGCTCCGTTTTCTAATTGCTTCTGTCGATGCGTCGTGGTCAATCGTTTCCAATAATTCGGAGGGCCGCGGCCGCAACGACCGAGCAAACGAACCGTGACGCGTATAAAGGGAGCAGGCGGAATTGAATTTCGATCCACAACGAAACGCGAAACTTTTATTGGCTTGTATAATCGACCAGTCGGCTCTGTTTTCAAATCGGAAGTCACCGTTGCTCTCCCGGCCGACGTAATTAAAACGGGATACGTCTCAAGCTTCGCGTTTCGTCTCTTCTTTCTCCCTTTCAACGACGATTCCCTTTTCTCCCTCGTGAAATTCAATTTTCCAGTCTATCTTACCCGTGTGTTCAACGTCCCTTTACTCTGACCGGGTACAATTACATTCGAATCATCCTCTCGTCGGCGCGACCAAGTAAATTCTTCCCAGTGTGACCAACAGGACGAAATTAAAACATTTCTAGAGTGTATACGCGAGCGCGTCACTTTCGTATTCGGACACTATACAATTTTTATTTTGTCGCTGTGAGAAAAGAAAAACGCTGCAGCATCAAATTCGACAGAATTTTCTAGAATTTTTCTTATTCCACATTTACATTGGCTGCTACCCCTGAAAACAAGATTTCATTTAATTCTACTTTCTTCAAATTTGCCAACAAAAATTGAAAATTCCATAATCATCCGCAGTCCAATAATATAACTACACTGCAGATCTATAATACAAAATAGAAATATTTTCCAACGATTGTGAGCAGCAAGAGTTAAATAAAAAGTCACTTCATCCCTTAATAGATTTTTTACATTGAGAAGAACGTAACAATATTTCTAGATTTTTGTAATCTTTCACTGTGTTTTATATTTCACCCAATTAATCTTTTCATAAATGCATAAAAATTCGAAGAATAAATATATCATTAAATCTTGAATTAACTTTACAATAGTTTTGGCCACCGGACCACTGTGTCCTGATGCCAACGATCGTTAGAGACGAACAGGTTTACAATTCCGGGGAAGTCGGTCAATTAGACGTCACCCTGTTTGACAGGGTGCCGCCTCGGCTAAGTTACTATGGAAACTTTTTTGCAGGTCGCGATCGCCTTGATCGTCACGTTGGCTGTGGCTGATCGATCGCGTGCCGGCGTGATATCCTCGGAAGGAGATGTTTTCGACGGACAACAGGTCTCGTTGGACGAGACAGCGGAGATACATCAGCTCTCGCTCGCCAGCTCTTACGTGCAATTCCACGGACCCGTCGAGGGGCCCGAGTACCAGGTGAAAGTGCCACAGCAGCACGACGACGGGAACCATCTGCACGGCCAGGGTCACGACTACACGGTGGACTACGTGGCGCATCCGAAATACGAGTTCTCGTACGGCGTCGAGGACCACCATACCGGCGACTTCCACACCCAAAAAGAGACCAGAGACGGTGAGCGAACGGAGCAGGTGTTACCAGAGGGGTTTGCATTAAAAATTTGCACAAATAGGAACGATTCTACATTTACGATTTCGTAGAAACTGACATTAAAACTCTCATAAAAATTGACCTTTCAGATAAGGTCAGAGAATGATTTTGATGGTGCAGTAGACTTCGTATAACGATACCAGAAACTTATTTAAAAAGACTGCATATACAATACAGTTATGCACATGATTGATCTCACACATTTTCAATTAGAATAGCCTTTTTGCGAATGGGCGAAACGACTTCAATTTCTCTGCAAGGCTAGAATGATCAATAGTGGTAATATTGACAGTTGCAAAATCACGAGAAATT
>CM052324.1:10518466-10613943 GCA_028455615.1 Lasioglossum zephyrum | reverse complement strand
CAGTGGGGGTAGACATTTGAAATTTTGCACTATGTTTTTTTAGACATAATACGATGTTTTAAGACAGGAATCAGGAAAATCGGAGCGGGGGCCGCTGGCCCATGCTTATCCGGCTAGACCCTTTCAGAACGTATATAATTTACACGAGTCTACAGTACACATCTTTTAAACTTTCGTTATTGGCCCAGCTAAAAAAAGTTGTAAAAATCAATTTTTACTATTGCTTTTCACAATTTCAACCAAATGCATTTTGTCAACATATTTATTAGACCTAATTTACTAAACTAATCCTTCTAGCCTTACAGAGAAATTGAAGTCGTTTGGTCCATTCATAAAAAAGTTATTGTGTGTCGCAGTGAACGTACAAAATACTTGAACAAAACATGTACATAGCTACATGTAAGATGTATTATAGGTACGGAGTAATTGGAAACAATTTTTTGTCTAAATACTTTATAAGTTTCGGGGTCCGGGGCACCAGGGCTGACTCAAACAGCAGATACGCCCGAGGCCACCGTGTGTCCCCGGTCGACCCGGTGAAAAATTTTCCACGTGGCCGGACTCCTTTGAGAGTTTTTGCGAATTTCGCTCTAAGAGTGAGACCCTGCTGCGACCCGGTCGCGAGAGAAATTCGCTTGGACGCGCACCATGAATATCCGAGGAGACAGAACCGAGTTGATACTCTGCGGTCGACTTTAATATTCGGACAACGTGCTGTTTTATAACGCGTGGGAACACACAGCTACCTGTTTTGAGCTCTCGCCTGTTCTCTCCTACGTGCTACACGGCCCGCTCAATCGACTTCACTCGGTTCCTCTGTGTTTGACGCGCATAAAACGTGCAATGCCGTGCACCAATAGCGCAGCGCGGTGCTTAATTCATCAGTGACGGTGCTCGACTACGCCCGATACGTTCTAGCGCTCCTGATAATTTCATTCGATGGGTTCACGCGCCGTTTCAAATTATGCTCGATTTCTACGTTCCCATGTTTCCCAAAGTACGTCGTCTCGGTCGTATTTGTTGAGAGCTCCGGGTTTAAGCCGATTAAAGTCTACAGAGCTGGATTCAGTGGGCGTTGACATTGTAACCAGAGGTAATATTAAATCATAAACGCGTTCTCATTGGAACCGTACAAAGTCAAACCTTCTATTGTCCTTATAGAACGCGATATTCTAATCGCTTGACAGCGGATCTTTATGAAAAACAAATACGTTGTTGAACGCAATTTTATTTATTTTCGACGCGATTTTTTCCATGCTTTTAATTATCCACTTGCTCCACTTTGCCGAATGCGTTTGTATAATTTCATTCGGCTTCGAAATACTGTGAAAACCGAACAATTAATTTTTACTCACTCTCTCTACTTTCACAATTAAACATTTCGGTAATTAAATAGAAAAGGTCTGCGTACTCCAATGTTGATGAAATTTTAATATGTTATGTAGCAACACATTCTGAACAACTTTTTCCATTTCCAATATAGGGGTGGCGCTTTTAGTTTTTGAGATATTTGCAAAAAAATATCGCGAATACTGTATTCAGTTTTTCGTATTCCTGCACGCTCCAGGGCAAGGTAAGCCTGTCCCGGTGCGACGTTTGTTCACATTTTAACGCTGTCGAGATGGGCGTACAAAGATAAATAAGATAAATGAGAAAAATAAATGATAATAAATAAATGAAAAATAAATTCCTATATTGGGAAAGGAAAAAGTTGTTCAAAATGTCGAAATCTATAACATAATAAGATTTCATCAAAATCGGAGTACGCAGACCTTTTCCATATAATTACCAACATTTCTTGTTGCTACGCGGTGGAAACATTGCAAGTTCCGTAACGTTACTTTTAATTAACACTATAAGTTGATACGCCAAGCTCAGAGTATATCTACTTTTCGTCAGTAGACAGCATCCCTTAAAATGTCAGATCCCAATACACCCTGTACTGGCAACAGTTCCCAAAATGACCAATTGTCGAGATTGAGAAAGCGTGTTCGCAGAACAGTCGTAACAGGATCGCATCGATTGCGCGACGCCAGAAAAATGCATCCCCAAACAACAACCGAGTTTCGTAGTTGGTCTCGCCGCTAACACGTTGAACCGGCGTAGCGCGGCACGGCGTCGGGGAACTTTTCATCCGGTTAGAACGTTGACGCCAGTTAACCAGAAAATCGACTTACACGAAAATATCCCGAGTGTCGCTCGGTTGTAAATAAGGAGAGAGGACGCGGCTTACGTAGTCTCTCGCAGATCTCCTCCCCTCAGCCAGGTTCCCTCTTCTATTAGCGTAGTTACTCTAGCCAGCCCCGTTATGCTAATAGCCACTCCAGCCCAGAATTTCTCCGAGAGGCGATTACGTCTCGTTACCAGGTCCGGGAATTGGTTTTGCGGTGACCAATTGTCCACGAGCGTTCGTTTTCACCGTAGGAAGCAGCGTGTCCGGCGAGTACAGCGTGAAGGAGCCAGGCGGCCAAGTTCGGGTCGTCAGATACCGGGCCGACAAGGACGGATTTCATGCTGAGGTGCACACTTCCGGTGAGAACGATCACACAACCGGCGTCCATGATGGTCAAGGCCAGACTCAGGTTCACGAGCATCAATCGTCACTGCACCAGGAACAAGATGTTCACGATTACGCCACTTCCTACGTCAACCAGCACGCATACTGACATACCGACCGTCTCGGACCGTGTCGTCACTTGTTCCTGTATACTGAAATGTTGCACGGTGCGTTGAAAAGCCCGTGTTCTCGACGAAATTCCATCACTCGAAAATTATAGTTCGACTCAACGTATGCGTTGTTCATTTTTCCACGGATATTAGGTAGGGGTGTACCCGAATTTTCGGGTTCGGGTCGGGTCGGGAAATTTGTTCGGGTTCGAGTCGGGATCCCGAAAGTTCGGGACCCGCGATTTCGGGTACCCGAAATGTTAATCGGATTGGGTCGAGTCGGGGTCCCGAAAGTTTGCAATATTCGTGTACCCGAAGTTAAAGTTGTATTTATATATGTAAGTATAATATTGTTTTATGATTTTTCAGTTCAATCTTTTATTTTCACTAACAGGTTCAGAATGATTTTTGTATTTTCCGTGTAATCGGTTCTCGAATAGGTTATGTGAAATAGCAGTATTTTATTTTAAATCTCTTAAACCCTCGCGAATCCCTCGGGAATCCCCCAGTGGAAGGGGTAGCAAAGGGGCAGTGATCTTTACTGCATTATACTAGTTTAGTGTATTAGATTGTCCA
Organism: Lasioglossum zephyrum; assembly: GCA_028455615.1. Lineage (NCBI taxonomy): Eukaryota > Metazoa > Arthropoda > Insecta > Hymenoptera > Halictidae > Lasioglossum > Lasioglossum zephyrum. The sequence goes on along the minus strand of CM052324.1, from coordinate 10,610,700 downwards.
AAAGTTTCTTTCGCAATGCGTACATTTAATATTGTTACTTCACACAAGTACATACAAACAACGCGATCATTTATCATTAAGTACTTGATAATAAAACGGACTGGAAACGGACTATTAAATAACAATATGATGTAACAATATTGAATGTACGCATTGCGAAAGAAACTCAATAAATAACCAATGTTACGGACTTCACAGTTTCACTTTTCAGCTCACAATAATAGCCGATGTTTTCAGGCTCCTGGACACCTCTATAAGGAGCTTCCGTGGCCTGCAATGCCAAAGCAAGGGAATCGCCGTGGACAACGCGTGTACATTGTAAATATAGGTCACACTTCTGAATAAATTAGCCGTGTCGATCCAGCCGGTTGTTGTCTCTATGCTGCTAATCATGGTGTCGACAGTAACGACAACCGTCGACCTGGCAATTTTGCGATATCGTGTGCCTGCTCGCGCAGCATTCACGCGACAGCTAACCGGTGCTCGCGGAACGATGCGATGGCTATCTGAATGGAGATCGGAAGATGATGGGTTGACCGGTAATTGGCGGCAATAGCTGCCGCAATTTGTATAATGAGATCCGTTTGCCAGTGTTTTCGTTCGTCGATCTTTGCATGCGTTCTTGCGCTCAGTGTTAGCTGTACAGGGTATGTTGGGACGCGCGGGAAATTCGAATGTACCATCTTGAAAATGTGGTAAATTTCCATCGTATCATAATCTTAAGAAATAATTTCAATTTTTTATATATTGTACGAATTACGAAAGCGTTCCTTGGTGTCAAATTGACACAGTAATAAAAGATAGCTGAAATAACAAGAAAAACAATTATTGTTCGATGTTTTTTCAATTAAATCGACGAGTCAACATTTACATTTTAGGTTTTTCGGTTATGTGTTTCGCATTGAAAAAATAAATGGACGAAGGTTGAACTATAAGCTGGTGATTCTGTTACTAAACTTAGCGAAAACATCCGTCGGGACTTTATGTACGATTTTCACTGCCAGTGACTGTAGGCTGTGCGAATTATATACATTTTCCTCTGTTAATTGTACGAAGTATTCCGTCCTATTATTTTGCCCTGTATCCTAGATCCAAAAAGACCCATGCAATTTTGTCATCTGTTGTGTTCCATGACGAATCTCTACAGGGGTCGTAATCGGGCGAGAACTATAATATCCCGTGACATGATTACTTGGTATTAGAAGGGCCGAAAAGAGCCCCGATGAAAACGGATCTCGGCCACTCCCGTGACACGCGGGCATGTCGTTAAGGCGCGTCCCTTCTGATCAATTCGATACCGGCGTGGAACGTCGTTATCGCGAATGGATAAAGACAAAAGGGGAAAAAGAGGGTAATGGGATGGGGGTGGCAGCAGGAGCGAAAAGGGAATAACAGAAGAGGAGGGGGGGCGTCGATGATAAAAGAAAGGCGCGTCCGTGCGCTAACAATGCCTCGAATGCATGCCGATAGAGGAAACGGAGAGAGAGAGAGAGAGAGAGAGAGAGAGAGAGAGAGAGGGAGAAAGAGTGGAAACAAAAAGACGAGCGACTCGACAAAGATAAGGACTCTCGAGAGGTCCTTGCCGCCCTTGCGCTCATATTACTTCGTTAAAGTACTAAGGTGGCCCTCTGATAAGAGGGGTCTATTCTTTCACCCGGCGAGAGAAGATGTCCTTCATAGATAACAGACCATCGGACAACCCTTTCGACGTGCCCAACACATCAAACTTTTACCGTCCATAAACTGGCTTTTTCGAGCTTCTCAATGGAATCACTGTTTTTACTTACACCTTTTTACGCGAATTCCTGAAAGCGAAATAAGTAAACTGAAGCATACGCTGTGGCCTTTTTGCCGAAGCCTTCGCGAGCGCTAACTTTCGCATCCTTGAGCTGCTTCGTCGGAACAGGGTTGAGCTGAGACTATCGATCCCTGGAAAATATTGAATTTCGAATATCTCCTTTTGTTATACATTCTGAGTCAACTAATGTTTATCCATACAATAATAAATAGACTGCGATTCTTTATGCAAACTAAAAATTTTCTTTTATCAATTCAATACTTTAATTAAGAATTTAATTGAAAACTTTCGATTCGGGACTCTCAAGATCTCTGCTTAGGGATCTGAACTAGAAATTTCTAAAAACAAAATCGTTCACTTTCAGGAAAATTGGTAATACGAGGTTTTCAGAATCTCTAATTATTAATCTACAAAATAAGAATTATCTGGATCGATTGCAAGAAATAGAAACTAAATTGAATAAAGATGTCATACATTGACATCTTTAATATTTTTAATTTCACAACAATTTTGAATTTCATTTAACCAATTTTACTGTAAATGCATTAAGGTTCGCAGTCTAACAATAAATTACAACAAATGTGTACGATAAATTTGATCTGAAAGTACATATACTCCCTTATCAATTTTACAACCGACTACAGTGATTTTCATATTAACCACGAACCAGACTATGGCGATATCATTTAAGGTGAAAGTACACGAGCTACCTGTTTCGCCGTAAGTACAAGATTGGTAACAACGTGATTGGAAAAGTGATTACCGGCTGGAAGGAAGTGGCCCGGCACAAAGTATAACGATAACTGAAGCTGAAAGGGTTTTGGGGATGTTTCGCGTGCCGAAGTTCTTACCTGACGTCGCCGCACGTGGCGTTGAAGCCGCGATAATGGCGGAATAGATACTCGAAGTTCGTACGGTATTCCGGGGGACGCGGTAATTTCCGGCCGATCGCGGCAACTGCTAATTACCGCTGGCATTGCGCTGCGATTACTTCACTTGAGGGTCTCACGAATCGTCGTTGGTGATCGAGGGTTACAGTACATAGCCACGACGTCCCCCTCTCGCACGAAAACCAACCCTCCTCGACGTCGCGTACTATTACCGGGGCTGCAGAAAATTCCAACATCACTTTCAGTGACGTGAAAATCCTTTGACACGATATTGGATTACATGTTGCAACTGCTCGATGGATGGAATAAAATTACAACGGTAGTTGTTTGAAGCAAGGGGATCAAGCAAAGAGATGTTTGGATACATACTTTCCATTTGTTTCAGGAAATTGTTGAACATTATTAATTGTACATTGTAATTAATTATGAATACATTTATTAAGTGTTCACAAAAATCTGTACAAATTTTCCGAAATACATGCAAGCCACTTCGATTTACTTTATTATTCTGACGGGGTCCCATGAAAATCAACGACATACATTTCACCGGCACCAGATTTGACCGACGACTACTTTGGCCGACAACTAATCTAAAATAGTTGACGGTCAAATTTGTTGTCGGTCAAAGTAATTGTCGGTCAAATCTGTATCGGGGAAATTTGTGTCAGCGATTTCCAGGGAACCAATTCTGACATTAATAGTTATTTTTGTAGTTGGCCGCGTAAATGACATATAAAATTACCATTGGTTTAAATAAAAACATATTTTTTTATAGCAACGCTTAATGCATCTCTATATTCTTCGGAAATGATAAACAATACATTCAAACAGAGACCATTTCGGCTGAGTGTATGTTCCAGTTCCAATTCTTTATGACTGGTGTTAGTTGGTCGGAACTTTTGTCCTGAGAACAATTTGTTATTCGGATTCCTCATCGATATCGATTCTGAATCGATGACTGCGTGATCCGTGCGCCGTGTAACGGGAGTTAGACCGCACAGAGAGATAAGTTTCGAGCACGGTTGTACCGAGCCATTTAAAGACCGCGGCATAATTAATTGACGCTCGCAATTATCGCGTTTAACCGGCTAATTTCGAGCCCGGTTCACAACGGCGCCGAGTGCATCGGGCATAGTAACTTCGTACGGCGTACAGGCGACCGACCGCGTAATGCTAAGTGGCATCTGGTCAGTACACCGAATTGATACACTCCTGGTTCTGTCTGACATTGGCGTGTGTGTTCGCGTGTTCACCAAGGTTGCGATGATCGGTCACGTACCTGCCCCAGGTTCCATTCAATGGCGAACCAGAAACTGCAAATAGTGAATGCGAAAACTATGTACTCTTGCGTTAATTAACTGTCACTCGAGGGTACCAGAATTCGTTCAGACTGGTGTCTGCGTTCTATCAGTCCTGTAATGTTCAGTGGGATTACAAACTGATAAGTTTGTACTTGAATGTTCTCGACGCTTTGTTTTTTGAAAAAATTTATTAGACACTCTATGGCTATAAAACTGCGGTAAACCTTACGTTTAGGGGAGGCAGCTCCGATGACCTCGACCTTGACATATGTTATCAAGGACAACATTCTGAACAACTTTTGTTCTTACAACTATCCGGTGCCCGGTCTTAGTTTTCCAGATAATTGCAAAAAACTGTATTGAATACTGGGACAGAAAATTCAATTTAGTACTAGCAATAGTTTTTTGTAATTATCTCAAAAACTAAAACCGAGCAGCAGGTTGTTATAATGAACAAAGTTGTTCAGAATGTTGTCTTTGACAACATCTGTCAAGGTCAAGATCATCGGAGCTACCTCCTCTAAATTTAAGGTTTATCGAAACTGCTAAGCGAATCATGTGAATCACTGTGAGAAATCACCATGATTGGAGAGTAGCAGTCCACACCATTCTTAGTAAGCTTCACGAGAACGAAATAACAATTATCCCGCGATGACGCAGCTGACACGTTGCAGAATTAGCAAAGACAAACTGTGTTGTGACCGTGCGTCAGTACATAATGGGTCTTCGACAACAAGTAGAACGAGGTCTATCTGTTGTCGGACCAGTGAACAGGAACGAGCCATCGTCAGACAAGTGTACTATGAATTTACAAGTAGAATGGGGACGGAATATTGTGGGCTGACTAGAACAGAAACGTAATGTTATCGGAGAGCTAGACTTACGATGGAATAGTGTTGTGCACAAGCAGAATATATGAACGGAGCATAATATCCTTTGTCCAATTACGAAACAAGTAGAATAAGTACGAAATATAGCCAGACAAATAAAATAGTAACGAATTAGGATAATCACTAAAATTGTTCGAATACGTGTGTCATTGGAACTGAATTACTCGACACCGTTGTAATCGTATCTCCGTACAAAGTGTACAGCGGAAAATGCATCACATAAAACGAATGCACGGCAGAATTAGCATAAAAACTTCGTAGCGCATTCATTGAAATGTATGCACGCACATATTACTGTGTGTTCCGACAACACTTTGAAATGGAATTAAAATAAATGCCGCGAACCTGTTTTATTAGCGTTTTAATACGGTTTAATGCATTTCCAATTTGCATTTGCTTTCATACACGTACGAATTTATGTCACAGAAATGATATATTAATGCATTTATCTTGTGAAACGTATTTTTACATGCAGTTCCCTTTTTTTTTCGCTGACTGTAATCAAACGTAGAACCATTCTCTCGTCGCGCGCTATTTCTGATTTAAAAGCAGCATCGTGTCTACCGGTTTCGATATACAGTAAAAATATAAAAAGATACTGTTGGTTTTTTAATAAAAAAAATTAACGGGTAAAAAACATGCATGCTCTGGAATATACTTTCGATTCATTTGAGTACACGTCGTACAGCTTTGTCGCGAGTAGCATCGAGACGAAGGGACCCTGGGAAAAGTCTGGCGAGCATTTAACGGGGTCCCGTTCCATCCCGGCGACAAAATAACCATTGTGCTCCCGTATCTACGCAGTGAATGGAACGCAGACGTTTGGTTGGGCCGACGTGCAGCCGACACGACTCAATCTTCGCCTGCACTTTGCATGCGAAATCGTCGAGCTGCACGTGCTCGCATCCGTTTCACAGGAAGGCGCTCGCATGTCTAATATCTCGCTGACTTTCCGAACGATAAACGGGCTCGAATCCGCGCCCGCATTCCGCTCGTTGATTTCACTTGAATTTTCGCGACTCGCGGGCCTGTCTTATCATAAAACAGTCCGGGAACAACGAGGGCACGGGAATGCAATGCCGGTTAGATACAATTTTTCGCTTCTCCGCGGGAACAGGCTGCGAGGGAACGATTAAGGCTTTTAATTTACGCGCTTTGTTCTCACTGACAAACGGCGGGGCAAACAAAGTTCCCTGCTCGGACTGTGTATTGATAAAAGTTCCGAGCCGGTGCATTATACGTCCGCTACTGTGAAGCTACGCTTTCCGACCGGCCCGCGTCTCGCATTTAATCTCTGCCCCGGGTTTCCGCGGGCCCCCCGGAACCCCAACCGCAAAACTATGCTCTAACAGACAACGCGTTTACAAAATTAATGCCGACTAATATTTTCACGAGGTTCACCGGTCCCGTGAAACTTCGTGCCTTTTTATTAAAGCGTATCACGATCTGAAGAATTATTCACAAGGCCCGACCATCCCCCATACACTCTGTTACATTATTATTTGAACGCCTTGGCTACGGAATTCGTGGAACAGGTCCGTGGATGCCGCGAGCCAGCAAACTTTAAACAAACTCAGCTTTTCTGTGCCCCGACCATTCTCAAAGACTTCTTTATTCTCCTGTAATTTGGTGGAACTGGGCCACATTATTTCTTTTTTTTCGAGAATATCTCGCGCGTGTAATACGCGCCGCGGTTGTTTCACTTCTTGCCTAATTCATTTTCATTACGAGGGCTCACATCGAAAACTACTATTTCATACCGCCTCGCACTTTGGATTGAAATTGGCGGAAAATAAGGTGAACTCGTCGACGAGCGACTTTTTCAATCATTTCATTTTCACGCACACGTAATACAAAAAATTTTTAAAAGTCCCAGTCCGACCTCAGTGATCTTGAAAAAATAGGGAACACTGCGGAAATTTGTGACAAAATCTATCCACGTGGATTCCAACGGGATTTTATCTGTTTTGTTGTGATGTATTCATGGTGGTCCCATTAGGATGTGTAATATTAAAAAAATAGAAATCCCGAAGTTTCCGAGAAAATTTACCTATAAATACCAGAAAGGCATAACTTATTTCAGGAAAACTGTGTTTAATTGACAGAAAGGACTGGAATGGATAGCATCGTGCCGAGACACTATTCCGAAGATCCGCGGACGACACCGCAGTGACAAGACTGTTATTGAAACGATATGGTAATTCAAGACTGACAGTGTCAGATCAAAGTTTTAAACAAATCATTTTGATTAACCATTTCGAGGAACGTTCGACCCACACACCTCGAATCTTCGGTCGAACTTGAGGAACATCCCGTCGATGGTTCAGCAATTTCTCCTGTTCGAGGTAGCTGTTCTCGTAGATGCCAGTTAAGTGGGTAGAAGGAAGAGCAATTCGATAAGTAAACTGAACGAAGGAGAACACGAGCGAGAAGGGTGACGAGGTGAACGGTAATCGCAAAATGGTAGGAGAGAGTTGGAACGAAATGAAACGGAGGCTGTGTTTAAGAGCGAACTGAATCAATAGCTCTACCCTGCGACCCGTAGGCCAAATGTAGGTCATACCGTGATCCCTTTTTCCTCCTCTATTCCCTTTTACCGCTACTCCTCTCCGTCTAGCTTCTCCCTCTCTTTCCTCTCCTCTCCGTCCTCCTACCTCTCTGCCATACACATACACACACCACCCCTTTCGTCCTGCCGGGTTTCTCTCTTTTTCATCGTTTCCCTGTCACGGTGTTCGTTTCCCTAGCGGGAGGTGCGCCGGTATATTATTGCATCGGCACCCGGTCGCAGCGCGCTCGTTGCCGGTTTATACATTTTTCATAAATAAATTCCACGGACGTTCCAAAGTCGGCCTTACCACTCACTACCGGCGTATATACGCCCGTGGAATTACATATTTGACTGCAGCGCTACGCCGGATACTACGGTCTCCAAGTACCACCCAGGCCGGTTGCATCGTTCCGCGCTCTTCATTCCTCGTGATCTACGATCGAGGCCGATACGGTGCAACGTCCTCGCTGCTACGGCTCAGACAACACCCATTCCAGTTTCGAAGTGTCCAAAAAATCGACCACCCATTTTTTCGATTCAATTGGAGTATACAGGTAGTCCTACTATAACACATTGAACGCCCCTTCACCCAAGCATGGGCACTTTTCTTCGTGTAATTAAAACAAGATTTTGGGAATGGTTTATAGTAATATTATTTGTAATACAATTATGACGAATACATGAGATAAAGTAATTATTTATATATAAAATATACTTTTACTAACAAACGAGAAATATACTGCAAATCCGACCACGAACAAAGTATTCCTCATACAAACGTTGCAACCCCTTTTCACCCCCTTAGGAGTTGGATATCGAAATATCCTTTCTTATCCCGTGTATAGATCATAATTTCTAGGGCCAAGGGTTTAGCCTGAGCGTTGATGAGTAAGTGAGTCAGGACTTCGTTTATATATATATAGATTACACAATTTACACTTCGCCGTTCAGTACTTACAGTTTGCGACATCCATGAAAATCGCTCGCGAACGTATGCAATCATCTAATACAATATTATGTCGGCCAGAAAGTCTTTCCGCGAAAAAATATTTCTGAAACGGTTGACTTCTCGACGTACATTTACCAAGGCTTTTCCACTCGGCACAGTGTTGTCCTACGTAGCAATATTGAATGGTATTATTGGAACACTCCGTAAATATCTGAATCCATCGCGGGAGAAGTTCAGTGCATCAGAAGCAGGAGTTTCGAACATTAGCCACATACCATCGGGAGCATAATAAACTGAACGGCAGAGCGGCACGAGCTCGTGTGGATCGGCAAAAGAAGAAGCGTCCTTTGAAAGTCTCACGTTCGAAATCCATCATCCGTTCGTCCTCAAGGTAAAGAGAGAAAGTTACAGTGAGTCTGTGCGCGCGCTTTTCATCATTGCCCGGCGAATCCAGTCAACTTTCATCATTATTCTTGTCGTGACACGGAGAGAAGATCCGACGCCGCTTTCTTGTCGAGTTTATCTTTACTTGGTCTTTAATTATGCCCAGAAGCCTCTTCGCAGCGACGTATTTATTGAGCGTACGATATATAACCCTCGTCTTAACGAGTTCCAGACCTCGGTCATACCCGTAGTACCTTATATTAACCGTTCAAGACGCGAGCGAGAAGAATCCCTGCTTGTATTACAAAGGAGCGAGACTTTTGTTTCCATTTTTATCAATGAGAACCGCTTCCGTTGTCTCCGGTAACATTGTTACTAGAAAATATAAAACGACTGCCAGTGAAAGGAACGTTTGCGTCTGTTAAGGAAATCCGAGAAAGATAAACCAGTTTATCCAACTTACTCGGGAATGTACATAGCTGAAATTGTTAGACAAACGGTGCTAAACAATGAATTTTATGATACCGTTATAACGATCAGAGTGGTAAATATTCTCTGTTATCGTTACCGATCAACATTGTGTTTCCATAATAGAATTATGAGATTCTGTGTTAGCTCTTAAACAGGCATTGTTTCAAATACGAATACTCAATGAACCATTTAACACGGTTAATGCTGTGGTGGAAATTGTTGTTTATTTAAAGTATTAAAATTGCATGAAATATATTCGCTTGCATTATTCGAAGTAGTTATTAATAATATTCATTAATGATTTCGAACAATTCTATTCACCGATACTCTGGATGGTTGAAAAAGTAGGTTATAGAAACGAAGGTCGTTCGACGGTCGCATCTACAGATCTCTCGGCGAAGCCATTGAATCAAACGACTTACGCTTTTGTTTACCACGTGTGAGACCACTTGGAAATTCCAATAAACAGAGACAGTCGTTCGCGGGAGGGTGTCGAACAGAAATGAGCGTGGTAAAAAAGCTGCGAAAGGAGGTCACCGAGCTAAAAAAAGAAGGGAAGCTGCGCTTTAGTTAGCGACCGGTGATACTTTCGTATAGTTCGTTGTTAGGGAATATCGTCCGGGTTATCGGTTCGGCCGGGTGTACTTTTCAGATTTTCGTGAAAAAACAAACGCGGGGTTCGGTAAAGAACCGTAGATTACACAGCAAATAAAATTGAACCCATTCCGGCGAATTCAAACGGCGGTTTTCCACCAATCCGACGCTCTGTACGCGGGCACGTACACGCAATTCCGATTTAATATCGGCCCGGCAAACAAGCACGGGATGGCCGGGCCGCGCGCTTTCCAACAGGCTCGCGGAACCAAATGTCACCATGAAATCGCGTGATAACAGCGGAATTAACGCGTTACTTCAACGGGCCGGTTGTAACGAGAGCAATCGGTAAATTCATCCGTCATTGACTGTGCAAACGAGCTTGCGAACCCCCGGCCCGAAAATAATTGCTGTTAATGACGGTGGAGCCGTTGCGCGACGAATAACAAAGACTGGAATCGGTCGGACGCCGCGAGGACGAACGTTTTTCGCAAGCGGAACCCGTCGAAACGATCCCCGTTCCTCGCCAGGACACGGATTCACCCGTCCCTCCTGACCAAATTAGCAGCTAACAAATTAACAGTGTCCTGGACGCGTTGTCGCCATCCACGGAAAGCAAAATTGCCACGAACCATCAGCCTTCTGGCGCTTCCTGCCGATTGAAATGCACCGGCCGAGCTACGCGACCGTCCACCACGTTCTACGCTTCCAATGGCAAACCTATTGATTATCCGCTCGCGTTTCTACCGCGTTGTCCATTTGCGGGCCGTTTCATTATGATTGCAACGCCGAAACAGTCGTCACCTAATCCCCAGATCGCCGTGCCGCGGTCTCTGGGTCTGCCTTCTACCAAAAATCACCCCTACACGCCGAAGACGACATAGAGAATCCAGCCAAACGGGAGTTGTACTACAAAACAGTAAAAAATTATACTTTTTTGATAATTCTAGTAGCGTGTAGAATTAATTAATTATTATCCCAAGATTTACATCTATATGGAAAAATTCCTGCCTCTACTGATTGTGTATACGAGTTATTGTCCTCCCAAGAGATACCTTGCGTGCAAGAGAGATCTACACACCAGCTATATCATAATTAATCATTGAGCAGGAATTACTTAACATAAATTTTAGAAAATGCTACATAATAGATTTAAGAATTTAGTATGCGTTTGTTATGGATGTGGTTTTATGAATAAGGATGAGGATGTAAAGTGTGAAAGACGATCTATGCTGACGAATGATCTATGACTGAAGGAGTGACGAATGTGTGTCGTGAGAACGTTATTACTTTTGTTGTCAAGCGCCGAAGCGAATAGTTGTGAGAATATCGAGAAAGTGGAAACACGTGCGAGTAGAATTCAGTTGTATATTCAAAGTGTATTCTCAACTCAATTAATTATTATTATATCTTCTTAAATATATTCTTCTAAAACTGCATAAGATTATTGTGTTGAATTTTTTGTCAGAAACGTGGGATAATGCGCAAAGACAGAGTAATTACATTTTTCCATGATTTTTAATATATATTATTATAGTGGAAGATTAAATGGCAGCAGCTCATGGGACAAGTTAATAAATAACTAAAGATAACATCGATGTCTAGCTTAAATTAATGTTAATATCATTATAATAATGTAGATACACCGTACAATTCTGGTCAAGAGAATTCATTGACTACTGGTTCAACTGGTCTAATTGTTTTTCACCGATTCCTGAAGAAAGAAACGAACAAACGTGTAGAATCGGTCGGATATCAGATCGCGCAACAAGTATCGACGAAAAGGGAGACTCGGATTCGTTTTTCCGTGGCAATTCAATTATGAAAACGTTCCGTTTTCAAAGGGAGCCGGTCGCCGCACGCATTCAAACACGCATTAAGCCCATATTACTCGATGACGGCGCACAGTTTGAACGTCGGCGGTTTTTGAAAACGTCGGTAACGAAATCCAAGCGGAAACACGTAATTGTAACAAATTGCACAAAGATACGTGCTCGTTCATGATGGGCACTGTTAACAGTCGAGAACGATCATTACTCGTAATGAGGCCGACGCGGCTGCTTTTATTAATTATTTTCACGCGGCAAACAGCGTGCGGTGGCGTAGAAAGCAGCCACCGAAATGGACCCGTATATTTTTTCCGATTATTAACGCCGCCGAGGCGGTTCGAGCGACGCATTCGAGTGCCGAAACCGGGTCAATGAATAGTTATAAATAATATATTTATGAAATTTTTTTCTGCTGGCCGGACGAAGCAGGATTTCGACGGAACGGTGAACCACATTCCTCGACGATGAAACGCAACGCCGTCTGTCGACGATTTTATTACGAACTTCCTCGTCAAGTGCTTCGCCAATGTTTGCAAATTTTTTTTTCTAAATTATTCAAGTATTTGCGTTAGGATTTGCGTACATATTTATGGACGTTCGGAGTACAGTAAATGAAAGAATATGAAATACCTGTTACAATATTTTAAGTCTATTCTACAGGGTGTCTCAAAATTCCTTCAACATTCGGAAGTTAGAAGTTCTTGAGATCATTTGAAGCAACATTTTCCTTTGTAAAAATGTCGTCCGCGACTTTGTTAAGGAGTTATTAACGAAAAACACGGACCAATCAGAGCGCGACCTAGACGCGTGTTGGCACAATCGTGTTTTTCGTTAATAACTTCTTAACGAAGCCGCGGACGCTATTTTTGCAAAGGAAAATGTTGCTTGAAATTTCGAGACACCCTGTATTTCTAAATAATTGTATACGTTTCTAAGCTAACTAATCTAACTACTGAAATAATCCAAGTCGTACGAATTCGTTATTAAAAAAGTGATCGCCTAATTAAAGTTGTCTGAATATCACTGCGAAGAGCGTCGTGAATGGTGGACAATAGGATTCTATGTAGAATTGTTCGAATGGAAATTTAAGATACCGGGCACGGCCAATTGGAGCCCGGTAAATATGATCGTGGTCCACGCGACCGACGTCCACGATTATCGATTAACCCGCTCGCAAATTTTATTCGGAACAATGGCACGGAATAATGAACTTCGCGGGGAAACGATTTGTCGCGGGCCACTGGAAATTAACTCGTTCCCGTGTCCACAGGCTTTGGTCTAGCCCAGGATCGAGTTATCGGCTCGTTCTAATAATAATCGGGAATTTCATGTGAGCCGTAGCCGAGAAATAGAAAAATTAAACGATAAAGCTCGAGCGACGTTCGCCTGGTGCCGATTCGATCTAACGGCAGCCCGAATTCCACGGTATTTTACTGGGCGGAATGCATTCCGCGAGATAATCTGCGGCCCGTTTGAGAGGAAAACCAACCCCGGGAACGTCTATTCCCAACCGGAAATCATAACGATGAATCTTCCTGTTTCGTTGATTTTGCCCGGGAAGTTAGGAAAGTTAATCCCGTTTCATAATTGAAACTTCTATCTGACCGAAGCCAAAGTTTTTACCGTACGCGAACGGCAGCTTCTTTTATCGCTTAATAACTTTGGGCCGGACTCGTCACCGTACTTCGTGTCGCTGGAAGGCTCCAACTTCCGGTTACTTACCCCCACCGTGTCTAACGTTGCGATTGTCAATGCTGACTAGGGACAAAAGTATAGGGCACCCTAATGTTTTATTATTTAATCATTTCATTTAAGAGTTGAAGTACAATGAGTTTTCTCAAACTTAGATTCGTACGAATTGATTAATTGTTGGTTCATTACAGATTTGCTTTGGTAATTAGATAGAAAAGGTCTGCGTACTCCGATTTTGATGAAATTTTAATAGGTTATGCAGCAACACATTCTGAACAACTTTTTCTTTTTCCAATATAGGGGGGTCGCTTTTAGTTTTTGAGATATTTGTAAAAAACTATCGCGAATACTGTATTGAATTTTTCGTATGCCTGCACGTTCGCATTTGTCGGCGTTTGTTGACATTTTGACGCTGTAGAGATGAGAGAATGAAACACTGCGTATTGTCGCTTCTCACCTCCACAACATGTTTACAAAGAAAAAATAAAAAAAAAAATGCGGTTCCGGAAACAGATTTACGTTGCCGCGGAGCATGCAGAAATACGAAAAATTCAATACAGTATTAGCGATAGTCTTTTGCAAATATCTCGAAAACTAAAAGCGACCCCCCTATATTGGAAAAGGAAAAAGTTGTTGAAAATGTCGAAATCTATAACATATTAAAATTTCATCAAAATCGGAGTACCTTTTCTATATAATTACCTTTGCTTTCTTCGGAATTCCTATCAATGGGGTTACCATGAAGATTTGTTTGGACGACAATGCAGTCAAATAATCCTTTTAAGTTTCACGAAAGTATGTTAAGTCGTTCGGTCGACTTTTGGATACGACGGTCTATTTTCGCGGGAATTACGGAAACTTTTCCGACTGACTGTAACAGATATTATACTGTACGTAGTTATATTACAACCTCTGATGGAGTCTTTTATGTTTCGCAAGACGGACTGCTTTTGCGAGGAGCACGGTTACACGCTCGACTTGACGTCTCGACCAAGACTTTGTCAGGTTAATCCGACTGGTACTTTCTAGCTTTATCCACACTGTAACATACTCAACCGTCAAAAGGGTACGGGAGTCAACTGTTCTCAAAGAACTGGTGGTAATATAATTGCGCATTTCAAGTGGTTCTTTCATTTCGAAACGCCGTAGGAGATGAATCCTAAGATTCGTTTCAGCAGAGAAACACAATGTACAGACACCAGCTGACTGTTTTATATCATATTCCTCCGACATTCGACAAATAAATGTGAACCTCTTTCAAATCGTGTTTCATGAAATTCAGCAGGATGAAAATTTTTTATATTTCACAGTCACAAGTGTCCCCGTTTTTGTTCGTTTAAAATCGAGATCTAGGATTGTTACAAATGAATTATTATTATTATTATTTCAATAATAGTGAAATAAAAATTCTTCTACCGCTCATTTTAACCATTGGTTGTTGGTTTTGTGTTAAACAGAGGGTGTGGCCGGACAACCGGGCAGGGGATGATTTTACATGTAAAAATAAGTTGAAAAATAAGAATAACATTTCTTTCGTTGGACGCCACATTCTCGAGAAAATAGACTTTAAAGATCCCCGTCGGGTAACAAAAAGTAGAATAGGTTGGCCATGGCCAGACGCGTTAGACGACTTCTATCGAACAGCGCAAAAAGTGTTCTTCCACGTTGGACATATTTGACTAATACAATTATTTCAAACAGCCTCGAAGAATAAGTTTTATTACAATTTACTAACTAAGCCAAACTTTGTTAGAACACGCAATGTGCAAGAGGATCGTAACCGTAATTGCTGTAATAAATCTTGCGTTTTCTGTTCCTGTATTACGAAATAAGTTGTTCTAACTTTATGCGGCTTTTATGCGTGCCAGACAACGTATTAACATTACCCGCAACAGAGGTAAAATTGTATCTAATTCCAGTTGTCGTTATTCAAGCCGGTGTCCAGTTATCATGGGTCTGCGGATTTCATACATTCTCAACAGAATTATGTAGGCAGAATACGAAAGAGTAAAAAATTAGAGAAATACAAGAATATCATCCTACCAGTTTCGGCTTATTAAAATCACTAGTGTCATCAGTATGGAAAACAATTTATTTGAGATCCGAGTGGAGTGAAAGGTGGAAGGTGGAAAGGAATTTTCCGAATTTTTCGATGGGGAGTCCGTCGATCTGGACCTCCTCCCGCCAATCACTGCAGAAAATTCGTGTAGCAGAAACGCGGATGAAGGAACACGATGGAAAAACTTGTAACGTGAAAGCGGGTCTCCTGATGAACTTATCAGCTGCCTCTTCACTTGCCTGGAAAGTGCGCCATAAATAAAGCTCGCAAAAACTGGCGTTGCACGTGTGTCGGTGTGTTTCGTGCGGTTAAAAATGCATTGTTGGCCTGGTCGTTGAACAGAGCGCGAAAGCGTCGCGTTCGGCCGTTTCATACATGCGGCTCACGACCTTCTCTGCCCACGGTTTCTATTCATCATGATTATTAGTAGGGTAGAAGAAAATTATGTCTATAATTACGGGGCCGGGTAAAAATATTCCTTATGCGGTACCGTGTGTGTTAAAGAGAGCACTTGCGAACGTGCACACACTTCTTTTGTTCTATCGATTCGCGCCTCGGCCAGCGCGCGATGTATAAATACCTCGTAAACCCGGGTGTGCACGTGTTGCCCGTTAACATGCGTCGAACCCGCGTATCCTATACACTCGCTTGTTCCTCTTCACCGTGGGAATCCGCGGCGTAAAAATATCTTACAGAGCCCGTGTTTGCTTGTTCTTCCCACGCGGAAATCAGTCAACTCCGTTCGCGTATTTTTTTCGATATGTGAGTTCCATTGCAGTCTATTTAATTGCTCGGTTTCTGGCGATTACATTGAATGAATCGCCTCTACGAATTTGTTTAAAACACTTCATAAATAAAGCAGTGAAGAGAGAGAGTGAAAATCGAGTGGGGACACAAGACTTAACCCTTCAACGGCTGCGTCTAAGAAATTAAATCAAATAAATACACGTTGAATTGTGGGTATTGAAAAGACTAATGCATTTACAAAAAATATTATAATTATTAATTAGAATAGAACGGTCCTAAGCATTGTCAATTATTACTCATCAAGAAGTTAGTTTAAAATCAATTGCAAAATTTGCCACCGAACAAACAGACAAACAAACAAGAAAGCGAGGTAATAAAAACGTGGTAAAAATCGTTCATTGTCGGAAGTTTAATCTGACGATTCCGCGTCGGACTAAGGTCAAGTCAGATGAAATTTGCATTGTTTCGAGCAAAATGAAAGGTCGCTTTGGCCACAGTAAACAGATTTAAAAATTTGATGATCGGACGTTTCCATGAGAGTTTCGCGATAGCGGAGTTTGCTCGCTAAAAACTGTCGAGGTACGTAGTCCCAGCGAAACTTTTTCCATTCGCCCGTATACTCATAGCGCATCCATGATGGTATTTATTCACGCGAATGTTGGCACTGTACCGCCAATATTTCTAAAACGCACGACACCGATTTGGTAGAGAACAAAGCGTCATAGTGGAACTTTTCCACGTTACTCTTTCAACATGTTTTTCGCTCCCCTCTCATCCTCCCCCGCACACCCTCATTAGTATCGCACTGCGGAACCGCAGAAATTGAATGTGACACCGTGGTATAATTACATACATATTTGCACAGTGTTCTTGACAATATTGTTGCTTCATTATTCCAGTTTCGCAATTACAGGATCGCACGCGATCGAAACTGGAACGGCGCGGATTAATATGTTAGTTGAATTAATAGTGCAAACAGCGGCATTTCGCGTACAAGCAAATCCGCACGCAATAGTGATCGATTCGAGCCGTTAACGCGATAATTGCGGCAAGTTCTTAGGACGCAATATATGTATGCAGCAGCAGCTGCAACCTTCTTCCAGGAAATGAAACCCCGTAACTCTCTGTCGACTAATGAGAGCTATCAAATCCACGCAGGGTAGATTCTATAGCGATGTTGAACACTGGGACGACATTTTGGATGTTGACATTTGAAAAATTCAGTACGTTTCTACAGTATTTTTACATTTTGCAATCTGTGTCAAATAAATATTTCGTTTTATTGATCGTAACGAATTAATAGAAATTAATTTATGTTATCGACACACTTAGTACAACATTCAGTATTTTTCAGACGCAAAATTTCTGTTGAAGATGATCCATACTTGGATCGAAACGTTGAGAAAAATTTTATAAATTTGCGAAATAGCTTTATATTTTGCAAATGATAACATAAACTTATTTCTACTATGTCAAATGCCTTGGTAAACTTTTTCCTTTTAATTTCCATTCGACCGTTTTCGTTTTACAACTCTATATAAAAAAGAAGTGCACAATGCATTGCGGTTCTGATAAATTAAAATTGAAAGAAAAAAAATTTCAAGCGGTCAACGGAATTTTGTTCAAGTTTATAGTAAATTTTACGAATATTTAATTGGATTAAAACTCTATTCACGATATAAAAGGTAGGTAATTTTTGTACATCATTTTTCCATATTATTGGAAATAACGTATGTATTAACATTGTCCCCTCTCTCTCTCTCTCTTTGTCACCATTCGCGAAGGAGAGAAATATGGCGCAATGATAAAAAATCGAGTCTGTCCATTTCCATGCGGTCACTCATTCCCCTATATACTTTTATTTGCAAACCTTCGCGGTCTCCGGGTCGCACGAAATCCACTGTAACTTAAATTAACGAAGAGCTTTCGTTATCAGCATCAGCGCGGCGGTTGGCCTGTTCTTGGTAAAAAATAGCGCGAGCATCAACCGTAATTACAGCTTAAATCCACGCTCGTGTTTTTCAATCCACAAAAAGCTACTTGTACCGAAATTTGGGTCATCTACACGCGTACACATATACACACGTGCCAAAAAACGAATATACTGTTACGACGTTTCAACATCATCGGTCTGTTTCGCTCTGGTTTCCCTCCTCCGCCCGCTGCCCTGCCACTCTGTAAAATACCGGAACTTCAAAGCTTTCGAACGGTTTTCACAGATTACTGAAATCAGTCGATTGGCTGCGCCTAAGGAAAAAACCGCAGCTTTCGAGATTTGAAGGACCCCCGAGCGTTCACCATTTAGTTGAGAGAAAATTCCAAACCCCTCGCCATTTTAACGATATTTCGGGCAGCAAAAAATCCGTGGATATTTCCGCTTTTATGCATGGAACGTTTAGCTAATTGTTAAAAAATAGAGAGTTACTATTTTTATTCCCGTAGCAGGGGATGTTTTTTATAGGATCGTGAAGCAGTCGTCTGTGATTCTTCATGTATAACCTCTTTAGCGCTAAAATTATCAGAAGAGTATAAATTGTTAGTTTCTGGAGTTTTCTATCTATAATTGTTGGAATTAGAAACATGTAGTCGTGAAATACTGAAGAAGTTATATTATAAGTGTTAACTTATGTACTTCTGGAACGTTCTGTTTAACGTTGATACTTGAACCGATACAGCGAGACTAAAGGGGTCCATTAAAGGTCAAGTATATTGCGCAATATTATTGGCCGTGAATGATAGTCATTGACAAATTAATATAATATCAATTTGGATGGACATCATGTTGCACAATAATTGTTGCGCAATATGCTTGATCGTGAATAGGCCCCTTATGTGGATACCCGAAATTTCGGGTTCGGGTCAGGTCGGGATATTTGTTCGGGTTCAGGTCGGGATCCCGAAAGTTCATAAACTTCGGGTACCCGAAATGGCAGTCGGGCCAGGTCAAGTCGGGGCCCCGAAAGTTTGCAATATTCGGGTACCCGAAATCGGCGGGTACCTAAAGTTTATAAACTTTCGGGATCCTGACCCGATTATTGCCCGACGTGACCCGAGGCTCTGGTACCCGCACACCCCTAGTTATCCACTGTACCCTGAAATGTGTACCAATCCAGTGATGCAGACGCACCCTAGAAGCAGTGACTATTAGTTTCCTTACAGCCCGTAGCCGCTTCGATTGCAACAGCGATGACGATTGTGTGTTGTGAAGGAGCCGAAGCGCGAGGATTAAGGGAGACGAGAAATAGGTTAATGAAAAATCGAATCATCGATTCTCCGGGGAATTAGCGTCGGACGTCGTCGCGCAGGTGGCGACAGAAACTCTTGCGCACAGAGTCGGTCGTATGGTCAGTGGACAATCGGGATTCTGGGGCCGATTCTGCATCCGAGCCGTAATCAGGGATGAGAGTGAGAGAGATAGTTGGCGACAAGATCGGGCCGACATCTCGGCGACGGTTGTCTCCCTGCAGGCGGCTCGTCTTCGCCGATAACCTGATTAATTCATTAGCGATCGACGCTGATTACGTCGTCGCACGTAACACCCATTGTGCGCCGCGGTGTTATCGTATCCTTGCACCAAGATATCGGCGTCTACCATCAATTCCTAGGATCAAGACGACGCCGTTGTGAGCCCCCAACGAACAAAGGGATTATATATGCATTATAATCTCAATAGGAAGTTCGGGATCAATGCGCGATTCTACCTGTTTCGAGGAGGATCTACGAGCAACCGACCTCTCGCGAAGGGCTCCGAATCTAATCTGCAATTGAACCTGTCGTTATCGAAGGGAAACCGATTACCAGCTTGCAGTTCTATTTGCTTTTGAAAGCTCGTCGATACCCGTGTTCCCCCAACTTCTATTTAGATTTTGGTTATTAATCCCGCGTTAGTTGAACCGCGTCGAATCTGCCCCTATATAGAACCTATTCCCACGGACTCGTCAGAATTTTACATCGGCCGACATTTTTTAGCCGAAAAAAGATCCCGATGACCCGTGCAACCCTTTTCGCCGCTTCATTAACATGGAAACGCGATTCAAGCCGAGAGTGGCAGCTGTCAAAACGGCGCGCACACATCGCGCCTCCGAGCTATCGACTATATTGTTGCACGATGGACACGGGGGAGTGTATATACTCCGCTTCAAGCCCCTCGAGAGTCCCCACATTGTCCTGGAGATCCTCTTCTGCTGCGTTTCATGTCGCGCCACCTTAGTTAATGGGGATTTAAGTTGTCAATGCACGACAGCTTGATCAACCCGACACATTCCTCGGCCACACTCTGCCCCTAATTCGGTATTAACTCCGCGACCCGTTAGAGCACACGTTACGCCGTGACAGTACCTTTGATAGCATCTCCCTGGATATACAGTTTGCTATATAAGGTGGCTATAGTTTGGTTGCTGAACGCGTACGAGTTTCAATCTTAAGCTTACACCCTGCTATTTCAACGAAATGCACAGCAGCTGATTTATAAGCGCGAAATATTACATATTCAGCGGTGTTATAATGTTTAGGTACAGCATCTTTTTACAGCGAAATGTTATATATCGAGGCGTAATTCTACAGCGTCGATCGTGTCTGGGGGAAGCTATTAATTATGGAAAACGCAGAGGAAATGATTTCGAGGCACGCGAGATTCGAATCTCGTCTCGGAGTTTGACAGGTGAGTAGAGTCTGAATGGTGTCGAATGGAAAAGAACAGTTAAATACGACTAAGTTTCAAAGGGTTTCGCTGAAACAACTCGCCTTTATTCCGACCAATCGCCGTTACCAAGATTTTTGTTTCGAGCTGATGTTTCCAGTTCAATTTTGTTTTGGAGTTAACTATGAGCGTAAAGTTGTCATCAAGATTTCCAGGAGACTGGAAACCAACCACACCGAGAATAATATTCTGCGAGACCTGAAGAAAATTTCGTTACACCGTTATCACGCGCACCTCTGCCATGATTAGTGAAACTGGTAAACCTTATCTAAACCTGACTTTGACATACGTTCTCAAGGACAACATTCTGAACAACTTTTGTCATTACAACTACCCGGTGCTCGGTTTTAGTTTTCGAGATAATTGCAAAAATCTATTGCTATCGAAACTATTGAATCGAAATTGTATGTCAAGTTTATAAATTCATGGAGATGCATATTGAAATAATTCAATAACTCACGAGACTTGCAACTAACGCAGTGATGTATACACTGATCGCTACTGATCCGCACTGGATCGCACATGGATCACATTCGAATATATGGGTTCTTGCTACGTTTATTTATATACGTAAAATTCAGTACAGTATTCAATACAGTTTTTTATAATTATCTCGAAAACTAAGAGCGAGCACCGGGTAGTGGCAATGACAAAAGTTGTTCAGAATGTTTTCCTTGACAACATATGTCAAAGTCAAGGTCATCGGAGCTGCCTCTCCTAAACGTAAGGTTTACCCCTGATAGAAAATTTCGTTTCACCGTTATCACGCGCAGTGACGCCACGATTAGCGAAGATAATCGCCATTCCCAAGATTTTCGTTTCGAGTTGATGTTTCTAGTTCAATTTAGTTTTGGAGTTAACTTTGAGCGAAAGGTTGTCATCAAGATTTCCAGGAGACTGAAAACCAACCACGCCGAGAATAATATTCCGGGAGATCCGTTAGAAAATTTCGTTTCACCGTTATCACGCGCAGTGCCGCCATGATTAGATGCAATATGCACGCGGTGAAATTCGGTGTTGCGCTGATAACGAACAAGTAGAGGAATCCTGGACGTCGCGCCCGCACACGTAACCCCGAAATAATCCCGTTCGAAGGAAATTCAGTGAACCGTGGACCAGTTTCACGTCCGCAACCGAACTCACTGTTTACGATTATAACCTGCCGGGCGAATTTCGGTTTAATAGTCGCAGCCGCAACCGGCACGGCATGACGAACAATCTCTCGCGGACGGTTATAAATGAAATTTGATTATATCTCGCTGTTGTCGCGGCGGCGGCGCATCGTCGATCATGAAAATAGCGTGTCTCGTTCCACGACAGTTTGCCGTTATGGCAATTACGTACGGAAGAGACCGCCACGCTTTCCTACGTTTAACACTTCAATTGCCGATACGATTGTCATCGACACCCAGACTCTGATACATTACGATTGGACAAGTTCTCTGCATTCCAGTAAAATTCTGGTAAGTTCCAGAAGTTACATTATAAAATTTACTTGAATATATAAAATCCCCTCAAATTTTATATAAATTTAATATTTTATTATAGAATTAGCAGGTAATAAATTTGTAATTACTGTGGCCCCTTAAAATGATATTTGTCCTCGAGGTAGAATATACCCTAAGAAAGCTGTAGCTATTGATAATTTATTTATCCATTCCATCGTTTCAACCTTTCAAACGAATTGACTAGGATCGATAAGTTAAAAATCATATAGCAACATTCTTAGTTTTGATATTCTCGCTGTATCACCATGGTTGAATGAAAATTTCGGAATTATTTTTGTGATCAGCTCTGAAAGTCTCTGATTGCAGATCAGCATTATCAAAAATGCGACAAGAATTTCAAGTGCTCGTGTACGTACGAGCCTCTCTCGTATTTTATACGCTAATTACAACCTGTCCTCTTCATTAGAGGCATCAAACTTGTACGGTGGTGGTCAGGCATTAACATCGAGACCGGTGTATAATTTCTCGTCGTAATCAGTTTCGCGAGCATGCAAGCATTTCCTCGTACATAGAAACGATCTAGATTATTTAGGGGGAAAAAGTACGTTTCGAGCACGCGTTATTTGAAGCGCTCCAGCTGGCTGAGAGCGTAATTACGGGTAGTTATGGTAGGGCTTGCCACGGGCTACGATCCTTGGAGGGTGGTTCGGTCGTCTAGAACGCGATGATAAAGCCTCGTTACTTATTTTTCAAAGTTACAGTAATCCGGCTACTCGAGAGGCGTTGCCATGGCCATTATTAAGTCGAGTTCCAGCCATCTATCAGTCGCAGCACCGGCTACTATAATCTGTGTCCACTCGTGATGCACTGCCAGTAGATATGAGCACGTCGTTAAACCGTTTTCCGGGAAAGTAACGATTTTGTTGGGGTCCCATGGAAATCACCGACACAGATATCCCCGACACAGTTTTCACCGACAACGATTTTGAAGGACACGAATTTGACCGCCAACGATTTTGACCGACACAAATTGGACCGACAATGCCTTTAACCGACACCAATTTGACCGACAACGAATTTGATCGACAACAAATTTGACCGCCAACGAATCTATAATCGTTGTCGGTTAAATTCTTTGTGGGTTAAATCTGGAGCGGTGAAAACTGTGTCGGTGATTTCCATGGGACTCTTTTCTCGCTACAATAAAATCCAGTCCTTTTAAACGCTCCCTACTTCCCTGCCATCCCCAGACCCTATCCTCCCTTCCTCTTCCATAGATTTCTAGATCTCCATTCCCTACATCCGTTTCTCCCTCTACCTTCCCTAGATCTTTTCTATCTTTTTGTAGATCACCCTATTCCTTCCCTAAATATTTTCTGCCCTACCATAGATCGTTTCCTTCCCTAAATCCCCTCCACATTTTCACTTTCCATCTCCTTAATTTTAATTCATCCCAGTACGGTACTCGTGCACCTCTTTCAATTTTATTGTAGTCTTTACGCGTTAATCGCCGTGTTAGCGTCAACAGAAACACTCAAAGGAGAAAATTGGCCGCTTTGTCAAATTGGGTATTCTACGAATAAAATTGCAATGCTAATTTTGTTGGCAACGTGAATTTCAGTTAATTAGTTTTATGGAAATTGTCTCTGTAGAACGTTTTACGTTCAACTACCAGACACGACAAAACGCTTTGAGATGAGATTACCTCTTACCTAATTTTAGACGAATAAACCGAAACAAGTAATCGTTTCGGAATCGTGTATTTCAACAACATTTTTGCGATACACGATGCAATTAAATACAAGTACAATTTAATGTAGCTCAGTTTCAGTTTAGTAGGATAATTGAAAGAAGAATACTATTTTTATTTGGTTCCTGTGTTGCGGAATGAATGCGACAATAAAGGAGATGTTTTGGTGGCTACATTTGGGTGGACCACCCTGTATATCGTAATCGTGACAACAGCGATTTCGCGAGTGTGCAAAAACGGTTCAGAAACAACACATCCGAAACGGAAAACACGCTAGCACGTTGCGATTCCATAAATCCATCAGAGCGAGCCTCGCGTGCGGTTTATATTACGTAATAGACCCGGGAAGATACACCGGAATCCTTTCTGTAGCGGGGGCATAATAGTCGGCCGATAGTTCCCGAAACGCAATCTTCCCCGCGATAATTCAATTAACGCAATTCCAAGGATTGTCGACGCTGCTGTCGTCACGGATATATACGGGCGCGTAGGTGCGCGAATTATGGTCCCGGCGCAGAAAGTACCGATCGATCGGCGTAATGGGAATTTAATGGCCGTATGAAATCCTGTAAATACACGGCTCCCGTGTCCCCTTTAGCTTGCTGCGCCCCTGCATCATCCACGGAACTCCTCTCTCTGTCGCTAGACTCGCTGTTTACTTATTCTTTTGTCCTCGGCTTCCTCTATGCATGCCTCCGTAAATAGAAATATCAGCAATTTACAAGATCTAATTGGCCCACTTTCAGACCAGCCGATCTCGTTCGCAGCAGCTGACCGGAAAAGTTACCCTTTTCGCTTCGGACACGGCCAAAATTCCCCTACAATAGCTCGTATCCACGAAACCAAGTAAAAGCTTCCAACTATTGATTTTCGAAGTAAATACGGTGGAACCTCGATTATCCGGCGCAGAGCGATTCGCGATATAATTCGTTCGTCTCTTTCCAAAGTAGCCAGAACAGTGTGTCAGACAACAAGAGTGATGTCTCGGTACTTTCCGTGAACAGTAAAAATATTGCTACCTATTGAACGTCTTAAGAAAGAAAATAAATTTCTAATTTACTCCGATTTGTTGTAATTCATATAGCAAATTTTTATTTTGCGTAAAGCAAGTCTTCTTAGATCTCTGAAATCAATGAATTTTAGGTGTGCGATACAAACTTTTTTATTATAATTCTGCGAATTTATTTTGTATTATACAGTGTCTCAAAAATGTTGTACTTCCTGAAAATTTTGAAGAATTATCTTGCAACTTAAAAGTATTATTTTGCACAGAATATCAATGAAAATTGTCCGGCTAGATCCTTTAAGCGAGCGCTAACCCTTGGCTGTCGGAATGTAGGTCCATTTCAACCCTGAATGGACCATTGGAATTGGCCAGTGTTCCATTACGAACAATAGAAAGACTGGTCCGCCGGCCGAGGGTTAAGATAAATTCAAAGGCGTAAGACATTACGACCTTGAACCTTGCGACAGCGTCGAAGTACTTTTGGCCAGCTTTTCGAGGGAAATATTCGAGCGTGCCACAGAGAAAATGACCCACGCATGTTGGCCTATCCGTTAGCAGCCACTCCTCTGTTTCAGGGTGCCAACCGTACCCGTTAACTCGGCTATTTCTAGTGGTGGAACGTGCTCGAGCCGCGTCATGACGCCACTTAATATCTTCCGGAGGCCTATCTCGCCTGGGTAAATGTCTCAGGGATTACTCCCAGTGCCAGTTATTTACGATTCCCAGAGAACGTTCAAGGGTTGTCCCTTTCGATCGTTCGAGGTCGGTTTAAGGGCTATGGAATTCCCCTTCTTTGCATAAGGAGTCCTTTAGTGTCGCCGTATATGAAATCTCGACTCTCCACTGGCCCATTTCAACCTGGCAATACCAATAAAAATGTTACTACCCACGCAGGGTGTATATTGTCTGCCCAAACATGCTGACTAGGACTTGTTTCTCGGAAATCTGAAAATCATTCGACGAAGTTTGTGCTGCTTGCGAGGGCGAGTCCGATTCATCCACCCCAAAGTCTACTTCCTCTTTTTTAGTTTAACCTTCCAGTACTATTTTACAGTAAATTTTTATTCAATAGAATACCTACTTTATCGCAAAATAAATATTTGCTAGTACAGTAAACATCTTTGTTTACGCTTGGAACCTTAAATTTAAAGTTCTGAGATTGGAGGTATTAAATGCAAGTAATAAAAACTTAATAAACAGTAATAAATAATACAATTAATAAGAGCAACAAAATAACATAAATAAAACTATAAAAGTTGGAATTAACGAAGTAAAAGAATTGTCGTCTCTGCCGCAATTTCAAAGGAAGTTTACATAAACAATCGGTGACAAAAAAAATGCTTTTCGGTCTATCGTCTTGCAACAACGGATACTTTTCCGTGGCGAATCTATTGTCTGCGTGACTTCGAATAAAAAAAAAGAACTCCAGCGTTTTACGAGCGCATGTCCGCAGGCTATCGAAACATTTGCACCGGCACTGGGCGACCCAGTTCGCTAAAACTGGTAAACAGAACCGTCGGTCAAAACACATTTGATAGCGCGTTTATCCGTGACGTTTTCATGTAAAACGGGAATACGAGCCGGCACGCACCGGGCATACTAACAAAATTTTCAGCACATTAGCCGAGTTAATGATTTCACCGGATCAATTTGTCGATCGTTATTGCATTAGTCACGCGCGCGGCTTGTCCACCTGTCCGTGACACTGGCAACCACTTGACACGTGCACGGCATTCGACGCGATTTGCCTACGCGCGAGTTAGCGCCGCGTGTGCGCGCGCGCGTTCGTGCGCATCCTGCGAAAAATTGGTGTCCATCACGTAGAGGGGGACGAAACAGGGATCATAACGCGGATAAATGATATCGAAGGAATCGTTCTAACGGCTGGCAAATGGAACGAGGCTCGTTCTCCATTAAATACTGAAATAGAAATTAGTTTATGATATCGCACAGGTTCGATCAAAGAAACAACAAAGCAATTTTACAATTTATAAATTTTTTTTCAACATTTCGATCCGATTCTGGATCCTTTTCAAGAGAATTTTGCCTCTGAAAAATACTGAGCATTGTGCTAAATGTTTCAAAAGATCAGAAATAACTATAAATTAAAATTTCATCGTAGGAAAAATTGTTATATATGAAATTTATATAGAAAATTTAATATTATTGAGGTTAATATTGAATTTTCATATAAAAATTTTTTATCCTACTTGCTATGTGTGTAAATTATCGTTCCTCATGATTCAGTTTAGTTCTCAATATCATGGGATACAGTGACACGAAAAAACGTTGATGAAAATTTAATTTATAGTTATTTCTGATCTTTTGAAACATTTAGCACAACGCTCAGTATTTTTCAGAGGCAAAATTCTCTTTAATTGACGCAAATGTAAAATGCAAAATTTTCCACAGTCATTTCAACGGGTCCTTTTAGGAGGGAATCTCCTCCTGAACAATGTCCTCTAAAAAGTGGATTTTTTTTCGTCACGGTTTTATTGTACTTTAAACGAGGAGTGTATTGCCGGTATTAGGGTACTTCGAAATCAATTTATATGGGTTCGCATGTACCGAAAGGTTAAGTGCTGATTGAAACGAAGGGATCGATGTTTCGAAGTGGCTATATCTCCGCTTAACCGGTGCGAAGATTCCTTAACCAAGGAGCAGTGTTCCCGTTGATTAGAATGACTGGATTCAACAGGCTCCTTTGTCCGCTTTCGACACACTTGTTTTCATTAAAGCGAATGTGTAAATGGGAGGGGTAGAGCGAATGGAAAATGTCTGTGTATCTCTAGACGGGGGTCGCGATTAACCACTAAATTGAGATTTACCGTGAAAATCCTGTGCTTCGTTTCTTCTGCCGGTCGGTTTTCCCCTCTTTCCCAGGCGAGGGTCCCCGAGACGCACAACAGTAGCCAGGCGCAAGTAAATTTACGAGGACTTTCCTTGGAACAGGGGCAATGTGCTCGGGTCCCTGGTCGCGTGTGTTAGAGGGAATTCTGTAGAAGGGCTTTTAAACGTCCTGTAATGGTACAATATTTGCTAAGACACAATGCTCCCGTCCTATTCGTACACATTGGTCCCGGCTACCGTTCTCTCGGCCGACTGCTTTCAATTCTTTCGTATTTTTTCTCTCTCTCTCTGTCTCTCTTTTCTTTTATTCGATTCCTTTCGAAAGAACCCGCGTCAACCAGGACGCGATATTCAGCACCGTGTACCACCGTCCGTAAATATTTGGACATTTACACCTTCCGTGGAAACTATGAAATATACGGACGTTCGGATAAAAACCATTTTCGCAATGACACTTTCAATAAATAAATGCTATCCTATTTGCTCCGATGAAAATGTTACGATCAAAGTGGAATGGAAACGAATATTTTTGACATGAAAAACATTTCATAAATTTCCACACTGTATTTGCTTTGTGCTTTATTCCCCTGCTCCACGCTAAACGATGAAAAATTCGAAATTCGCCGATTTCCATAAAAACACGAGGACGTTTCGTTCTCGCAAAGGACCACTACTGAAATTGCGGATAGCGCAACATAATTGTCGAAATTAAGAAGCGCCGAATCGAGGGCTGTGTACACGGTATTTGTTAGCGTTTCACAACAAAACTTGTATTTGAAAAAGCATGCTCAGCGGCGCATGAAGAACAACTTGAACGCAAATTTGTTACTGAAGTTTTATACGAGGCACACATGCTCAAGAGCATTAATTAACTCACATGTTTGACTAACATCGGTTACGTCTACCTACTTAAGTGAATACACACATACCCAATTGGAGTTGGAAAATTATTTATGTTACAGCTTCGTGCAAACAGATATAAAACAACAAGATTAATGGATCACCTGCTGTAACAAGATCAATTTACAGTACAAATTCAAACAGAACAACGAACATGTGCTATTATTATTCGAAAATATGCTTTATGGAAATTGAATGTTTTGATAACGAAGTACAAATACAAAATCTATCCGATGTATACTGATCTTTACACTGAAATATAACGCGCGTATTAATTAAAAGTACATTCTTTTTGTTCGTTTCAGTTTTTGTACGTGTAAAGAAAATCGGTGCAGAACGATGTGTATCCAAGAAATTCCATTAATAATATTTACTACAATTCGTGGTATAAAGTTTCCGATCCGAGGCAATGATACGGATTTTATAGAAAACATTCATGTTACAGAAGATTTAAGATATCATTTTATGGTATTAAAACTGATGGAAAATTACAAGGGGCTTATTTATGAAAAACAACAAAATAACATAAGCATTCATTTATTATAACAAAGAAACGAGAAAATAAAGAAAATTTTACACGGGGAAAAGGTCCCGATTCGATTTAATGTTGCACCAACATTTGAGGATATTTTTCAGTTTATCTAAAAAAATAAGGATCCATCGAAAAATTGAACTATACCATAAGATACAGCAGACTTTTATCTTGAGAAACCATCCTTTCAAGTTTGTAACGTCGACATTTTTTTGGAATCAGGAAGCAAAATATTTTCGCCCGACATGATGTGCCGCGTCGTATTTGACGGCAACTCATGTCGGTCGAAAATATTTTGCTTTCTGTTTCGAAAAAAGAACATCGACATTAAAAGCTTATTATTTGAGATAAATGAAAAATATTCTCAAATGTTGGTGCAACAGTAAATCGAACAGAAACTTTTTTCCGTGTAACATTTCGTTTATATTCTCGTGTCTTTGTTATAATAAATGGATGCTTACGTTAGTTTGATGTTTTTCATTCTTTAATAAGCCCCTTTTAATTTCCCATCAGTTTCAATCCCATAAAATGGAATAAAATTCCATAAAAAATATTTTATTTCGAACAAAAAGGAATGACCGTAATCTACCTTTAAGTGCCTGATTGTATGAAAGTGGACCATTCTCGAAGCGTGTGTAAAATGTTGGAAGCCGGAAGTTTCTCGGTGTCGCGTCCAGCAGTCTGCTTTGACTCCGATTGAACACACATTTCCTTCTCGCCGTGCAGCGCAACCGGTAGCCAGATAGCGAGTGTGTTCCCCGAGGGAGCGGCGACACGAAGCGAGGAGCAGCGTCTTGCTAGGTTCTCCCTGGAGTGTTCGGTCGTTGGCAGAGGATCACGAAGGGAACGCGAAACCTTTCACCGTTTCCTGGGAGGGACGCCTCGGGGAGAGTTCAGCAAACGCGAACGGATTATTCGCAGTGACGCCCCCGGGTGGCTGCGACGAGCTCAAGCGAGGATTCAAGAAGAAAGAGACAGCCTAGCCGAGGAGACCGGTGAAATCGGAGGGGCACAGCTACTCCAGACGGTTAGCAAGAAATTAATTCCCGTTTAATGCAGTCCCTGGTTAGCATTGCAAATCCGAACTGGGCCAGAGTTCTCGCGGCTTTTCCCGCTTTTCCTCCCCGGCCCGGGCCGATGCGAGGCGTCCTCCTCCGGCTGTCTTTTCACGCCGCCATTCGGCTACAACCACTTTTCCTTCTTTCCACGTATTAGGCAAATTTCGACGAATCCAACCTCGTGCCAAATGTCCACTCCCCTGCTACTTCCGCCCCGAACGGTGGATGGCCCCCACTGCGACCTGGATCGAACGAATGAACCTTCTCATTACGATGTCTAATCAATTTGTTTTTCAAGTATCCGCTGACCTAAAAATGGGAGAATTAATAAAATTAAATGCAAATTCTAGTTGCACAAAACTTTCAAAATTAAAATTTCATCCCCGTTTTTTTCTGCAGTAATCAGCATTATTTTCCGTTAAGAAATTATAATTGCAGCTACCATATGTGCAAATTTTTACATTTTCACTTACCATAGAACTTGAAGATGATAACGTAGAGACCAAGATCGTAATTTGTTAGAAGCAAAATAACTGGTCTAAATTCGCGTAAGCATGCTATAAAATGGTGGCAACAATGTGCAACTGTTTTTGTTTCCCTATGTTTTCAACAACAGGAAAGCCAAGCAACGTGGAATAAACAATAATCCGGTCATATTCCAACTGGATGTTACAGTGCCTGCTACGAAAACACAAATAACAGTCAATGAAAACATACAGCACCGACAGTGTCACACGCGTTACACGCTCCATAAGATGGTTCGCGTAACTACAATTGATTATGTTGTTTTACATCGATGTTGTTTCGCTGCAAAGTTGCTTGACACGCGGTTATTCACCGGCGATGTTTCTTCTACAGACTGTCAAGTGTACAGATGCAATAATCGCGCTCGGAATAACGCAACGCGGCTGCAAACAATGCTCGGGACACTTAATTTAAATAATGAATGGGGACTTGGCGCTGTTGAATTGCAGAGAACACTTCGAATACATTAGCAGCGACGGCTTTAAAAGGAACTCCGGTTATTATCATTGATTATACTCGTAACTCGCGAGTTAATCTCGCAATCTCTGTTGTAAAACAGCCTAGGCTTCGATCTCGTTCGCCTGGTCGGTCACGAGACATCCGAAACATTAATATTTATAAATAATAGTTTAAACTCTCGCAAAAGGTGGATGCTCTCTACGATCTCATGAGAAGTAGTTCGAAATGGTCGACTTTGAAAATTGGCTTTCGTCCAGTAAAACATACTTACTTAGTTTAAATTTATTCTGATGTATACGGATTTATCTAAATCTTCATGCGTCAATTTTTTTTCACATAATTGTGTAGCTACAATTGTTAGATCAAGATGGATCTTCTTGTTGGATTCGAAGAATTCGAATTTGAATTCAGTTCACTAAGATTTTAAATACATTTTGAACAATATTAAGAAGTCAAAAATATATAACGAATTTTCAAAATTAAAGGTAACTTTGATTTTTTATAGAATAAGTTAAAGTAGTCTGGCGACACTTTCCAGTGCCAATAGTTTATAGAGGGTCAAGCTGAAGAATTCGAATTTGAATTCAGTTCACTAAGATTTTAAATACATTTTGAACAATATTAAGAAGTCAAAAATATATAACAAATTTTCAAAATTAAAGGTAACTTTGATTTTTTATAGAATAAGTTAAATCAGTCTGGCGGCACTAAATTTGGATTGGGCTCCCCGTCGAGCACCTCAATAAACCAGCGGTATTACCTTATGGAAATTGATTTCCTATTTCATTCGGGTACTTAGAGACACAGCCACCGATCGTCCCCTTAATTCTTAATTACTCGAGTCTCCCGGAGAGACCTCACGCGAGTTCTATCTCGAGCTTCGTAATCGCGTTCCGATCGATCCGCCGTTTTTGTCCGTCCGCATTTTTGCCGTCCGTTGCCAATTGTCATTTGTCGGGTAATTTATGTGCATCCTAAACCGGCCGGCGGACGCTACTATGCTTTTTGTTTTATTTGTCGACACATGTTGTTCAGGATTCCGGTATAAATTGGATTTACCGCGCACTCTACATCATCCTCTTAAACATTTATATTTGATTTTCGAACGAGCGTCGGGTATGAAGCCTCCGATTCACTTTCAGCGGGACAGAGCGCGTCCGATCGTAAATCAGGGTATTATCGGTAAAAAGCACTTTTCGCACGGTCGCGGAAAAACCGATCGAACCGATATTCGGGGTCAGCGGACGCGGCCAGGCCGCGCGGAATTATGTCCGTCTCGATATTATTCTCATTCCAGTGCGTATAGCGAGGGAGAGAGCAAAGCTCGACGCTAATAAACTTTTCCGTACGGCCCTGAAAATGGCTTTCCACATTAATAGAGGCTCGCCCGTGTACTTTTACCAGCAATCGACCAATCGTATTCGATATCCCATCAACTGTACGTTACGCGGATTTGCATAAAAACCGGATTCCACGCTGTGCCAGACCTAACCACCCGTCCCACGCGCATACATACAAACCTCATCCTCCCCCCTCCGATTCGCGACCCTCTCGGACTAACAGCATTAACGTTGAATTTCATGCGGCGCACTTTATGCAAACCGTTGATAATATTTCTGCGCTGCGCGAGATGCTCGCGAATTAGTCGTTCCTATCGGCCGATATTCGCCGAATGCCCGTTCAATTTCGTGCAAAATCATATTCACCGTCATTCCCGTTCATCTATGTATGTTTTATCGACGATTCATTATCGCGTTTCAGCCCCGGGAACAATGGCCCGGCCAAATAATATAAGATATTTCATCGGGCGGAACAATTCGAACAAAGTAATTCCTGTAATGAATTCGCCTATTGTTTATTCCGATGGCAATATCTAGATGCTCGCGATTGTGTACTTTTACCTGCGTATCTCTCCAACCCGGCTCTAACTTTACGGTTGAATTATTCCGCTGTTCAATAGACACTATTTCCATTCCGCCGTTTTCGATGGGAAATTTCGCGGTGTAAGCTGTACAATTTCATTCGTGGCCTTCTTTTCATGGTGTCGATTATTTATCATCGGAAATCTCTCGTTTCAGTTTCGATAATATATTCCTGTACAGAGTCGCCAAAAACAGAACACCTGAATTTCTCTGACGGTGTGTAGGATTAACGATAATTTTAGGTTTCCCTTTGAACGGTTTCATTTCATTTTTCAAACTTTTGTTTATCCGTAACAGAGAAATTCAGGTGTTCTGTTTTTGAACTAATAAATTTCTGTGTGTATTTTTTAAATTTTTAATAAAAGCCCAGGTATAAAAAGTTGTGGACAACAGTTTTCGTATTTTCTCTGTGATTCTGATCAATTGAAATTTTTCCAAAACTCGTAGAAGTTTTATATAGGAAAATTATATTATTAAAATTATATATTATATAATTACAACTATTAAAAGTTGTGGACAACAGTTTTCGTATTTTCTCTGTGATTCTGATCAATTAAAATTTTTCCAAAATTCGTAGAAGAGTCTGAACATTACTGTGGTTCACTATAGTTACATCATTAATATGTTCCACATAGCGAAGATGTATATTTTCAGCTTTTACATATTCCTGTATACGATCACGTGTCTAAGTATCTATTGTATCGCATTACGATTCGCTCACTTTGTCATAGCACTTCTTCCCGGAGTCAGGGGGATCGACCAATTACAGAGAGTCGAATCGGAATATCGACTGGGCCGCGTAAACGCGGCGCTGCAAATTTCCAGGGTGCAACGGGCTCGTTATGAGAATCCTAAGTAGTGTTTTCGAAAATAGGGCGATTGGCTCGCGAGCACGAGCAATCGATCCCACTACCGGGCAGGAATAGAACTCGCTACGATCTGGGTTGCGCAATGATTATCGGACTCAATTATCGACTGCACGCCCGTCTAACGAACACTAATCAATCACCGTGAAACGAGCTACAAGGAAAAATGACAGTGAATTTTCCGGAATTTTCATTCACCTAAACCTACGATTCGGAAACTATACAGGTAAACATTGGTACAGCCATTGGATAACACACATGTACAGACATGCAATAAATAGAAACTTTGTATATAATTAAATCGTTTCTGTAAATATTTAATTGTTATTTCTCCGAAACGGATAGACCTTTAAATTTTTTTTTAGTATTGCATTTTCATCCAGTTCTAAGCTATGTTTCCAATTTCAAGTCTCTAGCTCACAGAGACAGACAAACAAACAAACAAGAAAGCGAGCTAATAAAAACGTGGTAAAATAAACAGAGTTGGGAGCATGCAGGAATATGAAAAATTCAGTAGAGTATTAGCGATAGTCTTTTGCAAATATTTCGAAAACTAAAAGCGACCCCCATATTGGAAAAGGAAAATGTTGTTCAAAATGTCGAAATCTATAACATATTAAAATTTCATCAAAATCGGAGTACGCAGACCTTTTCTATACAATTACCGAAATTGTCTACACTTTTATACTACTTACATAAATATTACGGTTTCGAAAGTTCATTAAATACTGAAATAAGGTCCGTGTTTTATTATTATCATTAAATGAAGTAAATTAATTCAAAGAAACGACTAATTCAATCGAGATGAAGAATTGGGATGACAGTGAGCAAATTCATTCTGGATATTAAAAAAATTACAATTTCGAAAGTTCTTTAAATACTGAAATAAGGTGCGTGTTTTATTATTATCATTAAATGAAGTAAATTAATTCAAAGAAACGACTAATTCAATCGAGATGAAGATTTGGGGTGACAGTGAGTAAATTCATTCTGTATTAAAAAAAACTTACGATCACGATGTGAATGAAATTGAAAACACAACCGTGATCGTGATTCGCTATCGTGACACTACAAGTGAACAAAGAATGAACAGGTAAGTGGAGAACACAGAGGATGTTACAACGTAGATTACTTCCCGATACATTCTACAATTTCGATTAGCATAAATGTCTGTAGCCCGTCCACAGCGAGCGAAGCGTGCATGCGAATTTGCTGACGAACGGTACGCGTGGCAACGCGTATGCGCCGAGAAAGGAAACAGAACGGGTAAGCTCGGAATCAGGATTACCGATCGCAATCCTGATTCGGTCAATTTCGTTGTATCCCGCGGACGAAGGGAAACTATTTATGCGCCAGCCCGTCGTCTATTTATGCGGTCTCCCTGGAAAGTAATAGCTGCCTTCGGCGCGCGGCATGCTCGCTCGCTTGTACGTGCACGGCTGAATTCGACCGATTCCGTCGTCTGTCGGAACGGCCTCCGGAATAGATAATAGTCACGATCAGCGAGACGAATCGGCCGGGATCACGCGTCGAGACGGATTTGCCGAGGCGAATGGACGGGATTATTGTATCCTGGCACTGGGCTGAGTCACTGTAAACGTCGACGTGGTAACATCACTTTTATCCAAAATGGAACCTCTTTCATACGGAGCTACTTAATGCCAGAGAATCAGAGATACGTAGAATTACAATTGAATTACTTCATCAATTATATCAGACGATTGCATAGGTTCATAGATTTTGCAAACTCTATTAGAGGGCGATGTAAAAAATTATAAATATTCCGTTTTGTCGATCGTACGAATTAATAGAAATAGAAATTTAAACAACAAAGCAATTTGGCAATTTATAAAATTTTTCTCAACGTCTCCATCTGATTCTGGATCCTTTTCAAGAAAATTTCGCGCCTGAAAAATACTGAATGTTGTACTAAATGTTTGAAAAGATCAAAAATAATATATATACATTTTATAATAATATATCGTACATTTCAAAAAAATTATATTCTACTATTATGATTATAGTCTACAATTAGAAAACAATGGTGAATTGATTAGTAAAGCTGTATTCTTTAAACTTTAACTATTGAATTTTCGTCTGATATAAAGTAATTCCATTACATTGTACTAAATTATTTTTTAATTCGTACTTCAGCTCGTTCGATTAAATTTCACGTGTATCTCAAGTACTCGTGATTCATTCTTGTACTATTTTACGTACATATATTTAAATACAAGCGATCCGATTTTTCTCAACTTATACATTGAAAATTGAAGATCAAAAACTAATTTCGCTTTCTCAGAAAAACGTCGATTCTCATTTCTCGTATCGACGGGCGAAATAACAAATTTCAATGGTCAATTTTCGCCCCGTCCCCGAATCGATGCGTCGCAAACGCAAGCAGGACGGAAGGAGCGGAATTCCGCAGACTGCGGCCACTTAGCGCTGGAATCGCGGCCAAATACCATCAGCTGAACACACGTCAGCGCAATTACAACACTGCGTGACAATCCCTCTGTGATCCGACACAGTCGTCTGAAAATTGAGGGCCATTCATCTGGGCGGGCATCGTGGAAGAAGCCTGCCGGCATTAATAATTGGAGCGGATAAAGAACCGTAATTGAATCAGTGCCTTAATTAAAAATCGCAATTAGTGTCCTTGCCCCGGTCCGCCTGCCTTACGTACAACAAAATTGAATTAATACCCCGTCTGGCCGGGCAACGGCACTCAACGCCGTGGCTTAATGCTGGAATTACGCGACGGAAATAAGGGGTGGAACAAGGTTGGTCGGGGGAGGAGGTACGGGATAAAGAAAACAAAAGAGAAAGCGTCTCGGCGATTTCGCGAACGCAGTGAAGAACGGGGGACACGCTCCGCGAATTTCTCTTCCCGCGAAAACAGAGAGTCTCCCGCGGCTTTCGCACTCGCGAGTAATGTGATTTACTGTTATGCGGATTAAATCTGCGATTCTCAACCGAGGACTTTACGGCTCTCTCCCTCTCTGTCTCTCTGAAGAGCTAGGGAATTCGATGAAGTCCATAAACGAAAAAGGAAGGCTGCGGTACAGGGTGATTCACCGGGGTAGTATATCCATTACACTACTCAAAGGCTTCGCTTAAGTGTCGGCAAAGAGACCGATACCGCTTTTCCGTCATTGGGAGGTTGACGACGACGACGACTACCGCAACGTTACTGTATCCGTGAACTGGAAAGTCCGAGGAAAAGAGAATATGTGTACACGTACACCTGCAGCTTGTCCTCTTTGCCGACAGTTGAGTGTAGTTGAGAAAACGCGTTTCCCGCTGTGATGTTTTGGCGGCGGCACCGGCTTTCAGTACAGTACCCACTGAATCACCCAGTATAAGACCAAGAGGCTTTACAGTTTTCTTGTTCCTCTCACTTTTTCCACTTCACGTAAGACGAAGTACGTGCTTCTCTGTATCAAGTATAATATTTTAAGAACCCCGCACTAATTCATATGGAAAATCTATCCCGGTAAAATCAGTTGGATAATTCATATGGTTTCCACCGATCAAAGATAATTTACTTAATACCTTGTAAGGGATGCAACCAAGTTTACATTGGACAGACGTCGAAATTGTTAGAAACAAGAATCAGAGAACATAAACGAAACATTTTTCGAAATCCGTCAAAACATACTGCCTTAGCAAAACATTCATTAGAGTTCGAGGATCGTTTCGATTTTGACAAGGTTAAAGGAATTGACAAGGAAATTAATTTAAGTAATAGGATATTACTTTATTAGTGCGGGGTTCTTTATTACATCTAGTTAATAATGAAGTGGATAAAGTGGATGAAGTGAACTACATTGCGTGTAAGATTGAGAAACTCTGGATTGAATCGCAGCTAGCTGACCGCTTCAGCGGCGCAGCGGTCGAAGACTGTTGGTATAGCCGCGGAAAGAAAATCGCGAGCGAAGAAGAATGGGGGCCGCGGCGAATCGTCGACAAATGCGGATTGCATAATGAACAGAAACCTCTAGTCCGTATTTTCTTTTCCACCTCGCGTGTTCAAGCAGTGGTTACTCGGTGTTATACGGGACCGAGAACGTCCCCCTGAGTACTTGGATTCGGAAAAAAGGAACATAATCGACCGTAAAACGCTAAGCGCTAAAGAGGCGTTGAATTTCCTCGGAGGTTGCAGTGGTTGTTCCACATTGTCTTCCGTGATCTTCATTTTGTGCGCGGCAGCGACGCCAATTTTTCAATACACTGTAAAATTCATTGTTGAAGAAAATGCTTTTAATCGTTCTCCGTTGGAATGGTCAAATATTAAAGCTCGTTTCAATGTTTAAATCGCTTTTCTGTGCTGCCTGCGAGAAACAGAACTGTAGCTATTTCTATATATAAAATTAGAAAGTCTGAAAGGAAAGTCTATAATACACTCACTTTTTTTATAATTTGTGTAAAGATTTTAAATCTTCCAATTTTATATCTAGTGTCATCTTGGGACACCTTCCTTTAAGACTTTTTTGTTCCTCGCGATGAACATTATGTGATACACTAAAAAGAAAAATTTTACCTTGTATTTTAGTGTCAAGGTCAATTCTGTAGTAACTTTTTGCATCGTACACAGTTTTGATACAGTCAGTTTCTGGACGTTCTGTTTAAAATGTCACAGGACTGGGTTACGAATCACGTGAATTGCCTATACAGCTATGGAAAAGCTAGATAAAGAGTTTCTTTGACGGAAGAACAGGTTGAAACAGGGGAGCGTTAGCCGGCCTAGTGTCTGCTTTACAAACAAACTCGCTGCAATTAACCCGGCGCACAGCGCCCAGCAGCGAATGCCGGGAATAAACGAAACAGTTGTTCGATAGGAGCCTTTGAGTGGCAGTGAAATTTCAGTTGGCGTGTTCGTGGCTTGTAATAGAAGGATATTCCGAGAAGTTCACTCGAGGCGAGAGCCCGATCGCTAATTGTTCTCTCGACGCGCGACTAATCAGCAGCTGATGCGTTCGCGCAGCGCAGCCCGTCGAATCGCCGAAAATGCAATTACATCGCGGCGAGCAATTACCGGTCGCGCCAAAGTAACTATGTATTGGCGGTGCTATCGTAACATACGTTAATTTCGCCAAGTAGCGATACGCTGTGATGCCAATTATCTCCACGTGCGCCGGTATGCGCTTAGAGGACAGCCTGCGCGACACGGGCCGATGTCTTCCTTCTTTCGATGTATCCTGCACGGGAATTTCTCGATCGATACGCAATTACGAGTTCGCAATTACACGCTAACCTCGTGTACCCCTGATAAGACTCGCGAATATTCGACCGAATGAAAGAACATCATTAATTTCCAGAAAATATGTGTGTAACAGTGGCGCATCCAGGATTTAATCTTGGAGGGGGGACGAGTTGAACAAAATGCTCTTTTTTTTTAAGCAAAAATGTCTGTCAACGGTAGCCACACATCCACACATATTTGACATTGGAGCATTTTGTACCGGACCACATTAAATAAAAATAGAGTGTATTAAATAAAAGCCATAAAGATGATTATATAAATAGGAGAGGAAGCAGCTATTTTACAGTTTAGCTAATTGTCCAGGGATTTGTTTCCTTTTTCTTGGTGTGTACAGTAAATTTCCGAACACTGATCAGTTTGGGAGGTCCCGAAAACTGATCAGGCCTACTCACTCCACTACCCGTCCACGCTGTGCCGCGCCGCAGGGCGTCGACTATTGTTGTCGGCTCGGGTATATCGGTGCGAACACCACTACATTAACACAACGAATCGAATGTTCAAACATCTTAATTTTCATTATTTTTTTATGGGACTTTCGAAATCGTATTTCTGGCATTTTTCTGATTAAAACAAGACCAAACACTATATAATTTCAATTGTATTTGGTGATTTTATCGACTGTGAAAGTTTTGTATACATGCTTCACATGTAGTGTAAATATGGGCCAAA
Source organism: Lasioglossum zephyrum (assembly GCA_028455615.1). Lineage (NCBI taxonomy): Eukaryota > Metazoa > Arthropoda > Insecta > Hymenoptera > Halictidae > Lasioglossum > Lasioglossum zephyrum. The sequence continues at coordinate 10,570,595 of CM052324.1, read as the reverse complement.
TTATATCGTGTTTGGTCTTGTTTTAATCAGAATAATGCCAAAAACAAGTCAGTGAAAGTCTCATAACAAAAATAATGAAAAATAAAGCATTTTGAATTGGCATTACATTGTGAGAACACGAGAGCCTTTAAACTGTGTCGGCGATGGCCACACGCTGTGGCCAAATGCTGCGTGTGCCCGTCGCCGAGACCGTTGCCCTATTGTAGTCTCGCTCGGCGCGAGCGGAACGGTAGACCCAGCCGTAAATCAAAAAAGCAAGTCGGGTTGCGAATACTGGTCGCTCCATGAACCACCCCCTGATCAGTGTTCGGAAATTTACTGTAATATGTGTTTCGAATTCTTCTCTATGTTCTCTAAACAAAATATCTATTCCTATTTGTGAAAGTCAAAATTACCTCAATTTCCCCATCAAAACGAACTGTTTCGAAATTCTTTTTTACCGATGTCTATGTATATTGTGCACTACATACCCTGCAACTCTTATTCTAAACTTTAATAACAATTCCAGAGGTATAGATTCACCCCTAGTACGCATGACCACTACTTTTTATACAGCCTATACACAAGCACGTTTTCCGCTCTCGCTGAATAATGATTTTCAACAACCTGGTAGGAGAGCAACGATAATTAAACGAAGCAAAGGAAGTCAACGAAGGGATTAATCGAATCGCGATCGCGTCTCTCTGCAGTGACTGTGTCCGACAGTCGAAGGAACAAACAACGAGCGAGCGAAAGAACCGAGTGGTAATTGAAGATTTAATAGAATCGCGATCATTGTTTCTACGTTGTCGACGACTGTCAAGAAAAGTAACGACAAACGAGCGGCAGAGAGAATAGTTAACGAAATAATTAATAGAACCGTTGCTCCCCGGTGACGTTGTCAGTGACATTAGCATTTCACCCGTAGGCGATGTACCTATGGATGCTCTTGCAACTGCGTCTCCACTTTTCCGACGGTTATCTTAGAACAGGCTATTTTCGCGAAGCTTCTGTTCACCGGCGAGAAAAGGATTTTGCAACAGCGTTCTCCTGAATTAGACAAGGATTTTCCTAGAGTAATTTCGTTATTATCAACCGGCGTAGCCTCGGCGAAACAACACTCAGGCCCAATAATCCAAAATATATTCAATTTAATCTCGACTTTTCATAAAAAAAATAAAGATATTGTATTTGTATGGATCCCCTCCCATATAGGAATTGCCGGCAATGAAAAGGCCGAAGAAAGGAAGAATTCAAAATAGTTGGAATGAAAAATGGACTAGATCCCCCCTGCCAAACTATTTAAAATAAGAAAAGATATCTACAACAATAACTCCCCTAACATTACTCACAGAAAAGACCAAGTAATCACTACACGACTTAGAATTAACCACTTTAACATTACACACCTACATAAAATGTCGAAAAACACCTGTGTAACATACCTCCATCGATTGAACAAATCCTTTTCAAGTGCCCAGCCCTTCAGACATAACGACAAGCCCACAACATTCCAACTAATTTGAGTGAATGCCTCAACGACCATAAGACCATTACAAATGTTCTCACCTTTTACAATAATGTAAACCTATACTACAAAATCTAATTATATTTACACTCATATATTACTGCGATAAAACAAAACATTGTTATCATAATTGTATACCAAAGTGGTTGCTAATGACCTCGATGTTAATGCGACCTTTATAAATAAATAAATTTTAAAAAAATACTACAAAATGTAATTATATTTACACTCATATATTACTGCGATAAAACAAAACATTATTATTATAATTATATACCAAAGTGGTCGCTAATGACCTCGATGTTAATGCGACCTTTATAAATAAATAAAAAAATACACTTAGGCATAAAGGGATCCGTGTCAACGCGGAGTTTTCTTTTCTGCTTTCTATGATATGCGCGCGTGGTTGCAAGCTGGCAGCTTTCTTGTCCTCATTCTTCGTCTAAAGGGACCCGGGTCCCTACGCCCGTGTCCTTCCGGAATATTGCGTTTCTGTCCCCTCACACCAGACCCTTTCTACATAGTTTGCACGCTGCGCTGGCGAGCCGTGCTTTCGGGTTTCGCCACGGCAACCACTTCTCCCTGACTAACACGTTCTCCGCCGCGCATGGTTCTTCTTTTTCATTTCCCCTGCTGACTGGACGGGAACCGAATTAGTCCGCGGGAATGAAAAATTCTTGTCTATACAAGCCTCGAGCCGGGGATGAAATTTTCAGCCCGGCGAATGTCGGGCGTTGCATGAGAGAGAGAGGGAGAGAACGAATCGATGCGGTCAGTGCAAAGCGGAGCGTGGATCAGGCAAACAATTAGAAACCCCTCCGTTGATGCGTCCCGAGGAAGAGCTAATAAGAAATATTGACAAACCAAACAGTACTCGACCTCCCAGCACTCGGCCATCAGGTCTGACGCACCGACACGATTTCCTCGCGTTCTGAACGACCTCCGTTGCCTCGTGCACGACCCATCGATGTTTTCCTTGATTACATTCTTCCCCCGGTCCGCCACGCCGATGAAATTCTGCAGCATCATCCCTTCTGGACAAGTAGATCAATATTTTAGAGCAACTTCTTACCCGGACTTCGTTTCCACGAACGAACTTACTCCGGAGTTATCGGTGTGCTGTTAGCTTCGTCTGTTTGCGAGGCTCGCGGACCGTGTGAAATTAAATAAAGACTTAGGGAACTTCGTAATCCAGTTTATACCGGCGAACTTTCGACTAGATGCATTCGGATAAATTAAAGTTCAATGGTGTTGTGTAGTTGATTTGAATTTTTTTCAATATTAGATCTGCTCGTCGCCGGAATGGGAAACTGTGATTTTACACACGGCTTCTGTAGGGTGACGGTCGACAGCCGACGTGTTTACTGTCGAGTTCCTCCTTCGTTCCGGAAGAAATTTTGCGGAAATATTAGTTGAGACACGCCGGAGAATATAAGCTACTTTAAAAGATCGATACTTCACGCTTTGCTAGCCTCCAGCCCTTTGACAAGCTAACGGGATGGTAAATCTTCGTGGCAAGGTAAATCCGATGAATACTATTGCAATACATATACAGGGATTTTATGGAAAAATTGTTTCGACGAGGAAACTTGTTTGAAAAGACTGTGTACAGGGTGGTCCATTTAAATGTAGCCACCTAAGTGTCTCCATTAGTTTTGATCACATAACAAATGTTTTTAACATTTAATTGTTTTTGTGCTGATATAATTTTTTGCTGAATATAGTCTAGAGATTCTTTGCTTCTCTAATCGTATTTCGGATTGTCTGTGGTGAATTCTGCTTAATTCTATCGCTCATAATATGGTATAGCATAAGATACATTTTTAATGTTATGGATTAATTGTGGTATTAGAAATCTATTACCTTGCGCAACACTATGAGAGATTATTATTAAATATTATACAAAAATATTGGATTCATGGATTCCTCAATTGATTATCAATTATCGTTAATGGTTGAAAATCAAATACTCTTTTTTTCTCTCGAGCTATTTTTTCCAGAGTTTTCAAGGTCGTCGATATTTTTTTCTTGTGAATGTACATGTGTAAAATAGATTCAGTGGTTCATTTGCAATATCCAGATTTATTTTCAGACGACGATGTTTTCGCGAAAACTAATTTTCCAAATTAAAATTTGACTTATTTCAGTTACAAGAAATATTGTCCAACTGACGTACCACTGGAAAAATGTAAATGAATATTTACCCAAGGTCAACTTTCAAAACGAAGCTTGTTTCATCAGTTTCGTTTAATTTTAAGCGAAGATTTGAGAGCTTGAAGATCAAGCGAATTTTGCAATCGTTTTCTCGCCTTTTCAGGTTATTTTGCTTGAATACAGAGAAAATGTTTCCGTTTAGGAACATACAGTAACGAGAAGGAATAAAAATGTCTCTATCTTACCTCTATATGAACACACCTTTATCACAGTTCCAAGACACTCTGGTCGATTCACAACCCGGTTAGAAAATGCAGATTACTTGCATAAGCAAGAATCCTGTGCACACTGAGACGGCGGGGTTGTCCCCTTGGTTTCCGGAACCGAGGGTTAATAATCGAACTCCGCTGACTGCAGAACTCATTTGCTCGGTATCTCGCGGTTTTTCCGCGAAGCACCCACTGAGACACGGTTCATCGTACCTCTCAGGCCAGCTCCCGCTGTCCTCTTTTTCTAGTGCAGCTTCACTCGAAGCTTCTTAAGCGCTCGAAGAGCCGCACGGCTCTCTCCCGTTATTTGCTCGCATGATAGGAACGCAATGAATTCCGGCGCGGAGCGGTTGTTCCGCGTGCGCGTGCCGCAATTGATTCCGCAAGCGATCGTGAACCGTGAAAAGGTATTTATCGCCTCAGCCTAACGGATCACGAAGTTGCGGAACCGGTTTGCGTTTCCGTGGCTTAGGGGGTCAGCTTAATACTCCGATTCCGCTGACGCCGATTACCAAGCCGAAAGACGAGTCACGGTTTAATCCAGATACGGAGTGTACAGCGAGAAAGGAGCACAGTGGGAAAGAGAGAGAGATAGAGAGGGAGAGAGGGATTCGAGGGAGAAATCGAGTTCCACTGGTCGAGCTTTAATTCGAGCATTGGCAAGATTTGAATCGGGCCGTGCGAGTGCCTTGCGAAATTGACCGCGAGCGCAGACTAATTAATCCTTTCGGCTCTGATGGGATGTACAGTGGATCCAAGAAGTAATTGAACACTAAATTTTCCGTTCTTCAGAAATTTAATGGTTGTATGGTTGTAATAACATGTTCATTTGTAGCACGAAGAAAAGTATATTTGAACATATGTGTACAGAGTAAAAAATATTAAATGATACTAGCGAAGAAAGACAGAAAATGTTTGATTCAGTGGGACAATTATTGTGACGGAGAAGTGTTTTTCCTCTGTGTCATATTTTCCGATGTGTCAACGTCATTAACGATTTTTTTTGTTTAATGGAACGACCTATTTTGATGAAAAGACATATTCAACCATGTATATAACATGTTGACCTTCAAATGACCTTGATGCACACCATTCCCGTTGATGTAAACATTCGAACATTGTCGAAACGGATCCGATACCAATTTTAAGGGGTACTTTCAACCCCTAAACTTGTTTTTATGTCGGTAATGAAACCTACTCGTTAAATATGTTTGGCTGAACTGTAAAAGATTCATAAAAATCGGTGATTGAGTTGGATAATATTTCTTATTACAGATTATGAGCGACAAAAAAGTTCTGATCACTATAACCATAAAATACATTGTAGTGTAAGGGGTTAAGGAGAAACACGTTTGGTGAATTGCGTGAGAGGAACGATCCAGGCAGGATCGGCCCGCGGAACCAGGTGTAGAATCCTTTGACGACTCCGTACGTGTCGCAATTACACGAAACGAACGGCAACCGACGTGTCTTTCCCCGGTCCCGTTCTTTTTCGCGTCTCCAGGACAAAACAGCCTCGAAATTTGCGGAAGCGAGAAACCTTTGAAACGCAACGGAATTCCCGTCGCCGGCTTTGTGCTGGCAAAGGGGAATTGTGCGGCCGAAATTTCAATGAACGCGCACATAAGTACGCAGCACGCGACCACGCGCAACCATCCCGCACCAGGCACCTGGCAATTGTACGATGGTTACGGGAAAACCGCAGCTTATGTGCTCGCGCGTTGATAATGCGACGCGTGGATCCGCCGTCGTGTTGTGTCGGCTTGTTCCCGAAAACCCCTTGCACGTGCGAAGGGAATCACCGATTCGAAACTATTCTATCGCGTGGCGTCGATGCAATCGAATGAATCGCAGAACGGCTTTCATCGATCCTTCTTGTTCAATTCATTTACATTACTCACCTTTCAATATATACAATTTCTTTGTTTTTTTTTTTAAACGCAATTTACCTTCGATAAAAGTTTAAACGGGAACCGAAACGTCAGGCATATTTGCATAACAGCTATCAATTTAAAAATTTCACCGAAAACATTAATTTATATCCTTCTTGTCTTTATGGGACCCATGCACTACTCATTCTAGAACCACAGGATCAAGTCATGCTTTGGGATTTCATAGTAACGGATGCCTCGATATTTGAAAAAATTCATACCCTCTTCGAAGAAATCACACAATGACCAAACGATTTCGATTTAAATTGTTCTTTTATTATATTAATCATACAAAATCAAAATGTTTTGCATTGATTATGTGAAGCAGGAGTAACACAAACATTGATTTCATCCCTTAACGACTTTGTTACATTAAAAGCAGCATTGCAACATTGTTGTTTCTTGATTTCTTCATAAATGCATAAACATCCACAGTCTATTTATCAACATATTCGTGACACGTGTCTGATTAGAATGGGACCAAACACGACCCAATTTGGATCACGTGTACGATTCAGTAGAGCCTCGATCTTCATTGTGCTAATACTACGTATGTCACATACAAATGGTTCCATTGAGCGATCCATTGAATTATACAAATCAGTCAAGGTTTAATCTAATACTACAAGCCAGTAAATACTATTCGCGATTATCTCCTTATTCGTGACGAGTTCTTCTAATGCGTTCCGCACCCCTCAGGATTCAGCGTTGCATCGAACCAATACGCGAACCTATCTAATCACATGATCCTATCACGCCAATCACCGGATTACCGAAAATCCGCGGTCGTCAACGGCTTCGTGGAATTTCTTTTTATTTTACCCCCTTCTCTCTTAGCAGTCAGTTCGCCGGAATCTAGCTCACAGTTTTCCGCGTCTCATTCTCAGAATGTGAGGTTCGTGAGCGCGGTTAAGAAAGCTCTAGTCATCTGAACTGCACGCTTAGCGCTGAGCAATTTCCGGAGCCTTTAGAGCAGTGGTTCTTAACCGGTGTTCCACGAGCTTTTTGCAAGTGTTCCGCGAAGGAGGTTCTTGAGATCATTTGGAGCAACATTTTCCTTTGCAAAAATCACGTCCGCGGCTTTGTTAAGGAGTTATTAACGAAAAACACAAACCAATCAGAGCGCGACCTAAACGCGTGTTGGCACAGTCTGCCAATTGACAGATGGCGTGCCGGGCAGACTGTGCCAAGAACTGCCAAGAAGCGTGTAGGTCGCGTTCCGATTGGTCTGTGTATCTCAAGAATCTCGAATTTCTGGATGTTGAAGGAATTTTGAGACACCCTGTACATTAAATATATTTCATAATATATTTTCTAAAACATATTTATTTCTACGCGGGATATTTTTGTTTGTTATTTTGGATCATTAATTTTGGTCTTCCGCAAATATTTCAAGTATTTGAAAGTGTTTCCTGACTTCTAGATAGTTTAGAACTATTGCACTAGAAAATTAGATCTAATTAGTTTAATTAGTAGAGAAAGCTCGTAAATGCATGAAAAACGCAGTCTGATTACAGCAGAATATACATGGCAAAACGATTCGTTTGTTTTTTTAGAACATTCCAGCTTCGATAAACGAATTTAGACTCGAACATGAAAGGTGATGAGCCATGAGAACAAAAGGTCCAATTTATATTTGACCTGATCTCATAATATGGATAAGGCACGAATTAAAAGTAAGCCAGGCCGAACCCTCGCTAGAATTCAGCTCGTACGCGAACCGAAGGCACCAAAGCAACACGTAATGAATCGCACCTCATCGTTTGGGTACATCGGTATTCCATTAAGCGACTACAGACCCGACTACTCAACGAAATGACACAAACCAGTCCGAGTGTGACATTACATCCCCCGTTCCCCCAACTTGTTTCGAAATTTCCCGGGGAAGTCAGTGTACGAACGATCTCTGACCAACAGGAATTTCGTTAACGAGTCGACGCAACATCCTCGGTCCAGAGGTTGCCGGAATAAATTCAATAATAATATCGCGGGACGGTGAAATTCCGTTTCGAGAATTCCGCGAACGTGTGGCAGGGGTCACTGGCAAACGAGCGAACTGAAATCGCACGGGGTAGCGAAACAACTTAACACTTTCGACCAGAGTTTCTCCTATTTGGATCTTCGGTAATTACATAGAAAAGGTCTGCGTACTCCGATTTTGATGGAATTTCAATATGTTATAGATTTCGACATTTTCAACAACTTTTTCCTTTTCCAATGTAGGGGGGTCGCTTTTAGTTTTCGAGATATTTGCAAAAGACTATCGCTAATACTGTATTGAATTTTTCGTATTCTTGCATGCTCCGCGGCAAGTATTCGCGATAGTTTTTTGCAAATATCTCAAAAACTAAAAGCGACCCCCTATATTGGAAAAGGAAAAAGTTGTTCAGAATGTGTTGCTGCATAACATATTAAAATATTATCAAAATCAGAGTACGCAGACCTTTTTTTATATAATTACCGGATCTCCTTCCTGTTATAAGATAAATTGGTATTGCTAGGGGATACACGTGTATTAATATTTAAAATTGGGACCTCTGGGTTGTAACCAGAGTACAGCGTTACCCGATAAGTAGTGGGGGAAACTCAGAACCTGAGTGACGTCACGTTGCTATAGTGTAGTCTATTCAGGATAGTGACGTAACGATTCGTCCCAAGGGTCGGGATCCCATATAATCGAACCTTACCAGTAATCGAATTGTCCTAATTAAAGCGACACAAGAGCCAACTCAATCTAATAAACGGTTTTAAGGTATAAATTTAGCAAATACAAAGGGTTTCATGAAAATTGAAAAATTCAACGGTTTACATTTTATTTATAACCTGATAACCGAACAAATTTTAAAAGTAGTCAAAGAAGCGATCTATTCTCGAGATGTTAGAAGAGATTACGGAACAACAAGTAAATGATTATTCGAAAGCCACAAGCCAGAAAAATCACCGGCTAGTAACAATTCAAAGTTCGAACCATTTCGCGAGATATCCGGCGTGGCGTATCGCCGATGAATTTTCGTTATTTGCTATCACGTTTCGCGGATAATGTTTATTTTATAGTCTGTTTTATAGTTTGCTTGGTATTCTACTTCGCATTTTATTCCCTATTTTATTCCATATTTTATTTTCGGTTCATGTTTATTTCGTATAAACCTAAATAAATATAAGGTACCCATCCGTTTTTGATAGATGCGGCTACGTGAACGAATTCGCGGATATGCCACACCAATAACTGGTGGCAAGTCTAAAGTCACGTATTCGTGACAGCCGACGTGAAAACGTTAATAAGACTGGCTGTAACACACAGCAGTGTTCGGAAAGGGTCAGAAGAAATATTCAATACAAATGTCAACAAAAATCACGAAGAAGATCCAAAGAGTTCAGAAATTTCAACTAACAAAGTAGTTTCAACTACTACCTATTATCAAATACCACAATCAGGAATATATAGAAGTAGAGAAAACATCAACAAATACAATGTTATTCGGAAATATTTTTGACAGATTTTTGCACCAATGATTTTATTTACTTCTAACGATTCGTTCGATCGAAAATACAAGTTTTACCACTGCACTCGCTATTGTCATTAATTGAACTACTCTCTGTATTGAAAATATGAACAAACACTGCGCCAGAAACTTGAAGCGTTTGATCGAATAATTTTCACCAGGGGTAGTGTTTCGTCGATTCGTGTTCGTCGTAAATACAACAAATCCGCAGTGAAATAATGAACAACGCGACCGAGTCACGTCCCTTCGTCCTCAAATATGTATTCATTTCAGTTTTAACAGTCTGTAGTCACAGCTGCAAAGTTGCTCGCTACAAGGAAGTTGGTTTTCCCGTTTGTATCGTGCAGGTGCGCGGTACATAGTGGGCTGGATCGAGTAAGGTGATATTTTGTTACAACTCTCGAATCATAAGGGATATCGGAATGAAATATGTACTAAAATACATTAAAAAAACTATCCACTGATAATTATTGTAAGGAACCATTGTGGTTAAAAAGATATCTTTATATATTCCTTGACAATTGTAAAAGTTTTGACATTTCTCTATCCTAGATTCAATATTATATTTTTACTACATTGCATATAATAACATTAGATGCGATTACAATTTTTTAACGGGAAATAATACTAGATTCATTATTATATTTTTAATACATTGCATATAACAACTTTAGATGTGATTACAATTTCTTAACGGAAAATAATACTGTTTATTGCAGAAATAACAGGGATGATGGATTAAACAGGATCATCAAAATATCGCGAGAAAGAGAATTTTGAAAATTCGGTAATACTACAAATTGCATTTAAGTTGATTAATTCTATTTTTGAGGTCAGTGGATATTCGAAAGATCAATTGATTAGATGTTGATAAGAGAGAGTTAATTTCTTGGTAAAACGTCAATGAAATATCCGACCCAGTGTGCAGCACTGCGACCTATCGATACAACAATGCGTGAAACCATCTTTCGAGCAATAACTTTCTCCGCAACGAGTACAATGGGGAGTCACAGAGGCGCGAATGAAAAGGGGAACGGCGGTGGAGATAGCCGAGCAAGGTAGCCGTCGAAACAAAAGAGGGGAAAAATATGGGGACACGGACAAGCAGGGACGTCCATCAGGCGACAGCGGTGGAAGCGCGGGAATTCGAAAAACGTTAGAAATGGAAAAATATCGTTTAGCCCGGCATTGTAGAAAACAGTTTTAGGCCGGTGACCAGCGTTGCTGGCTGTTTGCCAAACGAAGCTGCGACAAGCTGAACGCTTGCGCGATCATTCAATTCGTTAAAAACGCCGAATCTATTCTAGATCGCGGAAGACGCGTGAACAGAAACGAGAACCGAGGAAGGAGCTTCGGAGAACGGGGGGAAGGGGAGTAGAATAAAACGAGGTTGGCGGGACGACACTGAGAAAATAGAAAGTTGCCATGGGAGCGCGTAAACATATAAATCTCGTTGACCGAGGGGTCGGGTTAGCTGCAGTTCGAAGTTAACGCTCGTTCCGTTTCCCTTTACTCTTCGTTGCTCGTTCTTTAACTGCGCCTCACCCCGAGCCACCCCCTGTTCGCGTTCTCCACGCGTATTTTGCTTTGTCTTCGACGCGCGACGCGACCTACGCTTGCTCGAAACGCTGCGCGCCGCACAATGGTGCCGAGGCGGCTGAACATCCATTTTATAAACTTTAGATTTACATTAAAAATATGATTTCCTCCTCTCCTGAGAATTCACCGGTTTTCAGTGCGATGGTTGTGTCATTTCTCCGCTTATAATTAAACTCTTATCTGACAGAGATGACTTTTCAAAAAAAATTGCATTTTTTAATTATGAAAGCGTACAAAAAATTTGTAATATTGGACTACCTGCGTTTTCAAAAATTTTTGACCGCAATGAACTTCCGATAATTATACTTAAAACGGCTAATATTTTGGATTTTGAAGTGTTGAAGAATTTACCAGAAATTTCGGCCACAAGAAAAATGTTCTCAGACATTTATGCAGCTCGAGTCTTGCAACGATTCGCTAATTATAATGGGACTAGGCTCACGTTCGTTTCCAATCAAAAGATAGACTTATCCATCGATCAACGATCAAGTAAACAAAAAAGAAACAAGGATCACGGGCAGAAGGCCTGGCGTCTCTCAGTGTCAACGGCGCCTGATCTCCGGGGCTGATCATCGGGTTCCATCGGCCCCGGAGCGAAATCCCATCGGCTGCCTCTTCCGCGAAGTAATCGTCTACGAGAATATTTGCGAACGAGTTAAGGAGAACCGTCGACGAGGGGATACAAAGCACGGGAAACTCGAGAGATGCAACCGCCTCATCGTGTATGTTAAAGATCCGGGATCCGATCACGGGCATCCCTCTTTCCGCTGTTGATTTAATCGCTGCTGCTGTTGTTCGCCGCGCCGCGCGCCGTGCTGGAGGAACGCTGACCTACATCGCCAGCAGCTCGGAGCGCTCTCTCGGCCCTGGACGATCTGAAGCACCTTCGCCGCGCGCTTCGAACGTCTGAAACCTAAGATGAATAGGTCTTTACGTTAATCTTGGAATACCGGGGAGAGGCGAGCGAGCGCTGATATTAATGATGCTGCACGGTAGAAGTGTATCGCGGAAATTTCATTCTATCGCTTGATCTTGCTGTAATTATTAGACGCGCGAAGTAGGTATAATTCCAACGCCAGTCGTGTTCTTTTATCGAATGATTTCAGTCGCTGTTTTGGTAATTATTTACTTTAGGGGCTTCCTCATAGATTTTGATAACCTTCAAATATGTTGTCAAGGTCTTCATTCTGAACAACTTTTCTCTGCACATATTGCCGCCGCTCGGTTTCAGTTTTCGAGATATTCGCAAAAAACTATTGCTAATACCATATTGAAATTTAAACGCGTATTAATAACACTCATGTATCCAGTGGGTGTCATTTTAAGTACACGACTACATGTGCGCTATTTCACGTGTATTTAAATAGACGTGCATTAATGCATTCTCATATTAATTCGTACAATTTTTAGAAGGTTAATGTTAATAGAAATTAATGATATCGGCGCACAGGTTCGATCAAAAAATCAAAGCGAAGCAATTGTGCAATTTATAAAATTTTCCTCAACGTTTCAATTCGATTCTAGATCATCTTCAAGAGAAGTTTTGCGTTTGCTATGAGTAAATTATCAACGTTTATGTGTGTCACTGTACTCTATGATATTAAGAATTAGACTGAACCATGTGAGCGTTGGGATAGAACCCAACTTTGCTTTGAGACTAGGACCCAAAATTGAACTTCAGATTCCTAAGAATTTTATCACTTCCCCCAAATTCATTGCTGCAATTTTAAAAGAATAGAATAGAAAGAGTTAATATTAATTTAAGTATCGAGACTGTGGTTTCACAAATTTTCGAAAATTAAGAAGTGTATCCTAAAAATTAATACGAATTAAAATACGAATACGTGTTAATATACGTGAAATAAGAATCTTTGCTCAAGATCGACCTCTTCATGACCGTCGCCTTGAGTGGCCATCAACATTAATTTATTCTTCCCTAAATAGTAACAGTATATTGTCTCATTTGCCAAAATGATCGATTTTTCAAAACAGTCGCACAGTGTTCCGAACCGCTGAGAAACAGGTGATAGTACGTTCTTCATTCGCGTGCATTTGTCGGAAGTCTTGTTGCTTCCGGTGCTCTGGCTTCTCGCAGCGGATACCATTAAATCGGCCGATGCGGATCGATCCCGGCACTCCATTACATCCCATCCTTATAAAATACCGGCTGTTCCACAGCGTCGACCGTTTAAAAATAGTCCGTGGAAGTGGCTCGGACGCCACGTTCCCGTGTCGTTTAACGGCTGTCGACCGAAGCGTAACGCTGTTAATTCAATATCGGCTGTTTGTCGCGCGGCGATAATGCGACCCGTTCACTTCGACGAAATATCGAGCGCCGATTATGCGAGCAGCCGCGGTGATATTCGGTGGAGCATCGTTATTCCGCATCGATCTTCCTCATCCCGCGAGAATTTTTCTCCTCGAGAATTTCTCTCGCGCGTTATTCGTCGATTATCGGTTGATTCTCGAACGACGTCGTCGACTACGACGACGGAGTCGACAACGAAATAAAACGTACCGGTGGAGACGCAATATAGAGATGCCATCGGGTCCAAGCGAGATCGGGTTGTAAAAGACGAAGAAGGATAGCGTCGGACCGGATAAATGCGCAGCCGGCGATCGCTATAACCGAGCATTATCCAAGCGGGCCGTTTAGGAAGCTGTATAAAGACGGCGTATTCATATTTCTTCCCGCACGTGAAACACGGGATTCTATATAAATTCGCGTAAACGGTTTTACTGCCCCAACTTCGAGGTCCACTGGCTACGGCCATACATATAACGGCCACGATTCTCCGCAGGACATCCCTCCTGACACCGTAGCTTCGAGCTTATCGTTATTAACACCGTGATCGTGAGAACGTCCGGGTAATCGTTCCGCGATATCGTCCGGTTGTTTCCTTTTTCACGATAACAGGCCGCGGTCGGTCTAACGGTGGACGCTCGCGGGAGATCTCAATTTTAGTGGACGCTTCTCCCAACAGCACACAGCGGAGAATTTTCCCAGAAAAGTTTGTCAAAACTATCAGGTTGTTCGGAAAATAATTTTGTTTTTTCCTGTAGAGATGGCATTGCATCTATTTATTATTGATTGACCTTATTAAATCGCACAATCCTGGTATATCTTCAATTTCCTGCCTTATTATGATTTCTAACCGTTCGAGCATTGTTTTAACATCGTGTCAAATGAATTTTTGTTATGTCGATTGTCTTAAGATAATAACTAGCAATGTTTTTATCGGCGCACAAGTTCGATCAAACTCTACACACTATATATAGTTATTTTGTCAAATATATGTTATTTTGCTTTTTGATTAAAAATGCTGCACAAGATCGAAAAGGTTCTGTGCTGTTTAAAGAGATGTTGTTAAATTACAATTTATAATCCGCAATTTATTAGAGAAGCAGTGTGCGGGGTCCGTTGGTACTACTTCCTCGTGCCACGAGAAAAGACAATCTGGGACGACCGGCATTTCTGACCGGAAACAAAAGTTTCGGAACCACGAAGAATTTCAAGCCTAATACAGTTTCGTTCCCCTCCGAAACTTCCTCCGGATAAGCGGACTGTTTTACGTGAGTGGAAATTGTTCGTCCGTGAACTGTCTCGGGGAAAAGTCCCCGATGACCCTCGTGGGGACTTTCTGCAGCTTGGACGCGTAACTGAGAGCAAACTTGTGGGAATGCGTTGATAAAAGAACGCGGGAAACGAGGACGGTCAGACGTGCGACAAAACCAAGACAGACGGGAAGATAGAAAACGACCGAACAGAAGGGGGACGCCAGCCGATGAATATGCGTCGTCACGCACCGCATTCGGAGCGTCCGCTGCCAAATCCTTCAGCGACTCGAGGAGAATACAACGGGATACCTTCTCGGTCCTCCACTTGGATTTATTCGACGACCTTGCGTCAATTTAGCAATTGCTCCCTCGGATCTCGAATCTCAAGCCTTGTACCCTTAACGTTTCACGGTTCTGTGCGAAACTGTTCGCACCTTGTTGTCGATCAACAATGGTCGATAGAATTTAGCAGGTCCCTAACACGTTCACACTCAAACATTATTAAATAAAAATGGTACTAGAACATGTAAAGAAAATCTGACCAAAATATTCTATATTTTGTAAGTACTAATGATTATTCTTAGATTTTCTAATTTTTAAAATCTAAGTGAAACAATTCTTTTCCAATTTCGCTTCCAGAGCTGTCCATCATCATCTCACAATTTCTCAATCTCTTATTTCCAACATTTATTCAAATAACAAGAAGTATTGATGATCTCGGCGCAAAGGTTCGATCAGAAATTAAATTAAAGTAACTTTGCTAGTTTGATTAAACTTTCTACGTTTCGATCCTAATATGGATCCTTTTTCAGAAAGAGGAAACAACTGCGTCTCTAAATTTTTAAAAGAGTTTTCAAAATTAGTGTACTGAAAAACAGATTTAAATACAAAATTCAAAATAACGGTAACGAATTTATTCAAATAGTACATGTATGTGTAATAGCTACATCTAATCAAAACAAAATAATACAATTGTTAGATCAACATCGACTGGAAAAATTTAGGAAAAACAGCTATTTTTCAAGATATTTATTCAACACACAGTGATATTGGATATCTGTTATCGCGGATTAATCTGGATAGGAATTAAAGTTTTAGCGAACATTAATAACTGAATTAAAAGTTTATATTGCAGCTCTTGTGGCAACCAGATATGTATCTCTGCCGCAGTCGTGTTAAAAGCTTTGTATTTCAGTTCGGATTTTTGCAAAGGGCAGCGCCACTGAAACGGTTAAGTAGATGATCCTGCTGGCAAGAGAAGAACCATAGACACGTCGCATCCGTAATATATGGAAACGTTTGTATCGCACTCGACGGTAGCAGCATTGTTGCAAGGACGGTACGTGCAGGTCACAGAGTTCATCGTGACGTGTTGGCGTTACCGAGCGATCGATAATCCATCCGGCGTAGATGCGGGATAACGAAAATCGTAGACGCTCGTCAAACTTTTATAACCGGCTTCCGAAGAAGCCTGTGCCGCGACGACTATTGTGGGAACAAAATCGACTGGTCGCTCGAGGCCACCGGGGAACTTCCCTCCGCCGTCACATTGCTTCCTTAGAGAACACTTTGACTGTTGTTTTTCATGACGCGAGCTGCAAGATTTATTCGTCCGTCTCTTCAATGGAGCATCGTGTAGAACATCGATCGCGTATCTACAAATACGGTTGTATTGTATTCGACATGTGAACGTCCATGAATAAACTGTCGATCTTCATGTAGAACTTTCCAATTCAATTCTGGAGAATTAAAATTTAATGGAAATGTAATCTCTGTTTTAACCCTTCAGTGCACGGATTGGGTCTGTCGGATCCGGAAATTGAATTTGTACTGTTTTAATTTTCCTTACGCTATACCTTGAAAAATGCCGTTTTTCTCCCTTTCAATTATTCGGTTTCAGAAGAGCTTTCTTTTTCTTCTAGAAAATATTATTTCAATATAGTTTTTCTATTGTTTGATATAATAACTGTTCTACGACTATGATTCTTTTTGAAGTATGATTTCATAAATTAATATTAATTCTCATTATTACTCGAACTTTCTGAAATTTCAACGTGTAACATTATTAAATATGAACGCTTCATTCGGATCTACATTTATATTATGGTATTTCGCTGCGATGTACTAAACGGAGAATTTTCCTGAAATGCAGTTTAATGCGAAGGTAATATTCGGTAAAATGAAAAATTGTGAAAGTCTGATATAATTAAGAACTGGATATGCTTCCATACTTAAATGTAGACTGGATCTATTAAAAATAGCTATAATGCACGACCAGACATTTTCGGAATTAGGTTGGCTGCTAAATTTTTCAATGAAATTAAATTCTTCCATTAGGAAATTGCAATTTTGGTTGCCAGTAGAATGGGTTACTTTATTAGCTGCAATATTCATTGATACTGTAATGTAATTGGGGATCCTTAAGCAAGTTCAGGTATTCATATGTCGGTAAAACGAAATGAAAATGATACAAACACGTAAAAAGAATTTCAACAAACGTTGCCGTACAGTTGAAGTTTCGTTCTGGAATTAAAAGTAATACTTCTAATATTTTAATATTACTTAAAAAATATCGGCTTACAGAAAATTACGTGCTTTACATACTGCAATAATATTATATTCTGCTACAATGTTCACCCCATTAATTTCCGACTGCGACTTGTACAAAATCAATCCACCTGATTTTGTCCGCTCTGTATAATGTCCTTTGGTTGTCGACGAAGATGCAGGCTCGTCGTACATTATACACGGAGGCTGCGTATCGATTTAATGACATGGATCGAGTGCTGTACCTTGCGCCTCTGGGATTTATGGTGTAGCATACACAGCGAATACACGTGTGGTTAAATTAATTAACCCTTCAGCCATTACGTCGTTGCCAACAATTTTCTACGACGCTCGATAACGTTACTTACAGTTGTCGGACTTTATCATTTTACAAGCGTATTTTATGAAATGTGAATTCATTGTTAAAATGTTTTATCAAATGCACCTTAGGACATCTTTAAGTAAATTGAAAGATTGTGGGCATGGTAATTTATGATTGTTTCAGGAAGTAAAAAGTGTACAACGAAATAATTCGTCACCTTCCTTATTTTTATTCCACGAAACGTATAGAAATAATTTCCGATTCGATATCTAGCTAATACAACATAGAAAATATCTCGCTTAGGTGGTTAAGTATGGCTGTTAGAGGATACGCTGCACCGTACATCTATATATCACAGAATTTTCCCTTTTATCTCAGCGAGCAGGCACCGGAGCTAGAGGATGGGCCATCAATAGCATGGACGGTTAAAATAAAGAGTGATGTTACTGCCCGCGGTTGACAATTTCCCATTGTTCGGGCTTTGGGGATATTTGCACTGCGTGTGCCGACTAAGTATGTGAAATGGCTCGAAAGACCACCCGTCAAGGGAAATGAACGTTCAACAATTAGAGCGATTATTTTATTGGCAAGCTAAACCAACGCGTTCAAAGCGTGCACGCGTTTGGTCTGATACGGTGATATGTTCATGAATTACACGAAGCAATAAAAAATGATAGGAACGCGTGTAAAAACGATTGCGTGTGTATTTTATATATGCACAACAGTGAGTATTCATAACTGGGAGAAAAGTATCAGTAGTTTATTTATCGAAATCCTTGATGTGAGAAATAAAATGTTGCTTTTCGTCTGATACGGTAATACGTTCACGAGCTGCATGGAGAAATAAAAGATGATAGGAACACGTGTAAAAACGACAACACGTGCACTGTATTTATGTGCAGCAGTAAGATTTCGTAGCTCGGAAAAGTTTTCAAGAAAGAAAGGTCATGTAGTGTACATCTGATCCATCAAAACTCTTATTGTACGAAATAAAATGTTGTTCAACTCCATTTTCTTGAAACGTGTCTATGGTTGTTTTGGGTCGTCCGTGTGTTTCTCGTCTGTCGAAAACCAGACCATAACTAACGAAAGTAGAACAAACTAGAATGTGTCCGCGATACTAAAATGTCGGACAATAACGGTGCCCTTCTGGTATTTCTAGGTTTATGGCACGCTTGTTCGCCGCCGAGAGTTAAGAGAATTTCGAAGAAAAGGAAGACGGAGTTGACCGAAACGTTTTCGAAAACAGCGGATCTAGTGGGTGACGTAAATCCGGCTAGCAACTATAGTAACAAGTCACTCCCACGTGCTGTTCAACTTTGCATACAGTTCAATAGGCAAGCTCTCACGATTTCTCACGGAGTTATCAATAAGGAATTACCCTTATCGGGGATTCTGTCTTGGGCAGACCGAACAAGGGAAGACCGAGGGTCAAGCCTAAATAATCTCGGTAATCTCGTTTCTCTCCCTCGCATTGCCTTTCCACAAGTTCGATCCTTGACCCTAATCCCACCGACTGGTTCAAAATTACGATATTTGCGTGTTTATCGATTCGCAGTGGGAGTAGATACGAGTTCGAGTAGTCCGGATCAACGATATACGGCACCGATCCCTCTATTATCGCTAACCTCTTGAGAATTGTTCTCCTACGAAAAGAGAAGACAGTTGAAAATAGGGTAAAAAAACAGCTTGTTCGAGGGAATTTTATCGAACAATTCTGGGCGATCAACAGTGATTTATTTATAATATAATATATAATTTATATTTGTAATTATATAGGAAAGGTCTGCGTACTCCGATTTTGATGAAATTTTAATATGTTATATGTTTCGACATTTTGAATAACTTTTTTCTGTTCCAATATAGGGGGATCGCTTTTAGTTTTCGAGATATTTGCAAAAGACTATTGCTAATGCTGTATTGAATTTTTCGTATTCCTGCATGCTCCGCGAACTATTCAATACAGTATTCGCGATAGTCTTTTGCAAATATCTCGAAAACTAAAGCGATCTCCATATATTGGAAAAGGAAAAAGTTGTTCAAAATGTGTTGCTGCATAACATATTAAAATTTCATCAAAATCGGAGTAGCAGACCTCTTCTATATAGGTACCTTTATATTGTACATTTATATGATAATTATACATACATTTATATTATAATGTATAAGCGTGGGAAATAGTCAAAGGGTTCAAGCGAGTAATTTCGGTAATAATTAGTCGTCAAAACAAACCAGAAGCGTGTGCTGACTATCCATAACGTAACTCCAACCGTGATCATTTAAGAGAGGTAACATAATCTGCAGACCGTAGCGGTTGAAACCAAACGATTCAGCGCATGTGATAAATCTGCACAGCACTCGGCAGCCTGGCGAGCAAACTTGACACAGATTTTGTTATCCGGTTGCAAAGAAGCACGAAAGCTGGCTACGATAAAACGAGCGGCGAGCAGCGAGCGGCTAAAGAAGTTAATCCCATAGTCTCGAACAACGAGCCGCTTAACCACCTCGCGATCGCCGCACTGCTAACCACCTGACGCGCTTCGAATTACACCGGAAAACTTAGCAAGAAAGGTGTTGTTTGCACGGTCGTACAACGGGTCGCCTATCGAAAGTGTTCGACCCCCTTCAGAAACTAGCAGCTCTAGTCTTAATTATCCTTTTTGATCGTTCCGCGCTTCGTGTCGTCGCTATTACGATGTGTCCTATCAGAGCCAAGGGATTTCTGCTTGCTCCAGATTGCCACGGCTTTATCAAACTTCGCAAACTTCGCGCGGTACGATGAACAAAATGGATTACCTTGGGTTTCGGTTCTGGCATCCGACAATGTTGCACCGATGGAGGATGAAGCTCCCTTCAACTTCCGTGTTTTCTAGGTTCAACGTGATTGTCTCCGAAGAGGATCAACTGTCATACAGACTTGTTAGTCTTCCGTGAATATTTTCGAAAATTGTAGATTCCCCTGCAATTCGGCACTTTTCACCGAGTCCACAGCATTCATTGTACCACCCGGGATAAATCATTTGGCATGGCTCCACACAAGTTTTAACGCGTGCTCTCTCCCTTCGTCGTTTCATTGAATGTCATCGAAGTTAGGATTTCTGTCCACTTTCACAAATCCTAGTGGGCGAACCGAGAAACAACAATATTCTGCTTGAAAGATAATCCACAAAAATTTGAAACATAATTTTTCACTATTATTTAGCGTAACATCTGTAAGGATAATTATTAACAAAATCAGAACAGTCAGCCTGACCGATGGATAGCCAGTTTCAGGCAACGGTCGTTCGCACGGCACTCGACCTGTCAAAATTAAGTAAAACCTGGTCTGAGACACGTCTGGCTTGGTAACCTCGGAAAAGATTATCTCGCTCGAGTTATCCCGAGCCCATTCCGTCCCTTCTATTAACGTTTTAATTACAGTAGTCCAGAACTGGTTGTACTTGAACGGTTTACTCGGGAAGTATATAATTCATGGCGAAGGCACTGCGATCCTCCTTAAGACTCTTTGCCCGAGGGTCTTCCGTTTCCACCAGAAATCGGATTACCAGCGGATTAAATCCACCTCCGACCACCTTGGAGTTACGTCTCTTTCGGGGAAAAAAAGGAAAAGAAGGACGGCAAGTTGCTAACAAAACGTTGACTCCTGGGTAGCAGTTCGCTGCACCGAACGGAAACTTTATCGTCCGACGACCAGGCATAGGCGTGTGGGGACAGTCGTATGGGTTCGGCACGTTTGCAAAATAACGCGGCGAATTTCGATCCGTTCGTTGGTTTCGTTGGAATGGTTCAAAAGTTATGAGTGTTCAAAGTTGAGGGAAGAGTGCCACCATGTTGCTGTGTAGCAGAGTAGGGCACAAATCACCTAATAATTAAAAATGACTAATAGTCTTATGGATTGTGAGTCATAGCAAAATATTCATTACGTAAAACTTTTTGATTTGTTGTTCATAACTACATGGCACTTGTTAGTCACAGCTCTAAGTAATCGTTAATTATTGCTTATTGTTTATTATTGATTATTATATACATAGAGCTGTGACTAACTGGTGCCATGTCGTTACGAATAACTCTTCAAAGATTTTTAACTAACGACTAACAATTAATCAGACTATTAGTCATGTTTAACTATTAGTTAATTGCAGATTTAGTTTATTCGACTTTCTTAAAATTCATCCACAAAAATTGTGCATGAAAATGTATATAACAATAATAACAGTATACTGAAGTTTGGAGTGGTTCTAGATGAATTTATATAATTTCAACAATTTGGAAAAAGACAACATGATATCGATCATTCGACAAATCATGCGAAATTCTGTCGTGAATTCCACTCAGAATTAAGGTCGCTCAACAAAGAGTGTCTCGCGCACGTTCGGTTCCTTTTTAATCGGCGATCCTCAAAGAGGGCTCAGTTGTTCGGCTTTTTCCACAAGGAAACGCAGAGTCGATTAAGTTCTGACACGAGCGACAATCTCCCTTCCACGAACGACTCTCCCCACGCTACTGTAATTATGGTCCTGTCGAGTTTACCCCTGTCTTTCCGTTGAACGAGGGAATGCTCGATTGGATCCCCTCCTCGAGATGTCGTGCTGATTACTGAAGAAAAGGTCGTGCGACACATAAGAGTCCCTTTGCTCGAACTTGAATTCTGTGTATTTTCTTGTCTGGCGCTTCTATCGCTGATCTACGATCTATCGCTGACTGTAATTCAAAAATCACGATCCTACACATCTGTTAACAGTTTTAATACATTAAATATATTTTTATATATATTGTATTATATATCGACAATATTCTCGAACTCTCCCGACGTAGTCACCGCTTTGTATCTCGCTAATCCATTTCCCCGGGGGCACAAGATGTTTTTTTTGTCCCAGCGACCTGGAATCGCAAAGAATTATATCAAATCCCTTGTAGATTAACTGGAAAAGCGAATTCACAGATGCTCTTATTAGATCGAGCTCTGTAATCCGAAGGAAAGATAGAAAGCTCGAACGAGATGGGTACGTATTAATATTGTTTAAAAGTTTGTCTCGAGCGTAATATCAGAGAATAAGCTGTGCCCGGCTCCAATAATGTCTTCTATCTTTGTTAGCTCTTACACAGACGCAAACAGGATTAATGGTCGCCGCAATATCGATATAACCCGGGGAAGAAAATCGGTCCGATCACCGACTCCGCGGAACAATTCGAGAGAAAGAGGAGAAAAGGAAATAAAATCTCTTCGGTTTCTTTTCGTTCGTTCCCGGCGAGCGAGCCGCACGATAGCGTAATGGCAGACTTCCTGGTTCCCTAATGGCTGGACGTACCGGGAGGCTAGGGCCTAGAGCCAGCTACAATATCCTATACGCGATAATCGAGCTGATATAAGGCCGCCTGCTTCCGACCATGCAGGAAAACACTTGGATGTTAGGCACACCTGCCAGGTGCACCGTGCTCTCCTCTCTCTGTCTGGCTCTCTCTTTGGCTCTCTCTGTTTCGGCCTGTTCGATCGGGACGGCACTCGGTTGGCGTGTTCCCCGGTAATATTGGGTAATTTCGCGTAATTTCGTGCTTCCTACGTCTAGTCGCGGTATTTCACTCGCGATCCGCGTTTGTCATACGTCTCGCGTGACGTTTCACTTTGATAAACGACCATTCCGACGTCATTATTTTCGACGGCCCGCCACCTGTCACCGGTTATCTTCACATTTTCGCGAGCACGATCCCGGAACGTTCCGTATCGTTTCGCTTCGCTCGGTGTGGTCCACCGGGTTAACTTCGTAATGCCCGACGCCGCGCAGCATTCCTGTGAAGTAGGTGACCAACGCAAAATATTCCTCTCCCTATGACAATGAAAAATGGAACCACCGACGAGACGAAAAAAAAAATGTTTAGCATTCTGCTATGATTCCGCAAACTTTCCGAGAGAACTGGAATAATACGCTGCGTGCTTGTACGAGGAGCATGTCGAATTTTAGAATTCGTTGAGAAATATTATTCCATAGTGCTCGGGTCTCATCATTTTAAAATGCAAAGCCGATCTTCAGGTTCTTATTTGTAGGTATTTATTTAAATATTTAAATGCGTTGGTGCCGATCGATAGTCGGCAACCAGCTGTTATTAATAACCGAATTTCAGTATGTAACGAACCATCAAATAATAACCAAATAAATACTTACATATTTTTCAATAAACTTTTTTTCAATGTCAATCGATGTGTCTGCTCGTCGATAGCAGAGAAACATCAAAGGTAAGAAAATAAATGACTCCAGTTTCATTGAAAGACGACATTTTTCCATTTTAAACAAACGGAGTATATTTGTTGTATCAACATCGAGCTCGACCATGTTCAAAGTGCTGCGAATTCGTGAAAAAGCGTCGTAGAATATTCTTTCTAGTCTTCTTTCTTATATTTCATAAATTATTACTTTATCTCATGTATTCGTCATAATTGTATTACAAATAATATTACTATAAACCACCCCCAATATCTTGTTTTAATTACACGAAGAAAAGTGTCACCCAGATATGGGTGACGTGGCGTTCAACGTGTCAAAATGACTCCTCGATGATTACAACAAGAAATATATGATTCAGACCACTTTCATAATAATGAGCGCATTTAAATTCAAGTGTACGTCTTGTAGTTTCGTTGCTGGGTGTGGTAATCTATCTGCAAAGCGAGTATTTGCCTGGCACGAGCAGGGGGTGCCGGTATCGCGAGCAGGGCAATAACAAATCCCTTTGTGCGTGAGAAATCGCGTTACGAAGGTCGCGCGACCGAATAAAAAGCGGCGAGCGACACGCGCGCGACAATACGCACGAACGCGGAGAAATCCAATCAGTCCGGCCACGCTTTGTTTCGTGACGCCGCGCCGCACCGTATTTTCCACCGTGCCGACGAACTGTGCCGCGTGTCGCTACACTTCCTACCGAAATACCCTCTATCGCGAACAAAATGGACGGTCCCTCGGGTACACTGCGAAAACGAAAACTCGATTTGCACCGATCACCGGAACGTCCACGCGCTATTCCTCCGCGATCGAGCCCGTTCGCCCGCAGCCCGCACCGAGACGACCAAGTGTACGCGCGCAATTACTTTTCAGGCAGTTCGACAAAATCTAAATGTCGCCGGCAAAACTGCACGATTCAATTCCCGTGCCAGAGTACGTCCGGAGTTAGCTTTTCGCGAGGACACCGTAACCAATATTCAATTTTGAGAGAGACACCTCGCCACAGAAAATTCAACAATGGACGAGATATCTCGTTTCCACAAAGAAACGACACTATCGACGCGATATCCTCGTCATCCTTGATTTCATTGTACTTCATCTTTATTATCAATGGGAAATGTTTTTTTCGAAAAATTTCACTTCCAAAGCACAGTTTAAATAATTCGAGTTTTTATTGTTTATTTTGAGAATGCAGAGGGTTCTTTATAATCGATGTAGATCTAATATACATGCAAACATAAAACTCACAGAAAAAAGTCTCATCCAACAATAGAATACGCGAGTTTAAAAAAAAGTGGCAAAAAATAATGTTAATAAAAGCTTATATGTTAATAATAAAAGCAATAAATTCATCAGAGAAAATTTCTCTTGTGTATGAACGACCTCGATTATAAAATACCAAAACGGTTTTACCAAAAGAAATGTAAAAGTTTTAAAGAATTCGTTCCAGTAGATGAATAATATAAAACACGTTTATAGAGAGTAATGTATTTTATGTTGTGGCGTTTAATCATTTCAAATGCATGAAACGCCACAATCTAACGACGGCTCGAAATAACAAAATTCACATAATTAATCTAACTCTGTTTACACGGAACATGAGATAATAGTGTGCCGCTGGCAACGCGTGTGCCGAATATAACAATCTCGTGAAATGGAATATTAATTATGGTACGAATTAATACAATCTGATACATCTGGATTAGAAATCAGAGAAGGCCAGTGATGAAAGAGAAGAGTACGGTAGAATGTTTATGAAATAGTATCGACAATATTCTCTAACTTCGCAGTGTGTGGCGGTTACATTGTTCGCAAGCATCCGAGGCAAGTGTGTGCAAGGCTTAACACGTAATCCTTTGAGTAGCAAATTAGATGTGCCACGAACTTGCAGCAGCTGGTGGATCAGTTGCTGCCGGAAACTTTAAACGAATTCTCCGAGCTGATGTTTAATTTATTTCTCACCACCTATCCGGCTTCTCCCGGAAAAGCCACTGGCCCCACGACCGCTTATAAAAGTGCACGAGCCACGATCCGCCGAAGAATGTATAACTATTCGATGGATAACGCTTAGCCGACGCGATCCTGGCCTTCGGACGAACTCGACCAGGATCGAAGGAGGGAAAAGCAAACTTGTGTTCCTCTTGCTTCGAAAAGCGAAACTTTTCCCACGGATGCGCTCTGAATCGTAAAACGCCCGGAAGTATCGCGCTGCTTAAAAGATTCATAAGATTTCGCGCCTGTAGTTGCTTTCGTTACGAACGACATTATAGGCACTTGCTGCCTCGACGATCTGCAAAAAATTACACTGTCACGTGGGACGGTGGAATTGAAAAGTTTCGAAGATTTATCGAATTCGAATGACCCCAACGAAAACTCCAACGTTGAACAATTTTTTATTGAGAGGTCTACAGCTATCAATAAAACGAGTTCTGTTAAACTGTTTTCTTTAGTTCTTTTTCTTGTTATCTCTCTTATTAAACTTATTAGACTCGTGATGAAAATTCTGAACAGAGTCTAATAAATATGTGTGTTATTGATCTCCATTGTTCCCAGAAGGCATCCTAAAATCCAAAGAAAATTGGAATAAAATAAATACTTTTATTAACTCTGTTACCAAAGAAAAAGAAAAAAGAGACAAATAAAAAATACCTGGAAGAAATAATTAACCCTGAAAGAAGATGTATTAACCTGAAAGGAAGATAATTTAATCTGAAAAGAAGACCAAAATTAATTATTATTAATTATAGTTTTTGGTATATGTAAATATAAATATATTATCGTTTGTATTCCTACTCACATATTGGCTTTGGTTTGTGATGACTATCGGTAGACCACCTCTGGAATTATTGTGGGACAGCCAAGAACAGGAGTGGTGACTTTCGGAAATAATCACAGAGAAGTGAATCAAAGAAAGGGCCCTCCCCCGTGATCCGAATTAGAATGAGAGGAAGACAATTCCATCTTGAGAGACAAAAAAAAGCCTCTTTTCTTAGGTTGCGGGGAAAATTCGCGTCGGTACGAGTACGGCGCGGTTAATTGCGCATTTCACGTGGACTTTTCACAGCAGGAAAAATATCCCGCGGCACACCGCAGCTCGGCGAAAAACGGTAAAGGGCACGGGGAATAGTTTTTGCCGGACCTGAACTTCGAAAAGCACACGGACCTCACCTACGATCCCGCAGGAAGGGAAGAGCTCGTTTCACAGGAACGTCAGGCATTAACGGGCAGCGCGAAGTAAAATTCTTTCAAACAGCTTGGTCGTGACACGACGAAAACGGAGACCGTGTACCACGTTATACCACGCTGTCCACCTCTTACGGGCGTAAACCTGCCGCACAGCAAGAGACGTGGCATCTTTCGAGCTACGTTCCACCCCTTTGCGATGCAATTGCGCCACGAAGGGGCGCGTACGCTGTCGCAAATTAGAACGCACGCGGCAAATGAAACTTTTGACGTCGGCCGCCCGAATTAACTTTACCAGCGGAACGGCAGTTGTGATAATTAGAAAACTCGGTCTCTCTTAGAGTGACACACTGTTCGATCGAAAGTCATTTGAATTAAACGATTTCACTGCTGTGCATTTCTCTCTACAAATATTTCCATTCCATTTTGCGGTTGAACATTTCTGTGGTTGTACACACTTTCACTTTCGAGATACTACCGTTGAAAGTTTTAATTACTAATTCTTTGACATAGAACATCGGTTGAATTGTATTATACTCTCAGTAAATCCTATATTTTGAAGGTCAATTAATGCATAAACTCGAATTTTTTGAAATTCTCACTTGCGGCAATTTTTTTACAACTACAGGTTTATTTATTTATTCTTTATTTTAATGTGGTCGCATTAACAGCTAGGTCATTAGTGACCACATAATTTACAATCAAAAGTGTTTTATACAAAAGTGAATTTATAATAGTTTATACGAATCGATGGATTCAAAAAAGAACAACCACAGATTTGTGATTTATTTTTTTCTTGTTTATTTTAATGTGGTCGCATTAACAGCTAGGTTATTAGTGTCCATATAATTTACAATCAAAAGTGTGTTATACAAAAGTGAATTTATAATAGTTTATACGAATTTATGGATTTGAAAAAGAATAACCACAGATTTGTGCTTGGTGTTATGACGAAAACTCCAACACAGACGTCCGAATAACAAAATCGACCACTTCAGTCCAGGGTTACCTTTCTGTCGATCATCTTTGGCTCGCATAATGTCACTCCCCTTGTTAGAACCGCACTCGCCCATAACTGGTGGTACTTTTGTTAGTCGAAGCCCTGGACTGACGTCTAGTGGCGGGACACGCGGCAGATGTTGTGTTGCTATGTCGTTACGAAATGCCCCGGCTGATTAATCGAGAACGACGAGGACCCTTTGCGTCCGTAACTGTCGGCTGCAATCGGTTCTACACGTTCGTTTGTCGCAGACGCGATACTCCGGTCGTTGCGCTGATAATAAATTAAGCAAATGCTGTGATATTTCGGCGTGACAACTTTACGGAACCTGTCGAATCCGCTGGAAAATTCATCAGCAAACATATTGAACCCTCGATCAACGAGTGGAACATTCGTTCGCACTAGAAAACACCACTTTGTAAATAGATCGGAAATAATTAAGAACATCACATTATACAATAAAACTAGCCACCTAACCAAAAACAATTGTAATAAAACTAGCACCTGTAAAATTTTATCGAGGATGTTTTCACTTTTTTAGAATTTTCCACGTGTCATCTAATAAAATACTAAACCTACTGTTATCAAATCTCTCACCAGTCCCTCTTATTCTACAATTATTAAAATTTTTATACGTTTCTGGTGGAAAATGATTGAATAAATTACACAATTCGAGCACACATTACAATAAATTCTAAGGTGTCTTTTTATTTTAGACATTTCTGGTGGAAAATGATTGAATAAATTACACCATTCGAGCACACATTATAATAATTTTTTACTGCTCGGTAGGTTCAGTGTTAAGAATAAAAATGATTAATTCGTCGTGATAATCCAACAGTAAACGTTGTTTCAAGAAAGTCGGTGAACATTGGAGATATTGGCATTCCATTGGACCGCGGGACACAACGGGAACACCGAGGTATCGATGCATAACAAAAGCCCTAGAAACGATGACGCAATTTTTCTTTGTGCCGAGGGACACGAAACACAGAGGAAACAATTCGCGGCTCGTCGATATGTTTCATATCTGGCAAGCCAGATGCGTTCCGCAAACAGTCGATCTATCCTGATGAATTTTAATTTACATCGGGAAATCAGTTCCGGACATGTTTGCAAACCGCTGTAACGATAACAGGTTGCAAAAGAATTATTCATGATTCGTGCTGAATGCACAAGGCTTCCGACAACAAATAGTTTATTAATTGGAACAACGTAGGTGGTAGATCGTTCCAAAGGGATATACATATCTAGGTTTGGACCGACGAGTATTGCGGCCTCGCTTGTGCAGTCAATATTACGAGCAAATATAGTACAACGCTGTTTATAAATTGTTTCGTCGCAATGTTGTCTTTCCATATAGCGAGTAGGAAATATTCGATCAAGTTGCTAAATCCGATTGTTGGAAGAATTGTTTGAGTGTTTATTAAAACGGAAAATATTGTTCAATATACAGGGTGAGTCCATAGCTATGAAATACCTCGGTAACTATTGGTTGTTTCAAAATAAAAGAACCTTTGAAACTTCAAAAATACCAAGTTATACTTACATCACTTTTGCATTATACGTTTCAGGCTGTTTCTTTAAGGAAACTTGAAAATTAATGAAAACTTGTGAATTCCATTGTGTTCTACAATCTTCTGAAAGCATACGCTGGAAACGGACGAAAATCGATATTCTAATAATGAAAAGAATTTTTTCATAGTATCGCAAACGCGTAACGGCGCGAATTCCTTTGCGCGGAACCCGACGATTTCATGAAAAATATTGACGGGGTAGGAAAAGTGAGCATGCAGCGTGCAACAGAAGAATGCAATAGGAATTGCATCGTTCAAAGATCGAGACTGACAAAGGCCGAACTGTTTGTCAAGGAGGATAGCGCCGGCTATGCAAAAAAAATCATGGCATTGTCTTTCCAGTATAATTATATATTACATTTAATTTTAAATAGTTTACTGTTTGTTTGTTGGTTTCACTTTTTTGAGGAAGTGAGCCTTTCTCTGCCGTGGAAGAAACTGTTATTACTGATGTGAAGTGTTAAAAAAAAGCAAAAAGTACTTAAACATGATAAATATTAAATACTTCATACTTGACACGATGGGAGTGAAATTGTACTGATTTCTTTATTTCCGAGGTCCATGGGCATTTAGGAAGCAATTGTTCATTGATTAGATTTCGAGAGAGTTCATTTTAAGGAAAATTGTGAATTTCTCGATCCGGACCATCGTGCGTCGTCTACGACTAACTCGTTTCCCTCGTTGCGCGGTTAACGAACAAACGAATCGTATAAATCATCGCCTTTAATCGCTCCCCCGGCGAAACACTCGAGGAAAGAGCAGGAGCCGCAGTACAGAACGCTTGGGGATCTTCCGGCGCGGCGGAATGGATGGCAACCGTATTGCAAGACACTAAAATTGATATAGTGGCGCGGCTGCTGGTCCGAGTGAGACTCGCCTTACAAAGGATCACACAAAGGCGGCCGAAAGTTTGGAAAATACTCCGGGAAAATTATGGCACTTGTAACGCGGGGATCTCGGAGTCGTACTGTACAAACTGTTTGGCTTTGTTGCGCTATGACCAACACAAAACGCAGCCATCAGCGACGGCGAAACTTGTGTCCCCCGCAGATACTACGCTTTTATATACACGAGACGCATTTTCGAGTGTGTACAAGTGTGCTTGATCCAACTGGGACACTGTCCGCCGGCCACGTTTCACAATTTGATTAAGTGCGGAGATTTCGGTGCGCTGCTCGCGATTCGTTTTGTTAATGAGCAAAGGAGTTGTCTGGATAGAATAAATCTGCAATACGATTTCGGGTGTTGCCATTAGGTTGCTGCATATGAAATGTCCGACTTTTAATAGTGACAAAATTGTCAACCACAACAGAAATCGTGTACGTGTATAAGTATTGCTCATGGACTTTTTCACATTTTTTGGTGAGGTGCACCGACATAAAAAGAAAATATAAACCGCTTTATCACGGTGACTATAACAAACACTTTTTTGACATACAGTGAAAACAATTATTTTTCGACAAAAAACAAAAATCACTGATTTTTTGAATGTAAAAATATATTTTTTATCAACGAAATCAACGACCTTCAGGCAAATAACGCCAAAATCGTTTTTTCTGGTTTTTCTGTCAAACACCTCACTGCTTCGTTCGCAATAAATCGATTAAGGCGAACGTTCCCGGAGATCAAGTTCCAATTATGATTTTCACATCGTCGCGTCCTCGTGTTCATCCTCGTCAAGAGAACAGCGATTGGATCCGGTTGACCGTTTATTAACTTATTATTTATTCCAGCGAATTCGCAAGCGACTCGAGCGAGAAAGCTCGAGGCAAAATTCTAAATCCGCAATCTCGGCAACTGAGACAATACCGGCTGCGCTGACTCCAGAAAGAACTGAGTCTAGCAAAAGCTCCGGCCCCGTAGTGCAGTCTTTGTGAATGCGTTATTACGCGCTGGAATTTTCATTAGCAAAATTACCCGTCACAATCACGGGAAATTATCTTTTCGTCAAAGGGAACCTCTGCCTCCGTAGATACTGGTCAACGGTACTACGCTATTTGCACGGCGCGCCTCTTTTCTTCAACAAGAGCGCGAGCCTAACGAGGTAATCAATTAAGCTCAAAGCGACGTTCCTCGAGAGCCTCGCGATAACGAATGAATTGCCAACTAACGAGCGCCCGAGTGTTTTGCCTACTAGTATATTTTTATATTTTTGACCGTGATGCCCGTCAACGATGGAAACGCGTTTACTCTTTCGAACCGGGCTTTGAAAACTGTTATGATATCGCGAACGTTTGTTGATGTAAACGAATTCACCTCCCCCTATTCTATGAATTCGGAATTCGTCGATGACTGCGTCACTACGGCTCGTGATTTTCCATCGACGGTCCAAAAATTCAAACAAAAAATAACGTTCTACTTGCAGATAAGAAATAAATTATTCGCGGAATTATTTCAATTACTTAAATTGATGTTTTAGGCGAAAAAATTCGATCCTGTCTTACTAACTAAGCAATTTTGCAATAACCTATAATTTTTTCAACGTTTCGGTCTAGTTTAAGACCATTATCAAACCATTATCGAATCTTTGCATCGAAAACATCAATTTAAGTTATTTACAAGTTGTCGATTGCCAAAAGTGCAAACAAAAAATAACGTTCTACTTGCAGATAAGAAATAAATTATTCGCGGAATTATTTCAATGACTTAAATTGATGTTTTCGGCGCAAAGATTCGATCCTATGTTACTAACTAAGCAATTTCGCAATAACCCATAACTTTTTCAACGTTTCGGTCTAGATTAAGACCATTGTCGAATCTTTGCGCCGAAAACATCAATTTAATTTATTTACAAGCTGTCGATCGAGATAAAGGAAACAGTTATTATTTCAATGATTTTACCGTCAACTGGATGAATACCAGATCCTATATTAAACGAGTTTTGTGTTAACTAGATCTATACCAGACTGTATATTAATGGATTGCAAATAGTTTTATTTGTGGGAGTTCCACGCAAGCTCCCACAAATAAAAAAATTAGTTTTCTGTAAAATGATTAAAGTTTAGCAGAATTTCGACAAAACCTGAGACCCTCGATAGAGCACGCGGATCCAATGGCAAATCGATTAAACGTCGCAGTCAACAGCCAGTGGGGAATCGAATGAAGTTAGACGTCGCGAGGATAATAACGTAGAAATGACGCGGGAGTGGTTCCGCGAGGAATGGCTCGCAATTAACGTTGCATTGGGATAATGGAGGGAATCCCGCCACGGAGCCATTGAACGGTGCAACTATTTTTCTTCTGGCGGGAGTGGCTGCGATTTTTCCCGCGGGACGATTTTTCCTTACTCGTTTCACTGAATCCCGTGAAACGGGCAGCTTAAACGCCGCTAACGAGCTGATTCGGAGCGTGGAGACGCGGCGTCATTAGTTGATAATTATCAAAGTAGGTATCGAACGTGCACGGGGAAACAATGCGCTGCTTGAGAATTTAAAGTACCCGGACACTTAGTCTCTGTCTATCCTGCTCGACATTTCCATAAACACATTCCGTCTTTCTGTAACAATGTGACATTTCGATGATCGCTCAAGAAATTTGCATTTTCCCAGACAATACCGTTCGTTCGATGAAACGTGAAAATATTGTAACAATATATCCTCATGAAAATCTTTAATTACCCGCGAAATGGAGTTCGGAATGGATGAAATCAGATCTCTGAATTTATTTTTATCTGTTATAGAAAAGCGATCCTATTCGTTGAATGATAATTACCGTGTAATTTTTTACAAGCCGGTTTCCGCTGTATTTTTATCTAACGAAACCGCGTAGAATGTTTTAAAATTTGCTGCATGCGCTTCGCGGTTGCTGACCTGAATTTGTGTTATATTTTTCATGTCACCCGCCACAGACCTTATCAACAACCACCACTGCCTTCTCGTTTACTTTTCATTACCACTATTAAATTTGTTTTTACGTGGTTTTTCATCCAAATGTAACTAATCGTTCCTAAGAAATATTACATTAAAACTCATTCTCATTGGTTTGGAAAAAGAGCGACAACTCTCTTTGCACGACTGTAAAATCAACAATTTTTGACATATTCTACGACATATTCACATTTTAACAAAATCCGAAACAGTAATCCAACACGTGTCCAGTTTCGCTTTGAATGTAACATGGAAAAACCTGAACCCTTAAAAAAATCCGCCGGACATATTAAAAAGTAGGAAAAGTTGTAGGAGTTTTTTTGAAAGTTGTTGAATGCTGCGTACCGATGTGTTTCCGTGTAATTCGTCAAGCAACAGTTATTTTGTAGACAGGGCTACTGAAAGCGTGCGATTCATGCTGAAATTTTAATTAGTCGGTCCGTTGAATGTGGACGGTTGTCGAGTATCCAGTGGGGGAGGCTGATATAAAACTTTCGATGCGGAGTGCCAGCGACGCGGGACTCGTTAGCGCGCCGTAAAAGTATCACCTGTCTCATAAACTGGTCATTTGAAAGGGAATTTCCCCCCGCCGAGCTGCTTACTCACTTTTCATCCTTCCTGTTTACCCGGCCGTATATTTCCCGCGAACAAGCGAACAATTATTGCGCGAGGGCCCATTTATCAAAACGTCTCCGCGGCTGCGAATATCATCGGGAAATTTCGCTGGTTCGGCCTGATGCACTACATCGTACCCGGCGCGACGTCACCCGTGCTCTTTCCAATTTCCTAGATAGATATTGATGAAGTCTCCTTTGTCCTGACATTAATAAGATTACACAAATTATGGCCAGTCATATATCAAATTTGAAACAGCTCGTGGAAGTTGTAACCTTGTTCCCGGCAAAGATAAATACGTGCCGTAAACTAACGGAACATTCGGAGGCTTTTGTGATATTTTGTGACGGTGTACACCCACTATTCGAAGACGCCATATGCAGTTGAAGTTTTCTTTGTTTCAACAAATATTTATTACAAGCATAGAAATTCTCAGAATTAAATTACGTGGATATGAAGAAAGTTATAATGCTACGTTGTTGTGAACTTATCTTTTATTTAAAAACGTTCATTTTGTGTTGTTCAACTGTACTGTAATAGTGATTAAATACACACAATAATGGCCAGTCATAGATCAAACTCGAAACTAACAAAACGTTGGGAGTGTTCCTTGTTTCAACACATATTTATTACAAGCATAGAAATTCGCAGAATTAAATTACGTGGACAGGAAGAAAGTTATAATGCTACGTTGTTGTGAACTTATCTTTTATTTAAAAATGTTCATTTCGTGTTGTTCAACTGTAGTGTAATAGTGATTAAATACTACAAATAGATTTCAATTGTATCGACTAAATCACAACCTTGTTCATCCTACTGTGTATCTCGAACAAGTTGTCGTGCGGCTATTATGAGGATTCAATCGCATCATTTCTGCCTGGATAGTTGATCATCGTTTATGAAAATTAGACACCTAGCGTATTCGCCTGTAGGCAGGCGGCTTTGATAAAATAACATTGTCGCGATTATCGATTACGGTTTTATCAGATTCAGAACTGACAAAACTGAAATAAGTTAGAAATAACTTTTTCATATTGTGGCTAAACTGCGGAACTCTTGTAAATCTTACACGTTGTTACAGTACAAAATTAGGTTGAAACAATATAAAAGATTATCGATTCCTTTCAAATTCTCACACGCTGCAACCACATATATATTTCTCAAATTTATGGAATTATTTAACCAGGGAATTCAACGCGAAACGCGTTCAGCATAAAAGGTAAATGGTATGGACCACTGACACGATTAAATTTATTTAAATTTTGCGCCGTTGTTAATATACAACGTGTCCGATCTAACTTGAACATTTTAAATATTGAATTGTTAAAATAACAATTTATATTTTGCCTAAAGATCCGCATTATAATTATTAAACATACCGAAAATATTAGAGGTGGATAAAATAATCGATCCACCTAGTATACTATTCTGTGGATCAGGATATTCTCTAGGTAGCCAATCAACGATCATCGCGCACGGTGCATTGCATGGCTACGGTACTGTGATGTTGAATTTTCTCCATATTAGGTGCCACGGTACCTGCTGCGCCGGGCAGGTAGGTAAACGTGATATTCCAGACTTTACGTCATCGCCACGCTTAAAACTACGGTTCCAACATCCTCTGATCCACAATTCAAGCGTAAGTATTACGATACCCTGTTGAAACTCGTTTACAGTAGCCACGCCCGTGAGGCATTTTGATTCGTCGTTAATCCTCGTGTTCGTCCGGCGATTCGCTAGATGAAAGCTTGTCCAGGTCGGACATTAACGGGAACGTGGCGCCGAACGTTACTTCAGAGCCGGCCGTTTGCCTGCATGAATTATTAATCGCGAGCAAGCTGCGTTTATCGCCGCAGCAAAACACGCTTGATTCCCCAGGCGATGCGTCAAGCGTCTTGAAAATCCATGCAACCTGACCCTCCCCGTGTTTTATAGTCCCGTTGTTGCATCGCGAACTTTATTTCTCACACTTACGTGCTGTAAAGCGGCGTTCGAAGTCCGCGGGCCCCGCAAGTTTCGTTTCGAGTAAATAAATTAGAAACTTGCTAACGCACGGCCAACAGATGCTTAACTCATCCTGCAGTTAAGTACCTGCTGGCGCGGCCGATGATAGCGCTAGCCCGTCGTGCTACCCCTGCTGCCCTGATTTTATCTGCTCGCAAATGAACTGCATTTGCTAGCCGGTATACCATTGATCGCCGTGGCTGATCGTCGAATTACGGTCAACATTCTTGACCGAGAACGCCAAGAATCCACACTGCACGACTCGTACGAATTTCCTTCCGCTATGCACACGGAAATTACTGTTTTACTTCAATTATTCATCGGACTCTGCTGGGGGCAACGCTGAACTCACCACGGGAATGTTTACCGAGTCTCATCATACCCAAAATAATTTATTCATCTGCGATATAAGCATAGAAATCAATATGTGGAAACTCCGATGACCTTGACCTTGATATATGTTGTCAAGGACAACATTCTCAACAATTTTTGTCATTACGACTACCCGGTGCTCGGTCTTAGTTTTCGAGATAATTGTAAAAAACTGTATTGGATACTCTATTGAATTTTACGTATTCGCGCACACTCCGTATACGAAATACCAGGAGTAGTCTTTCAAAATTGAAAGCATACCCTATATATGTATCATTCTATCTAGAGTGAGACCGACTCTGTTTCTCTATCATCTCCACACGTGTTTACAAAAACGCTGCGTAGGGACAGGCTTACGTTGCCACGGAGCGTGCGTGAATACAGAAAATCAATTTAGCACTAGCAATAGTTTTTTGCACTTATCTCGAAAACTAAAACCGAGCACCGTGTAGTTGTAATGACAAAAGTTGTTCAGAATGTTGTCCTTGACAACATATGTGAAGGTCAAGGTCATCGGAGCTGCCTCTATGTACGTTATTCTATATTAACATAAGTAAATTCTAGAATCGGACAGATGAATCGGTGACAGACGTCAGTAGTTTCGTTTCGCGACTCGCAGTAATTCGATTTCGAAGCGGAAGAATGCTTGCGGGACTTGTCGAAACGCCGCGTCGTAAAAGCGGAGCTAATTTCATGGGAGATTCGTTCGGCATTTATGGAGGATCTCTCCGGTTCCGTAAACAGCGACGGGGCGTTCGGGCCCGTTCATTAGCCGTTCCTACCGCTCGTCGAATTTACTTTGAACTTCGAGCCGGTGCTCGAAGACGGTCAGCGCGTTGCCTGGGAATCGGCGATTAATTGTCCGTGAGCGTAAAGTTACGAAGGTTCCAGCGCACCGGAAGTCGACCGAGCGAAGGACAAGCGTGAGCGCATAGTTTTCCGAAGAATCGTTTACTGTTTCAGCCGGAACGGATCGATAGTCCTGCTAACGGTTGTTCCCGTTGCCGATATTAAGTACAACAACGCCGGCCGATTAGGATCGACTCTAGCCTGCTTCCGGGGTTGCTCGACCTCCTGCTCTTCCGCGCGTTCGAGTTCTCTCGTAAAGATACCGGCGATCGTAAAACTAAAGCCGCAATCGCAACGCCGCGACGACCCTCTGCAATTATACTTGAACAATTTTTCCATAAGAACACGACACTCCTACCGCTCCACCTAATTTAGCCACCGTCTCATCGGAGACCGCGATGACTGTATCTACCCTTCTTCCTTCGAAAACAGTTATTACAATCCAAAAAGTCTCGAAATGAGGGGAACTGATTCGAGTCGAGAGGAAAACATTATCCTCTCTTTCTCTGCCTCTCTCGTATATTTGTTGCTAGGGATGGGATCAAGTACTTTGCAAACAGGTTCGAATTTTGATTGCAATTCGAACTCTCTGTAAGTAAATAATCAATTATGTCGATCGTAAATGTTAAATATTTAATTTGGTGCTGTTTTCGAAACACAGTTTCGATCAATTAATAAGTATTGAATTATAACGTTAACGTGAATTATAACGAATATTGAAGTATTGAATTGAAACGTTAGGGAAAAGAAAAAGTTTAAATTGGAAAATTGCTAATTTAATAGTTATTAATTTCGATTCAGACAGTTTCGAACCTTTTATTATTGACTCGGAATCGTGAGTACATATTAAACTTGATCCCATCCCTATTTGTTGCCAATAAATATAATATCGAGTTAAATGCATTTTTTAAAAAAATAAGTCGACGAAATAGAAAATGATAGAAACACCAGACAAATTTCAGAACGTCGCACTCTGTTTCGTTATTTTCTGGGTAGATTAATTTTTCAGGATAAGATAAATTTTCTATTTCTGCCAGTTGCGATTCACGCGGAGAACTTTTAATGGCAACGTACTGGAGGGCTGCCGAAAATGTTCTCCAGGAAGCATCAACGAAGTCCGACTGTAAGGGTGGTTACACGTAATCTACCCTTGTTCTTTTCGAGCCCAGTCGCACGGGTTTCTAGCGTCCTCTTCGCTCCTTTTCCTTCGTCCCCACGTCCTTGCATGTCGCGTCGCAGCAAAATTGGCTTCGTTATACCGGCGAGTGTTCGATTCCCGATACAGGACCGGGCCAATTTCTACACAGCCGTGGCCTCTCCACTTCAGCATCGTCGATGGGGTGTTATGCATGCCTCCTAATGATTGAGCCAGCCGCGACGACGAACAGATCGCTCAAACTACCGTCAACCGTGTCGACGACTCGTTAACGCATTAGAAACTCCGCGAGTCTCCCTCGACGCGCGACTCAATGCCATACTTTGGACGGTATATGTGTACCTGTGCGTGTCGGTGTCGCAATGATGCGCACGTGCCTCCACCGTGCACATTGCACACAAGTTCTCTCGCCCCTGTTTCGACGCGATCTTATCCCTCGCGAGACTGCACACGCGACCGAATCGTCGATATTACCGGTGAAATTAGTGGTATCGAGTCTCTACTCGTGCACGGAACTGCGATACCGTTTCTTCCCTCGTTTCTACGTGCTCCCGGATTCGCATCAGCTTCTGAACTCCTTTGCCTGCTACCGGAAACATGAGGTTTGATCAAAAATTTTTGGTTTCATAATATATATATTTTATTTTTCATTTTTAATTTACAGACGCAATGTTACTTTTGGTTCTCTTGAAAATGATCGAAACTTAGATCGAAACGTTGAGAAAGAATATTGTGCTAATTTGCAAATAGTGTTTTAATTTAATTTCTGCAATAATTTTTTGTTTAGAATTGTAGTTTTTCTCAAAAAATCTTCATTCATTGATATTAAACTTCTGAGTTTAAAAAATTTTAAACTTGCCCGACTTCAAGATTTGATTTTTTTCTGTATATTCAATTTGATTAATATTTTATTATCAAGACATACGAACATTTAGAAACAAGAATCCGCTTAGCAGAAGTCGATAGCCGAAAGTTGATTTTTTGGCCAAATGGTTCACGATTTTCCTATCCGGAGCACTGTGCGGCGCCGTGCCACCCGATCGGGCACAATGTAAAGCACACTGGACGATAATAATTTGGCGCGGTACCAAAGTTCGGGATTCTGTTAGCCGGCCCGTACTGTCATCGTGGAAAAAATACGGTCGCCAAACATGGACGAGGAAATCCGAGCGTCGCGCCGCCCGCTATTCACCGCAACTTTCGGCCGGTGCTTTCCTATTGGAGGCCGGATTTTTGTTCCATCCGCTCTCTTCCTCCTTGAATCGGTTTGGCCCACTAAATGGAGGACGGCTAGATGTCGTTAAAATAAAATCGAAGAGATCCCATTGATTCGGTCTTACAATTGTTTGCGGCCGACATTAGCCTTGTCAATGGCGACCTGCCACGGCTACTTATTCACATCACGTTTGCGTAACAACCCCTAATTATTACGTATTCTATTCTATCATCAATGTTCTTGAATATATATAAAACACAATCGTATATTCCACCTGGCAATTTCTGGTTATAAGATCAAATTATCTTTGGATTTTAATTACTTTATTAGATAGATGTCGTTAAAATAAAATCGAAGAGATCCCATTGATTATAACAATACCTAATTATTACGTATTATATTCTATCATGAATGTTCTTGAATATATATATACAATAAAACACAACCGTATATTCCATCTGACAATTTCTGGTTATAAGATCAAATTATCTTTGGATTTTGATTACATTATTAGCTAGATGACGTTAAAATAAAATCGAAGAGATTCCATTGATTATAACAATACCTAATTATTACATATTCTATTCTATCATGAATGTTATCGAATATACATATATAAAACACAACCGTATATTCCATCTGGCAATTTCTGGTTATAAGATCAAATTATCTTTGGAATTTTGATTACATTATTGGCTAGATGTTTTTAAAATAAAATCGAAGAGATCCCATTGATTGAAACAACCCCTAATTATTACATATTCTATTCTATCATTAATGTTCTCGAATATACAATAAACACAACCGTATATTCCATCTAACAATTTCTGGTTATAAGATCAAATTATCTTTGGAATTTTGATTACATTATTGGCTAGATGTCGGTAAAATAAAATCGAAGAGATCCCATTGATTTGGACGTACAATTGTTCGTGACCCGACATTAGCCTTGTTAGTGGCGACCTGCCACGGCTATTTATTCACATCACGTTTGCGTAACAACCCTTAATTATTACGTATTCTATTCTCTTATGAATGTTCTCGAATATTCATAAAACACAACCGTATATTCCACCTAGCAATTTCTGGTTATAAGATCAAATTATCTTTGGATTTTGATTACATTATTTTGCATTCGTCATTGAAATAATTACAATGCTTATTCTAGCTCACTGGCCTTTAGTATAATGAGATGAACGATCGTATGGAATATACGAGGTACATTTAATTGCAGCGCATGATATTCGCAGAACTTCAGCTTTGGATCCTTTTATCTCTTTCGTGTCATATTATTTTATGTCTCTTTTACCTTTGTTCTCGATTTCACGATAATGATTTATACGTTGTTTTGTGTAGTATTTGTGTGTATGTTCGGGCCGAACACAATCGGGGGAAGAAAATAACAATAGCAATTTAAAGCAGTGAAAAGATTAAAACAATATACGAATATCAACGTGTTGGTGCTGTATACAATTTACACATTTAATTTCAAATAGTTGTACTGCTCGTTTTAACTTTCTTTTGTTCAAAGCATCGTAGTACAGAATGCCGACCCATTAGAAACGTCTCTAGGTGTAGGGTGTTGTGAAACAACATCAATACCGAAGCACGGAACGAGCACAATCGGGAAACAATTCCGAATAGCATGGAGGTAGGATGAAAATCAACATTTTCCCGGTGTCAGTGTCGATTGACGCCTGGCATGAAAACTTTCGTAGCAAGAAGAAGCGTTGCATACAACGGCAACTGTAGTAAACTGCTCGAGGCATTGCTTGCCGGGTTCTCGGCGCAGTATCGAACGTGTTAAACCGCTCGACGCTTAAATCTGCCGGAAAGAGGGATAAAGGGGAAAAATTTCATACGGCTGCTGTACATAAGTTCCAGGGAGAAAGGGAGGGAAACGCGTGCTGGGATTCTGGGAAGAAGGGTACGGTGACGAAGGAACCGGGAAAATCCGCGTAATCCTCGCGAGGTCTGAAATAGTTTATGTAGCGAACCCCCGTGGGGCTGGCGGAGAACATCGGTTTACGGAAACGGGTTTTCGTTATCGGCATAACGGCCGGGGAGTTCGACCTGTAGGGTTATCTTGCTCGAGGTTGCCGAAACCACCGACTCTTGCGTTTCCATATCGCGTGAATTGCGAGCGCATTACGTAAACCGGGATCCCTGGTAGCCCGCGATAATGAAGGCCGGTCGAATATTAACGGTGACCCTTGGAAAAATTCTCTCGGTCCCACTCTCGCCGAGTTACGACGGCTCTAGAGCCCACGCTCGCAAACCGAGGATATCACGATGGTAAATACGATTTGAAAACCGGGAATGAAATTCGTTCACACGCGCACTCGTTTTCGAGGAAATTAAGGTTGAGTGGCCGACCGGCGTACACCCATGGACTTATTTTAAACGTACTGTAAATCAAGCATTTCTAAGTGAATTTTTGTAAAAAAAATTAAATCAAATATTACTTGACTGTTATGAAATTCGACATTTTATTTATTGCAAATTAAAAAAAAACTAAAAGAGAGAATCTGTTGTTAAAAATGTATAGCTGCATAACATACTTCATGAAAATCGGAGAGGTTTAGCCCTTTGTAAATAATTATCAATGTTTAAATCTTCCTGTACCTAAATTTTAAGAAAGTGGTACCAAAACAAAATGCTATTTTGATTGGTAACTAAGAGACTGCGGATCTCTACGCAAAATAAAAAGTATCTTCGTTAATTATAAGACACAGGAAGCATATAAAAATTTCATTTCACCTTTAACAGTTTTAATAAATTGAATATAACATATTTACTGTTCCAAATTACAGCCACCCATTATCGTCAGTAACGCATAAAATCTGCAGTCTAGTTCGATCTACATTGTGAATCGAAAATAAATAAAAATTGCACTAAATTCTGTCGTGTCTAATATCCAAGTATTTTAAAAAAAATTTCAAAAGCTATAATTGTACGAAGAGCGGCAGTTTTCTTATAATTGATATCTTGAATTGGAGGGGAACGGCCGTATTTCCGCGAGAACTAGATTTTAATCTTATTTCGCCTGGTGACCCGATCTCGCCGAGGATATCGGCGTCCCGGAGCGTTTCTTTAGAATTGCCGGGTGGACACGAAACGATTCGGGACACCTCCAGTCCATTGCGGACAAAGGGTGGCGCCAGGCGCACGCATACAGAGGGCAACGAGACGCGCCCGGAATCAGGTGACAATAGACGCGGCAGGAAATTGAGTTGGCACTGATTAGACATTGCGGGCGTGCCGTCATGCCGCGACGGTTCGTCGGAATTTACTCCGGCATACCTGCCGGAGTGCAATTCCACCTTGGATGGTGGCCGATATTATCCTGGACTTTAAATCAAGCGACAGGGCGAAGCGCTTCCCTGGAGCTGAACACGAAAACGATAAACCCTGGGATTAAGATTGATTCGTCGACCGGCGACGTATCGGTCTATACACCGTGGCTGTATACCGAAATCCGCTGACTACCATAATACCGCTCTTTCGCTGGTGGAAGCCTCATGATTCAAATTCAGAGCACCCTTCAAGTCGACATTATGTTGTCTGTCGGAAACGTAAATGGAGCAAACAACGACTTCACCGCGTCAGGAATCGCTTTATTATGCAACACTGTCATAAGGTACTTGGACAGC
The DNA here is from genome assembly GCA_028455615.1 of Lasioglossum zephyrum. Classification (NCBI taxonomy): domain Eukaryota; kingdom Metazoa; phylum Arthropoda; class Insecta; order Hymenoptera; family Halictidae; genus Lasioglossum; species Lasioglossum zephyrum. The sequence goes on along the minus strand of CM052324.1, from coordinate 10,527,499 downwards.
TGCTGAACGCTGCGTTTAATCCCTTAATCCTTCGTTCACTGTTCAACGCTAGCCGGAATCCCCGAGTAATTCTTACGATTAGACCCCAGATGCACCATCCTCTAACGGATGAATATTATCAGAACGTTTCTTTCCCGGACACGATATGTCTCACAGTTATTTCGCGGATTTTCTTCCGATAAGATCGATTGAACTTTGAAATGAAATGAAAAAGACGGAAGATAATCTAGTACTAACTGCTTTATTTTAAAGTACATTCGATGGGCATTATACTACATCAAATACAATATCATATAAATGACCACCACGATTGCGTTTGCTGGAGTGAATACGACAAACCCAATTTTCAATGACTCTAGCACAAAAATATCTAACCGATAACACGAATTACGTTTGTTTTAAGATCATTAATAGTTAGTGGTTTATTTGACTGAACAAGAGACTGAACATGGCCCCACTAGAAAAAGTCTAATGGCGTCAAGATCTTGGAGGGACCAATTGACTTCCGGATTCCTCGACATAATCCTATCGTTGTAATTCGATTTCAATAAAGCGATAAATTTTAATCATTTCAATGCGTTCAGCAACCGAGTACATTACCGAGTAAAAATAACATGTGGCACTAACAATATTCCAAAATCGAAAATATTCCATGTGCCATCTAATACTGTTGGTTCGGTACCCACCTTAATAAACTGTTGGCTCCATCGCGAAATAACCTTAAAAGTTCAAAGCGACGTTAAATAAATATGAAAAAATAACAATAACGAACGTAGCGGCTGCGAGAATTGAAAGATTTATCGCTCTTATTGGAAAACCTTTAGATTTGAACTTGCGAAACAAGGGTGAGTCTACCCCGAAAGAATATTGGAACGAAAAATTATGATCGCGGCGTGTATCCGGCATAAAATACGCGCGGTTTCGCGTCGCTCGGCAAGGGCGACACGCGCATTCATGGCGGTGCATAAACTATATCGGGGTTGCGTTGCACCGAAGGGATGCATGGATCTAGGAACACACGGCAACGTTCCCTGGCGTACTCTCGATAAACTTTTCCGCGCGGACGGAAATGAAATCGTACCCCATTATGCGCGCACCGAAACACGCCTGTATTCACAATTACTCGTTCGTTTCCAATTACTCCGCCGACAGAATGGGGACCGGTGTACAAAGCTGCTTACTGTTTTAAAGGGACGCATAAAACTAAACATACGACACGGTGTGCACTGACGCAACGGGAAGATAAAAAATGAATGTGGCATTAGCCGGGATCCCATAAAGGAAACCGCGCCTCAATCGGGTTAAAGAAACTCCTAGAGAAACGTCACACGGCTTTAAATTATTATACATATAGATCCAAATATTGTTCTTCTCCCGTGCTGTTTATCAACTTAAATAAATTATGTTGCAGTATTCTCGTGTGTGCTGCACACGTTATTCTTCGCGTTTTGTATATTATATTAGTCAGCTCGGCCGTGATCTTCTTCGTTCTTTTTTAAGATTAAATTTTTATACATTACAAAGTGAATGAATTAAAAAAGATAATCGTTACGATTACAAAGTAATCGCGTTTAAATAAGTATTCTCCGCTTAGGAATATATATAAAATTTGGAATTTCTTCACAATTAATTCACATTTGATTTTATTTTCTACAAAAACTTACTCACACATATTTTATTTGTAAAAGTATGAAATTGATTTGGAAAAGGGTGAATTCGAAGTGTAAAACCCGTATTAGCCACAGTGCAGCAGACGCAGGAAGTTCGGTATAAAGAGTAAAGTGAAATTTGCGAAGGAGAAGTTTCGAATTAGAGATGAAATTGTATGAAAACTGTGTCGAGTTGCAGGCTTCCTGCGGAGAATGCGTCAAAGGGTTAACGAGCGGCCTGGTTCGACGTGGAGCGATTTCGCCGGCACAGCCGAGCGGCTGAGTCGTTCCGTACCTTTAAATGGCGAGCAAACGCGCGAATAAAAAGTTAATATAACGGCCGCGTCGAATGTTATCGAGTCGAATGCGAATATTGTTTGCGTGTTTCAATATTTGCGATCCGTATTTGCATGTTCGAGGGAGGGGGGCAGAGGCGATAGCGTTGGGCGAACGAAACATTCTGCCGCGTACACGCACACGCGAAAACGCTGGCGGATTTTTATTACAGTTTAAAGCCGTGTGCATCTGGTCCCCGCGTGCCACGCGAAAATATCAGCTGGCCGGATTGTGCAGGGTCGGGGAAATTACGCGACGAACACGTTTCCGTTCCCGTAAAACACGAAGCCGCGCCGCGCCGTTGAAAAAGTTGCAGCGCGCTCATTTTGCCATCGGCGGAATTAATATTTCATTGGCGTCGCTTATTTATGTTACACCGTGCTGTCCCGCGATTTACCGTTCTCCTGTGAGAAAACGTTATTGCCCCGGTATAAAACGTTCGTTTAAATATCGAAATAATTTTCGCCGCGAGGTGTATTATTGCTTAAAAATGCGCGCGAACGTTCCCCGCGTGAATCATTGGGAACGGACGTGACCGCCCGTTCGCCGAGTGTTTCACGATAAAATTTCATTTGGAAATATTGACTGCTGCCGCGTATTATACGGTCCTCGCGATCAACACGCCTCTCTGATTCGGTTTCGCACTTTTTCAGCCACTTACCCTGCCACCATCGACACTCTGTTAAAATAATATTAGCTCGTTTGCTATTAGGTTACAGCCAGGGCATCATTGTCACGAATCAACAGGAATGCAATCAACAGAGCTCAGAAATGCATTCTTGCTAATGGAAGTCACATTTGTAGGATTTGTAGGATTCCTGCCATGTTTAAACTAACTTCATAAGATAATAAAATAAACACCGGCGAACAGGATCTTACATCTACGGCACGACGATCCAGGAGTCGCGTGAAGTCGTTTTTAAGTCATACGTTCGACGAAACATCATCTCAAACTTTAAAGTCGTGTCGTAAAGTCGTAAAGTGTAGTTTCGAAACTACATTTTTAAGGAGACCGTGTATATCATGAATATTATCATCTATATTTGAACTAGGACATCAATGTCGGATCAATAGAGTATGATGTATAAATTATTAGTTTGTCTGGGTCTGTATTGAAATATTTAAAAAATACATATTGTATTTTCTAAATTTTCAATATAAGCCAGCATAAAAAATTCCCTGAAATTCCGACCACTTGCAATTTTTTCATATTGCGTAACAAACCAATAAACTCACTTCTCAAAAAAATTTCAAATTGAATGGTTCAATATTAAAAAAGTTATTGTCTTTTTAGTAGTGTGCGAATATTAGTCGCTGTACATTGAATTCACTAAAGTTGTACAGAACGCGTTCTACTTATTTTCAAAAATAAATAACTGACAGAGGCGACAGACATCGGAGTTCGAAAAAGCGTGAAACGTTTTCGAGGAGCGTTTAGATGAAGAAATATTTGAATGGCGTACTTTGCAGGTTCGCGAGCTCGAAAGAGTATCAATTTCGCGAGACTTTGAAGTTTCTTCGAGCAGTTCGCAAGTGAATCGAGTTTTTTCAAAGCCGTTAACACTAACAAGCTCTCTAGCAGCAGCGCTTCCACGAGATCTTCGGATACACTTTGCTTTTTTTATCGGTGTAGCACTCGGCAATGGCGTGTGATGGAGTGACAATTGTACTCGGATCTCCAACTATTCCACTTCCATTCTCTCTAGGAAACTGTTTTATCTTTATCTCGTTGGGGGAGCTCGTGCCTTGTTCGAGTGCTCGGCGAGTAACGAGTAACCATTATCCGGCCAAGCATTCCGAATAAAGCTCTTCGAGCACGGATTATTATCACAAGAAAATATTTCACCGCACCGAGGTACAGGGTACGCGAGTGAAGAGTTCCTATCAAGGTCGATTGTCTATCATTACCTTGCTGAGTGTTCCGTGCGGGATTTTCTCGAGAGAATCCGCGCCCGAGACTCTTCCTGAGGTTTCGGAAACGCAGAAACTTGCTGGCGAATGCATAAAATCGTGTCGAGTGCCGGTATTCATTTCGATTCCTAAACTGATGGTCGAAATTCTTGGACACGTGCTCCGTGCTAGCCACTGGGGGTAGATTCCTTTCTAGCATTTCTAGAATCGCGCCTCGAAAACGTAAAAATACGTTTGAAAGCGTACGCGGCCTAGATTGATCTTTTATCTAGTTCTTTTCATTACTGAAAAACCCATCTTTGCATTATCGAGAAATGAGAATGCAACCTAACCCTCCCGCACCCTTACAACTGTGGATCCGCTTCACTATGCCCATAATAATTACTCCGAGATATTTCAAGGAAAAGGATATTAACACTAAATGAATTTAAGCACTATCTGAATGTTCATTTTTCACAATATACAAATAATTGATAAACTAATTTTTTTTTTCAATTTTCACTTAGACCACATTTACAATTACGGGCACATATAGCCGCAAGTGTCACCTTTACGAACCCCACTCGAGTACCACTGAAATTAGAAAATTGTTCGTGTGGATCAACAAAGATTCCGTCGGTTTTGAAAACTGAAAAATCAAGAAGATTGCGTTTTTCACACGAAAGTCGAAAGTATCGACCTCTCTGCAGGAAATAAGCAAAGCGTGGGAGATAGTAGTGAAGATTGAGAGAAAGAAAAATGGAGAGGGGGAAGGAACGGCAAACTAGAAGAGAAATCCTGTCGTAAAGCGTCAAGCCTGCGAGACGTATGACACTTCGCGTGGTCTTATACGGCTTCGAGCCATCGCTCGGGTCTCGGAATCATTCGACATTTTTTACCAGCCGCATCTCACCAAGCAGATATAAAAATTCAATTGCTTCTGGAAAAAGGGGAACACGCTGCCGCTGCCACCTCTCCCATCTAGCTCGGCCGGAACTTGGCCGAATTCCAAGCCGAAGAAACGAACACTCAGCGCGTCGCGTATTCGGTTTTCTCCTTTCATCGTTCTCCTTTTTTCCATTTGTTTTTCTTCCTCTCTCTCCCTTCCCTTATTTTTTTTTCTCCGCCGGAGAATTCCGCGAACGGAAATCCCTCGTATCAAACGAGAATCCGGAAATTTTTAGTCGTGTTTGTTCGTTATTTCGCAATTTCGTTGACTCCGGACAAATGCCGCGAGTAATCCCGAACAACTCGCAGCAATCCACATGGTATTTTCGGCCTGTTATAGTTTATGCGTGAACGCGTGTAGTTCACCATCTTTTTTTATCACATGGACACGAGTCATTAATCGCACGCTGTTCCCAGAGTAAATAAAACAATTTCCGGGGCATATGCCTCGACTTGTTTCCGTTCGCGTTATTGCCATCGATTACACTCTGCGGCAGGGCTTCATACACACCGGCAATATCGAATTAAAAGCGGTGACGGTTTACCGGGTTAATTGGAACTGAACATCGGAAATATTTTTCCCCGACCAACTATCACTGAACAATCGGAAAGTTTTACAGCTTCCAAATAAATCCCGTGTCGCGGTTAAAGCAAATCATTCATACCACGTTGCTGTTAAACCTATTTTGCCATAAAGCGCCGGATCAAAGTCAGGTCGGGCCAATTTCAAGTTCAAGATTGGTTTAACAAAAAAAATTGGTCTACATCCACATAAAAAATAAGGCCATAGGAAATTGGGAGGTATTATGTGACATACGATTTTGTTCCTCAATCATTTTTTTAAATTGTTACTCAAAGAACAGGTACCATTATTTGGTACCACTTTGACACTGTAAAATACAGACGCCAAAAGATATTTCTACGAAGTAGCAGGGCAACAACGTTCTTTTAATTAAATTTCGAATTTGTCTCAGCTTTGTATGAGCACAGAATTCATGAGAAAAGCAACTTATCTCACATGATCGAGTATATCACAAATTCTTCAGACATGGCGAACGACATTAGCAAATGAGATAGTGAAAGAGGAGAAGCGTTCGTTCAAAGGAATGTGTGTATCAAGAGATTTGTTTGAAACGGGAGAAAAGAAAACAGAAAAGAAACATGCATTAAAAGAATCGTTCATTAAGAGAAGCCGTTGGTTGGCATTTTTTCTTGCGACTTTTTCACCAAGCAACTACTAACCTACATGCACGTATATTGTATCTTACTTTCATTCGCAGAGCCGCACCATTTGGTGAAAGATACCAGGAGCACTTCCGTACAGCTTCCACTAATATCCTACACGACAACTTTGCTTTTCTTGATGAATTAAATTCGCGGGATCAAGGTCTCGTTCGTTCTCTGGCGAATATCTTTCCGGCCGGTGTTGGTAAACCTGCGACACAGTTTCAACAATCCAGCAGTTACGTGCAAATATTTATTATTTATTTGGAACAACACCGGCATTCTTTTGCTACGCTTGAAACCTTCATCTTCTAGGTTTTAAGGGTGTTTTAGAATTTTAAACCGTGCTTATAGAGGAAGATTTGTTTAAAAGTATTTTCTGTAGAATGAAGAGAGAAATAATTGCAACAAAAATCTGAAAAAATTCTCAAAAATCCGCCTTGGTATCCAAAATATGTCACATTTTTTCAGATTTTCCGAACACATTGAAAACCGGAAAAGCGCAAAATCGAATTTACCCTGTAACTACCCTCACGGTCAAACTAGAGGGCTGAAAGTTTGCTCAGAGGGGTTTGGTCAGCTTCCGAATGGTTCAATAGCCTTTGAAAAACTTCTAAGGGCAGGTTTGACCATCTTATTCGGCTATGCCCTTTGTTCGATCTACGAAACTTGAAAAATTGACTTTTGGCTACGGGAAACGGGATTCTAGGCAATAATGCGTCGGCTGGTTGATTCGCCGAGCCGTTCATTCAAAAAAGAAAAGGAAGGAGGAAGAGGAGGAAACAGAAGGGAGAAAAGTCGTCCTGACTGACGTACCAGCTTCCAAGCTTCGATGTTATAAATAACGTTTCGCGTGACGGCCGTGCCTTTGCAGAGGAGGGGCCATTCATCAGCTACGCCTCGCACGTGAACCCGCCGATAACGACGCCTGGCCCGGAGACTCGATGGTTCGATGAAAGCCGGCCTGTCGAAAGAACCGCGAGTCGTTCGCTTCGTCTCGGCTGAAATGGGCCGTTACAGTCGGGATGGAATCGACTTTCCCTTCAAGGACGATTTTTACACTGGTGACGCGTCGCGATTTTCGTTCGCGACGCTGCATTGTGTCTTCTGCCCGAGTAACAGATTGTCCGGTCACAACTTTCGCGAAGGAGACACGGCGCGGTCATACAAACATACCGACAGCCCCCGCCAACAACTGTTGTATTAACACCGGGTCATTCCGGATTGCTCGGCGAATTCGTGACACTTCGCAAAGTTACGTCGTGGTCGAAGCAGGACCTAGGGGAGAACGGGGTAATGAGGAAAAATTGTTTTTCTATGTAAATTATGTTAAATAGTGTAATTTAGGTAATTATATAGAAAAGGTCTGCGTATTCCGATTTTGATGAAATTTTATATATATGTACAGTTGCATTTCATTACATTGGTTTGCTCGCCGCTCCACTATAATCGCACCCTAAACAAATAGCATCGATGTTTTCAACTATTGAATGCACCAAATCCATTGAAATCTTGCATAGATCTAGTGAAAATTTTCAGGGGATCACGCAAAGCATTGATATACAGCGTCCCGAGTTTACCAATTTCTCTTTATACGCGTTTAAGTATTACCATTTTACCGAATATCGAGAAGAAAAAGTTTATCAATACGCCGGCGCTTTAACCTACATTAAAAGCTCAGTACGCCAATACTTTTCTCATTCAGTGCATACGTATAGATGGAAGTTTCGAAACCAGAAAGTTGTAGTTCCCTTCCCTTCTTAGACAAAAGTTTTTCCGAGTGCTGGTAGCAGTATTAAAACTGTTACGTATCCTGAAAAACTTCTGTACCCACGAGCAAGAGAAGAGTCCTCTTTAATAACCGAATGTCGATAAACGAGAATGATAATTTTCATCTAATTTCTCTTCTTTTTTCTGTGAATAATACGAGCCGAGTTCTCGCCACCTGTCGCATACATTCTAGGAATACTATCACGACGATATCGGCTGGATCTGACGCGCGAATCGGTTTATTCCATGATTCATTCAAGAAAACTCTCTCGCGCGACAAAGAGAAATCTGGCCGATTGATATAATCGACCGGGTCGAATTGAATAGATCCAGATCGGATCTGTCGAAAGATTCGCTCGCGTCCAGGCCGTTCCGTTGCCGAGCTCGTTATAATCATTCCGGGAGAGTTAGTTATGACTATCGGTTAAAGTTCCGAATGAACTCTCGTCGCTGTTTAATATTTCTCATTGACAATCGCGGCAGGATCTCGCGTCCGCGTCGAGTCTCATCGGGGCGTTCGTTGCTTATTCCAATCCCCTTTTTCCGAGCTGGTAACGGTGTCCCCGAGGCGAAAGAGATTGGTGGCCGGTGATAATGAAGTCTCATAAATAAAAATTACAGAGAGACCATCCCGGCGTTGTCGGGGACGAGCGTCGCCGAGAAAAAAGACCGGCCCGGAAAAAATCGTCCCTCTGCCCGGCAAACTTTATCACTTTAGGTACCGGTAGTTGTTCGCCTTCTGGCCGGGTTCTCATCCTGCTCCGTCAGGATTCCCGGTTAAACAACGGCTCACCTTTTCCCGACTTTTCCCTCTACCGGGGCTGGTCTTCCAGCACTGTGATCGCTGGTACTTGTTCCCCTGGTGTATAGGGTGTTTCAAAATTATATTAATAATCTGTTACAAAAATGGACAGCGAAATTGACTTTTATTTTGTACGCTGAAAATCGTGAAAAACTAAAATTTTTACCAGCTTTAAGCATTTGCAGCTCATTGCAACATCGAGCGAGTTTTAATGAAATTTTCAGAATATGTTTAATCGATACAGATCAAACGTGTTTTCTAAATTTTCCGTACAAGACTAAATAAAAAATTGCAAAATTTATTTGGTGCACTACATATTTAGTATTAAAATAATAAATTACGGTAATTATATAGAAAAGGTCTGCGTACTCCGATTTCGATGAAATTTTAATATGTTATAGATTTCGACATTTT